>OZ002740.1:111823877-112451044 GCA_963924295.1 Dioctria rufipes
GACATCCTGTCGACTGGCCGACGCCGTGCTACACGGACTAGGTTAGGTCTATACGGGGCGGCCGAAGGCCTCCCCACACCCCTTAAAATTATTCCCCTCAACCCGAACCCCCAAAACTCCACCGCTCCCATCCCTCCCTGGAGGATCAAACTATGCAAGGTCATATCAAACGAGCACAGATACCACGACCGAGATAACAATACTAAGGTTAAGCTCCACATGGAACACTGCGAGTATATCAGCGCAGACGTGGCAATCTATACAGATGCCTCAAAATCTGAGAACGCAGTCTCCATTGCGGTCATTGCCGAGAGCTCCAGCGATCACACGCAGATCTGACATAAGCTCCCTACATGGTGCAAAGTCTACACGGCCGAATTGACGGCTATCTGGGAGGCAGCCAAATGGGCAGCCACCCAATCGGGCACCACAGCTATCTTTTCGGATAGCCTTTCGGCTATCAAAGCGATCCAAAACATAAACAACAGGAATGTGCTGATTCAAAGCATCAGGTTGCTTATTCAAAGCGATAGAATTTCGATCGCCTGGTGCCCGGGCCATGCAGGCATTCCCGGCAATGAAAACGCGGACCGCCTGGCAAAACACACGGCCACAAGCGAGCACACCACCATCTACCCACCGTCATACAGAGCGGCAGCTATGCATTGCAAAAGACTGCGGGAATCCTGCAGGCAACTAGCCTGGAACAGCTCTAACAATTTCCTGGGCAGCCACCACAAATCAATCCACCGGCCTAACATGTGCGAATACCCCAGACGCAACATGATCGAGATGGCTAGAGTCAGGTTCGGGCATTTCCTAGCCATCAAGGAACACATATTTAGAAGGCAACCAGGTCTGACCTGCATTCAGTGCGACGGAGCACCTCAGCTCACCACACCTTCTTTGAGTGCGGGGAGCTGACCAGACTACTTAACGAACGAGGAATCACGACTAGACCAACGGACCTCCTGAACTACTCCAGAGAGGATACTAACACACTTATCCCCGCACTAAAACAACTCCTGACCTCAAACGGACTAACGAACAGACTTTAACGAATCGAACGAACAGCACAAGTACACCGGGAATACCATTAACCCCATCCAATAAAATATTAATATAAAAAAAAAGTAGGGGAGAGCCGAATCTCAACCTTTTAAAAAAAAAAGGAAAAAAAATGAATTTGTAATTACAAATGTTTAAAGCTTCTAGCTGGGACCTAACAAACTTTGTATTTAATAACTTCTTAGACATAGTTATTCCCTTAAGAATAATGGTCGCAAACAATGAATTATAATAAATTATATAAGAAAAAAAGAGGAAACAGGTAGGTTAAGTCAAGTAAAAGAAACATAGAATAATTTAAGAATATTAGATTATAAGTCCGGCAGAGCCCAGATGGCCTAGTAGCCGTGGGCCAAGCAACTTTATTGTATTAGGCTTAGATACTAAGGTTGTGCAATAAAGCAATTTTCAATTCAATTCAATTCAAAACTTCTGTACTGAACCCAGGACATTTTGCATAAAATGCATTAATGTAATGTAAATAATAATGCAGACAGAGAGATATTATGCATGAAAATGAAATTCTGTATTTTGTATCATTTTTAAGAGAACTTCCACATATTTTGTGCTGAACGGACTGATGTGGTTAAAGCGTTGAAATCTGAAATCTCGTTTTCGAGTACAGACAGAGTGCAGTGACGGAGACATTAGACTACCATAACTAAAATAAGGCAGAATCAAGGTTTTTGTGGAGTTCTGATTTCTATAGATAATAACTCTGTAGTTAACCATAATTATCGAAGACAGCCATAGACTTTGCTGATAAAAGCCTTGATAAAGTCGCAGCAGGTCATACGATCATTTAATGAAGGTAATCCCAGGCAGCAATGGCATAGTACAGAAAAAACCCAGAAGTCAGGCTGGTGTGGAAAACATGGGTTACGAATGACCGGGAACAAGTGCTTCAGAAAGCGAGGAGAGATTACCTGGAACAGTTGCATCAAATCTAATTTTGCTTATGGCCATTAGACCCTTATCTTCGTCAACATTTCTGAAACTAAGACCATCATCATTTATCATTGGAGATACAATATCATCTTCAGAAGGTTATTGGATGACGGCAAATTACTAGCATTGATAAGGTATCCATTTAACTAATCTGGATTGAAGTTATTGCGTTGTCTCATTTTATCTGACGTTTGCACAAATTAGCCCAGAAATATTTAGGAGACAGTTTGTGATCGAGCTTTTCTTGAAAGTAGCGGCGCTTAGCGCAGCTAGTTTTTGATGTTACTACATAGATTCCGTACTTGTACATATCTCTGTCTTGAAGTATGTTTTGAGCCTTTTATATTTTCGATACAACAACTGACTTTCAGCTATTAAAATTCTTATTTCTTTGAAAAGCCAAGGAGAATGATCTTTTGTGTAAATTTGACGCGACTCTAAAGGGGCAAGCCTATTGAGTAAAAACTGTAAATTGTTATTTAAAATATCGGCCTGTCAGCTTTTGTACAATGGTATATTCCCTCCTACGGTAAGAATGGACCATCATGGTGACGTTAATATGATTGTAATCACGAAATTGTATAGTTACAGAATTACGAAATTATATAGTCACAGAATAGGCCGTACATTGATGGATATGATAAGTACAAGATGTCTAATGAAAGATAAGATAGATAAGAGTAAATAAAATCGTGTAATTATTATAATATATTTAAATTATCTGGATCAAGACACAACCTGAATTTTCTACCAATTAGAATTGCGTCTTCTACAAGCAAAAGTCTCTGTATTCTTCAAAATTTTCCTTGCATCTATTGCGATATCATTTAGTTAAAGTTTAGCCACTCAGCCATATTGGTAGTTTGGCAACTAATTTCCTTAACATAAATTATAAACTAAAAAAAGTCTGAAAAGAAGTTCACCTTTTTTAGGTGTTGAAGAAAAGGATCTAGAAGAAGAAATTCCAGCGAATAAAATAGTTGCAATTGATGCGGACGATTTCGTGGAAAATGAAACTTCCTTCGCGGAAAGCAAGAATTTCATTGAAATATTATTGGATGAGGAAGTGGACGAAGGGGCTGTGGAATATATTGACTGTAGTGATGAAGAAAACTGCGTAGAAGATAATAATAAAGATGTCATCGCTTCATCTGACAATGAGGGAGAAGGAAGTTTATATGAGCAAAACCTTTCCGAACAAACAATAAAGAAAGAATATGAAGGCGAGGAAGAACTTTTTAATTGCAGTGTCTGTAATATTAATTTCAATTCCGTTGTCGAACATATCAGCGAATTCCACAAGGATCAGTCTGTATATATAGATAGTGGTGATGGTGATAGAGAACGCGAAGCATTATATATTCCGTCTGATAAAGAGATAAAACAAGAAGATAACATTTCGTCCGAGGATATTCCGTTTGAATACGCATACCTTGAAGAAAACACTAAAGATAAAAATATTGAAATGATAAGCGAAGAAAAGTGCTTTGATGACAGTGGAAGGTCGTACGTTAGGAAGGTGAGTTTCACAGTGTAATTGGTTCTGATTTTGAAGATATTTACATACTTAATAAATATTGTAGAAAGTTCATATCTTTGATGTTGGGCTAGTCAACTCTATCGAGAATAAGTGCGGATCGTGTCAACGCATTTTTTATTCCTTAGAGGAATTGAATAAGCATGATTGTGGTGAATATTATTCGCATTCGGTAAGTTTACTTCTTTAGAAGTATAGATTGTATAGATAGTTGCCTACTCAAATGTCGTTCTTTTATTTTTAGAAAATCGTAAATACTGATAAATGGGACACGGGAAAATCAAAAGAAGTAAATTATTAAATAATTTAAATTTTTTTATTAAGATATTTTTTTAATGTTAGCCTCCCTTCATATTTCCGTGTTCTGAATGCGGTAACGTATTTTTGACTCATCGCTCTCTTGCTAGCCATTTAAGAGTTCACAAAAAGTCAAGAAAAGGAAGTGGCACTAATAAGTCTCCTGAAACACTAGTGGAACCTCGATGTGAAGTTTGTAACACGAATTTTCCATCAATGAAGAGCCTGAAGTATTGATTGCATACCTTAGTAATACTTTATATTATTATTTGTAAAATAACTTTGCAGGTTACATAGACGAATGCACGATCCTATTAAAACAAAACCCATCGAAGAGGCCGTGGGCTACGAATTAAAATCTGTGTCCCGAGATGGAACACCCAAGGAAATGTTTTTCTGTGAACTTTGCAATAAAAGGTAATTTTAAATTATTTCTTAATGATCGCAATAGCATACATAATTTGGAAATTCACAGTTACCTCAAAAATGTGGTCAAACCGATTCAAACCATTGAAATTCCATGGTGTAATGTATAACACAGGCTTCTAGTCTTATAGGTCTGGACTCGAGCCTTATTTATGCCCGCCACTGGTTTAGAAATTCTGTTGACTGTAGGTTACTCATTATTGGTCCTTGGAATTGTTGTCAGTGCTCGCTATACGCGTCACCTTACACCTAAACATGCATCGCATCTCATATGAATGTACAAATTATTTCCTAAAAATCTAAACATGCATCACATCTCATATAATCTCATAATAATATATAAAAAAAAAAACATAAAAGGGGGTTGATGTGACAAACCGTACTTGACATTTCAAATCAGTTCACAGATCTTTAAGCGTAACAATTTTGGAAATGGAAATGACAAATATATGAGTTTTAACGCAGGCTAAACGGCAACAATTAATTGTAAATATACGACAAATTCAGGAATCGGAACGAAAAAAGGAAAAATTGCGTTATTTTTCAATAAGATCCTGGTTGAAGTATAAAATGTATCGGCGGATGTGGTGTCTCAATTTACAAATTTGTGTAAAACGAAGAAAAGTGTAGTCGACGGTTTGTTTAAAAATAACAAAATTGTAATGGAATAATTTATTAACTCTGCTGAGTTTAATATTTGCCTTTTTTTATTACTTTTCCCGAAAAATATTTGGTTCTTCTTCTTCTTTTTCGCATTTTTGGGTAACCACAAACACATTTTTGCTTAATTAGACAGATTATCATATTATTATCAGCAACAAGATGGCGCTGCGCAAAGTAAGAAGGGCCGATGATCAGAGCGTACCCACTAATTTTTGAGGATATTGATATCTAGATATCGAGTTTACACCCACTAGTTTTTCTGAGTATATTAGAAGTATTTGATAACACACATGGTGTATAAACGGGATATTTCGAATATCTTGATATCGATACCCCATATTTGTCATAAGAAATACATGATATTTTGATTACTTGATCTCTACTTGAAGTATACTTCAAGTATTCATGTAAAGGTATTGATAGTTCATGTTACCGTAATCGCGATATGGAAACTCGCTTGACTGACGAATAGACTCCAAGACAGACGGTTTCGGTGTTCGCAGTTAAGAAAAGGTCTAGTTGAGATGGATTTTGAGTATTAAAAAGTTTTGGAAGCGAGTTCAATATTTTCATATCCAAAGTTTGCAGAATATATTTCAAACACGTGTGGAACTTTGGTCGCATTGGAATTTTTGTCCATTTGAGTTAATTTCTACACACAGAAACTCAAGTTCGTCTCCAGGATCAGAGCTGATGATAAACTTGGCTTTCAAACAATCTTTCACGTAGATGGCCACACCACCACTACTCCGATCTACGTGGTCACAACCAAAAACATATCTAGGTAAGGATTGTTATGGAAGCATATGAGTGAGTATGTTTTAGACGTGAAGTTCATTCTGTCAGCATGCGCTGTCAGCTCCTTCTGTGAACAGCGTTGACACAGAGCGGCGCTCTAGCACCTCGGCTAGTGCGGGAGAGTTGTGGGATGGGTATACCAAATACCTGCCGCTGTCACAGCGCATATACAAAAAAAAATCGTTCCTGCAAAACAAACGCAGCATCACATCCGGTCCAGAAGGGACCCTTACAACACTCACCTTTACCTATGATTATGCCTTCCTTGCCGTGCCCCATCCACCGAATAACACTGAGGGCAACATGTTATCAGTGTCCATATATTGACTTGCAAGACGCGGAGGAGCAGACCTTAGTCAACCATGATCGTTAGAAGCTCCAGGAGAGTGAAAGGAGAAAAATTGAAATACCGTTGGGGCAACATCACGTTATAAACTGGCCTTTATTGAGATAAAATGGAAAACTACCCAGTGATCTAATCTAGAATGTCACTTCTAATCGTAACATTATGATCGGTACCCCAAAACAATTTCTTGAGGTGGTGATCTTACTTTTAAACTCAAAGCGGTGCCATTACGTAGAGAATACAATAAGGTAACGACGTGCTGGCTTTCCGCATTTCGTATCCTAATACTATATTTCTAAATAAATTTATTACTCATGTATATTATGTGTGTTGGCATTAAATTTTCTTAAAAATCAAGAACTATTTGTAAAACCCAAAATTTTATCTTATTTTCAATTTGCCAAAAGAATTTTCATTAAATATTATTAAACTTTAATTAAGTATTATAATCTGTAATTAATTAATCTTATACAAATCCTATTATCAAAGTATTTCTGAAAATGGCACGCTTGTAAGATCTAATATAAATAGTAAACAAGTAAAAAAGCTAGAATTGGTCTAGGACCAATTCTTATGATACCCTAGATGAATGCTCGTATTAAATTTCGTATGGTCACCGATCTATTCAAGTTTGATTTTGAAGTTGTTTTTCGCATGAGAAAAAGATGTTTTGTGGGCCTTAGATTCATTTTAGATATGGAGTGTATGGGATTATACGACCCGGTGATCCAGTTTATTTTATGAAAACATCATATGGTTGTTTAAGCCATTTTTTATTTTCCAGAAAATATTCCGATATTTCGGTCTTTGGTTTAGACCATTATCAAGGCTAACAAAAGATACAAATCAAAGAGTTAATTTTGCAAACAATTTCTTATTAATGTAAGTGATTACCTAAAAATTGGTATGTTAAAAATGGGTTATTGAAAACCTTATGTCACAGATTAAAAAGAAAAAACAAGTTTGAAAACGAAAACGATAGAGAGACCGAAAACCGCACTTCAAAAAGAATATCACATACTCAATAACAATCTTATAATTATTAGCAGAGTCAAACATTTAAAAAAAATTAACTAAAAATAAATAATAAATAGAAACAACAGTCAAAGAGAAGGACAAACTAAAAAAACCAAGACCGGGACTAACAAACTAAAAATGCGAAGATATGAGCTAAAAAACTTAGCTGAACAGGTACCAATTTTGTTCCACTAGTGGGATACGCCATCCATAGAGAGCATGAATGTATTTATTAAGTGTTTATATTGTGAGTGAATGTATTGTGTGTCGACCTTGAAATTTGTTGCGTTAGGTTTTCTTGATTGTATGTAGAGAGCTTCTATATTTTTCCTCTTTTTCCAATTTGGCTCTCTGTGTAGGATTTTGGGATTTTCAAAATCAAAAGTGTGTGTTTTTAATTGCATGCGAAAGACAGGCCGTGCCATAGTTCCGCTCATCCTTCCGTTGTTGGCTGTTATTCTGTGTAAGTTTAGATGTCCTAATAAAATCATTTCTGTGTTCACGCATGCGTGTTTCTTTGTCTCTTCCTGTTTCTCCAATGTAGACCTTGTTGCAATTATTCGTCTTGCATTTTATTTCGTATATAGCGCCCTTCGTTGGTTTTAAAATATTTGTTTTGGTGTCAGTGTACAACATTTGTCTTAATTTGTTTTGGGGCTGGAGCCCCAGTCTGATGTTGGTATTATTGTTTTGTAGAGAAGGCATTATTTGGTTGCTTATATGTGGCGTGTATGTGAGTTTTTTATAAATCGGGGTTTGTATGTTTTGGCTACCTGTATTGTCTGTTGTTTTGTTATTACTACCTAGAGCATGTTTGACCTGTTTTATTATTTTGTTTATGATGCTGATGGGGTAGTTGTTTGAGGCCAAGATTTGATGAATTTTTCTGTAGTTTGTGTTGTGAAACCTTTTGTCACTCAAAGATATGCTACATTGAATTTCATGTTGTGCGGGTGAGCTGATGAGAAATTTAATAGTCTCCTCGATGCCATAGGTTTTCTGTACCAATCTGTTGAGATTTTGTTACTTTCTCTATATAGCCTCATATCCAAAGAAGGAATGCTTTATGTGGTAGCATCCTCCTTTTCAATTGTGAATTTTATACGGGTATGTTTATTGTTGAAAATTCTTAATGTCTCGTCTATGGCATGAGTTGGTAACACTGTTATTATGTTATCCACATATGTTTTAATAAATGATGGCTTGTGAGGTAGGTCAGAGATGATATCATCAAGTAGATCATCCAATACAAATTCCGCCAGAATGCCTGAGAAGCTGCTGCCCATAGCCAGTCCATGTTTTTGTTTTTACAAAACTCCCTGGTACATGAAAAAATTGTTTTCCAAAATGCAAATTGCAAAGCTTTAGTAAACATGCATTTGGAGATTCGGGTGACTTGTTTAATCTTGGGCCACCTTCGTAGTACACTGCTAATCGCCTGGTCATGTGGGATGTTAGTGTATAGTTGTGTAACATCAAACGAGATTAAGCGATCGTTAGTCGAGATCTGTGTGCTATTAATGAAATCCTTGAAAATGTAGGAGTTAGGCACATTATATTTAGTAGTGTCACGGACCTGTGCTAGTATGGTATTCATAAATGCTGCTAATGCATAAGCTGGTGTATCACGTGTGGTAACAATAGGTCGGATTGGGTGGCCTTGCTTGTGTGCTTTAATTGTTCCATAAATTCTAGGTGGAATAGCATGCGATATTGTCAATTTTGTGAGGTCAGGTTTTGTTATATATTTTTTAGTGTGCAATTCAGGTACTATTGCATTGTTTTTCTGTATGAGTTGTTTAATCAGGTTAGGGTTATGATGGTGCATAACTTCATATGTATTTCTGTCGCACAAGTGTTCACTCATTCTTTGCTCGTACTGTTGTCTATTTATTATTATTGTGCGGTTACTTTTGTCACTATTAATAATAAGCACCTCTTTGTTGTTACGTAGAAAATTGCGCGTTGTATTTAAAGCCTTATTTATTCGTCGGTCTTGAAAATTGAAACGCGGTGGTTTCTCAATTTGTTTTGCCAGGGTGCGTGTTATGCAATTTCTCGCATTAAGCTTTCAGTTCTCATCATCGTTGCATTCTATGATGTCTTCAACATCTGCTATGATGTTTATAATTTGTTTAGTGTCTGTTCTCAATTTTGTGGCAAATTGTGGTCCCAATCCCAGTATAAAAAGCATGTCTGGAGGAATTGTGAGTTGTGTAAGATTTATAGATCTGTCAGTGTTCATTATAAAGTTTCTGTTGTTAATGTGCAAATTATTGTCTCTTGTAAATTTATTATTGAGTTTTGCTTCCGTGGTCTGAATTATACCATTATATTTATTATCTTGTGAGTGTATATAAAGTGTGCAGATGTTTTGTGTCAGACGTGCTTGGAATGTGTGTGTTAGTGTTCTCTTCTCTGTGCGTAGGTTTCGTAGTAGTCTGTTACAAATGTCTATCTCAATTTTTAGAAATCTATCAAGAATATCGTCCCGAAATTTATTTATTTTCTGTTTTTGGTGATATCTTTGGGAATACAAACTGTCCAAAATCTTAGTTTTATCCACGAGAAATTTAGGGAAACTGCCCTGATGTTTACATCTCAATAGGTATTTGAGCCTGATCGTGTTTTTTGCTAGTTTGGTCATATATATTTCTAGAACGGTTTGTCGCACAGAAAGAGTGATTATAACCAATTTTATAGGATTTCGTATTCTGCAGAAATTTTTAGTACAATAGAAATGTCTTGGACTGATCGTTTTCAAAGTATACGTAAAAGACCTAAATTTTTATATGGCAACACCAAGAAGGAGTGTCCCGATTTAGTCCATTTTTGACATTTTATTTGCTAATGTAGTAAAAACATCATGTATGAAATTTCAGCTCTCTACGTCAATGCGTTCTCAGGCAGTATCCAAATATATAGCGGAAAACGAAATTTTTATATGGCAACCCCACGAAGGAGTTGCCCGATTTGTCTCATTTTCGAACTTAATTTTACTTTTTTTTTTAAGTCCGTGTACAAAATTTCAGCTCTCTAAGTATACGCGTTCTCGAGTTATCGTGCACACAGACGGACGGACGAACGGACATGCAAAAATCAAAATAACTTTTAATATTATGAATAGGTGACCAATCCATTTTGCTCTACCATCATTATTTCGATGTGTTACAAACGGAATGACATACTTAGTATACCCTATAGATTTCATCTAGGGTATAATAAATTACTATTCTTCCTAGCAAACTTGAATCCTACTACATTTCTCTATGATATGTACCTTGTACTTATATATGCTATGTAATGTGTACTTTGGTTATGCTGATGTATGCTATGTAATATGTACTTGGCTTATACCTATGTAAATACTTTAAGATACTTCTTTATTCACAAACACATTTAACGCCTGAGAAGCCAGTAGTATCTATTGTCTAAAGTTAATGTCTCTTAGTTATCGTTTTGGCTGTACCCATTATTCTAGATTTAAATAACTAATTTAAACAACTTGCGTCTCAATTTCTTATTCTGAACCGCAACATCATGAAATACTATAATGTATGATTACTTCATTGTGGCCATTTAAATTTCAGATTTAAGCCTTGGGCCCCAAATTTACCGACTGCTCTCAATTTAAGTAACAAAACAAAATCTTTACTCAGGCGCATTCGTTTTTTTGTGTGTGTTTTGATGTCGTTTAGATTTTTTTATTTTTTTGTTTATTTAGGAAGCAAAATATAAATGCCTGGCGACCAATAAAATGATAAAATGAAAGAGGGCAACGTTTTTATTTCTGACGAATTCAATGCAGAGGCCTCCGTGATGTTCCGCTGCTAGTAGACAAAACTTTAAACTTAATAAAGTAATTAGTTTAGATCATGAGATGCTGTTATAAACATAATTAAAGAGCTTATCAGTAAAAAGAGATGCCGACACCTCGTCAATAATATTATCGTCAGCGGACGATTTTCGTTGTAAAGAGGAATTTCAGCTGTAGCCAGTCCGGTATTCAATTCTTCACAGAACAAATTTGAGCTTGGCGATTTTGATCACGATCTCTCTTATTTCCTTTTGATGGAACTAGTATTCGTCTCTGAATAAGATTTTGGCATCTCGATTTTCACTGTCATCCCCCCTTCTGTTTTTATGACAAATTTTGCTATTACCATGTATGACTTCTATCAGTTTCTGACGAAAATAGCGACCGTTTTCTTTGAGAACTGTCCAAATCTTCGTGAGGAGCTTATTCGTCCTTACAACCTGGAGATGATTTAATTATCATCCGATTTAATTCATCCTGTGTCTGAATGGTTTCGCTCTTATTGCCCATGCGGAGCGCACGTTTTCACACAGCATGGTATAAGTGGCAGCACAATGTGAGCACTTCTGCTAGCTGTCAGTGGCACAGGTGTAGCATACTGCTTCATGCAGCACGCTGCGACCATAACAGGATATAGAACCAACCTTATTTCTGAGGCTTCTTGCAACTGAAATGGCAGATGTTAAGGCCGTTATTTTGAGCACCGAGGATATTGAGCAGCGATCTCACCTTGAGCAAGGGCGACAGATTAAACTGAGATGACATATGCATCCGTGCATCCTGACACCCCTCACTCATCATTGGACGCAGTGACACACAACGCTCGATTTCTCAATTCCAAAAAGAAAATTTGCCGATTTACGCAATAAAGCGTGAAATTTTAAAGATTTAAGCAAAAGATTACAAAATAAAATAGAATAGAAGACTGAGGAAATCTACTTAACTAATAAGAATATTTAAAAAACGTAATTACAAATAATGTATAATAAGAGAAGAAGAAAAAGAGAAAAAAAAGAATACCTAATGATATTTCATACCAAAAATAAATTACTAATTACCCTATGCAATTTCACTACATCCACACTCCTACAATATCATGTACTGGAATTTGATGTTATAGAATCGAATAGATTGTGGTTGGATATTTTAATTGCTGCATCCTCCTGCGTTAGCTTAAGGTAAACCAGACCATTTCTTGTAAAACCCGTATACAACCTTCCTAAGCGTCGCAACTCCAGAGTCGATCGAAAGATTGTACGATGAGTGGAATGTTTGAATGCCCTTCACGTAAGCCGGAAACAGAATTTCGCATTCGTTTCAACTAAAAAGCATCCACATAGAGTGCCCGATGACAGCAGAGATATTTCAAATAAGCTCAAGTGGCTCGAGTGCCTTCACATGCGGAACATGTTTGACGACAACGTCACTTAAGCGATATGCGCGCTGATTATTATCATTCGCAGCCTCAAGTGCCCTGCATTTAACAACCATATCACACACAGTTTGTTGGGGTGACTCATCATTAAGATCAACGACCTGTACCTTGAGCGAATTGCATTTAAGTTTCAAATCAGTCACAGCTGACCAGAGGGAATCCACCTCGACTTGCGATTCATTGATAGACGCATTAATTTGAATTTGCAGCCTCTGTAACTTTTCATCAATAATGACAGTAATGCTTCTGCTGATTCGTTCCTCTATCGCGTTGAGCAAATCAGCACCAATACCAAAGTTAACCTAATGACAAGTTAGGAAGCAGGCGAGATTTCCGAGTGTTTGACATTTAAAATGCACACGGCAAGAAAAGGAAGAAAGAAAGAAAAAAAATCAAACTCTTGAAAACTTTTATGAATAAAGATAAAAAATGTGAAAGCCCAAATTGCATGCAACGAAACAGAATGGCAAATGTTTCATTTTCGTAAATAAATGAGAAGGGGCGGAGTTTTCACGTTTTACTACCATAAAATGCTCCCGCGCTTTTGTAAAACCGGTTTTTATAAAATAATGACAATGTTTTGGTCACATGTTGTTGCTGTAATCCTATGATATTTGAACAGCTCGTGTTTCTGTTTACATTCGTTTTGCTCTGAAGAGATTAAGTGGGAGAACTCATGCTGGATTCTGATATTTTCGGGAAAAATGAGAATTTTATTTGAGAGGAACTTTACATCTACTTTCAGCATCTGGGCCAAAGCGAAATTTATCTTTTTCTTAAAAATGGGAGGTAGTGTGACCCGAAGTACGTTATTATGAATAGTTTGATAGGATTTTGAGGGATTTAATAAGATTCTGTCGTTCGGGTAATCCTACGTTCTCTCGATTTTTGTTTTTAACTCGTTATCTTAGTTGCACTGCAATAATGCATAGCCACGTTCTTTTCCCTCATTTATGCAAAAGACGAAAGTACATGAAATTACTTGTTTCATTCTAAAAAACACCAGAAATTTCCAATTTTGCTCTACAGCTTCTTAACTTGTCATTAGGTTAACTTTGCCAATACAGTAGCCGCTCGAGCCAGCATGGGTACCATAAGAATTATTACATGATGATACTGATGATGATGTGGGAGTGCGAACTGTGTTTGGCTTAGACAGCTGGTTGGACTGTGTCTGTAGACACTTGGCGAATTTTACGTGTTTCTGTCTACCATTGTTTGTAGATAAATTTCAACACTAAGTAATTAAAGCTAAATCACGTGGATCTAGGAGAATTAAGATACACCGGTATTACACAGAAGATTTAAATGATCAGATGTCGAATTATGTTAAATGCTTTACTAAAACTGCCGGAATAAATGGAAAGTTATGAAAAAATTGCAGAGCGACACAAAACACATTATACTGCTTTCATGATTCACTACTAACTACTACCAAAGAACATATATCTTAACAAGAAGCTCCATATGGCTTTGGGCTCTAAAACTGCACAAGCTTGTTTGTTGATGCGGTCGGGAGGTAATAGGCGGGAAGAAGCAAAGATTTGAGACTGAGAGAATATTTCTCTGTTCTCTCTATATCCGCCGCCCCATAGCTGTACATGTACACATGCCGATAATAGCCATGCACAATTCCTATTCCATACAATCATCTTAATCTTACTATTCTCTCTCTGTTCTACTGCAATGTGTAGCAAATGGCGGGCAAGATAATAAAGAACCCAGGTAAAAGCCCTCCTGGAGCCAAACCAGAAGATGCATAAGCACCTGCTACTATCTATGAGCAATAATATCAACATCTCAAGGAAACTGAATGCTTGAAAATGTGTGCATAAATGCTAATGAGTGTAGCTAGGTTTATTGCCGGCATAAATTAGGGTTTAAGTAGCAAGTGACGAAGTATGCCTGTGTATGATGCGTTGCAGTTTTGCTTTGGAGAAAGGACTTGAGTAGTTGATTAGATTGCTGACGGGCATGGATAGTGGTTGGCGCATTTTAAAGTAAAATTGTTCATTCGGTCGTGTGATTTTTCTTACAATCAAAAGGGTGATTATTATAATTCAAGTGTGGGGTTGATCAGCGCTACCCTCCGCGATTTGTTATATGTGTATTAAAATCGAGCTGGAAGGACAGTGTTAAATATATGTATATATATACAAAAAAAAAAAAAACAAACGAAGCGGTGCTAGTGATTATTCAAACAAATAATTATAGTTATAATTAAACTAGAACAGTGACAGTGAGTGGTGAATATAAAAATAGGTGCGATCATCATGAATACTGATCAGAATGACATCCAAATGCTGCAGGAATCAACCTCAGCAAACGAAGATGGAAGGAATGAAGATTTCGAAAAGTCAGGTCCACTCTCTGAATTAGAATTATTAAGGTGGGAAAATTCCCTGTTGAGGAGGAAAAAACAATTACACGAGTGCGAACGGTACACGATGAGCACGGCTGTAGAGTCTGAGTCTGACACCTTTTACGTCACAATCTATTAATTCCTCCCAAGAAGATAAACAGGTTAGAATGGGGTTTCACGAAATCAGCACATTGATTGCTGAATCCGTCAAGCAATAAAACAGTAAGTGCTTTGAATTGGGTTGAATCGGTTGAAGCATTAAGGAGAGTATACGGCTGGAACACTTCATCAAAAATTTCTCTTGTATCGAGCAGCTTTAACGATCTTCAGTCTGTAATAATAACATGTGACGCGCCTTTAACGTGAAGTGCTTAATAGTGGGCTAGTTATACCTATCATTGAGGATATCAGGCGCTCTATTAAGCAGGTCAAGGGCGATATTGGTTCCTATTCATCAACCGTTTTGGAGAATTCTGCGCTTTTGGGTTCTTTGGCTCATGATATTGGTAACTTAACTTTAAAAGAGTCTTGCAGATCTGAAAATCTACTGCCTGAACCCAAACAGTCTTCCCTTACTCAGCAGGACTGGTGTGTCTCAACTCCTCCCTCTGAGAATATTTCGTCAGAGAAGTTAGGCCGTCGCCGGAGACAAAGGAACCAACGCACCCGCCCAAATAACATTTCGTCTGCCTCAAGTCGACATGAGATTTCTCTGGTTACTAATGGAGCCCCCATTGGCAGCATTTTATCTCCGGGTGGAGATAATGTGTTATCTTCGATTGTGGACAAAACATCTGACGAGGGGACGGAGTTTTCTGTTTCGGATGTCGGTGTATTAGGGTCTGCTTCGGTTGTGGATGGTGCCCCCACCAATGATACTTCGCCCGTGGGAATTGGTATTGGCGCCTCTTTGAGAACGGTACCAAAACGTACGTGTGTTTTCATCACCCGTTTCTCTCCAGAAACGTTGTGTGAGGACATATTGAGGAATCTGAAGTCCAAAAATATCGCAACAGATAGTATTTCTTGCTGAAAAATTAGTTAATGTTCTAAACCTGTTGCATCCTTTATTTTAACCGTCTCAGCAGATCTGCAGGACAAGTTATTGGATCCAAAATTTTGGCCCTCTGGCGCTTTTACTAAATTATTTGTACCTTCTGAGCTCCAAAATCGAAATACAGCTAAAATAAGCAGCGATATTCCAAAAAACTCAAATCTATTTCCCTCTACTACCAAAATGTAAGGGGGATTCATACAAAAACTACACAAATCTTCAAATCCTCTGTTGCAACTGATTTCGATATAGTTGCTTTCACCGAAACATGGCTGCATCATGGTTTTCGCGATGCCGAAATCTTTGACAATTCGTATCAAATTTTTAGAAGAGATAGATATACTGATTCTGAAGCTCGTGGCGGTGGCGTACTCCTCGCTTGTAAAAACCACTTCAATTGCAGCCAAATTGAGCTTCCCAGATTCTCCAACACTCTTGACATCGAATTTATAGCTCTTAAGTTGTCTCTCTTAAAATATGATTTATACATACTTTGTTGCTATATTCCTCCAGACTCCATAAATAATGTAGATGACAAAGGACAGAATATTTACGACCTGCTCATTTCAACATCCAATTTTATCCATGGTAAGATGAAACCTCTTGACGAATTACTACTAATTGATGATTTTAACTTACCCAATATACAATGGGTACTTAATGAAGAAGACGATGACTATCTTCCACTTAACAACTTGACAGCAAGAGAATCACTTTTCCTTGACACTATTTCATCTCTTGGTCTCAGCCAAATCAGTTATGTTAAGAATGACATGGATAGGCAGTTAGACCTGGTATTTTCTACTGACGCGGGTAACTTAATAGTTGAACCTAGCCCCGTTTTAATTTCTACTCTTGACAAATACCACCCCCCTATACTAATTACGTATTCCTATGAAACCGAAAACTTGACAAATTGTGACGAAACACAATACTTTCTCAATTTTAGGAAAGCTGACTTTCCGGAACTTTCTAGTAGACTTACCGCTATCAATTTCAACACATTACTATCTTGCAATAGTGTTGATGAAGATGTTTCTAAGTTTTACATAATTCTTTTTGATCTATTCTCTTCTCATTCTCCCCGCGAGCGCCAGCGGTTGCATAAAACATCACCGCCCTGGTTCAATAAAGAACTGAAACGTCTTAAAAATAGAAAGAATAAAATGTGGAAAAGTTATATGAGGGACAAAGATATTATAAGTCATAACAAATTCCTCACATCCTATAATGAGTTCACAGAACTTTCTTCTACACTTTATGATGAGTACGTCCAAAGTATGCCAACGAAATTATTTAGTGACCCACGCATCTTTTTTAAGTTTATTAATATGAAGAAAAAAACCGACAACTACCCCAATACCATGAAGTACAAAGATACTGCTAGTGATGATTCGTCTGAAATTTGTAATATGTTTGCTTCATTGCCTCGTCAAATTTTCAACTTCTAAATAGCAACTTCAGTCATATGAACGACTCCCATAACGTTTCATTCACTGTCCCTTCCATTTCACATGAGGATATACTCGATCATATTTATGAGCTTCCTAATGACTTCACAACGGGTCCAGATGGGATCCCTCCAGACTTTTGTAAGTCTTGCTGCCTTGCCCTGGCAGCTCCGCTAAGAATTATTTTCCAAAAATCGCTCGATACCGGTTGTTTCCCGCAGCTATGGAAAAATTCCTTTACCATACCTATCCACAAAAAAAGTAGTAAAAATGAAATTTCTAACTATAGGCCTATTGCAAAATTATCTTGTATGCCTAAATTATTCAAATCCATCATTTACTCTCAGCTGTCAATTTCCTGCAAGAATTTGCTTTCTTCTAACCAACATGGTTTATTTCGGGCAGATGTACAATCACTAACTTGTTGGAATTTGTCTCGGACACCATTGGCGGATTTGCAAAAGGCTACCAGAAGGATTGTATTTATACAGACTTTAGTAAAGCCTTCGACAAGTTATCTCACTCCGTGATACTCTTTAGAATGGAAAAGTATGGGTTTCCCCCAACATTTCTAATATGGACGGAGTCTTATTTAGATAACAGAACATACCAAATCTTATTCCGCCATTCCATCTCTAAAATCTTGATGGCTTCGTCTGGCGTGACTCGAGGTAGTCACTTGGCCCCTTTGTTCTTTATTCTATCTATTGACGACATTGTATCTGTTGTGAGGCACTGTAAAGTCTTAATATATGCTGACGATTAAATCTGTTAGCGATTCCGAACAGGTACAAGCTGACCTTCACAAATTTTACGATTGGTGCAAAAGTAATAATTTGGTACTCAATATAGACAAATGTGAGGTTATGATTTTCCACAGAAATCAGAAACCAATCACTTATGATTACGAGTTCTCGCATTCCTCGATTCGCCGTGTTGGCTCTGTCTGTGACTTCTGTGTCAAATGTGATCAAAGATTGAATTTTATCTCCCATATAAACTACATGGTATTAAAGAGTAGTTCTATGCTGGGTTTTATAAAACGTTGGTCTCGAGAGTTTTCGAATCATAACTTTGCGTTTGTACACTTGCTTTGTGAGACCACTGCTTGAATACGCTAGCCAGGTTTGGTCTCATTTTACGGTACACATATCGACCGTATCGAGTCTGTTCAGCGGAACTCCCTACGATTTGCTCTCAGGCACCTACCCTGGAATTTATTAATTCTTCCACCATATAAGGATCGCTTGAAGCTTCTAAATATGCACTCACTTGTGAAACGTCGCATGGTTACCGATGTAACTTTTGTACACCAACTATTAAACGCGAATATTGACTCTCCGCTGTTACTTAACAAAATCTCTTTTCGCGATAGTAGGCACAATTTGAGAAGGCTACCTCTGTTGCATGTTAACCCCTCAAGGTCTAACTTTAGCATGTACGAACCTATTAATCGCATGTGCATTACTGTTAATAATATTGCTGAGAATTTTGTTGTTGACGTTTTTAAGCATGTTTTAAAAAAACATCTATATAATATTTAATTTTTTGTTATATTTAAATTTTTTTTTAAATTTTTGTTGTTATGTTGCATGTCATTTTATCCGGTGTTCGTTTTATGTTTTGTTTAACATATCTACTAATACTAACACCGACTAAATGATGAAAAGTATGTATTGTTGACCGTTTATCTATCAAACGTGTCACTGCAGCGAGCTTGTGTTAAGCTGGTTCTGATAGTCATGATCGAAACTCTTAATTTTATGCCTCATTACGTTTGGGAGGTGCAGCGATTCATTGGTACCAGAGTAAACAGGACTCAATTAGTACTTTTGATGGTTTTAAACAGAAGTTAGTTGAAAGCATCCCGTGTGCACAAAATAATGGCTCCATTCTTATGGAAATTGTGGAGCGCAGACGACAGTCCAACGAGTGCATCGAAGATTACATCTACATATCACGTAGCGGGGTTAGCAAAACAGATCAAATTGGAAGAATATACAACGATAAAATATATTTGAAAACCATTCATTAAGGAATTTGAAGAAATTCAAGATCAGAGGAAAAATGGAACTGGGTTATTGCTGGGTAAATAATTCCACCATCTCACAAACGAGCTTCTCTAAAATTTCGCACCGATATAAACCTTTTCCTAGGAAAGGAAATTACTTATTCAACCAAAAACAATTCAAGGATAAACAAGAAGGTACCGCAGGTTTTCAAAAAGGAACGTTCTCTAAGAAAGCACAAAGCAGATGTTTCCGATGCAATGAACCAGGTCATTACGCATCTGTATGTCCCTTAGCCCAGAAACTAAGAAAATGTTTTCGCTGCAACGAAACAGGTCACTTAGCAAAGTAGTGTAGAGTAAAAACAATTTTAATGTTGGTAAGGGCAGTGAACTGAACCCTAAGGACGAATATCATAAAATTATTTTTATTGACAATAAACCATTTTTAGCATTTTTGGATTTAAGGAGTGAGTGCACTAGCATCAAATTGAGTGTTGTTTTAGAGAATGTGTGGAAAATAGAGAAATGCGATATCATATTACGCTGATTTGGAGGTACACAAACTAAAGTAATTGGAAAAATGAATAAACAATTAACAGTAATGGGCAGGAAGTTGACGTGATGATAGTGGAGGATGGAGCACAAGACCTTCCATTTGGACTCACTAACTCACCCGCTATATTTATGAAGCTCGTGAAATTGCTATGGACGATATACTAATTTCTACAGAAACGATTATAGAGAATATGCAAATACTCGAGAAGTTTCTGATAGAGTTGAGAAGAACAGGATTGACACCAAAATTCAGGATAAATCAATCGAATGAACCAAACATTTGATAAATATTAATAAATAATAATTGGATATGATTACAGAATAATGCGTTTGATTTTTGAGCTTAATCAACCTAAGTACGATAAGCATGGCAATAACGTGTCGACCTTGCGATATCTGTGGTATGGTAAGTTGGAAAGAAGGGAGGGGAAAACTAGAGGAGAAATAGGTAAAGGCCATAGAAGGAATATGTTGAAATATGGCCTTTGAGTTGAAACCTCAGGTAGGAGGTGTAACCCACATTGCTACAACTAGGCGAAACTGTAGCAAATGGCGGGCAAGATAATAAGGAACCCAGATAAAAGCCCTCCTATAGCCAAACCAGAAGATGCATAAGCACCTTCCCCTATCTATGAGCAATAATATCAACATCTCAAGGAAGCTGAATGCTTAAAAATGTGTGCATAAATGCGAACGAGTTTAGTTAAGTTTATTGCCGGCATACATTAGGGTTTAAGTAGCAAGTGACGAAGTATGCCTGTGTATGATGCGTTGCAGTTTTGCTTTGGAGAAAGGACTCGAGTAATTGATTAGATTGCTGACGGGCGGCATGGATAGTGGTTGGCGCATTTTAAAGTAAAATTGTTCATTCGGTCGTATGATCTTTCTTACAATCAAAAGGGGGATTATTATAAATGTAAATTATCTCAAACCAAGTTTTTCTTGATGAAAACGGTTTCCTAGAGAAGAGGTAAAAGAATCAATGAGAACTCGCAATGCAATGCATGGGTATGATGTGGGACGCAGGCACTGGTTCTTGTGCTGGCGCTTTG
Source organism: Dioctria rufipes (assembly GCA_963924295.1). Lineage (NCBI taxonomy): Eukaryota > Metazoa > Arthropoda > Insecta > Diptera > Asilidae > Dioctria > Dioctria rufipes. The sequence continues at coordinate 111,844,715 of OZ002740.1, forward strand.
ACTAGTAGAGAATTTTCGTAAAATTTGTGAGAGCGGGTCGTAATATCACCATAGGTGAGTGGTGGGTCGTCAAAAAGTAGAGAGTTTTTGTAAAATTTGTGGTCGTAATAATACGACCCGCCATATGAATTTCAATTTACGAAATGCGTATTCTTTCTATTAGATGTTTTTTGCTACTACTAATAATGACTTAGAACTTTTCTTCATCATCTTCAAAAACCATTCCGACTGAATAACACAACATCGATGGCTTAATGTTAAAATGTTGTATCTACAAAAATGGTATCAAAAGGATATTTTGGCTCTTATTTCCTTATTATATTTACAGCACAGTAAATCATATCTTGTTTATAGATACATCGGTCAGACATAAGCAAGCAAAGAGGGCTTCAAAGCAAAGCCAATTTCACTCTTAACTTAAAAAGGCAAAATTGTACTTACACCCTTCTGAGACTAAGCCATCAATATCATTTTCCAGGTGCTCAAAATGTTGCAAGCAACAATCCTACTCTCCCTCTAACTTACGGTTCAGCAATAGAGGTAAACCAGCTAAATGCTAGTGCAGGCATTTATTTCGAAAAATTGTCAGAGCCAATTTTTACACCAACGAGTGGAAAATAGTGACATTCTACGACCTGGGAAATTTCTCACAAAAAATTGCAGCGACTTGTCAGAGACTGGATAGCAATTCAGTTATGGCTCCCACCTGTAACAGTACATTGGTACAAATTGATGTTATAATAGCAGGTATACAATATAAAAACATGATATTAATGACTCAGAATAGAAAGCAAAGAGCACTTTTCAATGCAATAGGCTCAATTTCGTCCCATTAAATGAAGACGATGCCAAAGTTTATGATGAACAAAATCGTAAGCTTACCCTGAACCAAAATACCCTCCTATCATTTCTGAAAAGCCAAACTGCGATAATCGAAGAAACAGCTGGCATAGTTAATAAAACAGGCCCCAACTGAAAAAGAATTCTTGTTTATGCATAAAAACTAATATCAATACAAATAGCTGTATCACTAGTGAAAAATAGAACATTGGATAACAAAATATCCATTGAACTTGAATCCCTAATCGCGCTAGTCTCATTAATGGCATGCAGATATCAAAATACCCAGACAGAATTAATAGATCTTCTAAGAGATTCAAGGCATGAAAAATTTCATTTTACACTCATATCCCTTAAGAAAATAGAAGAACTTTTATTGAACATCATTCAGGAGTTGCTAAATTCAGTTATAGGCAATATCGATGACAGCGTGCAAAACCCAACTCGAATTTTTAATTTTTTACTTCAAAATGAATGTCATAATTATGTAAAAATAACTTAATGACATTATTTTTTATCTATTGAGCTACATTTAAAAAAAAGAAGTCCTGAGAACTTTTTATCCTAGATATTTTTTTGTTGTTTCCCAAAAGTAAGTAAAATAACGTTAGGACTCTTTGTACGCTTGTCGTCGATATACTACTATCACAAATTTACAAATTAATGGATTGTATGAAAAACTTTCAATTTAAGTATATGCACCGAATTTTAGTGTAATTACATTCTTTATTGATCTGTACGATATAACAAAATATTGCAATGTGTTCACAACGAGTTCACAAATCGAATGACTAATTTCTACTACCATAAGCTCTCTTAGATGCATCCGAAAATCCGTGAAGTTCTAAAGTTGTTGCGATGCTATGTGAGAGTACATATCGAGGGATTTTTATTTGTAATTGATCAATAAATTGCTGAAATTTTTGTTTCAAAACTGTAGGAATCGGTTCATCCCAACCTATACGAAGTATCCATAACTCTTGCATTACAACTTTAGCTAGTACTGTAATTGGATTGATTAAGCCAAGAGGATCAAATATACTAGCTATTGTCGATAAAACTTCTCTTTTTGTAAACGACGAACAAGAATTGTTGCAAGCAAACGAGAAATAGAAATCATCACTCCCAGGAGTTACATCTAAATTATTAAGTTTTAGCAGTTTTATTTCTTATCTTCGGGCATGTCTTCTAGTAATTTCGGCTCATTAGAACACCATTTTCTTAATTCGAACTGCCCCTCATTCAAAATTTCTTCAACTTGATTCATAATTAGTCGTGTCTGTTCGATCGAGTCTGCTCCTGACAGCATGTCATCTACATAAAAATCATTGTGTACCACTGCGTGCACCCAACTCCCTTTCTTTAGACTCGTTGTCTAATAAGTATTTGAGACATGCTAAGTAAGGCGCTGAGGCTGTGCCATACGTTACAGTTTCCAATCGATAAATTTTTAACGGATTAGTAATATTTTCTCGCCAGTAAATACATTGATAATTGCAGTCATCTGAAGCCACTTGAATCTGACGATACAGTTTTGATATGTCTGAAATTATTGCGTATTTATGAAAACCAAATCTTAAAATTGTGTCAAATAGTTCGGGTTGTACAGATGATCCTACCATCAAAATATCGTTTAAGGATAATCCAGAAGCTGTGCGGCTCGAAGCATCAAATACCGATCTCAATTTTGTGGTTGAACTATTTGGCTTCAAGACGTAGGATCAGGGAGGAAATTGTGAGAGTTTTCCAGAAATGACTTATCACATTCCTTCATTTATATATTCCGCCATAAAATCTGAATACGCATGCTTAATGTGCGGAAGCCGTTGCAAACGTTTTTAGGGTTCCGTACCCAAAGGGTAATAACTGGAACCCTATTACTAAGACTTTGCTGTCCGTCCGTCACCAGGTTGTATCTCATGAACCGTAATAGGTAGACAGTTGAAATTTTCACACACTGTGTATTTCTATTGGCGATATAACAACAAATACAAGAAATTAAATAAAGTTAAAAATTAAAGGGGGACCCCATACAAGAAACGTGATTTTTTCGGCGTGTTTTTCCTCGTTTTATTCTCAATCTTATTATTATCTGGACTGTATCTCATTAACCGTAATAGGTAGAAAGTTGAAATTTTCACAGAGTGTGTACTTCTATTGCCGCTATAACAACAAATAATTAAAAATTAACATGATTTATCTGATTCTTATATTATCTGTCTGTCACCGGGCTGTATCTCATTAACCGTAACAGGTAGACAGTTGAAATTTTTTCAGAGTGTGTATTTCTATTTCCGCTATTACAACAAACAATAAAAATAAAATAAAATTAAATTAAAAATTAAAGAGGGTCCCCATACAAGAAACGTGATTTTTTCGGCGTATTTTTCCTCGTTTTATTCTCATTCATTATTATTATCATAAGTAGGCATTATTTTCAAATGACAGCTTTATTATTATTTTTTCAAATGACAGCATTATTTATTCACATGACGCCTACTCTCATTTGAAAAAATAAATAAAAAGTAGGGGACATTGGGGAATTGTGAGTCATGGGGAATTGTGAGTCACGTCAATATTTCACCATAATTGGAAAGTCTGACTCATGCAAATGGCTGTCATTGTCTTATATTTGACCAAACTCATTTTCCATTAGCAATCGATGCGTGTACACGTACTCGTTCGTTCCGTGCGGCAACCACTTGGAAAATTTTCTCAAAATATTTATTCCGAGCGTTTCTGTTTGCATTGATGTGACAACGATTGAGCATTGAGAGAAGTTGGTCCACTGAAACGAGCTACACCAGCTAAAAAATCTAATCGTGGTCGCAAGCCAATGAAAACCGCCATTTTAACGTCGCCTGAAGTTGTGTCCGACTTGAAAGAGAAAGCTGATGCCAGGCGCAAAAAGCTTGAAAAAAAAAAGTCGAGGTGAAGATGGAAAGGCACCAGTTAAAATAAAGCGAACATGTCGAGCACAATCAACAACGAAACGAAATGCTTCTTCTTCTGAAGACGAAGAAGTTGATTTCTGCATACTTTGTATGGAGGATATGCCGAAGAAATTGAACCGAAACAATTCCATTCGCTGCGATTTATGCGATCGAGTTGTTCATTTGAAATGCGTCAGTACTGGAGCCTATTTCACATGCCCGAATTGCGAATCCGAATAATTTTAATACCTTCCTTTTTATATATTTTTTTAAACTAATTGTTATGTAATTCCAACCATAAAATAAATATTTTACAGCGATATTTTTGATTTTCCACTTAATTCAGACGGTGACTGACAATTCCCCAACATTTTTGAAAATCTCAAAAATGCATGTTTTTTGCCAACGCTCAGATTTTTTCAGCAGATAATAATTTCAAGATACTGCTTAAGCTAAAAGTTATGGTTTCCTTCCTAGTAACATAAACCATTTTGAAATTTTAAAAATTTTGATTTTTGTGGCAGTTATCGAGCTTGGAAAAAGTGTGACTCACAATTCCCCAATGTCCCATACATAGTGTTAAATTTTGTACGATGGTACGAACCCTTCGTGCTCGAGTCCGACTTGCACTTGGCCGGTTTTATTCTAAGTCTATAAATCGTCGATTTGCAATTTCGGAAGAATTTTCCAAACACGACGGATCTTCGAAAAGGAAGATGAACGATAAAACGACCAGAAAGTAAACGACGGACATTTGTTAAAAAGTGTATCTCACATAATTCTTGTTTCTTTGTTAAGCAAGGCTTTCTGCTTCCAATGCTTTCTATCAACCAAAACCTTTCAAGAAGACGTTCAATATTTGTGCCTTGATCCACGAATTTGGCCTCATCAATGCTTTCGCCCGAAACTACTAATGAACTATAACATGAGCGACTATTCATTCTGCCAGAATCCATCCTAGCAAGGTGTTTTGCAATGTAGTAAAATCATTTCCGAGTTTAGGGCCTGCCAGTAATAAATCAAAAAATATACCAGCGCCTAGAAGAACGTCAACTTTTTTGTTTTATAAAATAGCGGATCAGCTAAATCTACGTCAACTGAGATCTTGGATAATAGCATATTAATGGTCTCCTTCGGCTGATCATCAGTTATAGTGGGCAAAATCCAAAAATCTAATTCTGCAGCAAAACTGTTTAATCATGATTTAATTTCGGTGACCGCTTTAGCCTTTCAACGAGTACAAGAAGATCCTATTTCACTGATTTCATCATCTATTTGAAACTGTTTTAATTGCAGACATTTCATTAGACTGCTACTAATAAAATTTAGCTGGGAAGCGGAGTCTAAAAGCGCACGAGAAGGTATAAAGGTACCAGAACTATTTTTAATATGAACTATTACAGTAGCAAGAATCACACTATCACACACACTTTCGCAATTGTTTACATTACAACGAAGCGAAACTTGTAACGAATTGGGATTATTACACAAGGGTTGAATTTCTAATTTTGTTTTTTTAGAAGTATAATCCTTCGATGAAGATGGCGTTTGTTCGAATACTTCACTCCTTTCTGGGGAGGACGCAGTATCCCGATGAAGTAAATAGCTGTGAGGTTGTCCACAAGATGAACATTTCTTGGCTAACATTTTTTCACTGAATGACAACGTTTTAGACATAGTCGACACAATGACAGCCGTTTAGCTTCATAATACCTCTTAAATGGTGTAAATTAAAAAAAAAAAAGCGAGCACTGATTTATGTTATGTTTTTGATTGTTGCAACACAAGCAAATTTTGTCCGAAACTTAGGTTATTAACGAAGTCTGACGTCTATTTGTATTAACCTTATTTGTATGAGTCAAAGAGTTCGATCTGCTATCTCTATTTTCAAGTATTGTACACCGATTACAAATGAAAGTACATAAAGTATCCTACTGTGGCACTTCGTCAATTGCTTTATGTTCATCCCACTTTATCTGAGTATCGTGATCCGCTTTGCTTAAAATTAAATGTATTAAGAACGCATCTAAGATATTTTCTGGTGTCCCTAATGATTTTAATGTACATAAATGAACGTTAGCGGAGTCTATTAAGTCTCTTAACTGCACACTAGAATTTTTCAGCATTCGCGACAAATCAAAAACTCTTTCACGTGAGCTTGAAAAATTATTCCTTTATTTTCATACCATGAGTTTAATAACTCTAACGCCTCATTATAATTTTCTTCAGTGACTTCTAATGCTTGCACAATCTTCAACGGACGGTCATTTAAACATGAAAGCAAATGGGTGAACTTTTCAAGGTTTGTGAGATCACTTTGTTCTACGAGCGTGGTAAAACGGCTTATAAAACTCGGCCATGCAGTAACTTGCCTGAAAACTGGGGCAATTTTAAATTTGGTAATTTTAAAACATTTTTGAGGCACGATCGATGTAGACTGATGCTCCTTATCTACCGGCGCTAGCTTTCTAGTTTTGTTCGAAATTAGTAAAAGTAATTTCGCCTTCAACGTACAATATGATTCTTCTAGACTATTGAATTTTTCTAGTTCCGATTGTGAATTATCTAGAACTCTACCACCTCCTTTCCCGATAAAGTTAGTTAGTTACCTGTTGTAAGGCACTGATGTGCTTCTTACCAAATACCGAAATTATCCAGATATATGTAACTATGAAATGATGACTCTACTAAGTCAGTAAAGTCATGCAGTTTATATAAAATGATCACTCCATAAAGTCACGGAGGTCACTGAGGTCATTAAGGTCATGCAATAGGTCACTAAGATCACTAAGGTCACGCACTGACCAGATCACAATTTTCACCTTGAGTACTCTAACTGTTGACATTCCGTTCCCTAGTTGAATCGGATATTCTCTCTCAATAATTTGTTAATGGGTGCTAGAATATTTGAAAAGTTAGGCACAAATTTGCTAACCCCAAAAATGTCTGTACCTGCTTGGCTGTCTTTGTACAAGAAAACAAGGCCTAGCTTGACTCCTTGTTCTGAACAAACATGTCCCAGATATACTACCTCCTTCTTCAAAAACTGACATTTGGAAGGCTGGAGCTTTAAGTTATGCTCTCGAAAACGTGTAAATACCTCCCTCAACTTGTTATTGTATTTGTTTAAGTTTTTCGCGAATATTACTACGTCATCTAACTATATGAAACACTTTATCCTCTTCAGGCCCATTAAAATTCCATTCAATAAAGATTGGAAGAAAGGAGGATCAGTTTTTTGCCCGAATGGCAATCGTATGTATTTAAAATGATTGAAATTCGTGCTGAACGAGTCTTCTCGCGGCCAGCTGTATCTATTAGTACTGATGATACCCATTAGCTACATCTAATGTGGAAAAGTACCAAGAGTGACCCATCCCGTCCAAAATGTCCTTAATTCGAGGCAGAGGATATGAAAATGAGATGCATGCTTTGTTCAGCTTGCGGAGGTCGACACATGGCCTGTATATAGCCTGTACTTTCATTTTCCTGCATCCTTCACCATCCCCTTCTTAGGAATCAGCTGCACTGGGAAGTCAGCCTCTAACAGTTTTCTGAGTTACTGTTGGCACAACTCCCTGTGGTTTTCTGGCATACGATACTGCTTCCTATTTATGGGCCGGATGTTAGGCATTAAAGAAAATTTAAACATTTTCGCAGTAGTGTATGTCAATCGATCTCCCGGTAAATCAACAATATCACTGTTAATGTTAAGAGTAGGGGCGACCAGACCTCCAGGACCTTGTGGACACCGCGACCATAGTTGATCTATTGTGCCTTCCCCTAAGGTGGTTAGGCTCGACTCTTTTAACGAGCTTGATTATTGCCCTTGGGGTAGATTGCAGACTTTATTTGGAGAGATAAGTGTTTTTGGGGTACTAGTGTATGTTGTAACTTGTAACTAGAATATCTGAAAATACACCACGCCCCACTATAGTGCCTACTTGCGGGAAATAATGATTAGTGGCATCAAGATCCAATATACGGCCGAGCCTGGGGATACGACCTCCGTTCTTCCAGTGGGTGGACGTTGAGATTATGCAATCGCTTCTACGTTAAGTCAAATAATATTTTGTTAATTATATTTTGTCCAATCAATGAAAAAACTATTTTTGTGTTATTCCTGACAAGATTCAAGTAGAACTAAATTTATTTTAATTTTTAGAATGGATGCCTACCCTAAGATGCCTCGAGAAATCACTGAGTATTTTCGAAATCCTTCAGTTTTTAAAACCTTCAAATGTTTCGGTCTATTCCAGAACTGAAGGCCGAGTACGTCCGACAGGACGAGATGCTAGGACGGCTACAATCGTGAACGTCGCCACATGTTCCTCCAGTGATTTACATTCTTAGACCTCTAAGCGCTGGGCACTCACATATAACATGTATCGAGATTTCATTTCTCTTTGTGCATAGTCGACACAGTTCACTGCTGAATTTGCCTATCTTTTTCAAGAAGTGACGGAAGGAGAGAGTGGTTGAAGAATTTCTTCGCCTGCCTCATACCGGGCACGCTAATCCAAAGGGGATCTAGTTTTCTGTTTTCCCACTAAAGTGGCTTTTTGGTAGGCCAAATATCGGGTAGGGACCAGTATACGGACATTCAGCTTCGGTTTTAACCAGTTTGTCCGCTTTTTCATTACTGTCCACTTCTTTGTGTCCAGGAACCCCAATCAAGGTTACTTGGTTGTCCTTAGACAGTAGCTGGAGTTTCGAGTAGCAGTTCCAGACTAGTTTCGACTCAAATACCTAAGAGGAAAGTGCTAAGAGCGCAGCTTGGCTGTCTGAACAGATGTAGATGTTGGAGTTCTTGCAGCAGGCTTTCCTGAGCACCAGCCTCTATAGCATAGGCTTTCGCTTGAAAAACGGAAGGTGAGGCATCAAGCGGAATGGATAGTTCTACTCCTGGACCAACCACCCCTGCGCCTGTTTTGCCATCCTTCCGGAATCCGTCAGTATACCAGACTTAGGCCCATCGCGGGAGCTGGAGCCCTCTCAGTATCTGGCACCTTTCATTAATGGTTACCTGGTAACCTCTTTCAAAGGAAACTCTTTTGGCTATAGTATCTGTTCGAGAATCTATATCACTGTATATATCACTGCACTCATAGTATATTTGAGCTACAGCTTCCCTTTCCTCGGAATTCAGATCATCTCCGGGCATGTGAGCTTGCTTCATTAGGCGCAGTCATTCTTGACTAAAATGAGTTTTTCTTTTCTGTCTTTCTAGTGGTTGTATGTAGTACTTACTTAGGTTTTCCAAATTTGGCCTGAAATTCCTTATCTCGATCGGCTCGCTTCTGGCATTAACAATGCCCATAAATGCGTGTCCGTTCTTCAGGCTGATTAAGGCATCCCCGCAATATACGCCCGGGCTGATTTCTTCCGCCATACATACCAACTCATGTTTACTAGCAACTTCAGTTCTTACTAGTTGTTCTGATCTCGGCTCCAATCGCAGTTCGGATTCATCTCTGTACTCGACTCTTATTGGATATGGTGTTGCCTCCCGCTTCTGAGATTGGGCCTCGGTATAGGCTTATATTTCTAAGTTGTTAGATCCAATTTCTATTTGAATGTGTTTGTCGCCCGTTTTCCTTCTCACTAGCCGTACTTGCTTGTCACCTCTCATCTTTTTTGGCCAATTTACAAATGCTTCTGGGCGGAAAGGGTTGCAGTCAGAGTGTTTCCACTCGTCCTTCAGTGTGGGTGCCCGCTGAGCGTTTTTTACTTTTCCTTCTTTCGCCCTTTTATTTTCGTGGCTCCCTTCTAAATATCGGTCGATGCTTTCTGCGGCTGATCCGGCTTTGCGCACAATGTCCCGCAATGGATTGATCCGATCTGTCATACGCTGTTTAACGTTTTCTGGAAAATCATCTCGATTTTCTTCTTTAATGGGTGACTGGCATGTATCATCTGGATTGTATCCCTTCAAAATTATGGTCGCAACTTTTTCTATCTCTGTAATACTGCCGAATAGAGGTCTTTGTACTTCTTGCGCTTCTTTTATGCTTCTTATGGACAATTTTCTACTGATAAAGTCTATTACAACCTTATCTTTGCGGAATTCTATCCCCAATATCCCATCAACCGGTATGGAGTCTGTGTCATATATGTGGGAATTCATTCCTAACTATCCGTAACTTCTACCCTACCAAACTATTTCTAACCACCAAATGAAAAACGACGGCAACACTGCAAATAATAAAAAAAGCTTCGCTGTCATTTGAAAGAAAAAGAAGAACATTCGATATTCAGCATTCAGTCAACGAAGAAGTATTTTTTCTTTAACGTAGAAAGTAAAATTAAAGTAAATTCCAGTAAATGTTAACTTTGTCATTTTTTTATTACAATAAATTTGTTGTATCTTTTTATATAAATTTCCATTATTACAAATAATTAAATTTAAAATCAGTGAATTAATAAACATTATATTTTGAAGTTTGATTATTCGGTCTTATTAATTTTGGAAATCCCACAATTGGGGGCTCAACCAAACAACGCCAAGTGGAATTTTTTTTTATCAAAAAAAAAAACTTGGTATAATTCCAAAGCAGTTAAGGTGTCATCAAGGATCAGCGTGGGATCAACATCAAAGATCAGCGTGGGATCAACATCAAAATTAGCGGAACATCTAAAGAAAATCAAAAAAAAAAGAGGATTGGCATAAACTTTTGAAGGTTAAATACAGTGATCAGGTACAAAAAGATAAATTCTAATAAAACCGTCCATACAAAATTACAAGATGTTCAGAACACGATCGTTATCACGTAGAAAAAGTTGGCACACACGAGGGGCCAAACAAAACAATCACAAGCGCTGACAATATGAAGAGTTGGTATGACATCACTAGCACCGACGAGGAGGAAGACTTCCTGGGCTTCGAAGAAGAATAGTACCAAAAAGATGTTAAAAAGTTTATACCAAGATTTTAAAAGATGTACCAAAAAGATGTTAAAAAGTTTATACCAAGATTTTAAAAGATGTACCAAAAGATGATTTTAAAAGATGTACCAAAAAGATGTTAAAAAGTTTATACCAAGATTTTAAAAGATGTACCAAAAGATGATTTTAAAAGATGTACCCAAAAGATGTTAAAAAAGTTTATACCAAGATTTTAAAAGATGTACCAAAAAGATGTTAAAAAGTTTATACCAAGATTTTAAAAGATGTACCAAAAGATGATTTTAAAAGATGTACCAAAAAGATGTTAAAAAGTTTATACCAAGATTTTAAAAGATGTACCAAAAGATGATTTTAAAAGATGTACCCAAAAGATGTTAAAAAGTTTACACCAAGATTTACCTAAAATGAAGAAAATGATCACCCAGAATGAAGACTAACCTAAGATGAAATATATTTACATAAAATGATGATAACTACCTAAGACGAAGAAAAAATAATCACTTAAAATGAAGACTTACCTAAGATGATAAACAATTTCTTAAAATAAAGTTAATTACCAAAGATGAAGAATACTTACCAAAGATGTTCAAAAAATTACCAAGTTACCTACCTATGATGCCTAATAATAAATTCACGTAATGACGTCCACAAATTTCATATTTTCGAGGGCGAAAAGACTATCAGGATGGCCGATTGTGGGAATTCATTCCTAACTATCCGTAACTTCTACCCTACCAAACTATTTCTAACCACCAAATGAAAAACGACGGCAACACTGCAAATAATAAAAAAAGCTTCGCTGTCATTTGAAAGAAAAAGAAGAACATTCGATATTCAGCATTCAGTCAACGAAGAAGTATTTTTTCTTTAACGTAGAAAGTAAAATTAAAGTAAATTCCAGTAAATGTTAACTTTGTCATTTTTTTATTACAATAAATTTGTTGTATCTTTTTATATAAATTTCCATTATTACAAATAATTAAATTTAAAATCAGTGAATTAATAAACATTATATTTTGAAGTTTGATTATTCGGTCTTATTAATTTTGGAAATGAGGGATGTGGGATTTCCAAAATTAATAAGACCGAATAATCAAACTTCAAAATATAATGTTTATTAATTCACTGATTTTAAATTTAATTATTTGTAATAATGGAAATTTATATAAAATCGCAGTCTTGTACGGCAGCACCCATTCGTAACTTGGTCCAGCAAGACCCTAGTGAATTTCTTTGAGCTCCAAATAATCTACCAATTGTAATTGTACGCTGGGGTTGGATAATAGTGTTTCTCTCTATTCGATTAGCCTCAATTAAATTACAAGTAGAACCCGTATCCACTAAAGGGGTTAACTTATCTTCTAACCCTATATTTGACTCTAGTGTGATGCTGCAATTATATACTAAACTTAATTCTACTTCACTCTGTTTATTTTTTTCAGTAGCCCTTATAATTACCGGATTGGCTAATTGAAGGCAGCTGGGGGAAATTTCCCAGTTGTCAATCCCAGTTTCCCTACTGGTTTCCTTGCTCTGTCAAAGATTTCTTGACACAAATATCTGTGTAATGGTCACAGGTACGGCAGAATTGGCAATAAAGGACTTGTGGAGCCGTGCTACGAGTACTAGACCCACTTCGATTGTTTACTGAGGCATCCGTGAACCGGACATGTCCCTTCTTACGTATCGACGCCTCATATCCATATTTACCGCACTTCGTACAATAAGAAGGCTGTTTCCCTAGCCTACACTCTTTGGCTATGTGTCCCTGTTTCCCACACTTGAAGCACTGAATGGGTCTCGGCTGCAGAGCTCACGCTGGCAATCCTCCATAATTTCTTGATTGAGTTGGCTCCTGGCTCTGTGGGAAAGTTTTCTTGAGCGATCTCTGCATATTTCCATTGAAATCGTTTGTGTTACGTCATTCCTGCACATTCGTTCTAGTTCTTTGCTGATCCCCTATACCATCCTGCCGGCTCTCTAGCTTGCAAACTTCGGACGTGTCTTTCAAAATAACATTAAAAAGGACATTTATAAACTGACTTCTTCCAGTAAGGAAATGAAAAATACTATAAATGCTGTTGTTAGCAACATAAATTCACAAAGAGATAAGTTAGACTTGCTAAAACCAATATGACCAACAACACGAACCCTCCCAGACATTGCCACTCATTGACTCTCAGCATCAACTTCGATTGCAACAACAGATACTTAGAAGTCGTAATAGGAATAACGAGACATCTCCTAAATCTGGATTATAAGCTGTAACCGCAAATGCTACAATCACAGATTGAGCATCCTGAACAGCAGTATCAACAGAAGCAACTACAGCATCAGCAGGAACAGCAACAACAACAAACACCCAAATACAACAACAAAATTTACGGGTGTATTAACAGCGGTAGCGACCTAACAAGCAGCAACGTAAACCGGAGCTGAAATTGCGAGGGCAGCAACAACTACAGCTGCAGCAACAATATCAACAGCAGTCACAACAGCAGCAGGCGCAACGTCAGCAACCGCAGCTGCAACAACCGCAGTTACCACATCAACAGGATCATAAACCTTCACATTCTACGCTACAGGAATTAGAATCTATATCTATTGCTTCGTCTTAGACTTCAGCGAACATTGCATATGCTCCTGAACAATTAATAGCTGTTAAAAAATCGAAAGTTTTATTGCTTTCTAGACTTCACCCAGCTACAGAGCCTGAGATTTGTATTGCACCATATATCGACCCAAGGTACTTTTAACAGTTCTTCTGACGTAGCAATATCATGTCTTAAGATCGACAGACACGAGAGGATTATTTCATCTTTCAAATTAATCGTTCCTGAAAGTTATTTCACTATACTGGCCGACCCATCGTATCGTCCGGGTGATGTGGCTTTTCAAAAGTGATCTCGTATCCCCAAGCTCGAGATGAACAGCATATGTAGTACCGGCTAATGCCACCAGGGGACCTTGCTCAAGAAATGGTGTTTGCACTCGAAAGAGCAAACTTATTTAGGTGCAACACTTGGAAACAGCAAAACCAAGATGACGTCATTCTGATATCTACAACTTCCCCACTAATAAATCGTCAAGCAAGAAAACAGCAAAACCAAGGCATGGTGGTAGTACCTGCTAATGCCGCTAGGGAACCTTACTTTCCTTCGAGGTGAACAACATATGAAGTACGGGCTAATGCCGCTAGAGAACCGGTGTTTGCACTCGAAAGAACAACTGTGACTTTTCAATATAAGCACCCCCCTAAATCCAATAATATTAATTTGCTGCGAAAACATCAAGCCAAGGTGATGTCATGTTGTGAAATTCGAATGTTGCTGATATCTACAACTTCCCCGCTAAGAACACTTGCAGCATTTGAAAACAACAAAAACCATGATGACGTCATACGTGATATCTACAACTTCCCCGCTAATAGAAGAAAAAAAACAGCCTAGGTGAAACATTTAATGTTTGACACCCAGAACTCTCTTCTAGAATCTGTTCATGGTGATGTCATGTTGTGAAATTCGAATGATGCTTATATCTACAACTTCCCTGCTAATGAGAATTACGCATCACACCATATTACTAATTGCCAATTAGCTAATGACCAACCAAGCTGCTAATTGCCAACTAGTAATTATATAATTGCCAATTAGCTAATTGTTTGAACAAATGTCGTTAATATCTCAAAAACCAAAGCCCGTAGAGGATTGCTGATGAAAATTTCGTTCCACCTCCCACCCCACACCGCCAAGAATCCATTTCCATGAGCAAAAATAACTTGAAATATTAATACGCTAATATCTCGAAAACCAAAGCCCGTAGAGGATTTCTGATGAAAATGTCATTACCCCCCCTCCCTATCTTTATTATCCCCCCTATCTTTATTATCCCCCCCCACATACCACCCATCTAGAATCCATTGGCATGAACAAAAATTTCCTACTATTAACTTTAATTATCAGTTCAAAACCAAAAGCCTGCATTTAGGCGCTCAAGAAAAATCATGATAAAAAGCCTACATTTAGGTGCACCACATATCTATCTAAGAAAACTGTAGTACCGGAGCATGCTGGTAGTACCGGCTAATGCCGCTAGAGCGCAGTCAAGACCAAATGACACATTCCGGAGCATGCTGGTAGTACCGGTTAATTCCGCTAGGGCGCAGTAGAGACTCAATGGGGCATCCAAGACACAATAGTGCATCCAAGACACAATAGTGCATCCAAGGCACAATGGGGATCATGCTGGTAGTACCGTATAATGCCACTAGGGCACAGCCAAGACCAAATGACACATCCCGGTAGTACCGGTTAATCTCGTTAGGGCGCAGTCGAGTCTCAATGGTGCACCCAAGACACAATGATGTACCCAAGACACAAACCAATACAACCAAGGCACAAACCTACATTTAGCACGGACTCAAACCACCTAACGGCGGTGGCGTCATCTGTGACGAAATCCTGGAAGCTAAAAGGGTGTCGCAGAATCCGCATAGAATAACTACTGATTTTCCCGTTCAGCTCATCCTTCATAAGACCAGGAATCTTTTTATTCATAAGTGGTATATTGAAGCGATTATTTACAGGGTAATCACTTGTATCGAATTTATCACTATTTTCAGCCATAAAGTCATATATGTTTCTCTCTTCAATTTCATGTATTAGGGAGTCTGTATCGGTATACATGACTTTACATTTATCACCAAACTCACGCTGAATAAAACTGTAATCGAAGTCGTAGAGGCATGTTTTCGAAATTTCCAAGACTGCCATTCCAATATAGAGTGGCTTATTAAACAACATTTTCAGTCTCCTTAATTCCACAGCAATTAGGTTCTCATAAAATATTTTCGTACTGTGGAAATTGGGAGCTGCAATCAGAGCTTTGGCACCATGGCGGCCTTCCCACTTTACGCAAAGCTTGATGTCACTATACTTGCGTACATTTTCCATGGTTTTAACAAACGCAGCATTATTCATCTTTTTATAGCTATGTTTTTCATGATCGCTGGTAGCCTGCTTCCGTTTGGAGGTATTCAAATCAATGTATGGTTTAAACCAAGCTGACTGGTTGAATTGCAGGATCCGGTGTACTTTTTTTAGGATGAGGCCATGTGATAAGCATTGTTTCAAATTTCGATAGTGTATAATATATTTTTCTTTATGGTGTAAGTGTTGTTAAAAGTTTTTCTAATTTTGAGCCTGGTGGTGCTGTATGCTCAGACCAAAACGGTGAGTCTTTATGCTTATCATACAGATGTGGAGGATAGTCTAAATCAACTTAGAGTATGTATCCAGTTGTTGAATCATCAGGAATTTGGAAAACATCAATATCGAGACTATCAGCCCATCTGAATCCTCCGGTAGGTAAATACTGTGACATGGCCCATCCATAAAGGTTGTTAACATCATAAAATATCAAGTATTTTTGTTTTTCATCTGCGTTAAAACTTAAATTTAAGCTTTACTGTATCGTCGAGACTCAACGCATCCAAGGCACAATGGGGAGCATGCTGGTAGTACCGGCTAATGCCACTAGGGCGCAGCCAAGACCAAATGACACATCCCGGTAGTACCGGTTAATCCCGCTAGGGCGCAGCCGAGACTCAATTGTGTATCCAAGACACAAACCAATACAGCCAAGACACAACCCTACATTTAGCACGGACACAAACCACCTAGCGACGGTGGCGAAATCCTGGAAGCTAAAAGGGTGTGGCAGAATCCGCATAGTGTAACTACTAAAATAATGTGCGAATTTGCAGTTCTCCGCTCGAAAATGTATAGCCTACGCATAACTGTAAAGAAAGGCCAAGGGAATAAAGAGAAATGTTGTTCAGAGGCATATAAAGTTTCAAGACTACGTTGAATGTCTGAACAACAAGCAGCTTTTAACTGCAAATCAGAGCTGCATACGATCGCATAACCACAATGTCTACAGCATCAACCAAAAGAAGATAGCTTTAAGTCCACATGATAACAAGCGGTATATTATGAGTGGCACAACGGATACTCTACCATGGGGCATTACTCAATTCCACCAGAGCAACCAGGAACAAGTGCAGAAAGTTCAGTTCCACTAGAGCAACAAGGAACAAGCACAGAAAGTATAGAAATCTAAACTAATTATTGTAAATAAAAACATGTATTATAGTCTTAGTTTCATTTATTTAAGTAATTTGTTTTAATTGCATTATAGCTACATGTATAAAGTATTATAATTATAAATTTATTTTTAAATTGTATTATAGTTGTTTTTTTTTTAAAGAAATTATAAAATATCTTTGTTATTAATCCAAGAATTGTGTTTTGATGAAAATACAAGCCATTTAACGTAAGCTTTATCTCCACTCTTCTTTAAGATTTTCTCTACGAGATATATGTTTGGGTGTTTCACTTTCAGCAGCTCCAATTGATAATCTTTCAGCCGATATGTGATGGGGTTTGTGTTTTGAACTTTAATAATTTTAAAAATCTCAGCTGTCCAGTTTGGTGTATAGCCTTTCTCAAATATATGCTTATATTTGCTGATGCGTACAAAATCTCCAACTTTATACTTTGCAGGAACACCAATCTTTATATGACTGTATACAGTTGAAAGCAGTTATTTCTCATTGAAGGCGTTGATATCACGTGGTCTCATTTTCGTAGTTCGATGTTTTCTTGAGTTGTATTCAGTGAGCAGTTTCTTTACCGTACCAATATACTGATAAGCTCCATTAAAGCTGAATTCCTTCCACATCATGTCCTTCAGAGTTCGGTTAAATCATTCCACTATGGATGCTTTGAGGAAACTGTACGTAGAGTAATGTAGAATTCCTTTCCATCATCAGTCTGCAGGTTTTTAGGTATTCGTCCCTCACTTAACATAGATTGCATGGCATCTCTTACTTCTGCATCAGTTTTTCTTTTAATTGGAATTGCCCATGCATATTTGGAGAAGGTATCAATTACTGTCAGCAGATAACGGTAACCCTTGTTCAGATACTTCTAGGGATCCATTTCAACCAAGTCTGCCTGCCATAAGTCATCTAGTCCTTTGATAATCACACGACGCCGTTTAAAATTTTTTCTCGCTGGTTTATGCAGCTCATTTACCACTTGTCTCTTACTCATTGTAATTATAAATGAAACAGATTTCTCAAGAGTTTTTACTCATATACACCATCTTTTGGTATCAAGGCTTTCTTATTTATTACTGAAGTAAACAGATAATTTTCAATCTTCGCGATTTCATCATTGATATCTACCGTTAAATTTGCCACCTCCATATTAATAGTTTTTCTTATTTCTTCCACACTTATTTTAATTTTCTTGTCAACATAGTCTTTGGTAGCAGCATCATCATTTTCAAAGGGTTCACCAATTCGTTTTATACACTTTGAGTTCAGATCGTAGTCTCCGTTTATCGTTAAATTAAATCCAATACCCCGCTCTCCTTGTTCACCAGCTGGACCCTGAGCTCCTTGTTTACCAGCTGGTCCTTGAATTCCTTGTTCACCGGTTGGTCCCTGAGCTCCTGTTGGTCCACGTTCACCTGGTTTCCAAGATATCCTCGCTTAGAGAAACGTCCAAACTTGTCAACGCTCATCTGTAGATTGTGTAGAAGTATGATAATGAAGTAGTATTTAAACTATAATATCTGCTTCTCGCAACTCCCCCAGGATAGATACAATTTCATTGTTTTGACTGTTGTTTCCAGCCTGCTTTGATGCCATTAGAAGGCGCAGTCTATCCACTAATTCATTTGGATCATCCCAGTAAATGTGATCAATGTTTTCCTTAGGCAGACGCATTAGTCCCATACCTTTATGCTGTATAAGTTTACTGATTATAGCTTTTATACTTAGCCGCTCTAGTACCTTTTATTTGTCCATCTTCAGCATAGTCACGTTTATATGCATTGGTATCTGACAAAATAGATCCATAATTAGTTAAATCCTCTTTAGTATATAGACTTTTTACAGGATCTTTCATAAATAGCAGCTCACATAACCCCAAAGTTGTTTTATACCTCTTCCCCTTGATAACAGTATTTCCTACATCATTAACATCAAACGTTGAATTACCCTCCAATTGTCATCATAGTAAACTCCATAGGTTGGATCAATTTTAGGGCTATTATCAATGAATAGCTTTAAATAGTTTGAAACTATGTATCCAGACGTATCGGGAGAGGTGGCAGGAAACCTTCATATCAATGTTCTTGAATGTTTGGGTGTTGCGAATTCTGTGTATCGGGAGAGGTGTGCTACTAGCCTCCATTTTAACATATTTTCGTTTTGGAGGAGTAAAGGGTTCCACAATTTCGCTGTCTTCTTCTTTTGGCTCCAATGTCACTGGTGACTCGTTTTTGACTCTGGTAACAAACTCTTTTAAGGGTTTGGTAATTGGCTTAAAAGTTTCTTCAAGTTGAGCTTCAGCTTCAATCCTTCCCGTCTTTAGAGCTTTAAATTTCCTTCCTTGTCTTGATGATTTCATTTAATAGATTTTCATTCATCTTCGATATTAACAGCTTAACAGCTTTTCAAACAGCTCTGATAACAACTTAACAGCTTTTTAAACAGCTCTGATAACAGCTTAAAAGCTTTTAAATAGCTCTGATAACAGCTTTTCAAACAGCTCTGATAACAACTTTTCAAACAGCTCTGATAACAGCTTAACAGCTTTTAAACAGCTCTGATAACAGCTTAACAGCTTTCCAAACAGCTCTGATAACAGCTTAATAGCTTTCCAAACAGCTCTAATAACAGCTTAACAGTTTTTCAAACAGCTCTGATAACAGCTTAACAGCTTTTCAAACTCGTATGATAACAGGTGAACAGCTTTAATCTACTTAGCAGGTTCACAGGATTCGGTGTGCTTTCGTCTGAGTTACAACTTCGACTTATGAAGATTTCGCATGTTTCATCCTTTTATAGTACAATGAAGGTATCAAATCCTGTACGGTAGCTTCCCTTGTTTAATGAGCTATCCTTATCAATCATCAAGAATCCATATTCATCCTTCCAACATGTAGCACAGGCTCTTCGAAATTTATCAAACTTCATGTCCGTATTCACATGATCATTATAGATATGTTTCAAGTTCAAGTCATCTTGCTTGAATAAGATGATTAAATTAGCATTGTCACGTATTAAGTGCTTTCGTATATGCGTATATGTTTCACAGAGATAGAAGCTGTCTATATCTTCGTGACGACCCATGCAAAAATAGGATCGCACATTATTTTGCTTTTTACATGCTACATCATCGTAAATAAACACTGAATGTGATTTGGCTTCCTCTAGAGGTAGAACGTCACAGTTGTTTGAGAATGTATAATACCCCAATCCTAATATGGGAGCTATCACTCGCTTCAAGTATTCATACTTTGGTTGATGTAAAGATTTTGAATATATGTAAATATTTTCATATCTCAGACCATTGGGATGTTCCAGCAAACTTATCATAACATTAGTTTTTCCACAATTGGATGGTCCAACAATGATGCTCCTTATACTATTAGGCAATAGGGGGCCATGCGTCTTTTTCACCTTCATAACAGCTACATCAGCACTTCGAACAGGAAAAGCTTGTTGTTTAATGAACGGCATATTGACGACTAACGGGATTCCTATAAATACACCTGCTTATATTACATTTCAACAGTATCATCGGAAGTTTGTAAGATGTCGTATCACAAATCGAAACGCTCCAGAAAATCTTTGAAAGGGGGCAGAGGACTATCAAATTCAATCATCAACAAATCACCTGTAGAAGTACATCTCCCGGGATACCAGTACTGTTGGCCAGGAACAAAGCTACAACAGAGATTGGCGAGAGGAGATCCAGGCATTAATCCACTGGATGCAGCCAGCAAGGAACCCGATATAGCATACTCGCGACATATAGATACAAGTGATCGACATATAGCTGATAAAATATTAGCTGAAAAAGCCTGGCAGCGCGCAAAATCTACGGATGCGAATTTGAGCGAACTTGCCAACGCTTGGCTTATAACAAACGCAATGAAGGCTAAAATTAAGCTAGGTATGGGTCTTAAGGCTAAAAATAAACGCCAGCCCACATTCCGAGAAGCAGTACGAAATGCACGTAAAATTTTAAAAGTCAAAAAACCAAAAGACTTGATGGAAGCTACAAAAATAGCTCTTAGCGCAGCTAAAAATATTGTGAAAAGAAAGAAGAATTCAATTAAAACACCACGAGTGATACCTGTACCAAAGATTGGTGGGGCACTTCCGTTCCTCATCCCGTTGTTTGCTGGGCTTTCAGCATTGGGAGCACTATCGGGAGGTGCATCAGGCATAGCTAAAGCAGTAAATGATACCAGTGCGGCAAAGGCAAAATTGGAAGAAAGCAAACGTCATAACCAAGCAATGGAAACTATAGCGGTTGGTAAAGATGGAAACGGGCTGTTCCTGAAGCCGTACAGAAAAGGACTTGGACTCTATCTACAACCTTAACCAAAAACCTATTAAAGACGCTACCCAAAAGGCCGCTAAACGAGTTGGATCTTCGCAAGTATACCACGCACTTGCCACACTTCAGAGGAGTATTTATGCGTGATAATCTACCTAAAAAGCCATGGAAGCGAGAAAGCGGTATTGTTAACTTAGACATCTCAATTGGAGCAGATACACACTGGGTAGCTTACTACAAGAAAGGTGATAACATCGAATACTTTGATAGCTTTGGCAATCTCCAACCACCAAGGGAGCTCATGAACTACTTGGGTAGTAATATTACGTACAACTACAGTTCTTATCAGAACTATGATGCAGTAATTTGCGGTCACTTATGTTTAGAGTTTTTATATAATTGTTATAGCCATTAATTATTATCTATAAATAAATGCATCTATATTGAAATTGTGACAGTTCATTATCAATCATCATGTCATTAACACTTATTCTCACGGGAAATTCATCTCTACTCACTGCTGAGTACTTTCCTCCGCTGGAGCTAGCAACGGATTATGTTTGTGGATTAATTGATTTTCAAACATACAACTCTATACCAAATATTGATGTGAGCAATAATCTGGTTCATGTAGGGAATGAGGTTGTTGAGATACCTGTTGGATCCTAAGAGATTGATGATATATCAAAATATGTACAAGGATACTTGGATAAAGAAGGGAAAAGGATAAAGGTTGCGATAAAGGCTAACAATAATAAATTGAAGAGTGAAGTTAAGGCAACTGAAGAAATTTATTTTGAAAAACAGAGATCCATAGCTCCTCCGCTTCGATTCAGTAAAAGAAACTTATCTGCTAATATAGTGCATACATCAGAGTTGTCAGTCAACATCATTAAAGTGAATACTATACGCATCGAATGTAATATTATATCAGGATCATTCTTCAACAACACACAAGTACACACTCTCCACGAGTTTTCACCGAACGTGGGGCCTGGGTATAAAATAGTGAAGGTACCCAAAACTGTTATCTATTTGCCTGTGAACACCAAACGTATAAGTTCTCTAACATTGAAGCTCCTTGACCAAGACGGTGACTTAATCAACTTCAGAGGAGAGACTATAACCATCAGGTTACATTTGAAGCCACAGCATGTGGATATACAATAATGATAAATACGAGTTCCGAGCAAACAAGATCATTAGTCAGCGGACAACCTTGAAACGGTCAAGACCTACATTAACACCTGCAAATATAGCATATTTACAATCTATAGGCTTAACGCTGAAACAATAAATAAAGGAATACTAGATATTGCACCAGACGCTCGCTTTGATAACAGTGTTAGTAAATTTGAACATCACTCCTCTTCACCATTTCTAACATCATTTAAAAACAGCGATGAAATCCGTTTCTCTGCACAACATCAGGACTTGAATCTTCTACCCAACAGGAGTTTTCTTTACATTGAGGGATCTCTAACAAAGCTGGATGGAACCGTTTTAGCAACAGCCAAATTAGCTAATAACGCTCTACCATTTCTTTTTGAGGAAATACGCTATGAATTGAATGCAGTGGAAATCGTACAAGAAATCTTGGGATTGCGACAACATTAAAAAACAACGTATCGCTAAATGCAAATGTAAGCAGGATACTACTCAACGGCAGTTGGTCACAAGATTCATCCGTTATACCAGCCAATGGATTGTTCAACTATTGTGTACCTCTGAAATCTTTATTGGGATCCGCTGAAGATTACAAGAAAATTCATATAAATTCTAAACATGAACTCATATTGATCCGGAGCAGGACAGACGATAATCCCATTATATCGCCCACAGATGAGGTGAAAATTGAAATTACCAACCTTCAATGGAGCATTCCGCATGTTACAGTATTCGATGATGAAAAGCTGCAACTACTTAAAATTATCGGGATAGGTCGCCCGATACAAACACCATTCCGCAGATGGGACATTTATGAGTATCCAGTACTGGAATCCACGCATCAAACCTGGTCAGTTAAGACTTCCACTCAACTGGAGAAAAATCGATTTATCATCTTAGCATTACAAACGGATCGAAGGAATGATAAAACCAAGGATGCTAGCAAATTTGATCACTGCAAACTCACCGATGTTACAGTTCATTTGAACTCAGAATCATATCCCTATGATGATTTGAATTTGAAATTTGATTTGAATAGATACGCATTGCTGTATGACATGTATATAAAGTTTACGCAATCATACTATGGTCATCAGTATCAGCCGTTCCTCACATGAGAGAAGTTCAAAACCGATGCTCCGATCGCTGTCATTGATTGCTCACATCAAAATAAAACAATAAAAACTGGACCTGTTGACATAACGCTAGAATTCAAGACATCTGAAAATATCCCGGCTAATACAACAGCATATTGTCTGCTTGTACACGATCGAATAGTGGAATATAGTCCGCTGAAAAGTGAAGTTAGAAAGTTAAATTAAGAAGATGGCTGTCATCGTAGACGTCCTAGGATTCAAAACAAACTTCAATGAATTTATCACTAAAGAACTGGCAATTTTAAACAATGAAAACCAGATGCAGCACTTTATATTTCAACCACCGTTCAGATGCAAATATTTGACTTCAGTAAAAAAGAGGCAAGTAAAATGGCTTCAACACAATTTTCATGGATTCCGCTCGGATGATGGCTACATACCGTATCACAAACTGTACAATATAGTTGAACC
This sequence comes from Dioctria rufipes, assembly GCA_963924295.1. NCBI lineage: Eukaryota > Metazoa > Arthropoda > Insecta > Diptera > Asilidae > Dioctria > Dioctria rufipes. The sequence continues at coordinate 111,868,550 of OZ002740.1, forward strand.
ACTGCTTCGAAACAAAACCATATATGTAAAGGGAGCTGAAAAAGTTCATTAGATGCAGAAGATAGTTGGAGAGGGCTAAGGTCGTTAGGGTACCTTACTCACAGCAACCATATTTTTACCTTTAACTTGAAGTTTTCTATTAAATATTTACAGCAAGTGTTGATATTACTTAAATTTGTTTATTTTATGAGAATTCCAGTAAAACGCATCACACCACATTACTAATTGCCAATTAGCTAATTACCAACCAAGCTTCTAATTGCCAATTAGTAATTATATAACTGCAAATTAGCTAATTGTGTGAATAAATGTCGCTAATATCTCGAAAACCACAGTCCGTAGAGGATTTCTGATGAGAATTTCGTACCCCCTCCCACCCCTCACCGCCTAGAATCCATTACCATGAACAAAAATAACTTGAATTATTAATACGCTAATATCTCGAAAACCAGAGCCCGTAGAGGATTTCTGATGAAAATTTCATTACCCCCCTCCTTATCCTTATTGTCCCCCCCCCCCAGCTGCCCAACTTCTAGAATCCATTGGCATGAACAAAACTTTCCTAGCGTTAACTTTAATTATTACTAATATTAGTTCAAAAACCAAAAGCCTACATTTAGGCGCTCAAGAAAAATCGTAATACAAAAGCCTACATTTAGGTGCACCACATATCTATCTAAGAAAACTGTAGTACCGGAGCATGCTGGTAGTACCGGCTAATGCCGCTAGACCGCAGTCAAGACCAAATGACACATCCCGGAGCATGCTGGTAGTACCGGTTAATCCCGCTAGGGCGCAGTAGAGACTCAATGGTGCATCCAAGACACAGTGGTGCATCCAAGACATAAACAAGCACAGCCAAGACACAAACCTACATTAGTATGAACTCAAACCACCTAGCGACGGTGGAAGCTAAAAGGGTGATCTAGTACTGTCATAAAAAACTACTCCTGATAACGCGTGGACGTGGAGAGCTCACATTTTGTACACGGCGTTCCCATGAAAATCGCAAATATAAGTTCAAAAATAGAATAAATCAGGCGTGTTGACATACAAAACTTTGGTTTTTTACTATATATTTGGAAATTGCCTGACAGCGCGTCGACGTGGAAAGCTCAAATTTTGTCCACGGCATTTCCGTAAAAATTGCAAATAGAAATTTGAAAATAAACTAAATTGGGCTACCCCTTCTTGGTGTTGCCATACAAAACTTTAATTTTTTACTATATGCTTAATTCTTTTTTTGTTTTGCGCATTATGGTCCTGGAAAGTTTGCAGGAAAAAAATTAACAGTGACATGGTCCACGCCAGCCGATGAACTTAACGCATGTTTGAAGTCGTCCGTTTTATGGAAACACGTCAAGATACTTAAATTTATTATCAACATGCATATCGAGTTGCAGAACAACTAATCTGGAGAAGTATTTTCAAAACAATTACTGGACACTGGAAATGGCAAAATCCCCGTTGGCATTTCGACTGGCTGCATTACATTCTCCGTTGATATTTTCCACTTCACAGAATCAAAAACCGAACTCATCCGAAAGGTATTTCCAAACATTGCTCAAAGTTACAAAAATCATGGTTGGTTGAGTCAATATAGCACGGCTGCGAAAATCATTGATGGCGACGAATTGAATTTCAAGATTCAAAGTGATTTGCTGACAAATTAATGATGTACAAATCGGTGGACTCTGTAACTGACCAAAATGATGTCGTCAACTATCCAACCGAATTTTTAAACTCATTGGAATTGCTCGGATTGTCGCCTCACATTTTCAATTGAAAGTCGAATCGGTAATCATAATGTAGGATACCGCGCATCTCAATAATTCCCACCGACATGCCATTCAACTTACAACGCTTGCAGTTTCCGGTGCGGGTTGCATACGCAATGACAATAACCAAATTATCTATGTCGCCTGTTCCCGTGCAATGATCACTTAGAAATATGTTTTTGTGTAATTTCTACTTTGTTTACAAATTTTGAATAGCTTTCACAAATTCCCAAAACGATCACAAACAAATTTATTGAAATTTGGACAGCACAACGTCTGTCAGCTAGTATACATATATTTTGTACATATAATTCTATACTAAAACAACTTATACGACCCCAACCCCGTCCAATTTCGATGAAACTTTCAGAACTAGTTAAGTGTTAACAAGTAAAAAAGCTAATATTGGTCTAAGACCAATTCTTCTGATACAATTCTGATTTTTGCAGTGTTTTTGGCATAGTATATGTATTTCTAGAGCAGTTCGTCGGACAGAAAAAATGATTATAACCAACTTTATAGGACTTCATATTCTGAAGAAGTTTTTAGTACAATTGAAATGTTTAAGACTGATCGTTTTCACAGTATCCGTAAAAACCTAAATTTTTATATGGCAACATTAAGAATAGGTTGCCCGATTTATTCCATTTTCAGGGTTCCGTACCCAAATGGTAACAACGGGAACCCTATTACTAAGACTTCGCTGTCCGTCCGTCACCCGGTTGTATCTCATGAACCGTAATAGGTAGACAGTTGAAATTTTCACAGACTGTGTATTTCTATTGGCAATATAACAACAAATAATAAAAATAAAATTAAATTAAAAATTAAAGGGGGCCCATTTACAAGAAACGTGATTTTTTCAGCGTTTTTTCCTCGTTTTATTTTCATTCATTATTATTATCATAAGTAGGCATTTTTTTTTTTCAAATGACAGCATTATTTTTTCACATGACGCCTATTCTCATTTGAAAAAATAAATAAAAAGTACCGACCTGAGGTCTTAGATATAGAGTGACTCAAAATTTATTGTTTTCACTGTGGTGGTGTTTTTAGTATCCCCTCCGAAAGAGAAACACCACTAAAAAATATTATTCTTATTGCTCTAACAGTAATACATATCACATCAAAAATTTGCGGATGTTCATTATTCAGCTCTTAGTTTAGGCGATACAATTGTTTTTTTATTAGCGTCTGAAAACTTTCATATGAAAATTTTAGAATTTACTCTAAAAAATGATTTTTTTGTTTTAGATTGAAATATGAGTTTAAAAAATATTATAATACTAGTTCCGTTTTATTATTTCATAAATTTTGTAATTTTTTGAAGTATAAAACGAGTATTCCTTAACACTAACACTATTGTCTGGTATAAAACTGTGGTACTTTTGAGTCCCTGCCATTGCGTTGATACGATTATATCTGCTTTCTTTCAATATCGGTGTAATCTTTTGTTGAAACGTGAGAATAATTTACTTTTGAATCTTTTTGCGAAACAGCCCGATCGTACAGAAGTTTCAATGTTTGAAATTCACTATTTTGCGAACTTTTGCTGCATTGTTTTTAAAACATCGCAAGTTTCTTTCTGATGACAGGTTTCAGAAAAGTGCCATAGAGTTCCCCAACAAAAAAAAAAAAAAAACTATTAGTGTAGTGCTCCCATACAGGTTACTTTGGATGTACGGCGAATTTAAAAATTCTTATACCAAAAACGAAGCTGAACACCACCGCAACTTCTTGTACATAGATATTTTTTTTCATTCTGTGTTACGATATTTTTTTATGAAAAACATATAGCATTAAGCTTCATTTGGTATTTGAATCAGAAAAATCGGTTGCTCCGTTCTCGATATATGAGTTTTTGAAAATGTCGTTTCATCGTTAAATCATGAAATTCTTGATGCCCCTAGCGGTGGGGTGGGGCATGGTAGGAAGGGTAAGCTACTTTCGTATTCTATACAAGCTGAACTTGGAAAACGCTCAAATTTGCAAATTTTCGCGGGAGTTGTCGCGGTGAAATTGGCGTGAACGAAAGCGCCAAATACGTTCAGATAAACTGCCAATTCTATAAGTACCATCTGCATGAATTTACAAACAGCGCCGGTAGATGGGAGAAAGTAACAGTTTTCATTTATTTTTTATTTTTAGGTAGATAAATAGATCTGATCTTCCTAAAATTTCGTATAAATAATCTGCTAACAAGCGTGCATCCATAAAAAATACACAATTGGATTTAAGTCTCAATACGAATTTTTCAGACAGAAATTTCGCCCGTGGAAAATTATTCTTGCAACAATCTTGGAAGGGGAGCGGGGAGGGGGAGGGCAATATGCTAAAAAAATCACCAAAAAAGGAATTTTGCAAATCAGAAATATTTAGTCGAGATTTTGGGTGGGCGTGGTTTACCCCCATAAAGGCTACTTTGGGTATACGGTGAATTCAAATATTCATATCTCAAAAAAGAAGGCTAATGTCATCGCAACTTTTTGTACATAGATAAATATGGTTTCTAGCGTCAAAATAAAATTAGAAAAAATGAGCTAGAAGTCCTCTCTAGAGAATAATACTATTTTGAAAAAAAAAACTACTATTAACAAAAAAATTTTATTCGTTTAGTGTTGCTATATTTTTTATCAAATATTCAAAAATATTAAGCATTAAGTTTCATTTGGCATTTGAATCAGAAAAATCGGTTGCTCCGTTCTCGAGATAAGTTTTTCGACGGTTCATGATAAAATCACGACATTTCCAACCGCTTAGCGAGGGCGATCAGGGTGGTAGGGGAAACAAAAAAATATGGGTGAGATATTTTGGTATTCCTTACAAACTGTGAAAGTTTCAACAAGCATTTTTAGATCGTTTTCGTGTGGAATGGCTGTATATAGTTTAATCTTTCAAACGCGAAATATGAAAAAAAAAAGAAATAAAAAGAAATGAAAGATTCAATTTAGAAAGACATTTAGAACTTTATTTCATCCAGAATTAATTTTTACCGGCTAACATCATTCTGCGGCGATATGACTATGACTACTCTACTCTACATTATTCTAAGTACTCTGTAATGAGAGAAAACAAGTAAAAAAGCTAGAATTGGTCTAAGACCAATTCTTATGATAAACTAGATGAATGCCCGTATTAAATTTCGTATGGTCACCGATCTATTCAAGTATTGACTTTGAAGTTGTTTTTCGCATATATTTCTAGAACGGTTTGTCGCACAGAAAAAAATGATTATAACCAATTTTAAGGATTTCGTATGCTGCAAAAGTTTTTAGTACAATAAAAATGTCTTGGACTGATCGTTTTCAAAGTATACGGTAAAAACCAAAATTCTTATATGGCAACACCAAGAAGGAGTGTCCCGATTTAGTCCATTTTTGAAATTTTATTTGCTAATGTAGTAAAAACATCATGTACGAAATTTCAGCTCTCTACGTCGACGCGTTCTCAGGCAGTGTACATATATATATATATAGTGGAAAACGAATATTTTGTATGGCAAACCTACGAAGGAGTTAGTTGATTTTTCTCATTTTCGAACTTATTTTTACTTTTTTTTTTCAAAGTCCGTGTACAAAATTTCAGCTCTCTAAGTATACGTGTTCTCGAGTTCTCGTGCGCACGGACGGACGGACGGACAAGCAAAAATCGAAATACTTTTAATATTATGAAAGGGTGTCCAATCCATTTGCTCTACCATCATTATTTCGATGTGTTACAAATGGAATGACAAACTTAGTATACCCCTATGATTTCATCTAGGGTATAAAAATAAAAGACATAATTTTATCTTATGCTTCGGATTACATGGGGTTGCTGCGTGATTCTTTGACTGTATGAACTTCATCGTCGACGCAATTGTTGCAATTGTTGTTCCTGGAACGTGAAGGAATTTGCTTAGTTAAATGGCGTTGGCGTTTCTTCGGACTTGACTCCTCCCCTCCTCAAGTATCGAATCCGGCCGATTGCCTATGAAATGGACTTTTGTTTTCCCTTTTTTCCGTTGCAGGAACATGTAAAGGCAGAAGGTTAGTAGGGTGCCTATGATAATTAAATCCATGGTATTGTTCATGTGCCATTTCCACTGTGTTTCTTACTTGACCTCCTCAATATGCCTGGTGTTGTTACCGTTCTGAAGGTGTAAATCCTCTAAGTGGAATTTCTCAACAAGTTTTGTAATGCTGATGTTTCTTTCGACATTGGGGAGGACCTTGTCGTGATAGGTTTGTATTGAGTCCCCGAATTGAAGCATTCTGATCGAGACTTTGCAGTTCTTGAATTTGATAATATTATTGTTCTTGATTTTAATTACGTTTGGTTGACTACAATTATTCGTTAATAGCGTTTCCCTTAGGTTTTTTGTTATTAAAATACCATCTGACACGATTTTAATTTCTTCTGTATCATTCTTATGATATTTGCATTTCATTCCTCTTCTGGTATTTAACAAATTTGAAATACATTGGTCGTTATACGTTATAAGTTCTTTCTTCAAAATATTCTTCTTCCTTCCTTTATTACTATCGCATGCAATAACTTTACTTATTTCTATGTTAATTTAAAATAAATTGTCCTTATTTGGGATCTTTTCAATTATTATTCTAGAGTATGGATTTTTTTCAAAATTAAAAATTATAAGGTCTTCTTTAGTACGTATGTAATTGTTAATGTGAGGTAACATCTCTACAGTTATGTTGTTTTGTTTTGTTTCTTCTTCTGTTAAAATACCTTTTGGTAAAATTTGTAGACTACTTGCTAAGATAATTTCTTTAATGTTTGAAATTTGCTTAGATAAAAAATTAATATTTTCATTGATTTCTGTGACGATCATAAATGATTTGAGTTTATTGTCAATTAAATTTACATGTTCTTCGACTTTATTTAGCTCTACAGCTATCTTTTCTTGTGCTGCATTGATATGGTTTGTAGTGTTCTATATTTGATCCGAAATTTGTCTGTTAACCGAAACTTGAGAATTTAAGTTAGCGATAATTTGCCTGGTATTTTGTTCGATTATGTTGAAATGTTTTTGGATTTCGTCGTGATCTTCGTTATCCCTTACGCCAGCCACAAAACGCAGACCATGGCCTAAAATGTTAATCAAGGCTCTTTTACTTACGTGATGAGGGACGATATTGTTAAAGTTTTCCTTCAGATGCTTGAAATTGTACCATGTGCTGGCAGGATGGAAATTTTTCTTGAAGTAGTAGTAGGTTTGTTTCCATTTTAATGATGCTTTCGGAGTATTGAGTTAAGTTAATAATGTGCATTATCTTTTGTAGTTATTTATTATTCTGATTTCTGATTCTGTTATCAGAATGTATCCGTTCCCGGAGGGTATTTCATTGATTTCTATAGATAGTTTTGCCGGGCTAGGGATGATATAAACAGCAGAAGGAGAATACCTGAAACAAAGTATTAATTTTGATATTTTAGCTTTTTTTTAAATTCGTTTATATAACGGGGCTATGTTCGTTGCCAACTTGGAAGTGATCGTCGCCGTGTTCTTTGGCTTCGACTTTTTTATGGTAAGGTTGGAGTTTGGTGACTCTATTCAATTTAAGGTAATTGGAGGGTTTTTCTTTGTATCTTCCCCAGTTGTGGTTTTTGATAACTTTTGTTTTATTAGTTAGTAGGAGTTGATGTATCGCTTGGTGTTCTTCCGGTTTTATTGTTCCATTGAGGAAATTTATTGGCTTCTGGCCTATAGACGTATGGGTAGCTTCGTTATAAACTTTAAGAGCTTTAATTACTGGATCCTTCGTTCTTTCTCGACAACATTGAGAATTCGCATGTGCTCATTAAGGGTATTATGGAAGCGTTCGATGTCGGCGTTGCTAGTATGTTTGTTAGGGGTGGTGAAATTGATACTTATTCCCTCATTGTTTCGGAAATTTGTAAAGTTTAAGCTATTGAATCCTTTTTCTTGATCTGTAATAACTTTAACTAGTTTGCCGAAGGAGCCTATGTATTGCATGTATCCATTTTTGAGATTTGACCAGTTCCTAGATTGTAACGGTATAATTTGGGCATGTTTAGTGAATTTATCTATTACTGTTAAGTACGGTTTACCTTTGCTTTTAAACCATATGTCCATATGGATAATTTCCAATGGTTTGCTTGGTGTCTCGGTTATTTTGAAGGGAAGTTCTAGTAGGTGCCTTTCGTACTTGGGACTGTTACATATATGGCAGTTATTGATATCTTTGAATTTCTAACTTGAGTTTGGGAAAGTAGATTTCCTTCTTTAATTCGGAGAATACGTCATTTATACCTCGATGATTTGTCTTTATGTGCTGGTCTAGTACTCGCTCTTGAAGTTCAGAGCGGTTTTAAATATCTTTTAACATGAAAGAGCATATTGTTTAATTCTAATGATTTATTCCTTGAAAAATGTTTAAGGTATGTATTTTGGAACTAGTTATAGATAGAAATATCTTCGATCATAACACCTACTATTCCCTTGCAAGGAACATGATTTATCAGGATGTGAATAAGATAAGTTCCGTCAATTTTGTGATGTACAATTTTTTTCCTGGTTCTCCAGTGGATTTTATGCATGGTCATCTCTGGATGTGAGCTTTTTTCTATTATAATTTGAGTTTTATAAAAGTTTAGGGGTAATTCAGATATTGGGATATATGCCGTGTTATCTTCATCGGCTGAGTGCGCTGTCGTATCTGTGGACCTAATTTCATCGATTTGTATTTCGTTCACGTGGATCTCTATTCTTGATAGAGCGTCAGCGACTTTATTTTCTCGGCCACTTAAATATTCTATTCCTTTTTGACCGATCTTAGTTCGAACAAACCTATAATCGTCTGGTCTGGTTTGTTTAAAGAATATTATGTATACATACATTGAAGTTAAATTCTTCCAATTTTGCCTTCCATCTTTGTAACTTAGAATTAGATTATTTTAAGTTGTGAAGCCACTGTATTGGTTTGAGATCTGTCTTAACAGTGAATTTCCTGCCGTACAGATATGGGCGAAAATACTTAGTTGCCCAGACCATAGCAAGCAATTCCTTTTCGATGGTCGAATAATTGGTTTCGTGTTCGTTGCGGGTACGCGATGCGTAGCAGATTGGGTATCTTGGGATAAGAGCTTCAATGGCAAAATAACTAGCGTCAGTAGTTACAGTGAATTTCTTTGAAAAATCAGGGTAAGCTAGAATTGGGTCTGTAGTGATTAGTAGTTTCAATTTACTGAAGGCTTCTTTATATTCCAGATCGTTTACATTTATGCTTTTACCTTTTTTTAAGCAGGTTGTCATTGGTTTTGCTATTTTAGCGAAATCGTTAATAAATTTACGATAGTATCCGACCAGACCCAAGAAGGATTTAATTTCTTTCGGGGTACTAGGAATCGGAAATTTATTGATTGCTTCAACCTTGTTAGGATTTGGTTTTATACCGCCAATTGTAACTATGTGTCCCAGAAATTCGGTTTCCTGTTTCATAAACTCGCTTTTATCGAGTTGTATTTTTAAATTTGCTTCTTGAAGCCTTTTAAGTATTTTTTGTAGAGACGAAACGCTCTTCTTTACTAGTGCTGAAAATGATAATATCAGCCAAGTACACGTAGCAGTTTTTCCGATATAATCCTTCAATATGGAATTTATAAGCCGCTGGAAGGTTGCCGGAGCATTCTTTAATCCGAATGGCATCTTGACAAACTCCTAGTGACCGTTATCTGTACTGAAGGCGGTCTTTTTGATATCTTGCTGAGCTATTTCTATTTGGTGAAAACCCTTGGCAAGATCGAGGGTTATCAAATACATAGCGCGTCCCAGTTTGTCTAAAATATCGTCGATATTTGGAATTGGGTATTTGTCGTCGACTGTGACATTATTTAATTTCCTATAGTCGATGACTATGCGCCAGTTCTGTTTTCCTGATGCATCTCGTTTTTTAGGAACGATGGGGGCGGAATAGGGGGACTCGCTAGGCTTAATTACTCCCTGCTCTAACATTTCCGTAATTTGGTTGTGAACTTCCTGACGGTGTACCCCAGGATATCGGTAGAGTTTCGTGTAAATTGGGATTTCATCTACCGTATGTTTTAGTTCGTGGGTGAATGTGAGATCATCACCTTCGCGGTAAAATGCTTTATCGAACTTCCTTAAAGTTTTCAGAAGTTCATATCTTGTAGGCTGATCTAGGTGGTCATACCTAATCTCATTTTCGTTGAGAAATATTTGGTATTGAAATGCATTCAATTTTTCGAAAGGTACGGGGTTAACATATTCTCTTTCCTCATTTTCACTGAAGAATAACGGAATTTCATTTCCCGATTTTACTTTAAGAATTTTGTTTTTGAAGTTAATTTCGGCTTCGAGATCTATCATAATATTATTTCCTAATATTCCGTCGAATTTATCATGGAATTGCATTTCAAGGAATACCATTTTTCCTTTGAGTCGAATTCAATGAAAGGCCCTATCGTCACTTTAGTATCACAAGGGATAATATTTTTTAGTGTCTTTATGTTGATGGGGGTATTTTACTTCTATATATGAGGTTACAAATTCCTGTATTCATTATACTAGCTGCCGCACCTGTATCTACTATAAGTTTAAGGGGTCTTCCTTTTATCTGTAACTTTATATAAGGAAGTGGTTGTTGGTTTCCGAGACCACCAATTGAAAATTTTCGACTACGCTGTCACTTCCTAATGCGTTAATTCTAGAGTTAATAGATCTGTTGACTTACATGGGCTCTACTCTATTGTTACGCGGATGCGGGAACTGATTTTGTCTTACTTTTTGGGACCTATTTGCGGTGAAATTTCTCGTGTTTGAATTTTGAAAATTGTATCGATAATTATTTTGATTACTTTGGTTAAATCTCCTAAAATTATTAGAGTGTTGATTTTGATGTTTGTTATAAGTGTTACTATTATTGTTACCACTGAAATCTTTGTGGTTATTGTTGAAACGATTATTTTTGGGCTTAGTATATCGTTGGGGGAAACTATTTCTATTTAAAGTTTTATCGTGGCTTCGTTTATTTTTATATGGATTAAAGTAAATATCCCTCAACCAAGATATCTAAGGCATCCTCTAGGTTGACAGGTTTCCTGCTAAATAACATAAAGCGCATTGGTTCTGGCAATTTGTCTTTGAAAATATTTAGAGTGGTTTTATTATTCGACACTGAACTGTGAATTGAGCTGATCTTTGGATTTGTTATTTAGTCGTCATAGAATATTTTTAATTTGATTGTACATATCTACGCTATTTGAATTGAAGGTTACTCCGCGTAATTCGTCCAAAATTTGAAAGCACGATCTTTTGTCGCCATAACTGTTAGTAAGAACCACCTTAATTTCGGACCAAGTTTTTACATGATTGTTAATCTCGATAACTTCCCTAGCCTTACCACTTAGTTTACTTTTAATTCTATTAAACAATAATTGTTGGTCACTTATTTTGTATTTTGAAACTACAGGGATAATATCCTCGACAAATTCTAAAAATGTAAAACGTTCCTCACATTTTCCATCGAAATCCGGTAATCGTTCGATGAACTAAAAAATGTCGATACTTAGTGTTAACGCCATCGTTTCCTCGAATTATTCTACAAGATTTTCTTCCTTTTCTTCACTTTCGAGAGGATATTGTAGCATGAGTCGTTTAATTTTCCTGATTTTTTGTTTTTGCTATTTTGTTGACTTTTCCAAACTTAAGCGTATGGAATCCTTGTATGTGATTCAGTAGAGTTGCAATTAAATTATTTAGGTATTATTATTCAAGCTAAATCTTGAATTTGATCACTTTCACATAATATTGTTCACTGTTCGATATTCCTGGGTTCGATACAGTGAAAACGCACTAAAAGATTTTTTTTGTTTTTTTTTTTTTTATTTTTCACTATTAATCTTCTTTTCCTTTCTTAATGCACTCATTCGATATTCAGCGTTTTTTATCACTGGATCCCTTTTCTTGGGATCCTACCAACTGTGCCAGTTTAATCTTTCAAACACGAAATAAAAAAAAAAAAAGAAATCAAAGATTCAATTTAGAAAGACATTTAGAACTTTATTCCATCCAGAATTAATTTTTACCGGCTAACATTATTCTGCGGCGATATGACTACGACTGCTCCACTCTAAATTATTCTAAGTACTCTGTAATGAGAGAAAAAATGTAAGACATAATTTTATCTTATGCTTCGGATTACATGTTGTTGCTGCGTGATTCTTTGCCTGTATGAACTTCATCGTCGGCGCAATTATTGTTCCTGGAACGTGAAGGAATTTGCTTAGTTAAATGGTATTGACGTTTCTTCGGACTTGAATATATACATATATATAATGAAATTAGTACAATAAGACAAAACAAAATCTAATATATATTTAACTCATTATCAGGAATGCTGACTTACAAAATAATTTCTTTTTTCACTGGCAATATAGTTTCAAATTACACACAATATTGCAGCAGAATTCGGGTCACAATTATTTAAGTGAAAATAAGTAAACAATTGCTTAATAAGCGAAAATCAAACGGTGAAGATACAATAATAATGAGTATGGTGACTGATCAACAAACTGTTTATGCATTGCGTTGCATGTCTTGTATGTAAACATAAAAATAACACTTTTTATGCTTGAGTAAGCGCTTTGCACGAAAGAGTGCTATGAGAAGTGATGAAAGGTTGCTAGCAGCCATGAAGAGTATGTGCAACTACCTTTACAAATAAATACGCGTATAGATATACTCCAACCAGTCCTCGAAAAGTCATTGAATACGTACCTTCCTGGCGGATTCAATGGATTGCATCATCGTGAAACTTCCATAAAGGAAAAATGCGCTTCTCAATTTTAGAACAAACAAGTAAAAAAGCTATAATTGATCTAAGACCAATTCTTATGATACCCTAGATGAATGCCCGTATTAAATTCCGTATGGTCACCGATCTATGCAAGTTTGATTATTGACGGGGTTTTTCGCATATACATATTTATTTTTTATATGGCAACACCAAGAAGGAGTTGTCCGATTTAGTCCATTTTTGAAATTTTATTTGCTAGTACAATGAAAACACCATGTACCAAATTTCAGCTCTCTATATCGATGCGTTCTCAGGCAGTGTCCAAATATACAGGGTGTTGCAAAAGTATGGTTACATACGCTAAACTTAGGTAGCTGGGACCGAGCTAAGAAAAAAGTCCTTATAAAGTTTTGCCCCACATTGCGTTGTTTCCGAGTTATGCTGGCAACACTGTTTTGTGTACCGGAAAGTGTAGACTTTTGAATTTTAATGTATATCTTAAGAAGGAAATGGCGTAGAGAGCTGAAATAAATTTTGTTTGACGTACAATATCTTTCACTTTAAGAACACATATTGACCATTCATTCAGTATAGATACTTTCGAAATAAAAAAATATCAAAGTGGGATTTGTGTCTTTTGTTTTACAAATTTCTTACTTTGGGAGCGATTTACTCAAAATTTCTAATAAACTTTTTTTTTGTTTTTGTAATTATTTGGTAGCTTATACGATTCCCTTTCCAACAATATGTAACTCAATGATGTATCTAGAGAGTTTCATAAAATAATATTCAATAATCTTTCAAGCTGGATTCATACCACAAAAATTATTCATTTTATGGTTTATTTGAGTGGCTTTTATTACGGTCACTTGGTGACATAAAACAAGTTTTTTGATGAGTCATGCTTATTAGCCTATTCAGAGTATACGAAAATTCTCACTTGCTTTCGAGGAATGCCCAATACTCAGGTAATAAAATAATATAAAACGTCAACATTGATGTAACTAACTAAAACAGACTACTAAATTTTTATTAAATTTATTTGGTTACAACAAATTTTCAATATGTTGCCCACTTTCTATACAACAAACTTGTAATCTACGTCTTACACTTAATGGTATGTCAATTTCTGTCAATCTTTCTCTTACTTTCAAACACGCTGCCTCAAAATATCCTCGTTGTCAACTACGGCGGAATAAACTTGTTCCTTCAAATAACCCCATATAAAGTAGTCCATCGGAGTAAGGTCTGGAGATCTCGCTGGCCATGTTATTGGTCCACCTCGGCCTATCCATCTGTCAGGAAAGTTTTGATTAAGCCAATCTTGCACCGTTCGAGTAGAGTGAGGAGGTGCTCCATCATGTTGAAAAATCATATTCCGCCTTATGCTCAAAGGCACGTCCTCCATCAATTCCGGTAGCACATCCTCCAAGAAATTGAGATAAGCCTCTCCGGATAAATTATGGCGAAAGATATAAGGCCCAATGAAATTCTGACCCAGGATTCCTGCCCAAACATTCAGCCTGAATCTATGTTGGGAGTGTGATACCCTGCTTGCGTGAGGGTTTCTTTCAGCCCATCTATGTATATTGTGGAAGTTAACCACTCCATCCTTTGTAAAGTTGCACTCATCAATCCACAACACGTTGCTTAGAAAGCGGGGATCAGTCCTATCCTTTTCTAGCATAAGCCTGCAGAAGTCAATTCGGCTTTGAAGGTCCCTTGGCAGAAGTTCCTGAAAGGGCGTTAAATGATAGGGATGAAGACGTTCATTCCTCAAAGTCCGCCACACAAAGGTATGGTCTAAATTAAGTTCCACTGCCAGAGCCCTAGTACTTAAGGAGTCATCTTGCCGAATCCTGTCCATAATGTTTTCGTTGTCCTCCACTCTCTAAAAGTAAAATTCTATTTATAAGAAATTTGAATTTGAAGATAAAAATATTATTTACACGTCTAGGCCTGCCTGAAGTTTCTCGTCGACTGTCAAGGGTTCCTTCAGTGATTAATCTATTAAAAAGAATAGAAAAAAGCCTTGAAGAGGGACGATCTCTCAGGGAATCTTCTAACATACTCCGTCCTGGCTGCACGCGCATTTCCACGACAATACCCGTAAAAATACACCATATGCGCTAAGTCGCGTAATTCATGTCTACCTTCTATTGGAGCTGACATAATATTTGTATTTAATTAAATTTCTTGGCTATAATTGATGAAACGGTGTCTATCAATAAGGCGATACAACTAGAGAAATTTCATTTTATGCAAAATTTTCAGGTAAAATTGACTTCTTATTGCATGCAGCAACAGAATATTTGTTTTTTGGTTCCCATAATAGGTCAGAAAACCTACTTTTATGGATTACTTTCGTGCATCTGCTGACACTGAATCGAGTGTCTAAGAACCCGAACATAACCTTTTGTTTATTTCTGTATGATACCTGCAGTTTGCACAAACTTAACATTCTTGAACAAAGTACAATGTTGTAATTTTACCTGAGTATAAATAGGGCATTCCTCGAAAGCAAGTAAGAATTTTCGTATACTCTGAATAAGCTAATGAGCATGACTCATCAAAAAACTTGTTTTATGTCACCAAGTGACCGTAATAAAAGCCACTCAAATAAACCATAAAATGAATAATTTTTGTGGTATGAATCCAGCTTGAAAGATTATTGAATATTATTTTATGAAACTCTCTAGATACATCATTGAGTTACATATTGTTGAAAAGGGAATCGTATAAACTACCAAATAATTACAAAAACAAAAAAAAAAGTTTATTAGAAATTTTGAGTAAATCGCTCCCAAAGTAAGAAATTTGTAAAACAAAAGACACAAATCCCACTTTGATATTTTTTTATTTCGAAAGTATCGATACTGAATGAATGGTCAATATGTGTTCTTAAAGTGAAAGATATTGTACGTTAAACAAAATTTATTCCAGTTCTCTACGCCATTTCCTTCTTAAGATATGCATTAAAATTCAAAAGTCTACACATTCCGGTACACAAAACAGTGTTGCCAGCATAACTCGGAAACAACGCAATGTGGGGCAAAACTTTAAAAGGATTTTTTTCTTAGCTCGGTCCCAGCTACCTAAGTTTAGCGTATGTAACCATACTTTTGCAACACCCTGTATAGTGGAAAACGAAAGTTTTGTATGGCAACCCCACGAAGGAGTTGCCCGATTTGTATCATTTTCGAACTTAATTTTACTTTTTTTTTTGTAAAGTTCGTGTACAAAATTTCAGCTCTCTAAGTATACGCGTTCTCGAGTTATCGTGCGCACAGACGGACGGACGGACGGACATGCAAAAATCAAAATAACTTTTAATATTATGCGTGAGTGTCTAATCCTTTTTGTTCTACCATCATTATTTCGAGATGTTACAAACGGAATGACAAATTTAGTATACCCTATAGATTTCATCTAGGGTATAAAAACGGTATTGATGACATGCTTTACGATAAAAATTAAGGGTACTATCGAAACAAGTGAATTTTTTTTCTACCAATAATTACGTCTAAATAATTTACGTAGTGCCACCGGTAAACTAATAGATCCAACAAATTGCATGGAAATTGGGATTTTAATCTATGCAGTTTTATGAATTTTACACAAAAGATCTTTAAAATAATGTGCGTTGAGCTATCGGCTACCAAAAATGAAAAAGCAACGTGTAAACTACTGAAAAGTTGACAACTTATGTTAATTTCTATATAAATAGTCCTCGAGTTCAGATGGACTCAGATATTTTGACGTCTGTTGCGTTGTATTCTTAGACATACTAAAAATTATTAAATTATAATTATATTTGGACCATTTTATGCATTTAGTATTGCAAATATAATCTAAGGTCCCAACCATCTAACTGTATTACTAAAATACAAACTAACTAACTATATTACTAAAATACAAATTAAATAGTTTGATTAATACGTGTGTAAATTAGGGCCACTAGTAGGATATAATTGATATAGTGTTTGGCCAATTATTACGCTAAAAATCTTTTTAGTTTTCCTGGATTACTTCAAACGAATAACCTGTTTTTATTTTTT
Organism: Dioctria rufipes; assembly: GCA_963924295.1. NCBI lineage: Eukaryota > Metazoa > Arthropoda > Insecta > Diptera > Asilidae > Dioctria > Dioctria rufipes. Next base: position 111,885,164 of record OZ002740.1, read on the forward strand.
ATTTACAGCTACGACAAGGTATTTCAAGAAATCCACAAAAAAGCACACAAAAGTGGTCCAAAACTTATTTGCTCTATTTGCAATAAAAAGTTTTCAAATAAAGTTAACTTAACAATGCATATGAATGTTCACCAAGATCAAAATAAACCAAAGGGAATAACAAAAGCAGAAAGTATTGGAATAACCTTGCCTTATGAATGTTCATTCTGCGGAAGACAGTTCGCTAGACCACATGAAAAAGTTAAGCACGAACGGATACATACGGGTGCGTAAATTTTTTTTTTTTTTTTTAAATAAAACCTTACTAATTTTAGATAATTTAAAATAAAATGACATTTAAATGATAATTACATTTATAATTACCAATACTCGAGCGAAGCCAAGTCTCTCTTGATGTAGTGTTCGGTATCTATACTGCATATGTCCTACCGCCAAGACTTATCAATTATATGGAAATAATGTGCATTCCTTCAAGCTAATATTGGTATCTAGATACGAGTTACTTTACTTAAATATATCACTCAAAAATTGAGTTTTATGTAAACTTTAACTATTAAACAAAATCCCTTTTTCTTGTTTTTATATGAACGAACGAAAGACATAAGCCTTTGCAAAATAAGTATGTATGTATGTATGTAATTTCGTATGGGCACCATCTGTGCAAGATTGATTTTTGAAGTTGTTTTTCGCATATATTTCCAGAATGGTTCATTGGACAGTAAAAATGATTATAACCAATTTCATAGGATTCCATATTCTGAAGAATTTTTCAGTACAATAAAAACGCCTAGGACTGATCGTTTTCACAATATAAGCAAAAAAACGTAATATTTGTATGGAAAGTAGTTGCCCCATTGATCCCATTTCGAACTTAAACTTATTTTTTTTTTTTTTTTGTACAAAGCTCGTATACAAAATTTCAGTACACTAAGTGAACGCGTTCTCGAGTTATCGCGAGGACGGACAGAGAGACATGCAAAAATCAAAATAACTTTTAATATTATGCGTGTGTATCCATCCGATTTTGCTCTACTAGCATTATTTCTGTGCGAAATGATAAACTTAGTATACCCCACGATTTCATCTAGGGTATAAGGCAATGTGATTCACGTGTCTGGAATAGCCGCTGGAATGAAAATTCATTTCTTGCTATAAACTTTCCCATATCAGATTTTCTAAAAATCGCAGCATCACCATATATTTTATTTGTTTTAATTAAACTTAACAATTACAGATCTTCTTGATCTATATCTTCCTCATACAACAAAAAGTTCACATTCAAAACTCATTCGATAATTATTAAAATTAATATTTTGGTTGTATCTACTTGAGACTTCTCTCACGACTGAAATATTGTTTCCTTGAAAAACACACGAGGCGACGTTGAACGATAACGCATTTTCGTTGCGCGTTTGCGTTGACGCAATCTCTTGAAAACCGTAGTTTTAGAGAGATGAAAATCTTACACACGGCCTTTTTCTAAAAATTGTAGATTTAAGCACAAAAGTGGGACAAATCAGGTAACTCCTTCACCACTATACACATATTTGGGCACTGCCTGAGAACGCGGCGACGTAGAAAATTGAAATTTTATACGCAGCGTTTCCATATAAATAGTAAATACAATTTCAACAAGTAAAAAAGCTAGAATTGGTCTAAGACAAATTCTTATGATACCCTAGATGAATGCCCGTATAAAATTCATATGGCACCGATCTATGCAAGTTTGATTTTGAAGTGGTTTTTCACATATATTTCTAGAACGTTTCGTCGGACAGAAAAAATGATTATACCCAATTTTATAGGACTTCGTATTCTGAAGAACTTTTTAGTACAATAAAAATATCTAGGACTGATCGTTTTCACAGTATATGTAAAAACCCAAATATTTATATAGCAACACCAAGAAGGGGTGCCCGATCTGTACCATTTTTGAAATTTTATTTGTTATTACTATAAAAACACCATGCACCACATTTCAGCTATCTATGTCGACGCGTTTTCAGGCAGTGTACATATATATATATATAGTGGAAAACGAATTTTTTGTATGGCAAACCTACGAAGGAGTTAGTTGATTTTTCTCATTTTCGAACTTAATTTTACTTTTTTTCTTAAAGCCCGTTTGCAGCTGTCTAAGTGCACGTGTTCTCGAATTATCGTGCACGGAAAGATGGACATGCAAAAATCAAAATAACTTTTAATATTATGAGTGGGTGTCCAATCCATTTTGCACTATCATCTTTATTTCTGTACAAACGGAATGACAAACTTAGATTTCATCTAGGGTATAAAAATAGACTAAGTCGGGTAACCCTTCTTGGTGTTTGGAATACAAAAATTGAGTTTTTTTTTACGAATACGATAATGATCAGTTCTAGACGTTTTGATTGTACTGAAAAGTTCTTCAGAATATAAAATAATATCAAATTACTTTTACTGTCCGACGAACCGTTCTAGAAATAGATACAAAAAACCACTTTAACAATCAAACTTGCACAGAGAGGTGACCATACGAAATTACACACGGTCATTCATCTAGGGTATTGTATCTAGCTTTTTTTCCTTGTTTTGTTAAAATTTTTGAAACGGTGAAAGGTAACATTACAATGCAAAATATATCTGCATTTTCATGATAAGAAGGCTTTGCGGGAAGTTCTCCCTGCCGACATTTTGAATGAAGAATTTCAAAAATGCCTTCTAATCTGTGATGAATGCCTGCACGTCAGTAAATGTTCAATTAATATAACATTTCTTATTAAGGCTGCATAAATTTGCAAGCATTTGGTTCCGCCTTCTTATTTTCCACAATTTTTATGATATTGATTTGAAATCTTCCGCAAGAAACTAGGAACTATTCAGTTCAAATGCTACCGGGCTTAGATTTTTGAAAAAGATGTTGATTTTTTTTTAGAAAAACAAAAACCTCAAAAAACCGTGTTATTTTTCTCTCTCCGTTAAATACTTTTTCATGTCCACACCAATTTTTATTATTTTTCATACATAGGTTTTCCAAAGACAATTGTAAATGCTACCGGAGCTGTTTTTGACCGAAAAAGCTCGCATGTCGCATAATATCGTAAGGTGTGAACCGATTTGGATGATTCTTTTTTCGGTGGATAGGAAATATTCCTTCATTGGTACCATGATTAATAAATACATAAATAAATAAATTAATAATAAAATAATTTAAAACGAAATATAACTGCCTTTAGAACAGCGTTAAAAAGTGACAAATATATCTGAATTTTCACATATTTATATATATAGGGTAAGGGTTGGTAATATTGTTATAGTGGTAATTTCGTGTGTAGAGTTGTGTAACGGAAATACTTTTTGCAATTCAAATATCCATAAATGCACTCAGTAAAATTTGGTAATTGCTGTACATTGATCCGCAAGCAGGGTATTTATGTGACCACACGCGTCCTTGTCTTAATTGCTGGCTAATTACTTTTATAAAAATCATTTGGTATAATAAAAATAATAATTATTTGGTGGTTTTTATTATTGAAGTGAATACATAAAAATTATTGTTATTAAGGTGTTTGGTTGATTGAGATATGCAATCATCATTAAAAATTACAAGAACTTAATTAAAATCCCACACAGACACTAAAGTGTGGAAAGAGCATTTTGTGCATAAAAGTTAATACTTTGACATCTTAGAAGTAATCTATCGGATATCAATGTTAGAAAAAACACTTTTTATTGAATTGAACAACGAGTATTGCAATACTAAAAAAATTAAATTAAATTCTTGTAATTTTTATAATCGTATGCCAATGCGTGTAGGGGAAATACGCAACGTAATTTTTTTTAACTGAAAATGCACGTACAGTATAAGAACGTCGAAAAAATTATCGTGCGAATCTACCCCCTATAGGAGGAAATTCGCATCGATATAAATTTTTTCACAGAAATCACAAATTTATAAAATTTATAACATAGCGTAAAGGAATATTACAAAAAATGAGTTTAGAGATCCGACGGGAATTCTATACCTTAAAGAATGTTCACCTAAACAGAATGTTATCTTGTAAGTAGCTATAACTTCAAATTCAAGCAGTTCAACTTATAATCGAGAAGATTAAACTGTGTGCGAATTTTGCAAGACCAATTATTATGGTGTGAGTTATGGCTTTGCATTTAAAACAGGATGCGGATATCACAGGTGCAATTATTAGAAGTACGAATAAGAGCATTATAAATTAAACAAAGTACAAATATCACAGATGCAATTTTTTGAAGTTCGAGTGAAAGCGGTCTTCTTTTAACAGGGTGCCAATCTTATACAAGTAGTTTTTGAAAGTTTGAGTGATAGCCATTTACTTTAAATAAGGTGCGAATATTATAGGTACAATTTTTGGAAGTTCGAGTGATAGTTTTCTGCTTTAAACAGGGTGCGAATGTTAAAAGTACAATTTTTGGAAGTCCGGGTGACAGCATTCTACTTTAAATAGGGTGCGAATGCTACAGGTACAATGTTTTGGCAGTTCGAGTAATAGTCTTCTGCTTTCAGCAGGGTGCGAATATTGCAGATACAATATTTGGAAGTTGGAGTGATAGCTTTCTACTTTAAACAAAGTGCGAATGTTACAGGTATAATTTTTGGAAGTTCGATTGATAAGCTTCTAATTTAAACAGGGTGCGAATATTGCAGGTACAAGCGAAGAAATTCTAAGGAATCCATTGGCAATCTACTAATTTACCGAACAGCCTGTACATGTACATTTATAGATATATTCAAATTCAGTAATATTTTATAAATAACCTCAGCTTAGAACGACGTCATGTTTTGACAGATTTACAAATTCTCGATTACATATAGTTGTTTAGTAAATTAACAAAAGAGCATGAGTGAGCACATTGAATTTCATATTAGATTAGAGCTTTATTGTAAAGTTTTTATATCTAAGAAAAAATAATTAAATTAATAATAATAAAAATAAACTAAAACTCAAACTAGGCAAAAATGAGACACATTGTTGACTTTTTAGTTGATAAGATTATATGGCTGAACTATTTGAATCTTTTAAAATGAAATTACTGTGATTGTGAGTAATGAAGTTGCGTAAAAAAGATTTGTCTAGTTGTCTCAAAGAAGTGTTTAAAAATGTTTCACATTAATATTCGTAGCCTAACAAAGAATTTAGATGAGCTATTAATAATTTTAAATAAACTAGAATGGGATATGGATGTTATTATATGTACTTATTAAAACATGTTTGATTGCAACAGACTGTTTTTATCTAAATAGATATGCTTATGCAAAACTAAATAAATGTGACGAAATGTTTACGTTAAATCAGAATGCACCACGCATACCTGTAAAATTGATTTACTTTAACAAATGCGCTGGAAGTAGATATAATCTTTTAGAAAATATATCAATTAAAATAAGAGCTATATTTTATGAATTCCTAACGCTAGTGCAAGCGACTTCATCTCATTTCTCGACAAATATTTGTACAAAACTGAAAAATCCACGAATCACTGTATAATTGGGGGGTTATAATCATTGATATTTTAGGAAGAAGAAATTCTCCAGTCATGACTATTTCGATACACGGACTAAAAATGGTTTCTTGAAACATTGTTTGGAGCCACTAGAGAAAGCAATACAAAACAATCCTGTCTTGAGCATATATTTTGCAAACATAAAAATATCTTTAATTTTATGCCACAGATAATTCGAACATATATAATAGATCACTATAGCGCTTTAGCTAAATTAGTTTTTGTTCAGGTCATAGATTCAAGTCCAATTATACTGACGGGTATCACTCGAACTTCCAAAAATTGTACCTGCAATATTCGCACCCTGTTTAAAGCAGAAGACTATTACTCGAACTGTCAAAAACTGCATATATAAGATTTGCGCCCTGCTTAAAGTGAAAAGCAATTTTCAAAAATTGTACCTGTAACATTTGCACCCTATTTAATCTACAAGGCTATCACTTAAACTGCCAAAAATTGTACTTGTAGCATTCGAACCCTGATTAAAATAGAAAGCCATCTTTCGAACTACCGAAAATTGCACCTGTAATATCCCCACCCTATTTAAAGTAGAAGGGTATAACTCGAACTTCCAACAATTGTACCTGCAATATTTGCACCCTGTTTAAAGTAGAATCTTACCAATCGAACTTCCAGAAATTGTGCTTGTAACATTCGCACGCTTTTTAAAGGAACAGACTATTAATCGAACTGCCAAAAACTTCATGCATAAGATTCGCACCTTGTTTCAAGCCGAAGGCTATATCTCGAATTTGCAAAAATTGTACCTGTAAAATTCGCACCGTATTTAAAGTAGAAAGCTATCACTCAAACTTCCCAAAAATTGTGCCTGTAATATTCCCACCCTATTTAAAGTAGAAGGGTATCACTCGAAATTCCAAAAATTGTGCCTGCAATATTTGCGTCCTGCTTAAAGTAGAAGCTTATCAATCAAACTTCCAAAAATTGTACCTGTAACATTCACACCCTGTTTAAATTAGAAGGCTATCACTCGAACTGCCAAAAATTGTATCTGTAAGATTCGCACCCTTGTGATGATTTAGTTTGAATAATCCACAAAGGACTGGGAGTGTTTTTCAGCTACTGAAGAAGATGCACCAACCCCACACTAACTTCATCAGTGTTCGTATAAAACTTTATCATTTATATCATATATTTATTAATTTTATTATTAATCCTGTAGAACTTTAGTAGTTTTTGTAATAAACTTCATTAACTTGTCCATAAAACTTGATTAGTTTTCGTGCAAAACTTTACCATTAATTGAATAAAACTCTATCAGTTTTCAAAACTTTGTCATTTATTCCATATAATTTTATTAGTTGTTCTGTTAATTTTATTAGCACTTCTATACAACTTTATTAATTAATTCCAAGAGACTTGATCAATTTCCATATAAAACTCTATTATTTATTCCATATAACTTTATTAGTTATTCTGTTAATTTTTATTAGCAATCCTATAAAACTTTATTAATTATGCCATAAAACTAGATCAGTTTCCGTATAAAACTTTATCATTAATTCCATGAAACTTGTCAGCTTTCATATAAAACTTTATAACTTATTCCATATAACTTTATTAGTTATTCTGTTAATTCTGTTATTAAATCTATAAAAATTTATTAGTTCTTCTATTAACTTTATTATTAATTCTATAAAACTTTATTAATTATTCCATAAAACTTGATCAGTTTCCATATAAAACTTTATCTTTAATTCCATGTAACTTTATTAGTTATCCCGGAAATTTTATTAGTAATTCTATAAAACTTTATTAGTTTTTTGTAATGAACTTAGTGGCTCAACTATTATACAAAAAAAAACAATAGCGCGGCACTGAGGTATCTTGATTTTTCTTGCTGGTTATCTAACGAGAACGGCACAAGAACTTTTATGCCGGTTGTTGATTGACCGCCACGATTCTTCAGACTGCCCCGACGATCTGTTTTCAGCCGCCACACATATCTCCCGATACCAACGCCGTTTCCTCGTTCTCTTGCTGATTCGACGATTTCGCGATAAGAATGCGCAGAGGAAAATATTCGCGCGCTGATTTAATAATTTAAATTTGTGCAGAGGAAGTATCCTCTAGCAAGAAATATTGTATTTCTTGTCGCTGGCGGGCAATAATACCCACCGTCAGCAATTCTGTTCGTTAGACAAACAAAGTGTACAAATTGTACACTTTGTATGACAGGAAATGAAATGATTTTTTTACAGGGCGTGAATATTTGCACGTAAATGCTTATGCCCATGATGGTTACGGGTAAGCTGGGCGTTATGAGTCCAAACTCATAACACCCTGATTAAAGCAGAAGACTATCACTCGAACTGCCAAAAACTGTACCTATAGCATTCGTACCCTACTTAAAGTAGAATGCTATCACTCGAACTTCCAAAACCTGTACCTTTAACATACGCTCCCTGTTTAAAGCAGAAAACTATCACTCGCTGCCAAAAATTGTACCTGTAACATTCGCACTCTGTTTAAATTAGAAAACTATCACTCCAACTTCCAAAAATTGTACCTGTATTATTCGCACCCTATTTAGAGTAGCAGGCTATCACTCAAACTTCCAATAAGTATACCTGTAAAATTCACATCCTGTTTAAAGTAGAAGCTTCTCAATCGAACTTCCAAAAATTGTACCTATAACATTCGCACCCTATTTAAACGAGAAGAAGTGCCAAAAATTGCATGTATAAGATTCGAACCCAGTTTAAAATAAAAATCTATCGCTCGAGTTACCGAAAATTGCACCTGTAACATTCCCTATTTAAAGTAGAAAGCTATCACTCCAACTTCCAAAAATTGTACCTGTAACATTCGCATCCTGTTTGAAGCAGAAGACTATCAGTCGAACTTCCAAAAATTGCATGTATAAATTTCGCACCCTGTTTAAAGTAGAAGGCTTTCACTCGAACTTCCAAAAATTGCATCTGTGACATTCGTACCTTTTTAAGTTATAATGCTCTTATTCGTTATTCTAATAATTGCACCTATGATATTCGTACCCTGTTTTAAATACAAAGCCATAACTCACACCATAATAATTGGTCTTGTAAAATTCGCACACAGGATAATCTTCTCGATTACAAAGTTGAACTGCTTGAACTTGAAGTTATAGCTACTTACAAGATAACATTCTGTTTATGTGAACATTCTTTATGATATAGAGTTCCCGTCGGATCTCTAAACTCATTTTTTGTAATATTCCTTTACGCTATGTTATAAATTTAAAAAAATTTTATTTCTGTGAAAAAATTCATATCGAATTTTTTATACTGTATGTGCATTTTCTGTTAAAAAAATGACGGTGCGAATTTCCCCCCTACAGAGTAAAATTCGCTCGGGTACGAGTTTCACTTTTACTAGGCGTGCAAGAGAAATTCGCACTATGGGGTGCGAATTTCCTCCCAGTCATTCCAATGAACCAAACACCTAAGTAACAATAATTATTATTTTTATTATATCAAATGATTTATATTTTTGAATAAAAAAAAAAAAAAAACAAAACAAAAATAATTATTATCTTTGAATTGAAAAATCAGAAGTAGTAATTATTTACGGTACCTGCTTTCAATTGTTCATTTGATTGTTCTTTTAGATCCAGGATCACGTAGGTTATAGCTATAAGTCAGAAATAACTAAAAAAAAGTGGCCTTGCAACTATAACGTGATTGCATCTTGTGTTTTCTGTTTTTTTTGGTTTTTTTGTTTTGCTCACTTTTGGAGTGGGCCATGTAGTCCAGTTATTTTAGTAAAACAACAGCGGCTTTCGAGAATTATGTTGCAGCAAACTAGTTATTTGTCCAGACTTGTGTTAAGTTGTGAAAAGTCCCCAGCGATATCGGGTGAGCTTCGAAAAAATAACATGGCTAAGATCAACAATTATCATATACTTACGTACATATTACTAATGCACCATCTTCGAGGGGGGTGCAAGGCGCGTTTTTTTAAATATGGTATCCCCTGTAGGCCTAATCCATGTATTCTAACCATTAAAAAAAAAAATTGAAATTTTCTTTTCATTTCGCGTATTATTAGTAGAAAATCTAATCACGAATTTTCATCCCTCTAGGATATTTTTGATTTACTATTTCTGGCAGTAAATGTTCATTATAAAACCAAGAAAGCTTTTCAGTCATTTTCCAAAATATTACATCTTTTTCAATTTTTCCACATACAATGGTATACGTTCTGAAGTCCAAACTACAAAGTAGCAAACATTTTTCTTTGTAATGTTTAATTGACCCTGGATTTGGTAATAATATATGTGATTTATATTAATCCCAATAACTCTTTTCGTTTTTTTATCGACTTAAGAAAAGCAAAAGACGCTGACCTGTTTTATTTTTCTTTAAAACGGCTTCTTGTACAGGTAAACCACAGGCAGAAAAGGGAAAATAGTCCGCATTTTTCAACCCCTATACCAAGTTGGTTTTGTAACTGTTTTAAGGCAATTTGCTCGTTTTCGTTCCCATAAGCAATAGCCCTTGTTGAAATATTATTTCTATAAATAATTTTTTCAACAAGTATACCAAAAGTTTTCTTTCTTTTGCAAACCATGCCAAAATTTGATGCTGTTAACATATTTCGTTGAATTTCTCTCCATAAATTACAGGCAGGCTGATCTCTTGTACTAAGCTCAATTTTTGTGCGGCCCGAATGGTTTTGTGTTAATAATTTATCTACCGTAATTTTTGTCTAGTTTCCCTGGAAAAAGTTTTCGCCGAATATCTTGTCGCGGCTATGATTTCTAGCTTTTTTTAGAATTTTTCGTTCTTCCAACTTTTGAAGGCATTTATGTGGACTAGTTTTGTACACTTCTTTATGTAGCAATGTTAGAGGTGCTCCAGTATTAAAGCTAGCAACGGGATTCCTTATCCTAGATGCATATGAATCAGCTAGAGGGTAATATATTCATTTTCCACCTATATATTTTGCAATAACAGAATTGCAATGCTCAACAGCATTAGAATCTACATCATATATTAAGCTTTGTGCATTATATCCCAGAAAATGTACAGCTGTCATAAGTTGGTTAAAATTCCATCACTTGTCACTAGCGGAACTAACAATAAGTTGGTTTCGTTCTCAGATTCACATTTACAAAAATAATTACTGCAGTTTTATGTCCTTTGCCAAATTAACGTGTTGTTGTGCAGAAGGAATATTACTCTAATTTTTTCTATATTTTATGGCCTTCAATATTCCGTATGAAAACCTTTCTAAACGTTTTCCCAGTATTTTTCTCCACTTAATATTAAAATTTTTATTTATAATAATGTTACTTATTTTCTTCCGGAAATTTCTCATCAATTTTTTTTACAAAAAAGTTTCCGTAGGTCCTCGAATCTACTATTTTTTTTGTACACATTGCAATCACCATCAGCAATTAATGCATTGTACCTTATACCATGATTTTCACTTTCTTTAAATCCTTCGACTAATAAAGCTGGTTCCATTCCTATGGAAGGGCCTTCATATTTCTTGGAACAATCATGAGGTTGAACAGGAATTTGCTCATTTTCAAATCGCTTGCAAATTATACAGTACTTATTTTTTGTTCCTTACCATAATACCTTTTTTGTGTTAAACCCGACAATAGCTGCGGCTCCCGAAAGTGCTGTGTAATTGCTACCATAGGATCGTTTTGACCAGCATCCATTAGCATCAACTGATATTAAGGCAAAACCATCAGCATCATGCCTCCATTGCAATCGACTTTTCTTGCTCCATTGCCTCCTGTGTACATATTTTTACTGCAGATGCCCAGTCAGTTGATAATCGTGTTTGAATTTCGTTCTATGTCCTAGAAGGCATGTACGGAATATCTAGCGAACACGAAAATTCTTCCAAGTTTGAAAATCCACATCCCATCGATGTAATTCCCATTATTGCAGCATAATTGACTTGCATTTGGGGTCTTTCTCATTTGTTTCTACTGAAACTTCCTCTTTACACATATTACATTTAAAAAATATTTGGGACCGAAAACCTGAGTGTACTTCTCGTTGAAATACTAAACTCGATAGTAAACAGCCAAAAGGAGTATTATGAAGAGTACATAATTGAGTATTGAGTATTTTATATCCACAATTCTTCTTCCAAGTAGATCATTACATGTTGATGAAGGTCTTTCCTTTTCAACTATAGCGATATCATTTAAATTAACATTATTATCGTCAATAATGACACCATCATCAATATTATTATTTCTAATGTTCTATTTCAATGTTACTATTCTTCTCTGTTTCTAGTTTGCTGTAAAATAAAGTTTTAATTAGTATTTTTTAAATTATAAGCATGCTCTTTTACGAAAACATTTTAAAAAGCAGATTTTTACATTAACGAAAACATTTACAAAACGAAAACATGAAACATTTTATAATTGGTCTAAGACCAATAATATTATAACCTAGATGAAAATAAAAGTTAAATAAAGTGAAAACCAAAAGTTTTGTGTGGCAACATCAAGAAGGGGCTGCCCGATTTATTTCATTTTTGCAATTTTATTTACTATTTTTATGCAAATGTAGTGTACAACTCTCTACGTGTCGACGCAGTGTCCAAATAGCAAAAAAGTGTCCAAACAGTAAAAAAGCTAGAATTGGTAATACCAATTCTTACGATACCCTAGATGAATGCCCGTGTGTCATTTCGTATGGTCGGTCACCCATCTGTGCAAGTTTGATTTTTGAAATGTTTTTCCTATATATTTCTAGAACGGCTCAGTAAAAATGATTACAACCAATTTCATAGCATTTTATATTCTGAAGAACTTTTCAATACAATAAAAACGTGTAGAACTGCCCTTTTCACAGTATACGTAAAAATCTTAAATTTTTATATGACAACACCGAGAAGGGGTTGCCCGATTTAGCTATATTTACTATTTTCATAAAAAAGTTCGTGTATAAAAGTTTAGCTATCTACGTTGATGCGTTCTCAGGCAGTGCCACAATATTTATTCACAAAAGAAAACACTAAATATACCACAGTAAGTTGCTTTTATTAATAAAATTCGTTAGCACAAAAACTTTCTAAATTACTCACTTTTAAACTTCCCAAAAATTAAACCTAAATGATGTTTTATTAAATCCCTTAGCATTACCAATGTCAATGACAGTATCCTTCGTGAAATTAAAATTTCAGAACATATACTCTATGACTCTTCTAATTTTTTTTTGCACTTAATTCTAAACAATACTATTTTACTTTTCATTTCAACAACTTTCAATGAAATATTACAATTTCTCGTCGGTGAAATATCGGGAGAAAAAACAAGTACTATTAGAGTTAAATAATTAAAAAAAAAAAAAAAACGCAACTAAAAATAAAAAACTCGACGTTATTTGATACATCTAGGCTTTATCTTTCTAAAATAGTCATCCTCTAAGAAATGTATAGTATACCTACTAACAGGAATTTGATTTAAAAAACTTCAATTTTTACCATTTTTTGTTTCCGAGCTAATATCTCCAGTCCAATGCATTTTTTTTATTTTTTCCGACGTTATTTACTAGACCTCATCGTTATCTTTAATTTAAGATATAAATCATTATTCTGCTACAAATAGTTTGACAAAAATTTGCGTTGAAAAATGTATGAAATTGCAAACCTTGGTACTGACTCCTCTTAAGGACTTGGTCTCCCCCCTGATACTTTCTTATTGATTTGTAGACTGTAACCAGATGTTTACACTGAAATTTAAGCAAAAAAGTTCCCATTGTAGTATGATTATCAAACGGTAGTAGATTGAAAACACAGTGAGAAACTTAACAAGCAGATGTCACAAAGGGGAAGCTTTATAAAAGCAGATCCCGTTTTTATTAGGCAAGCTAGAACTAGCAGATGCCCTGTTGAATTAAAAGACACAGCTTGATGATTGTCAGAATACTAATTAATTTTTATTGGAGTATCGCTAGCTTATTTATACAAACGTGAATTTGCTAGCCTAAACTTAATTATGGTTAGTACATAATGATTTGTCTACATGCCCGTGATTTGGGGCATGTTAAGCCAAATTGCTTATTTGCACTTATGTGCTTAACTTCGGAAAAGATGTGACGCAAGTTAGCTTGACCTGTATTACGCTGGTTGTAAAACATGTAAACAATTGCAGTCGCTTCTTATGGTTGTGACATACATTTGATTGAACGCATGTTTTGCTTACTTCCAATAATATCATCGATCGCATTTATTGTGATCGATTAATAGAGCAATGGGTTTCGGGTCAATTGAATAATGCAATAATGCAGAATGTGCATTCTTGCATTTTCAATTGTTTTGTAATTTGTTGGTTTTTATTTTATGTGTGCCAATTCACATCACACCTTTCCCTTTACGGAAAAAAAATAATAATCTTTTGTTATTATTTTTTCTTTTTTTACATGCTTATTAATTAGCTATTGGATTTTATTACATTTCTATATTTTTGTTTATATGCTATATACACTAATTTATTTTCTTATATTTATGTTTGTGCTAGAATATTGATTTTAAGTTCAATTATCTATTTTCCTTAGTCTATTTGTGTGTATATTTATAGTTGTATTTTTATTCTTATCTTCTACTATACAGTTTACCTTATCTATTGATTTTACTGCATATGGACCATTATATAGTGGGTCTAGTTTTTTTCTATTTCTTGAATCTATTAGTACTTTGTCGCCCATTTTTAATAATATTGGGTAGCTATTTGTTTCACTTGTTTTTTGTCGTTTTGGTTTTATGTATTAAGGTGCTCTTTTACTTTATTCATCGTTTGTTGCAATCTATATTTTATTTCTTTACTATACAACTCGTGATTATAGACGGGATCTCGACGGTCGATATTGAGTTCAGAAGGTAGGCTTACTCTTTTAGCAAATACAAGTTCGAATGGTGTGTATATATGCACCGTGTTGTGTGTGGTATTTTAGCAAAAGGTATAGTAAGATATCCAGTTGCCCCAGTCATCTCTATTTTCATTAACGAATGATCTTAAGTATTCGTTGAGACATTTGTGATTTCTCTCGAGCGCACCTATTGTTTCGGGGTGCGCTGCGGTTGCAAATAGTTGTCTTATTTTTAAAATTTCGCAGATTTCTTTGAAAACCTGATTCTTATATTCTGTTCCTAGATCAGTTTTCAACTTGCTCATTGGACCATATGTTAATATGAATCCGTTGACTACTGCTTTTGCTATTGTTTTTGTCTCTATCTTTTGTCGGGATAATCACGATGTATTTACTTAAATCGCACTGGATAGCTACGGCATACCTGTTGTCATTTTGTGTCTTTGTGAAGGGGCCTACTGTGCCTATTGACACTATATCAAAAACTTTTGTTGGTGAGGTTGTTACAACCATTGCTTCTTTGTTATGTTTTTGATGCTTGTTTTTTGAGCAAAGTTCACATATGTTAACATACCTAGCTACTGATTTTCTCATGTTGTTCCATGTGTATATATCCTTTAGTTTGCTAAGCATCCTTGACTGTCCCAAGAGTCCTCCCGTTGGGGTTGCGTGGGAGTCGTGTAGTATTTGATTTATTTTCTCTATATCAGTCACTTGGTTCTGTGGTTTATATATTTTTATGTGTATTTTATTTAGAATTTTATTATATAAGCCTTTAAATGCGGTTATATTTATTATATTAAAAATTTGACTCTCTGCAGAGATCTTTAGAGTCTTGGTCTGAAGTTGTTTGTCAATATACTCTTCCAATGCTTCGAATGCCTGCTCTAGTGCGGGTTCTACTAATTGGGTATTATTTATTGTTATTATCAGCTTTTAAAATATTTTATAATTGAAATGAAATGATTCATTATGAAGTTCAGTGATTTCAATTATTGCTTCAATTATTGCAATTCTGCAATAACTCCCCCTTTAGAACTCTTAGACGCATTGTTTTGCATGTAAGAAAATTGTATAAATAACCAGTGTCTGGTCAATAAAAATCAGAATTTATTAGTCAGTCGAAAGGCATCTTTTATATTCTCGCCTCATAGCGGCAAACTCTGCCACCCTAAATAAAGCGGCATACTCTGCCTATATACACAGCGGCATACTCTGCCATACTAAATAAAGCGGCATACTATGCCTAATAATTCACAGTGGCATACTCTGCCATTTATTCACAAAATGACATATTCTTCCTTAAGTAAAGCACCGGAGAACCTCTGACGAAAGGATATTGAACAGTGGCATACTCTGCCATAAAAGAAATACATCGGCACTCCCTGCCACCCAATTTAAAACAATCAAGAGCGGCTCCTTTTCGCCATCAATCGTAAATTTCATTATTTTCATTTTTAACCAATCATTGACAGCTTACCACCATACCCTGGAACGAGCATTACATGGCAACCCTGCAAATCGAACCAGTAACCGAGAGTTTGGTAATTCTCAATACAAATTCCCCGAGTTGCAGAATTCCGAGTGGAGAGTTAAGTGTTAAAAGTACGCTATCTCCACAACTCTCCGAGTTGTGAATCCTGCTCCAGGATAGATACAATTTCATTGTTGTGACTGTTGTTTCCAGCCTGTTTTTATGCCATTAGAAGGCGCATCCTACCCACTAATTCATTTGGATCATCCCAGTAAATGTGATCAATGTTTTCCTTAGGCAGACGCATTAGTCCCATTCCTTTATGTTGTATAAGTTTACTGATTATAGCTTTATACTTAGCCTTAGTGCCTTTCAAAATAACCCCATAATTAGTTAAATCCTCTTTAGTATATAGACTTTTTACTGGATCTTTCATAAATAGCAGCTCACATAACCCCAAAGTTGTTTTGCCTTTGACAACAACATCACCTTCATCATTAACATCAATTGTTGAATTACCAATTCTCCACTCATTGGTGCTGTCACAATAGTAAACTCCATAAATCTAGTCAATATTAGGACTATTATCAGTAAATAGCTTTAAATAGTTTGAAACTATGTATCCAAACATATGCAAAGAGGTGCCAGGAGACCTTCCTATCAATGTTCTTAAATTTTTGGGTGTTGCGAATTCTTCTTCAGATGTTAAAGAGTAATCTCCATAATTTTTAGGTGTGCCACTAGCTTCCACTTTTAAATATTTCCGTTTGGGAGGGGTAAAAAGCTCCACAATTTCATTGGCTTCTTCTTCTTTTACATCTTTTTGTTAATTTGGCTATATCTGGAGGCTCGTATTTGGCTCTTCTAACAAACTCTTTTAAGGGTTTAGTGGTTGGCTTAAAAGTTTCTTCAGGTTGAGCTTCTGCTTCAATCCTTCCCGTTTGTAAGGTTTTAAATTTCCTTCGCACTGCATTCCTAGTATTGATAATTTCTTTTAATAGATTTTCATTCATATTCTATATTAACTGAATAACAGTTATTCGAACAGCTCTGATAACAGCTTAACAGCTTTTCAAACGTCTGATAACAGGTGAACAGCTTTTCAAACAGGTCTGATAACCGGTGAACAGCTGTCCGAACAGCTCTGATAACAGGTGAACAGCTTTTCGAACATGTCTGATAACAGGTGAACAGTCTTTTGAACAGGTCTGATAACAGCTGAACAGCTTTTCGAACAAGTCGGATAACAGCTTTTCAAACTGGTCTAATAACAGGTGAACAGCTTTTCGAACAGGTCTGATAACAGTTTAACAGCTTTAATCCACTTAATAGTAAACAACTTAGCAGGTCCACAGGCTTCGATATGCTTTCGGTTGAGTTAAAACTTCGACCTTTGTAGATCTCGTACGTTTCATTCTTTTATATTACAATAAAGGTGTCAAATCCTTTACGATAGCACCCCTTGTTTAATGAGTGTCCTTATCAATCATCAAGAAAGCATATTCGTCCTTCCAACACTCAGCACAGGCTCTTCGAAATTTATCGAACTTCATGTCTGTATTCACATGATCATTATAGATATGTTTCAAAATCAAGTCATCTTGCTTGAATAAGATGATTAATTTAGCATTGTCACCTATTAAGTTCTTTGGTATATGCCTATATGTTTGACAGAAATAGAAGCTGTCAATATCTTCGTGACGACCCATGCAAAAATAGGATCGCACTTTATCTTGCTTTTCACATCATCGAAAATAAACATTGAATGTATTTTGGCTTCCTCTGGTGGTAGAACGTCGCAGTTGTTTGAGAATGTATACTACCCCAATCCTGATACGGGAGTCATCACTCGACTCAAGTATTCATACTTTGGTTAATGTAGAGATTTTGAATATAGGTAAATATTTTCATATCTCAGACCATTGGGATGTTCCAGCCAACTTATCATAACATTAGTTTTTCCACAATTGGATGGTCCAATAATGATGCTCCTTATACTATTAGGTAATACGGGGCCATGCTTCTTTTTTACCTTCATAACAGCTACATTAGCATTTCGAACAGGAAAAGCTTTTTGTTGCTTAATGAACCGCATATTGAAGACTAACAGGATTCCTATAAATACATCTGTTTATATTACATTTCAACAGTATCATCGGAAACTTATAAGATGCCGGATCACAAATCGAAACGCTCCAGTAAATGTAAAACTTTGAAAGGGGGCAGAGGACTATTAAATTCAATCATAAACAAATTACCTGTAGAAGTACATCTACCGGGATACCAGTACTGTGAGCCAGGAACAAAGTTACAACAAAGATTGGCGAGTGAAGATCCGGGCATTAATCCACTGGACGCAGCCTGCAAGGAACACGATATAGCATACTCGCGGCATAAATATACAAGTGATCGACATATAACTGATAAAATATTAGCTGAAATAGCCTAGCAGCGTGCAAAATCTACGGACGCAAATTTAAGTGAACGTGCCAACGCCTGGCTTATAACAAACGCAATGAAGGCTAAAATTTAAAAATAAACTCTTAGTTCAGCTAAAAATATTGTGAAAAGAACGAAGAAATCAATTAAAACTCCACGAGTGATACCTCTACCAAAGATTGGTGGGGCACTTCCGTTCCTCATCCCGTTGTTTGCTGGGATTTCAGCATTGGGAGCACTATCGGGAGGGGCAGCAGGTATAGCTAAAGCAGTAAAGGCAAAATTGGAAGAAAGCAAACGTTATAACCAAGCAATGGAAACTATAGCGATTGGTAAAGAAGGAAACGGGCTGTTACTGAAACTGCATAGAAAAGGACTCGGGCTACAACCTCAACCAAAAAACTATTAAAGTCGCTACCCAAAAGACCACTAAGCGAGTTGGATCTTCACAAGTATACCACACACTGGCCACACTTCAGAGGATATTTATGCGTGATAATCTATCTAAAAAACCATAGAAGCAAGAAAGCGGCATTGTTAACTTGGACATCTCAACTGGAGCAGGTTCACACTGGGTAGCGTACTACAAGAAAGGTGATAACGTCGAATATTTTAATAGCTTCGGTAATCTCCAACCACCTCATAAACTACTTGGGTAGTAATATACCTTATAACTACAGTTGTTATGGATGTATATTGAGTGATTTACTTGGTTTTTCGCGTTTTAGAAAAGTCAGCTTCAGCTGACATTCTTGACTTTCCTTTTGACAATGACAATCAAAGTGCCAGCAAGCGCTAGCCTTCTTCTCCCCCATTCGAGAGCGTTCGGCGCATATAGATACTCCGTCCATATAGAAAGCAGCCCGCGCACACATCATGCCGCTAGCCTCATTATAGCGTACTGCTGCAAGCAAAATGCTACGACCATACCAGGGCAGGGTAGATGTAGACCACCTGTGGTCCAAACGACTCTGAAAAATGGTCGACTGAGCTAACCGATCTTAAAACATAGGTCTCATCACTGCGGGCGCCCAATGTGTGACTCGACCCACGACCCATGAATGCATTTCTTATCAGTAAGGCCAAACGGATGAGGAGAATCGTCCACCTTAATTTGATCTGATCGAGGTGTGACGAATCGGAGGCACATCCCTGAAGTCCTGTCAGTCCTTGGCGTGATAGACACCTATTAACTTCCCCTGCAGATCCTCAAAATAATAGTCGCCACAAAAAAAAAAAAGGATCTCAATCACCAGATGAAACAAATACGAACATTGAAATAAATACATGTGTATATGAACAACACTATTATCTGTATCTAATATCACAGTTGAACAGAAAAGATATTAAAATTGAATGATATACATATGATGTGCGAAGTCAATCTTACCAACAAGGTCTATATAAATTGGATGAGAAAGATTTCCCGTGAACTAATACTCGCATTGCATAGCCTAATAACCCCAGGTAACAATTTTATGTAAAAGAAAATGTCTTACCATCAGCGAGGTATAAAATACTGAATGTCAAAAATTCAAAAGAATTTTTTGACCGAAAATCCCCAAGATTTGAAAAAAAAAAAATTTTTTTCGCAAAAATTGCATACTAACAGAAAAAGTGTCACAGTGCGAGCGTAAAAAGTTGTGAAAATAAATAGACCGAAGTTCTATTGAAATATGTGACCACAAAGATTTTTAAGAGAACGATCTACAAATGCTCTCAACATAAGTTGAACCAGAAAATTTACCGAAGATGGATAACCGAACAGATCTGCAAATAGGATTTCTCAGAAAAATTGACCGAGTCGAAAAATTTGTGAAAACAGAATGTATCGAAAATTTAATGACAAGGAAAATTTATTGACTATATGTAAGTACATATGCGAAAACGTATACATGAAATAAAGATTATTGCCGGTATGAAAAATATGACGAAACATCATCAAAGCATGATCAAAAATATAACGCAGAATAAAAATCTACCCAACGTATCAAAAATTTAAGCAAAAATAAGTTAAAAATTTTTTTTATCATCAAACAAAAATTTTAAAGTTGCGAAAATTGCCTCCTCTCTTTCTCTCCAAAGCTCCTCTCAAAAAGATCTAGCACAGCCGTGACCCGAGAATTTCCCCCCGTGTTCAGCTCCATCCCATGTGACCTCACCGAGCATTGTATTGGTCACTTCAAGTCGGTTACCAAACTAAGGAATGGTGAATCGACATTCTCCTCTTGGTATGGACCAGCCATACCGCAGGGGCCACCAGCCTAAAGCAATGCCGACGCAGCCACCATTCCCCCGTCGAACGGACCAAAACAATCCCAGTTCAGTCCCACGAGACAGCTCCCCACACAAGCACGAAACCTCAAAATCATTTCACCATACTTGCTCTCTCCACTTTCAGGTTCTACAAGGTAAGCTATGAGTTAGTGATGTGGATGTGTGCATGAAAAACCACATATTCACGTTTCCATACGGAAAATCTTTGGAAAAGTCAGTTAGAGAAATCGGGGGGCTGAGAAAGTTGAATGATATCCCTCAGTTAGACAGTTAGCAACATGCCAGCTTCCGATCTCCGACAGTATCACGCAACTCTTCTAGTCCCTGAAAACTCCTTCCTTCTTTTCCTCGGAGCACTGTCGACCTAGTCACACAGCTGGGCAAAGCCATGAATGAGATCAACTAATTAGCCTCAAGCCAAGAAGTCATATCACAGACTCATGGCCCTGTCCAGTCACACGACCAAAATAAACAGACCTCCATGAGAAACGAAATGCAAGATAAAATTTTGCGTGGGACCACCCAACATTTCCATGGCTGAAGACCAGTGAAAAAGATCTCATCAATTCAAAATTTCAAAATCTCAAAACATCACAACTTTCAAGACTTGGGGCTTGACCAACGTCAACCCTAAAATCGAACTTCAAATAAAAAGACACTATCAAAATTTTAACAAAAAGAAAATATTACAAACTTTAAACTTTACTAATATCTCAAAACTACTTTACTTTAATCACAAAACTTTAAACTTTACTTTAATCGCAAAACTTTAGGTAACACAACAACAGTTAGGCTCAGGTTCGCCTGTAACTTTTACTAGATGCGAGACTACCGAGTCAGACAATTGCTGACAGCCAAATGTATATATATAGTCCAGTCAAATAAGCCGAAAAAATGCTAAAGATCGCATTTAATTTGTTTCAGGCTGCAATTTTGAGGGTTGGTGTAGGGTAGTCCTGGGAGTATTGTGGCAAAAATGCAGCCTCGCAGGGCAAAAAAAAGGGGTGACAGACAATAAAAACACCCCCGAACGCGTGACAATCTATTTGCCGTACGTGCGGTTTGGAAGAGGTAAAATTTTTGAAAAAATTAAAAATGCTATATTATTCAAAATATGATTCTAAATAAAAAAGTCTATGGTGTCCAAACCCTATCTCGTAAGGGTGCGACAGGAAAACCGAAAGAAGCTAAGGGTGGACGCATCGCTATATCCACTAACATGTGTCCGATTACTTCAATTCTGCAACATTTTCGTTCAAGAGCTAGCAACCAAAAGAAGCGTGAATTTTTCGATGATGGAATGGAAAAACGCGGGGAGTGAAGAAAGTTATTGGACTATATGTTGAGCAATATTTGCGCTCATGTTTTGCTGTAGTGACGTAGGTACTTGGAACATTTTTGAATTTTTCTTAGAATTTTGGCTGGTTGTGCAAAGCGAGCCGAGATATGATGATTTTTGCTTTGAATTTTTTCATTTTAGTTCAATATGGCTGCAGTTTTGCGCATTCGATGGTTTTTAGGGTTTTAGGTGACTGCGATTGCGTAAGCGTGGGAAGAAAATA
Source organism: Dioctria rufipes (assembly GCA_963924295.1). NCBI lineage: Eukaryota > Metazoa > Arthropoda > Insecta > Diptera > Asilidae > Dioctria > Dioctria rufipes. The sequence continues at coordinate 111,907,282 of OZ002740.1, forward strand.
ATGTTATGTGATTGTGTGCATATGTTGTTTGCTTTTAACTGTTGTAAAGGGTAGGATATGGGATTGCAGGCTACACAGGAAGAATGGGATATAAAAAATTAATGGTATAGACTAGATGGGTGGGATCTGGAAGCGTTACCTTATTTAAAAATTTATTACTGACAAATCATAGTTAGGTATATAACATTTGCAGGTGCTTTCTTTTTTTTTAATTTAATTAAAAAAGGTTTACTAATTCCCAATATGATATAGTGCAATAATTGCCTCTTGCAATTTTCAAATCAAAAAATCAAATCAAATTAAAAAGGATTTATTTCATGTACAAGCCATTTTTTAGCTATAGCTATACGTACAACGTTGGGCAATATGAGACTAAAGAGCATAATTATAGATTAACAAATCAGAAAAATTAACAAGAAAGTCATTATATTCATTATCTTGACTGGTTGGAAACCAGACCAGACACTTACTTATAAGTAATCATAGGAATAATATTAGAATACATATAGGTACTAAAGAGCAAATAAGATAATAGTAAGAGCAATACCACCATGCGGGTCTTTAGTGTCACGCATCACGGTCTGCTCTATCGTTTGATCTGATCAAACACCACTCAAGGTCAAACATACGATAAAATCTGCCAGTCATACGTCAATTACGTTATGAAACATTTTGGTAGGAATGCAGTCGTTGTGTTTGATGGCTACAACGAATATTACATGGGCACAAAATCGTACGAACGTTATTGCTGCGGTGCTAAAAATGTCTGTCCTGTTGTGTCATTTGAAGCCTCTATGAGTCCTACTATTCCTCAACATAAATTCTTAAGAAACGAAGCAAGTAAAGCCGGATTTGTCGAACCACTTACTCATCATCTGACAGAAGCCGGAATGTAGGTCCATCAAGCAGAAGAAGATGCCGATCGATTGATTGTAATGACAGCTATCCAACTAAATTCTACAGGCTCTTCCACAGTAACAGTTGGAAATGATGTTGACCTTTTGCTATTGTGTATTGCATTAACTCCACGAAATGAAAACGTTTTCTTCTTCTTTCTATACCATTAATTTATTATATCCCATTCTTCCTGTGTAGCCTGCAATCCCATATCCTACCCTTTACAACAATTAAAAACAAACAACAAATGCACACAATCACATAACATTATTTTCTTCCCACGCTTACGCAATCGCAGTCACCTAAAACCCTAAAAACCATCGAATGCGCAAAACTGCAGCCATATTGAACTAAAATGAAAAAATTCAAAGCAAAAATCATCATATCTCGGCTCGCTTTGCACAACCAGCCAAAATTCTAAGAAAAATTCAAAAATGGTCCAAGTACCTACGTCACCACAGCAAAACATGAGCGCAAATATTGCTCAACATATAGTCCGATAACTTTCTTCACTCCCCGCGTTTTTCCATTCCATCATCGAAAAATTCACGCTTCTTTTGGTTGCTAGCTCTTGAACGAAAATGTTGCAGAATTGAAGTAATCGGACACATGTTAGTGGATATAGCGATGCGTCCACCCTTAGCTTCTTTCGGTTTTCCTGTCGCACCCTTACGAGATAGGGGTTGGACACCATAGACTTTTTTATTTAGAATCATATTTTGAATAATACAGCATTTTTAATTTTTTCAAAAATTTTACCTCTTCCAAACCGCACGTACGGCAAATAGATTGTCACGCGTTCGGGGGTGTTTTTATTGTCTGTCACCCCTTTTTTTTGCCCTGCGAGGCTGCATTTTTGCCACAATACTCCCAGGACTACCCTACACCAACCCTCAAAATTGCAGCCTGAAACAAATTAAATGCGATCTTTAGCATTTTTTCGGCTTATTTGACTGGACTAATATCTAAACAATCTCAGTCCCCAGCATCAGTCACATTTAGACGCCGAAGTCCAACTGAGGTGGCCCCACGTTAGGCGCCATTTTGTTATGGTACTATGCTTAGTTTTTCGCGTTTTAGAAAAGTCAGCTTCAGCCAACGAGGTAAGAACTAAAGGAAATGTAAATGAGAAAATATCACGTACTCAATTCTAATACATTGACACTGATATTGTTTGTACATAAGCGCCGTAAAATTTGTACACCTGTACACAATTGTACAACCTATGCGCAATTTTAATCGCTTTTATTTTCATATACTCAAAAGTATTTACTGAATTTGCAAACGTGAACGTAAAAAAGTTAATAATTAAGAAGAAAACTTCAGTGGTAAAAAGTTTGTGAGTAATATTTGCTTCGTGGCCCCTACGGTTATTTCACGGGTTTCCTGCATCAATGCACCAAGCCCAAAACCATCCAAACCTAAGTATGGATTTGACAGCGAAGACCAAAAATGGCGGAGTGAAACATACACAAATGCAGGGCAATTTTGGGTACGCTCATGTACACGGATCGTACATATGATTGCATCTCCTTTAGTTATTACCTCGTTGGCTTCAGCTAACGTTCTTGACTTCCCTTTTCACAATGAGAATCAAAGTGCCAGGAAGCGCTCTTCTTCTTCTCCCCCATTCGGGTGCATTCGGCGCGTATAGACACTCCGTCCATATAGAAAGCAGCCTGCGCACACATCATACCGCTAGCCTCATTGTGGCATACTGCTGCATGCAGTATGCTACGAGCATAACACTTATGTTTAGAGTTCTTATAGCCATTAATATTGTAATTATTATCTATAAATAAATGTGGTTATATTGAAATTGGGGCAGTTCATAATCAACCGCCATGTCATTAATACTTACTCTCATGGGAAATTCATCTCTACTTACTGCTGAGTACTTTCCCCTGCTGGAGCTAGGAACGGATTATGTTTGTGGACTAATTGATTTTCAAACATACAACTCTATACCCAATATTGATGTGAGCAATAATCTGGTTCATGTAGGGAATGAGGCTGTTGAGATACCTGTTGGATCCTATGAGATTGATGATATAGCAAAATATGTACAAGGATACTTGGATAAAGAAGGGGAAAGGATAATGGTTACGATAAAGGCTAAGAATACATACATACATTGAAGAGTGAAGTTAAGGCAACTGATGAAGTACATTTTGAAAAACACAGATCCATAGCTTCACTGCTACGATTTAGTAAAAGAAACTTATCTGCTAATATAGTGCATACATCAGAGTTGCCAGTCAACCTCATTAAAGTAAATACTATACGCATCGAATGTAATATTATACAGGATCATTCTTCAACAACATGCAAGTACACACTCTCCACGAGCTTTCCTCCTAATGTGGGGCCGGGGTATAAAATAGTATAGGTACGCAATAATGTATTCCATTTGCCTGTGAACACCAAACGTATAAGCTCTCTAACACTTAAGCTCCTTGACCAAGACCGCGACTTAATCAACTTCAGAGGAGAGACTATAACACAGCATGTTGATATACAATAATGATAAATACGCGTTCGGAGCAGACAAGATCATTAGTCAGCGGACAACCTTGAAGCGGTCAAGACCTACATTAACACCTGCAAATACAGCATATTTACAATTAATAGGTTTAACGCTGAAACAATGAATAAAGGAATACTTGATATTACAGACTATCGCTTTGATAACAGTGTTACTAAATATTAACATCACTCCTATTCACCATTTCTAACATCATTTAAAAATAGCGATGAAATCCGTATCTCTGTACAACATCAGGACTTGAACCTTCTACCCGGAGTTTTCTTTACATTGAGGGGTCGCTAACAAAACTGGATGGAACGGTTTCTTATACCGCAAAATTAGCTAACAATGCTCTACCCTTTATTTTTGAGGAAATACGCTATGAATTGAATGCAGTGGAAATCGACCGTACAAGAAATCTTAGGATTGCGACAACATTAAAAAACTACGTATCGCTAAATGCAAATGCAAGCAGGATACTACTCAACGGCAGTTGGTCACCAGATTCATCCGTTATACCAGCCAATGGATTGTTCAACTATTGTGTACCTCTGAAATCTTTATTGGGATCCGCTGAAGATTACAAGAAAATTCTTGTAAACTCCAAACATAAACCCATATTGATCCGGAGCAGGACAGACGATAATCCCATTATATCGCCCACAGATGAGGTGAAAATTGAAATTACCAAATTTCAATGGAGCATTCCACATGTTGCAGTATCCGATGATGAAAATCTGCAACTATTTGAAATTATTGGGAGAGGTCGCCCGATACAAATTCCATTCCGCAACTGGGACAATATGAGTATCCAGAACTACCGGAATCTACTATCAAACCTGGTCAGTTAAAACTTCCACTCAACTGGAGAAACCGCAATTTATCATCTTAGTGTTACAAACGAATCGAAGGACGATAAAACTGAGGATGCTGGCAAGTTTGATCACTGCAAATTCACCGATGTTACAGGTCACTTGAACTCAGAATCATACTATGGCCATTAGTATCAACCGTTCCTCCCATGGGAGAAGTTCAAAACCGATGCTCTGATCGCTGTCATTGATTTCTCACATCAAAATGAAACAATAAAAACTGGTCAACAGGCTAAAATTCAAGACATCTGAAAATATCCCGGCTAATACAACAGCATATTGCCTGCTTCAACACGATGAATTGTACAGTCCGCTGACAAGTGAAGTTAGAAAGTTAAATTAAGAAGATGGCTGCCATCGTAGACGTTCAAGGATTGAAAACAAACCTCAATGAATTTATCACTAAAGAACTGGTAATTTTAACCGAACCGAATGATCATTGCGCCCCTGATGCAATAACACATGAGCTAGGTAATGATCATTGCTACGCAATTGATCATTGATATGTTCCGTGTGTCTAGGGTATAATACGTTTGAGTTACTTGCTCATTTCACTAATCCAATAAGATAAAGATTACAATTACTATTAGGACTTAACGATTAATGTTAACTTTGTTAAGTCTTCCGTAAAGTAACGCTTTAACCTTAACTTTTTTAGTAACAGATTAATGATTAACGAAGTTAATTTTTTTATTAACGGTGCCCAGCAGTGTCTCTACTTCATGATTTAACACGATTAAATTACTTATTTCATTAACTCTGCGTTTTGAATTCATCCTCTTCAACAATTCAACACAATTTCTCCTTATCACTATTCTTATCGACACTAAGAAGAACTAAAACAAAAAAAAAAAGAAGCAAAACAATTTTCTTTAGTAGTCTAACATTCCACGTTTCATTAATCCTAATTGCTTTCTACAAGCACTCCTGGAAGGTACCTAGGCTTGGTCATACACCGAAACCTCCTGTCCTACACCTTAATTAACCTGTCTAGTCTTGACCACTCAATACTGAAGGTAATCATCAGTAATGTTTAATGGTGAATGTTATAAAAATAATGAAGATATAGCAGAAAAATTCAATACATTTTTTGTACAAAGTATTCAGTAAATCAATGCGATTAGTTACGTACAATATGATGAGCATTGAATGGAGGAAGTGGAATCTACATTTAGATTTAGAGATGTGAATTTCACTCAATTAAATGAAATTTTGAATAAAATGATTAAGAAAAGAGATTACAATCTACTGAATTTTGAAGTACTGAAAGAAAATGTTGACACTTTAGGACCAGCGCTTTTGCATATTATTAATAGATCATTCTATAGTGGGGAATTTCCTGAGAATTGGAAAAATCTTTTGTGTTACCAATTAAGAAAGTTAAAAATACAAATACATGTGAAAATTTCAGACCTATAAATATGATATACATATATGAAAAGATTTTAGAAAAAGCAGCCAAAATACAAATGGAAAATTATATTGAGAAAAATAATAAAAAATAATAAATAAATGAATATCAATCGGGATGTAGGAAAATACAGGCAGTCAGATTTCAGACCACGACATTGCTCAAAGTGGTGTCGGACATTGGTAACGCACTTGACAGAGATCGGATAGCCATACTAGTCCTTCTGGATTTCAGTAAGGCGTTCGATTCGATTAATCATGATATCCTTCTTCTTAAATTGCAGCAGAATTTCAGTTTCTCATCTCATCTACCGCTATCTCTCTTATCAAAAATTTTCTCCTCTGCCGTAGCCAATCGGTTAAGACTCAATCAGTTTCATCTCCTTTAACTCCTCACTGCGGTATACCTCAGGGTTCTATTCTCGGTCCTCTTCTCTTCTGTCTATACATAAATGATCTACCCACGATTTTGCAAGATACTTCGGTCCACCTTTCCGCTGATGACGTACAAATTTATCTAGATAGGCCAATTGGCTTAATCGAGGACGACGTCATTCGCCTTAACAATGACCTTGATAGGATCTGTGACTGAGCCTGTCGCAATCAACTAATTCTAAATTCAAACAAGTCAAATTGTCTATTTGTGACGGTGGACTATCAAGACTGGATACGGGATAAGTGAACACAACCTGATCGAGGTTATTTTGACAAACGAAAGAGTGGTGGACACGAATGAGGAAAGGAATTTCAAGAGATGGAACACGCGCGGCGCAGACTGGAATTACTACTCTGTCTGTATGGAGGAGGCAGCTCCCAGTATGCCCTTGGGGGAGTTCAGAGCCATGAGCGTGGACGAACAGATCCGAGCCCTGAATGTAATGATGAGCAGGGTAAATGACATTATGTTCTCTAGAAATACTGGCACCAGTCACAGGCGTGTGAAATGGTGGACCAGAGATCTAGCTGAAAAGCGTAAAAATTTCAGGAGGCTACGGAAAAGATTCCAGAGAGCCAGACAAAGGGAGATGGAAAGTGCAGAGGAGCACAGAAGAGTTTACCAGCAGAACGTGCGAGAGTACAAAAGGACTATGCAGCGCACAAAAGAGTCTGACTGGAAACGCTTTGTGAGAGACGGCAGAAATGACCCTTGGGGAAAAGTCTATAAGATTTGTAGGGGGAAAAGGGATTTTGAGAACTTGAGCGGCATACGGGTGGGAGAAAATGTATTAACAACATGGAATGACTGTGTGGGTGCGCTGTTAAATGAGTTCTTTCCGGATGCTGAGCCAACTCAATCCTCTCCTCACAGGGAAGGGATTGGGGACTTTGACCTGGAGACAGCAGAGATCTCTGAGAGCGTTGGTTTGCTCCGCTCCAGGAGATCACCGGGGCTAGATGGGATGACAGGCGAGATGTGCAAAAGCATCTGGCGGGCCATCCCAGAATACCTCGAGGCTGTTTATGAGAAGTGTGTGAGTGAGGAATATTTTCCTAGCGAATGGAAGAGTGCAAGGGTAGTAGTTCTGCTCAAGTCACCTGATAAAGTCAGGAGCAACCCTCGGTCATACAGAGGAATTAGCCGTCTCCCAGTGCTGGGGAAAGTACTGGAGAGAATTATGGTTAATCGGCTTGAGCAGAGAATTTTGAGTGAAATGTCGGATAGGCAGTTTGGCTTCAAAAAGGGTAGAAGTGTGGAAGATGCATGAATGTATGTGAAAGAAAGTGTGGATGCTAGTAGGAATCGATACATCCTGGGAATCTTTGTAGATTTCAAGGGTGCTTTCGATTATCTAAGTTGGGATAGGGTTGTAGAAAGGCTTAGGGAAGTAGGTTGTCGAGAACTGGGCCTTTGGCAGAGTTATTTTTCTGATAGGAAGGCCTGTGTGGTAGGGAATAGGGAGTGCCTTTGGAAAAACGTAAATCGAGGGTGCCCTCAAGGGTCAATCTGTGGTCCATTTATATGGAGTATGATGATGGATACTCTGCTGAACCAACTTTCTGGAGAGGGAAAATGCTGCGCATATGCAGATGATCTGCTTCTATTAGTAGAAGCAGATTCTAGATCAGAACTGGAGCGCAAGAGTGAGAGAGCCATGAAAATGGTGTTCGAGTGGGGTACAAATGTTGGAGTGAGCGTTTCAGCTGAAAAGACAGTTATGATGCTCCTCAAGGACAAACTGTCACTGAATCGTCCTCCACTGGTGAGGGTAAATGGTGGCAGTCTCAAATACTCGACTCAAGTCAAATACTTGGGGATAAGTATGACTGAGAGGATGAATTTTTGCTGTCACCTAGTAGAAGTAAAAAAGAAAATATTAGGTTTAGTTGGTCAGCTTCGACGCATAATGAGGACTGAGTGGGGACTCAGCAGAAGAGCAACGCAAATAATATACCAGGGCCTATTTGTTGCTTGTGCAACATATGGAGCTCCTGTCTGGGGCGATAGTATTAAGAGTGTTGTAGGAAGAGCAAAAATTCTCTCGTGTCAGAGGGTTATGCTCTTATCGTGTTTAGCTGTGTGTCGCACTGTTTCGACGGAAGCCCTTCAAGTCTTAATGGGTGCAGCCCCGCTTGATCTTGTAGCGATAGGCAAGAGCTTGTCATACAGGATCGGGAGGGGAATCGCCCTGAGAGAACAAGACTGGGTGACGAACGAAGCTGTGCAAGGCCTCAGCAAAAAGGAGAGGGAAAGTACACTAAGGCAGTGTATAGTAGATAGATGGCAAGATAGGTGGAGTGAAAGTGAGAAGGGAAGAGCAACGTTTGAATTCATAAATCGGATGTCCTTCGTAGAAGAGCACCCGGATTTTGAATTCAATCTTTGCTTAGGCTTCCTTATGACTGGGCATGGCTCACTTAATGCCTTCGTTCACAAGAGGGGACTAAGTGAAAGCCAGGAATGTTTGTGTGGAGGAGAGTGTGAGGACTGGGTGCATGTTCTGTGTGAATGTCCTATGTATGGTAGTTTAAGAGACTTAAGTAGCATGGGAATAGAAAGAGTTGAGGGAGGATATGTTTTCAGCAATGTACTGAGTAGCAGAGAAAGGCATCAGTGCATTGCGGCATATGCAAAAGAAGTTTTTAGAATTAGGAGCTATATAAGCTGTATGGAGGGCCATCAGTCCCGGGCTTGCATGAAGCCCAACTGAAGTAGCGTAGACTAATACGTCTTTGCTACGAAGCCTGACCTGAGGTTTTTCAGGTACCACGGGGTCGGTGCCCATGACACACGCCGACATTGCTCATGCCGACATTGCTCATGCCGACATTGGTGAGGCCCTTCGGGGAGTAACGTGGTGGTTGTGGTTGACGCCCATATCGCGGGCAGAGTGAATACCATGTGATTGTTCGCTGAACGTTCACTGCTCTTGGTATGATCTCGGCGTGGAGTTGCGCTTAATCAACCGGGTGCCGTGACCCACAGATCGGTAGAGATGCACTGTACTGGGGAGGTCACGTGCCAGACCTTCTGGTGCTGTTAAAATTTTAACGAAATGTTTTCCTTTGTAATAAGGTTTTCTTTTCCTTGTGTCTGCAATTCTTAACTGCCCACAACCTATGTAGGTAACCCTCCTTAATATCGTTCCTGCTAAAGTTATTAAATTAAGGAGCGAAAATAATCTCAAGGTATTTTAACTTACAGGAATATCTAAGGTTAAGCTCCGTAGGTTAGAAGTACCTTTTCTTTTCCTTCCTCTTTGAGTTTTCGGGGTTTTTATTTATAATTTAAACTCTGGGACACGAGCTACCGCACAATTGTTGTTCCCTTTTACACTTCGAGAAATTTCTATTTTGAAACGAGGCTGACTGGTCGACGTTCAATTCGGAAAAGACCTGTTCCCGCAATTTTTAACACCGAGTTCTCCCCTTTTTTCTACTACACACGCGGTCATTGGATCCTCCACTTGTACCCAAGTTCCTAGTGTAAGCGATCTAGAGGTTTTTCTAAGCGGGGGTAGATGACTCCCATTAATTCGACCAGTCGACTGTGCCGCACATATGTCAAGGCACTATTTTACAGGGCGATTAATTCCAAAATTACGTTTCGGTTTCCTTCTAAGTTTTTGTGCATTGAATTTGTTTTTTTCTGACCCGCGTGTTACAGAAAAAGGATAGACTTATGTAATGACATGTCAAAAACAAGCATATGAGGGTTTTGTATGTATGTAGCTAGCTTTAGAAACCTCTACAATTCATGAAATTTGCCTATTTTGGTATATAATTACATAATAATGGCACATCAAGTAGATAAATTTGTACTTGAGATTGGAAGATATTGAGAGGAAGTGACAGAAACAAAACCAAAAACAAAAAAGTTTTGGTTATTAATATATTTTCATTTGAAAGTTGCTACTTTCAGAGAGAAATATTTAGCAAAATTATGATATTATTTCAAAGAAAGTTCAAATAAAGGAAATAAAGTCAATAATGTTAACCATTCTCACGACAAAAATTTCTTGTCTCTATATATTTTGCATACAATTTAGCGCTTTTGGAAAGATTTTCCATGTTTTGAAAGCTCTGCGGACTGTGGCCTGCATGCTCAGACAGTGTATGCCGTCAATTTTTATACCCTAGATGAAATCATAGGATATACTAAGTTTGTCATTCCGTTTGTAACCCATAGAAATAATGATGCTGTCTGTGCGCACGATAACTCGAGAACGTGTGCACTTAGAGAGCTGAAATTTTGCACACGGGCTTTAAAAAAAAAAAATTAAGTTCGAAAATGGGACAAATCGGGTAATTCCTTCGTATAATCATTTTTTCTGTCCGATGAACCGTTCTAGAAATATAGGCGAAAATCGCTTCAAAAATCAAACTTGCATAGATAAGTGACCATACGAAATTATATACGGACAGTCATTTACCCAGCAAGCAAGATGATACGCGGAAGATCCGCGCATCATATTCCGGCGAAGATAAATTTTATCACGGAACATTATCATCTTCTATATTGCGGAAGTTACCTCCTTCGGGAAGGGATGTGTCCCGAATGTAATACTTCTTGAAGAATTGCTTTCGTATCATCTAGGGAACATGACTGCAATCCTTCTTTAGGAATTTCTTTCGTATCATCTAGGTTACACGAAAGTAATACTTCTTGAAGAGTTGCTTTCGTATCATCTGGGAAACACGAAAGCAATACCTGCAGAAGATAAGAGGAAGATATCGTTGAGCAATCATATTGTGTAAGTATCACATGAGCATTGCCTGGAAGAGAGGAAAGTGATATCCCTAAAATGTCTCGTTAATATCGAATTGGTAATAGAAGGAACTAAATTATTTTTAAATACAACTTTATAAATGAGAGGAGAAAAGTATTACATATGTAGGAAACTTTACTATAATTTACTCCGAACGCTTATTAAAACAGAATGAACAGACCTAAAGTTTCAGGTAACGCATCTTCTTCATTAAAAATAAACATAAACCGGTTTTTCATCAATTTATTCTCCAGGCGAAACTAGGAAGAAAAGTTCGCCCTTGGTTATTGTCCTCTTTTCGTCTGGAGGAAAACCCCATAATTCCTTTTGCTATTTTATTGCTATTTTGTCATCCAGTTAAAACTGAAATTGTAAGCAATATCGCCCTCCTTTCATCTGGAGGACACAAAAGGTAAAACTGAAGCAACCGAATTCATATCATCTAATTATTGCTTAAGCAACTTGAAAGCAATTTTCATACATTTGTATTGCTCAATTTGCCGAAGATGATAACTAGAAGATATCCTACAATTATCGCGCTAATGATTTTTCATCTCAATGTTTGCTGGGTAGAGTATCATAAGAATTGGTCTTAGACCAATTCCAGCTTTTTTACTTAGATATATGTGTGTAGATTTCGCGGAAATTGTTATCATTGTTAATTTCTTATTTTGTTGGAAATAATACAACCGTATTCTCATACACGCAGACAATTCTACGGACTATTCGTGCACTAGTGTGGTGACCATACTTGCACTGATCCGAACTTGACATGCGTCAGTCTATTAGAGAACTTAACACGCGTCGGTTGTACTTTGTACTTAATTATAAAAATCATCTCAATAAAGCTCTTGAATTGTTATCGGGCTAAACGAGCGTTTCATCTATTTTTTGTTCTAGTTATAAATAACCTGCCATTCCCAACAATTTTTCCGTGGGAAATTATATATATGTATACAGTATATTAGAAGTATTTTTGGTGGCTCTATTCTGGTTATATGTAAATAACGAAATGTGAAATGTGTGTGAAAAATTCGGCCCAATAATTATGGAATCTGAATATTGCTAGGTATGTAAATTCGGAAATAGTCCTATAATCCTTGAGATTCGTCTTGTTATGGTCGTAGCGTATTGCATATAGCAATATGCACGCACCCCGACCGAAAGAAATGCATTTCCTCAAGCTGCAAATGACAGACTGGTGATGACAAGGAAGGAGAAGACCACTTTTCCTGTCATATTGCTCGAACAAGTACGTGTGTGAAAGACATCCAGGAGAAACTTTTTGATCATCGAAAATCTGCGAAGACATCCTGCCAAAAAAAGGTAAAATTTTCGCATTCACATCGCTAGGACAAATCAAATAACTCAAATACCCTGGGAATTTCCGAGTGGTGAAGACAGGATAAAATTAATCTGACAAGATCGATAAACTTTCACTAGGTTTCGCTTGAAATCGTGGTAGTATAATTGAACGGTTGAACAGGAGCCTTGGTGGATATTCAAGATCATATACTACTGCTTTTTAATACCTGCAATTGAAAGAAATCAGGATCGTCCAAATTCATCCCGACAATACCGAAAAACTACATGGGGGAAACCTTATACGGATTCAATTGCTCGGTCTCATTCTAAGAGATTTAATAGAAACGAAGAGTTTTGTGAACACGCAGCAATATGGATTAGCAATTGTCAAAATTCCAATAATCGTTTCTCCAAAATGTCAACAAAATCCAGCACACAAAGTGTAAATGGTCAATAGATTTTACTACAGGGAAAAATGCTGATATTCCTTCACCGCCAGATTATAATCCTTCAGTTGCACAACATAGATACAGTCGTCCACTATGGAATGAATTTGTAAATTGTTTTAAATTTTAATTTTTATTATAATTACGTTCCGCACGTTCTTATTTAATTTCGTTCAAGATATATGTGTAGGGACAAGTGCCGCTGGGCAATATTACTTTAACTCAACAAAAATTCCTTTTGTGATAGAGCCTACAGACAGCAAGTCGAAGCATTAAATTCCAATTTAATTCTTTTAACTAGATGGCGGATGCTGAAGCGCTTCATCATGCCGTGGAATTTTCACCGTGAGTATTATTGATATATTACACATTTTCTTTTGGTATACGCATGCTTCGGCTTCAATAATTACTTGCTCGTAGGACTTTTTTTTCATTGACATTCTTTTTCTGTAACTATATATATATTTTCGATTTAATAATAGTATTTACATAACTATACAGCTAATCTAGTGTAACTATATATATATATCCTCGATTTAATAATAATATTTACGTAACTATACATCTAATCTAATGGAGTCTTTGTCCGTGTATACTTTGGATAATAATTTTTCTTACTGACTATATATATATATATATATCTATATACCTACCTTTAATGATATACATACTTACCCGTATCTAGTAATAAGGGCCTCACGTAGGATTTTCTTTTATTGACATTCTTTTTATGTAACTATATATATATTTTCGATTTAATAATAGTATTTACATAACTATACAGCTAATTTAGTAAAACCTTTGTCCGTGTGTATTTTGGGAAAAAATGTTTTTGCTGACTCTATATATATATCTATATACATACTTAATGCTATACGCTTATGTAGCTTTATAATTCAATGGTATTCTTACGTATATGCCTTTTTATTGTACTCACTTTGAATTAATGAGATTATTTTTTGGTATACGTATGTATATACCTTTTTCTGTACTTACCTAGTGCTATACGGCTATATATTTTTATAATTTAATGGTATACTTACCTAGAGACCTACGTATGTACTTACCTTGAATTGAGGATATTTTTCTTGACAATTATAACGTAAAAATGAAATCTTGAACGTCTTAATTCTTCCTTTACTATCCTGGAGCCCTCTCACATAGGATGATGGTCGTCTAGGCTCGCCTAGTCTCTCTCTCTTTTTACAGGTCAACTAGGGACTCTGAAGAATTATGCCCCTCAGAGTCAGATGGGAGGGTGGGGCAGGCAAAGAAGGCAGACCATCTGCGCCTTCGATGGGATACAGGTAAGTGACGTAAGGGTCCCTTCAGGACCGAATGTGTGCCGGCTTTGGTGTGATAGGCACGAAAATTTTTTTGATTATGGCTGACGGCAGCGGCAGGTTTTTGTGGAACCCCCCCCCCCCACACTCTCCGCCAATAGCTGAGGCGAACTAGCGTGCCGCCCTGAAGTCAACGCTGCCCGTCGAGTGATCTGTCAGCTCATGCTGACAGTCGGGACTTTACGTCCCAAGCGAAACACTCTTCATACTTAGTTCCATAACAAAAATGGCGCCCAACGTGGGGCCACCTCAGTTAGACTTCGGCGTCTAAATGTGACTGATGCTGGGGACTGGGATTGCTTGGAGATATGGACATTTGGCTGTTAGCTAATTGTCTGACTCGGTAGTCTCATATCCAGTAGAAGTTACAGGCGGACCTGAGTCTAACTGGTGTTATTAGGTAAATTATTTTTTTTTAGAGCAAAGCTTGTGGCTTTGACACGTTGTGCGCTTGAATAATGTTATAGTTCCATAACAAAAATGGCGCCCAACGTGGGGCCACCTCAGTTGGACTTCGTTGGTCTGATTATGACTTTTGCTGAGGACTGAGATTACTTCGAGATATGGACATTTGGCTGTCAGCTAAATTGTCTGACTCGGTAATCTCACAATCAGTAGAAGTTATATGTGGACCTGAGTCTAATTGTTTGTTATTTGGATTTTTTTCTGTAAAGTAAAGTAAAGTTTTGAAAGTAGAGTAACTTTTTGAGATCTTGATATTTTTGATTTGGATGATTAAAGTAAAGTAACGTAATGTTTGAAAGTTTTTGGAATTTTTTTGAAGTTGAAGTTCGGCTTTAGGTTTGACCTTGGTCAAGCCTCAAGCCTGAACAATTAGTTGATTTTTTTTTTTAAATTGTTGGAAGTTTTTGAATTTTTTTGAAATTGATCTTTCCCGCTGGCCTTCTGTCATGGAAATGGTAGGTGGCCTCACAAAAATTTTTGTGTGAGCTCTCACGGAGACATGTCTCTGTTGGCCAACTGGCTGGACAGAGTTATGAATCTGTGAGACGACTTTTTGGCTTCCAGCTAACTAGTTGACCAGATTCATGACTCTGCCCAGTTGGAAGGTTAGCTGGACATGACAATCAGGTGAAGAGGAAGGAAGGAGTTGTTGGAGGATGGAAGTGATACTGGAGACCTTCAGTAATCAGGAGTTGGCATACTGCTAACTGACTGGCTGAAGAATCTCTAGTACCATTTTCAGTCTCTAGCTTCGCCAACCCGACTCTTCCCAGATTTCTGTGGGAACTCCACATTTTTTTTTCAATGCACACATTCACGTCGCTTGCCTGTATAAAGTTTATGGCCTGAAAAGAGAGAGGGCGACCTGAAGACCTTTTATGTTGAGAGTTAACTCCTGGGGGAGTGAAGCAGAAATTCCATGAGTTGAAAATTTTTTTTTTTGGAAACGTATTAAGCGAACTTTGGAACGAAAATTGTTGCTCGATCAATATTTCTCGTAGCTTGATTAGTAACATTCTGCTAATGTCTTCGAATATGTGATTTTTTGTTTGAAATTTTTGAAGATCTCTCCGAACTGTTGATAAGACGAACTTTCGATAATAAAAAAATTTTTTTGCTGAAATTTTAGTATCCAGTCTTAATCTTCGAACGTTTGGGAAGAATTTTTTTTTGGAATTGTAGTATATCATCCCGACCTTCGACTTTGGCATAGTATTCCTTTGGGGTATAAATTTTTTCTCTCGACTTGACTTACGACTAAATTCAGTATGGCTACAGTACGGACACCACCTCCTGTGCCGAACGGAGTGACTATGTTGCCTGAACCATGCATCTGTACAGATACGAGCTGGTCAGCCGAACAGAAGCCTGTCATGACCATTTGTGGACATGTCTTTCATGAGGCATGTATACAGACCTGGATAGGTGAACATTCTAGTTGCTCTAACTGTAGACGTCGACTCACGCCACAGGACCTCACTGGTTACACTGAAGACCGAAGAAGGCGACGCCCGCGAAGTCGGCTAGTCGCGATTCATTGCCGACCTTCGACTTACCACCACGGAATCGACGATCTCTATCACCAGGAATGCCCGATTTGCACTCAAGGACTTTTGTAAACCAGACTGCTCGACGAGATAGTTCAGTGCGTACAGCTCAAGACCACACCTCTGCCGCTACGGATGCGCTGATGGCAGGCCTATGCCTACAAATGCAAAACCTAATACGAGAAGGTCTCGAACAGAGCCTCAATGGTTTGCGGACTGACTTAACGAATAGTATCCGACAACAAGTAGCAGCAGCAATGCCGCCAATGGACTTTGCACGACCTCCTTCGTCCAGGGGTAATCCAAGACCATCGAACGATTTCCCCAATCTGAGGAGACAATCGTTTCAGAGACCACCATCACCATCTGGTCAGCCTTGTCAGCCTTTTGGTCAGCCTACTGGTCAGCCCAGACCGAACTTTGTCCCACCTCAACTGATGTCTAGAAAGCAAAAGCCTGGTGAACTGTTCGCCATGTACCACCATCATTTAGGGTTGCTGCGTGATCAGTTGCAGAACGCCATGCCAGACCAAGAGTTCCTGGAGATTGTCAAGTCGAATTTATTGCCTGAGATTCAGGAGAAAATATGCTTACATCCCACCGATACGATAGGATAGCTAAGATCGCTTGTTACTCGTATCCAAGCCACGCAGACACGAATTGCGATAGCTGGGAGTTGGAGCCCTTACCGGAACCAACGGGTGCACGAAGTTGACAACTTTCAGACCTTGGACCCTGAACTGGCAGTAGCAACAGGCAGTGACAACAGCCTAGGTGACGTGTCGAGCATTTCGGCCAAACACACTATTGTATGCTGGAATTGTGACCAGTCCAGTCACTTTTATCAAGACTGCAGGCAAGAGAGACAAGTTGTGTTCTGCTATGGATGTGGACGCAAAAATGTTTTCAAGCCTGATTGCCGCTATTGTAGACAAAAAAACGAGAGACGGGTCGGGAATCCCAACACCTTCTCGACCAGCGTCAACGTCACAAGCAGCAACTGCAACGAGCCCACCAGTTCAAGCCTCGAACAAGGAAGAAGGTCCGCTCCATTAGCAGACAACAATGACGAATCGTTGCAATGTCCCCTGATATCATTCAGTGACTCTGATGATATCAGCAAACCACCTGATAGACTTAATGATCGATTGATAGAGACTGAGAACCTGATAGACTTCTCCGCAGATCTTCAGGCTCCCATTTCCACTTCTGGGGAGCCTATGACATTATTAGACACTTCTTTGGAAGAGTCTTCAACTTTCGATGTCCCGATAACACCTACAGCACCTTTAGCTGACAAAGTTATTGAGCAGGAGGTTTGGCCTCATGGCATTTCTATATTAAAACGGCCACCAAGCTCTGTTATGACGAGTGGGCGTGAGCCTGTTTTACATCCGCTGACGCCGTATCATACGCGTCTGCAGAAATACAATGCAGCAAGAGACCGAATCTTCTCCTCAGTAGCGGAGTTAGCCGAAATAATGTTTCCTGACTTGGATATGTGACCGAAAAAGAAAAGATCTACCGTTCGTTGGCTGGAATACTGCCGACGGGTGAGACTAGAGAGAAAAAAACTGGCACAGATTTCCGTGTCGATGACAGACGACATTCGACCGTACGCCGAAGTAAAGCTGCTCGAGCGAACTGAGACTGGATTACTTGACAGTGGTGCCACTGTCAGTATTCTAGGTCAGGGAGCTCTAGAGAAGCTTGCAGAAGCAGATGTCGAATGGAAGAAGTATCGGACACAGGTCCAAGTAGCAAATGGTGCCATGACGACTGTGCATGGTCATGTGAACTTGGATGTCACTTTCCGTGATAAGACCCAAAACGTGCGTTTTTACGTGGTTCCTGGGCTCACATAGGCACTATATCTGGGAATAGACTTCTGGCGTCTATTTGGGTTGGCTCCAGATGTCCTGGGTATAGTCGCAGAAGTGAATCCGAGTGTAATAGCTACCTCTGACACCGACAGCCATATTCTTTCTAGTCTTGAGCAACACCGCTTAGAATCCAATAAACAGCTTTTCCCCTCTTTCGCCTCCTTAGGCCTGGGAAAAACATCGGTGGTCACTCACAAGATTGAAACGAATGACGCGCCCCGATAAAACAGGTTTATCCGATTTCACTGGCAGTACAAAGTTTGATGGATGCTGAATTAGAGCGAATGCTATCGCTGGGTGTGATAGAGGAGAGCCAGAGTCCTTGGAGCTCTCCAGTTGTTCTGGTAAGGAAGCCTGGAAAGGTCCGGCTTTGTTTTGACGCCAGGAAGGTCAACTCTATTACGAAGTAGGGTGCCTATCCGCTACCGCAGATAGACGCCCTTCTGAGTCGACTTCCTCCGGCAAACTACATTACGAGCCTAGACCTGAAACACGCATTCTGGCAGATCCCATGATTCCAGATAGAAGACCGCTTTTACAGTACCTGGTCATCCCCTCTATCAGTACACAGTGATGCCATTCGGCCTGTGCAACGCTCCACAAACGATGTGCCGCCTCATGGATAAAGTCATTCCTTTTAATCTTCGTGAGAACGCTCTCGTCTATCTAGATGATTTATTAATTTTGTCATCAGACTTTGACTCGCATCTCACGTTACTATCCCGTGTAGCAGTTTGTTTGAGGAAAGCTGGCCTCACTATCAACGTCCAGAACAGCAAGTTTTGTATCAAAGAGACCAAATACTTGGGTTTTATTGTCGGAAAGGGAATTATGCGAACTGACCGTGACAAAATTTCAGCTATAGTTGACTATCCGTCACCTAAAACTGTTCGGCAGGCCCGACGCCTACTAGGTATGGCGGGATAGTATAGACGGTTCATCCCGAACTATGCTGATGTAACTGCCTCCATTACAGACACCTTGAAAAACCCTAGTCAGTTCAAATGGACACTTGAAGCCCAGACGTCTCTTGATCTTTTCAAGCAAAAGCTTACTTCTGCTCCGTTGCTAGTGAGCCCAGACTTCACCAAGCCATTCGTTATCCAGTGCGATGCGAGCCAGCAAGGTATTGGAGGAGTGCTGCTTCAACTAGATGACGATGGCCACGAGAAGCCAATAGCCTATGTCTCGAAAAAGTTGAACTCAGCACAAAGAAATTACACCGTCACAGAGCAAGAATTCTTAGCTGCAATCTTGAGCGTACAGAAGTTCCGTCCCTTCATAGAACTCATGCCGTTTAACATACTGACGGATCATGCGAGCTTGAAATGGCTGATGTCTCAAAAGGACCTCAGCGGTAGACTTGCTCGGTGGATTTTGAAGCTTCAGGGTTTCGACTTCACTATCGAGCACCGAAAAGGAAGCCTGAACGTCGTCCCTGATGCGCTGGCACGCATTCATTGTGACAGCCTGACAACAAATGAAGATCCTGGCCCGGAAGTTGACCTTAGTTCGCCATATTTCAACTCGAATATGAGGAACTGAGGCATAAGGTTAAAACGACTTCTGGCAAACTACCAGATCTTTATGTCAGGGATGGCTTCGTTTACATTCGGACTGTTGCGAGAACAGGCGATCCGATTCAGGAGGAAGAAGCTTGGAAGCTTTGGATTCCACGAGCGCTTGTCACCGACGTCATTTCAAGGGCTCATGATCCGCCATTAGCTTCACACGGAGGTATAGGGAAAACACTGGAACGTCTGCGAAGACATCTGTACTGGCCACGAATGACAGTTGATGTCAGAAACTACGTAGGCGCCTGTGACGTGTGTAAGGAAACGAAGGCTCCCAATACTATTCTGAGACCACCTATGAAAGTCCAGTCTGTGACAGAACGACCATGGAAAAAGCTGTATATCGATTTTCTCGGTCAGTGAAAGGAAACGTCTGCATTCTGATGTTCTTGACCACTTTTCAAAATTTCCAATTCTCAAACCTATGAGAAAAGCATCTACACTCAATGTGTGCCAATTCATTGAGACGGAAGTGTTCCACGTGTTCGGAGTCCCGGTAACGACAGTCTCTGACAATGGAGTCCAGTTTTGCTCGACTCAGTTCACCAGATTACTGGATAAGTATGGGGTGAAGCACTTGCGAACGGCAGTTTACTCGCCACAAGCAAATGCCTCAGAGCGAGTAAACCGGTCTCTATTGTCAGGGATTAGGGCTTATATCCGGAAGGAACATACGAAATGGGATGAGAAACTAAGCCAAGCAGCTAGTTCCCTCAGAAGCTCTTTCCACCAACCTACTGGTTTCTCTCCTTATCGAACACTTTTCGGTCAACAAATGATTGAACATGGCAGCTCCTATTCCATCTTGAGGAGCCTTGGAACTCTTAATGAGCCGTTGAGAGTAGATGCTGAGGACAAACTGAGATTGATCCGTGCGAGAGTGCAGGAAAATTTACACCATGCGTTCGAACAGGGTTCACGAGCCTATAATCTCAGGGCGAAGCCTGTTGATTTCAAAGTTGGTCAAGAGGTATTTAGAAGGAATTTTGCCCACAGCAACTTCCAACAGCAGACGAGTGCTAAACTGGGGCGAAAATTTGTCAAGTGTCGGGTCAGAGCCAAAAAAGGAAACGCTTATTATGAGCTTGAAGATCTGCAGGGGAAACTGTTAGGAGTCTATCACGCCAAAGACATCAGGCAGTGATCATCAGTCTAGAAACGTCGTCTATATATTGTCACGTTTATTCCTGGTAGCCCTAAGAAGGCATCCAGCCAGCTTCACTGGTAAACTATAGGATATCGCGAAGGCCTCCTATTGCCTCGTCAATGGTGGGTGATATACCTGTTGGAATCCATTCCTGTGTAAAGCTACCAGCATGTCACTACTCTGACGAGACTTCAGAGATGTGTCCTCGATACGTCATCGGTCAAGTAGAGTCGGACTGATGAGGAATACGCATTGGGTCGTGGGTCGAGACACACATTGAGCGCCCGCAGCAATGAGGCTTATGTTTAAGACCGGCTAGCTCAGTCGACCATTTTTCAGCGTTGTCTGAACCATGGGTGGCGCAGACCACTCTGCCCTGTTATGGTCGTAGCGTATTGCATATAGCAATATGCTACACGTACTGAAGCGTGTAGGCGGCTGCGTCAAGCATAAAAAAAAAAAAAAACTAAATGCACCCGACCGAAAGAAATGCATTTCCTTAAGCTGCAAATGACAGGCTGGTGATGACAATGAAGAAGAAGACCACTTTTCCTGTCATATTGCTCGAACAAGTACGTGTGTGAAAGACATCCAGGAGAAACTTTTTGATCATCGAAAATCTGCGAAGACATCCTGCCTAAAAAAGGTAAAATTTTCGCATTCACATCGCTAGGACAAATCAAATAACTCAAATACCCTAGGAATTTCCGAGTGGTGAAGGACAGGATAAAATTAATCTGACAAGATCGATAAACTTTCACTAGGTTTCGCTTGAAATCGTGGTAGTATAATTGAACGGTTGAACAGGAGCCTTGGTGGATATTCAAGATCATATACGACTGCTTTTTAAAACCTGCAATTGAAAGAAATCAGGATCGTCCAAATTCATCCCGACAATACCGAAAAACTACATGGGGGAAGCTTCATACGGATTCAATTGTTTGGTCTCATTCTAAGAGATTTAATAGAAACGAAGAGTTTTGTGAACACGCAGCAATATGGATTAGCAATTGTCAAAATTCCAACAATCGTTTTCTTTGGACGTGTGCTCCAAAATGTCAACAAAATCCAGCACACAAAGTGTAAATGGTCAATAGATTTTACTACAGGGAAAAATGCTGATATTCCTTCACCGCCAGATTATAATCCAACAACATAGATACAGTCGTCCACTATTTTAAATTTTAATTTTTATTATAATTACGTTCCGCACGTTCTTATTTAATTTCGTTCAAGATATATGTGTAGGGACAAGTGCCGCTGGGCAATATTATTTTAACTCAACAAAAATTACTTTTGTGATAGAGCCTACAGACAGCAAGTCGAAGCATTAAATTCCAATTTAATTCTTTTAACTAGATGGCGGATGCTGAAGCGCTTCATCATGCCGTGGAATTTTCACCGTGAGTATTATTGATATATTACACATTTTCTTTTGGTATACGCATGCTTCGGCTTCAATAATTACTTGCTCGTAGGACTTTTTTTTCATTGACATTCTTTTTCTGTAACTATATATATATTTTCGATTTAATAATAGTATTTACATAACTATACAGCTAATCTAGTGTAACTATATATATATATCCTCGATTTAATAATAATATTTACGTAACTATACATCTAATCTAATGGAGTCTTTGTCCGTGTATACTTTGGATAATAATTTTTCTTACTGACTCTATATATATATATATATCTATATACCTACCTTTAATGATATACATACTTACCCGTATCTAGTAATAAGGGCCTCACGTAGGATTTTCTTTTATTGACATTCTTTTTATGTAACTATATATATATTTTCGATTTAATAATAGTATTTACATAACTATACAGCTAATTTAGTAAAACCCTTGTCCGTGTATATTTTGGGAAAAATTTTTTTTGCTGACTATATATATCTATATACATACTTAATGCTATACGCTTATGTAGCTTTATAATTCAATGGTATTCTTACGTATATGCCTTTTTATTGTACTCACTTTGAATTAATGAGATTATTTTTTGGTATACGTATGTATATACCTTTTTCTGTACTTACCTAGTGCTATACGGCTATATATTTTTATAATTTAATGGTATACTTACCTAGAGACCTACGTATGTACTTACCTTGAATTGAGGATATTTTTCTTGACAATTATAACGTAAAAATGAAATCTTGAACGTTTTAATTCTTCCTTTACTATCCTGGAGCCCTCTCACATAGGATGAAGGTCGTCTAGGCTCGCCTAGTCTCTCTCTCTTTTTACAGGTCAACTAGGGACTCTGAAGAATTATGCCCCTCAGAGTCAGATGGGAGGATGGGGCAGGCAAAGAAGGCAGACCATCTGCGCCTTCGATGGGATACAGGTAAGTGACGTAAGGGTCCCTTCAGGACCGAATGTGTGCCGGCTTTGGTGTGATAGGCACGAAAATTTTTTTGATTATGGCTGACGGCAGCGGCAGGTTTTTGTGGACCCCCCCCCCCACACTCTCCGCCAATAACTGAGGCGAACTAGCGTGCCGCCCTGAAGTCAACGCTGCCCGTCGAGTGATCTGTCAGCTCATGCTGACAGTCGGGACTTTACGTCCCAAGCGAATCACTCTTCATAGTTCCATAACAGTCTCCCTAAAATCACTGCCTACCTCCCAAATTTAAAATATCGGATTAAGCTTGAGCACTGATTCCAAAGAGGACCTTTCACCCTTCATAACGATAATAAACATGGTACATGTTACAAGTGAAACCGTTTTTTCAGTTTGATTTATACATATACAGGGTGTCCCGTAAGTCTTCCTTCACCATGTTTTGGAAGCCGGCGCTCTGTGGAGAGTAGATGGTGCACATTTGTAAAAACTCGATGATTTGATTCGCTAGCGTCACTATCTGGATCACTCACACTTCATGGAATGACTCTCCGTCTCACTCAAACTAGAATCTTAAAGTTACGCTCTTAAGGCAAGCTTTGGATTCACCATAATCATTTTTAGTAATTAAAAAGAAATTTTTTTAAACTGGGTTTCTTGAAGAAAATTTTTTTTACCCGGAATCTATGAAATATCTACCATTTTAGAATCTTTATTAAATGCGTCAACTTATAGAGTTACTTGCCAAACTGGCGTAGTACATTTTTTTTCAGTATACAGTCAGTTAAAGTTGGGTGAAGTGTTAATTTTCTATTCTTGGTTCGGCAAAATGTGACATTTTCTTCCAAATTGGAGCAATTGGCTTAGAATTTAAAGCAACAGGTTACATAAGTACTATTCGGGATTACATAAGAAAAATAAATTTGAAAAAAGTAAAGATTTGTGGCAATAGGAGCTAAAAATCCATCATAGATTGTTCATTTTCTCGAAAGCAAAAGAAATGTCTATAATTTAAAAAATACATGATTTGATTTTTTTTATTTTTTTCTGGTAACTATTATGATTTGGTCTATCACCCTTGTATATGAACATTAAAGTGGCCCAAAAATGTATGGATTTGTAAAAGTGTTAAAATGTCTAAATACTCATTCGGAATTTACTAGCTAATGTAATTTTAAAGTTTTATACAAAATTTCAGTGAATTTCATTAATGTTTAGAAGTCGCTCAAATCGAAAATAATGATTTTTGGGCTGTTGTGGACTTTCAGGAAAACTGTTTCGACATTGTTTAATTTGACAATATTTATTCTTGATTCTTTTTCTCATTTGAGGGAACTTAGTTATAAAGTTATTGCAGTGAAAAGTGTTTTAGAAAATTTAATTGGTCTATTTTTCATAAATTTTTTTAAAACAAAAATTCGGAGCCGGAACGCCTGTTTTTTACTTCGTTACAATTTTTTTGTAAAGAAAAGTGCTGTGCGGGTATACTTTTTCTAATATAACGTAATCTACTATAACTTAAGGGGTCATGTAGTGAACTGTTCTCAAAATGCGATTATCGAAGGTGAGGGGTTTTACTAATTACAAAGAACTTATCCCGCCCCATGAAAGTATCGACTTTGTACCAATGACATCTTTCGCTTGAAATTATTTTTTTAATTCCTTTTTTTTATATAAGAGGCAATCTGCTGACAAATATTTACGCGATTTAATATATATTTCAGTTAAAAGCAACTTATTTTTTTATTAATTTTTTAATTGGGCTCATTGCACGAAAATTCTTATTTGTCTATATAAAACACTTAACTGTAATCTAAGCAGTGAGATTAATTATAAACATTTGATATATATGTTTTTTTCATTTATTTAAGTACTACTACTGTCTTACTTTTATTGTTCATTTTTATATTCTTTACGAAATCATGTAATCAACAGATTTTTCATACTAATTGTTTCAAGTTCTAAGCTTACAGAAACATAATGTGTCACCCTTAGATTTTTCCAGTGACATTAACTCCGACTGTGCTAATCTTGTTGAATTACGTTCCTTGAAACATGCAAAATTTTATGTAAACAAAGTTGAGGAATTAGATAGAGATGAAATTGCATATATACACTAAAATTGAATTAGAAATTCTACCAGACATAGATCAACCTGAAAATTGTGTTCTTGGTAAATTCAAATCAACCTCTCTAATGTAATTCTTTGGTTATATAGTTAACAAAATGGTAAAACTGACAGAGTGTGAACATTGCAAAAATTATATGGTATATTATAACTCAAAATTCTCGGAAGAATTTTATTTGATGACTGGCTTCAGTAAAATAAAATTTGCCCAAACAATAAATGGTGCCAGACAAATTACAAGGAAAAGTGTCTGACCAGCAGCACAGAGAGCATACATCTCATTCCCCTCTCGCCTGCTCCTCACGTAAAACGTTTTTTCTTATAAGTTCCAAAAATTCTACGAAAAATCCGACAGACAAATCTAAAATCTCGCCATACCTACTTCCTACTGCTGTGGAAATGCCCGAAATACTTTGAGGTACAATGCACACGAATACCACACATCATATAGCTTTGTATGTACAGGGTTTTCCAATAAGAGGTGTTATTTTAATTAGCCCGCTATTTCGGTAGATGTCACTTTTGGAGCTGTCATTTTTTGACATTTGACAAGTAGAAACTACGCCATTAATAAAAATTGCGAAAATGTGGCAGAAACGGTTCGTAAAACTCGAACATTTTTGGGTCGTCGTGAAGCACCTTGTCGGACCGCAATACAGAAATTGGTAGAAAAATTCGAGCTGTCGGGACAAGTTAGTGATGTGAAGAATAAAACTTGTGCACGTCGCTCAAGAACAGCCGAGAATATTGCTGCTGTAGCCGAAAGTTTTGAAGAAAACCCAGGTTTGTCCATTCCTCGTCGTTCTTTGGAATTAGGCATTCCACAAACGTCATTACACCGTATTTTGCATAAAGATTTGGTACTTAAGGCTTATAAAGTTCAGTTAACACAAGAACTCAAGCCGGCCGATCATCAACAACGTCGAGTCTTTGCTGATTGGGTCCTTGAAATGCATGAAAATGATCCGGAATTCCATCGAAAACTCATCTTGAGTGATGAGGCCCATTTCCACCTCGATGGCTTCGTCAACAAGCAATATTGTCGCATCTGGGGCTCGGAAAACCCAAGAGTTATTGTTGGAAAGCCTCTCTATCCTCAACGTGTGACTGTTTGGTGCGCTTTATGGTCCCGCGGGGTCATTGGACCTTACTTTTTCGAAAATGAGGCTGGAGCAACAGTTACGGTGAATGGATTGCGCTATCGACAGATGAATAATGATTTTTCATGGCCGGAATTGGATGGTATTGATCTGGACAACGTTTACTTTCAACAAGACGGCGCTACGTGCCATACAAGCAACGAAACCATTGATCTTTTACGGGAAAAGTTTCCGGACCGTGTTATCTCTCGAAGAGGTGATCACAATTGGCCACCGAGATCTTATGACTTAACACCTTGCGACTTCTTCCTTTGGGGCCACGTGAAAGAGAAGGTCTACGCCAACAGCCCAGCGTCGATTCAAGACCTCAAAGATGGAATTCGTGAGGCTATCGAGGACATAGGGCAGCCACTTTGCGATTTGGTTATGGAAAATTTCATGAAAAGGATATGGTCCTGTAGGCGTGGTCGTGTGGTCATTTGGCTGATGTTATTTTCCATTATTAACGGCATACCTTCCTCTTTATCATTTATCTCAAAAAATGGCATTTTTCTTTGAATATCAAAATAACACCTCTTATTGGAAAACCCTTTACATATAGTATTGTTTTTTTTCAATTTTCAAATTGCATACTTTTATGCGTTTATGTACCATTGTGCTTTTGAGAACAGAAATCGTGAGCTTTATTTTTTCTTTGTGGTAACCCCTTTAACACGTTTTAGTCGAGATAAGAACCTAAAATGTGGTAAAGAAAAAGCCCCACACATGTAACAACTTCACCACGTTTTGCCGTCATCTTTTAGTGACAACTCGACCATATTTTTCCCGCAAATATCAGAAAATCCAGCGTGAGCTCCCTCACTTAATCTCTTCAGAGCGAAACGAATGTAAATAAAAGCACGTGCTGTTCAAATATCATAGGATTACGGCAACAACATGTGTGCATTACAGCAATAACATGTGACCAAACATTGTCAATATTTCATGAGAACCAGTTTTCACAAAAGCGCGGGAACATTTTATGGGAGTAAAACGTGAAAACTCCGCCCCTTCTCATTTATTTACGAAAATGAAAAATTTGCCATTCCTTTTCTTGACGTGTACATTTTAAAAGTAAAATACTCGGAAATCTCGCCTGCTTCTTAACTTATTATTAAGTTAACTTTGATTATGAAAGAGCAAAACCACGTTTTAGCGACAATCACCACACACGTAACGTTTTATCCACGTTTTGAGAAAGATTTCTCGCTTGACCAGAATTCTGGTTTTAGTAGACATCCGAACCTCAAAACGTGATGTTCGCCACACACGTTCCATTTTGTAGTGGTTTTACTGTAAAACCACGGCAAAACAGATCGTGTATGGAGGAGTCAGTATTCTGCAAAAGCTTCAATTTAGATACCAGCGAACCTGTAGGTAATAAAATTTACTATACGTAGGTTTGTGTATTGAAAGTGAGAAATTTCATATAAAATTAGCCTAGACCTAGACCATAGAGCACATTAGAGACATCTACCGCAAAAGACAGAAGCCCAACATCCGACAAAACCATACAATTTAAGACGAAAAACGAAAATTTGCAGTTCACATAAATTAAAATTTTTTAACGAGTATTAACTCTCCTAAATTTTTTTTACCCATAATTGTTAAATATGATAATTTGCTTTGTAGTTATTTAAACAACTTTCAAATAAATATTGCAATTTCTCGTCGGTGAAATGTCGGGAGAAAGAACAAGTACTATTAGAGTCAAATAATTTTAAAAAGTGCCACTAAAAATGAAAAAACTCGACGTTATTTGTTAGATCTAGGCCTTATATTTCTAAAACAATCACAATTTAATGAAATGAGAATACCTACCCACAGGAATTTGATTTAAAAGACTTCAATTTTTACAATGTTTTACAAGCTTCCGTGCTAATATCTCCATTCCAATACACTTTTTTTTATTTTTGCCGACGTTATTTACTAGACTTCTTCATTATCTTTAATTTAAGATATAAATCATTATCCTGCTACAAATAGTTTGCCAGAAATTTGCATTGAAAAATGTATGAAACTTGAAAATATTGGTACTGACTCCTCTTAAGCAACTTCAGCGAATAAGTTCAATTAGTGCCAGAAAGTAGACAGTTATCTTTTGGGACGCGATTGTTAATCTAACAAATTTTACATCATCTTAGGGTGAAACATTCAGAAGTTACAGGGTGATCTATAAAATCATACCCAAATATCTTAGAGATAACGGGACTATCTCCGAAACCATTAGGATTTACCCCCTTCACCCATACAATTCTTTGCTTGTCTAAGCATGATCTATCTGGAGCTTTCGGGTTCCAGACAGGTCACGGGACGGACACCGTATAAATGTGACGTCCAAAGAAAAAATATAGGTCCTCATATTGAGGGGTACCCGAATCACCACCATGTATGGTATGCGATTGTGCGTAGTTTTCGAGTTATGATTTTTTTTCATAATTTTTCAACAAACTACTAATTTGCACACATTTTGGTCATAGTGACTTGAATAATTGAGATAAATTGCTGATTTTTTTTTTAATTTAGATGAATGTTAGGCCCATCCAATGTAAAAAGATTTGATTCCATAGCTCATACCATTGAGCCAACAAAATTTTTTAAATTACAGTTCAAAATAATAAAATGTACCAAAATCTTTGAGAGCGATTTAAAAAAGTCTCATAACTTTTTTCACCCAAACCTATTTTAAAAACATCTTCATTTCATTGACTATTTGCTGTGTAAATTTTATTGGGATATCTCTATGGCATCATACCTAAAATTCAGTTCAAAACGTACTAAGTCTTTAATCTACTCAATCCAATTCTTCATTTTCTGGCTAATGGTACAATAAGACTAAAGATCTTTTACCTGCACCTAAGTAGGTACAATTGCTAAATATATAAATATATTGAATCAAAAGCTAATGATTACACTAAGAGAAAAACAAAATTTAATTAAATAAACCTAAAAAATTAAAATATTACAAAAAGAGAATTATATGAGAATAATGTTGCGAGCGTGGCCATTGGTTCGTTATTTAAAACACAATATTAAGTTTTTAATATACAAGTTCTTTATTTCACTCTAATCATATAAAATTCATATACCTCCAATTAATCAACTGAACTTTAATTATCTCTAATACTGTACTTTCAATTATCGCAATCATTGATTTTATACATATAGATATTCCATCGCCGCGCACAATATGTTGTTACCTCTTCTCACTGAGTCGCCACTGTAGTACTTTATCATCTGCTCTCAAAATGGTCCGCCATCTGTTAGCAAAACTTTGCGAATATGAGGATAATGAGCTGTCTTCGATAATAAATAGCGCCATATCACAGCAAAGAATTTAATCTAATTTTGTTTTTTCTGTCTTTCTTAATCTAATGATGTAATAAAGAAATTTAAAGGCATATCTTGATTAGTATCAAGATGATTTCAAGAATTTGGCAAATGTGTATGATAAGTGATTTAAGTGAAAAGAATTTCATTCTTCGCTTTCGCACCAGAAAGTTGCAGAATAGACTAGGCACTGCGGGCTTCCAAGAAATTTTTCGGTCGGATTTTCGATAGAATTTCTGCGATCTGCCTTTTCACATCTGGTTGTTGACTTTTTCGTGAATAGTTTGAAATATTTTCCGCCAAGCAATTTGTCTCATTTGATGAAATTTTTTAGAATTTTTGGTTCGGATTTCGGTATACAGAAAGCAATATCTTATGTGCGTGAACATTATTTTTATACCCTAGATGAAATCATAGGGGTATACTAAGTTTGTCATTCCGTTTGTAACACCTCGAAATAATGATGGTAGAGCAAAATGGATTGGACCCTCATTCATAATATTAAAAGTTATTTTGCGCACGATAACTCGAGAACGCGTATACTTTGAGAGCTGCAATTTTGTACACGGACTTAAAAAAAAAAAAAAAAATTATGTTCGAAAATGAGACAAATCGGGCAACTCCTTCGTGGGGTTGCCATACAAAACTTTCGTTTTTCACTATATATTTGGACACTGCCTGAGAACACATCAATATAGATAGCTGAAATTTGGTATATGACGATAAGTTCAAGACATTTTTATTGTACTAAAAACTTCTGCAGAATACGAAATTCTATAAAATTAGTTATAAACATTTTTTCTGTCGGACGAACCGTTCTAGAAATATATGCGAAAAACCACTTCAAAAATCAAACTTGCACAGAAGGGTGACAATACAAAATTTCATACGGGCATTCATCTAGGGTATCATAAGAATTGGTCTTAGACCAATTCTAGCTTTTTTTACTTGTTTTTTTATACCCTAGTCATCTAAAGGGTATACTAAGATTGTCATTCCGTTTGTAACACATAGAAATAATGATGCTAGAGCATGCATAAAATTAAAAGTTATTTTGATTTTTGCATGTCCTTCTGTCTATCCGTCCTCACGATAACTCGAGAACGCGTGTACTTAGAAAGCTGAAATTTTTCACATGGGCTTTTAAACAAAAAAGTAAAATTGGAGTTTTTTATTATCTAAATCCCTCTTTTCTTGAATTTGTCAAGCTGGACAGAAATGTCCCGCTTTTATCAATTTTATAAATTTAATTCTTGATCTATGTATAAACGCGGCCATCAAATGTAATTCTTAAACTATGTATAAGCGCAGCCGTTGGCGTAAAATCGTACCCAACTTTGCTGTCAAACTTATTACTTAATATGTCATCTTGATGTTTTGGCAGTTCGCTCGCGTAAAATTTAAATACGAGTTTTTGTTTTTTTTCGTATTATTGCAAGCGTTAGTATTTTATTTAAATTATATATTTAAAATATTTATAAACTTTTTGTAGACTTTAGGTATGTGGCACGTCCTGTCCCACACAAGGAATAATATATCAATAATTATGTCCAGGTTTAGCAGTGATCTCCAATCCGACTCCTACAATACAGACGAGGAAAAACAAAAAAACAAAAGCAATTCTATTAAAAAAAAACTAAAAGGAGGAAAGTTTCTTTCAATAAGGAATGGAAGGTAATTTTTGATTGGATCATATCAGCAAGGAAAGGGCCGGAGTATGCAAAATGCTTACCGTGTAATATTGAATTTAAAATATGTTATGGAGGCCAGTACGATATCAGAAAACACGAAAAAACCCAAAAGCATATAGAGAATTTCAATCGAAGTAAGAACACAAATATCAAGGCATTTGTAAGGGTGTCAAGTTATGGACTTACTTCATCTCAAAAGAAAATTACTGCCGCAGAAGCAACCTTTGTTTACCATTCTGTTAAACATAGTCATAGCTACAATTCGGCGTCTTGCTCAAGTTCCTTAATGTCCACATTTTTTCCCGATTCAACAATTGCAGGTAACAAATTTTCTGTATTCGAGATAACATGCTTTTACTGTATGTAATGTTTAGGTAAATTTACTTGTGCGCGAACGAAGTGTGGAAAAATCACTAAAGTATTAGCTAATGAGTCCCAGGAAATAATCATAAACTGTTTAGTAAATAGCCATCCATTTTCCATATTAACCGATGCTTCCAATAGAGGAAACATAAAAATGTTTCCTTTAGTGGTGAGATACTTAAAAAAAAAAGGACGGTGTTCAAGTCAAGTTACTAAACTTTTATAATTTAACTTCGGAAACGTCTAAAGACATTTCAGCAAGTTTGGTCAGAAATCTAGAACGAAACGGACTTTCAGCTAAAAACATTGTCAGTTATTGTGCTGATAATGAAAGCGTGAACTTTGGGATATACCAAAGCGTTTTTACTGAGTTGAGAAAATAAAATCCGAATCTAATCGATGTAGGTTGTTTATGTCATATGTTACACAACGCAATCAAAAAGCATGTAGTCGTTTTATATTCGACATAGAATTAATTATTATTAAAATTTATAATGAATTATCCTCACATACTAAAAGAAAACAAGAGTTGATCAAATTTTACGAATTTTGTTTTTTTTAATTACTATGCATATGGAATGTACATAAATAACCGTATTAAATTTTAATAAAATATATTTTATATGTATATTTCTTCATGAGTCTTTGAAACATTTCTATTCTCTCCTCTATGTCTATCTTCTTGATCTGAATTGGTTAAAAGCACTTCCACCTCTGAAATTGACCGAATCGCCGATGTCCCGCTTTGTGGAATTTCAGACCTGGCAACCCTATTGCCATACAAAAATTTCATTTTTCACTACATATTTGGATATTGACTGAGAACGCGTCAACGTAGAGCGTTGAAATTTTCTACATAGTGTTTTCATAAAACCAGTAAATACAATTTCAAAAACGGACCAAATCGGGCAACTCCTTCTTGTTGTTGCCATATAAAAATTTAGGATTTTTACGTATCCTGTGGAAACGATCAGTCCTATACGGTTGTAATTTACTGGAAAGTTCTTCAGAATATGAAATCCTATAAAATTGGTGATAATCATTTTTGTTGTTCGACAAACCGTTCTAGAGATATATTCAAAAACCACTTCAAAACTCAAACTTGCGCAGATGGGTGAAATTACAAACGAGCATTCATCTGGGGTATCATAAGAATTGGTCTTAGACCAAATCTAGCATTTTTACTTGTTTCTTATAAATTACTGGAAATATTTCTTCAGAATTCTTATGCATTATTGGTTGCCGAGAACGAATTGATTCGGGTGCTCGCAGCGCCTGAGCCTAGATAGAATATTCTTTTTGATTTACGGATGGCTCCAAAACAAATGAGGGAGATGGGGCAGGATCATATGGTTCAAGACCTCGGGTCGACATATATGTAATTGAGCTATAAATTAGGAAAAATATCAATAGAACCCACAGGAACAAAAATATCTATAATATCCTTTCTGACTGCAGAGATACATTACTGGCTCTTCAATTAAATAGATTCAACTCCAAACTGATTTGCGACTGCCTGCTGGAGTTAATTAAATTAACGCACTCAAATTTATTTGCACAAATGTGGGTGCCTGTACCCTGCAATATCGCAGACAACGGGATAGGGCTCGAACTAGCCAGGAAAGGATCCGAAAAGGAATTCCTACAGACAATATCCTTCAGTTGCGCTGCCTGATGAGAGGGGCTTCGTTTACCTGTGCCCTTTCCGTTACACAGGAGAAAAAACTAGTTTTTAAAATGATTTTAGTTCGATTTTTTTCATCTATTTTCATAAACATCGAACAATATGAAGTTACTATTTCCAGACAGTTTCCTCATTGCTGGCACCGTTTTTTTCTTTTTTCGTTAAAAACCAACGTCTTGTCGGCCGTACTCTTACACATTTATTCCCTATCACACTCCAATCGATTTGGCTATTGACAATCAACCGAATTTCTGCCTGACAAATTAATTTCATGATGTTCCTTCGATAACTAAACCAGCTCGTATAAAAAATACAGCCATATTAAAATCAGTCTTTTTTATTTATTTTTATCGAAAAAAAGTATCTGGCACATAGGTACTAGCAGCAAAAAAACTGTCTGGGAATAATGAAATTATATTATTCAATATTTATCTGTTTATAAAAACTGAGAAAAAAGAAAAAAAATCGAACTAAAATCATTTTGAAAACTGCTTTGTTTAGCTGTGGAACGGAATGGACACAGGTAAGCGCAACCCCTCTCACCAAACGGATGGGCTGCATGCCTATTGAGATGGTGACGCTGCTAGCCCTCGTACTATATGTAAGAATTTTTAATGATCTGCAACTAGCTGCTGCGAAACGAAGCTGTTGACGCGTTGGCTGAAAGGAGCTATTGCAAAATTGACGCGATTATGAAATTAGAATTAACCATTCCTAATTTGAAAATAATTTATTTATTTACCTAAGGTACCTATATAATATATATATAAGGTTACTGAAATAATGTGTCAAATGAAATTACATATGCATTAATTTAAATAATAATTTCTTTTAGAACAGAAGGAATACAAAATTGAACAAAAAAATCTCTTACGAAGTACTTCTCTATATATATATCTCATAAAAAGCAAATTTATTGAGAAAAATCTGAAATTCCTTTGAATTCTTCTTTACATTTGTTATCGAAGATAACTTAATATCTTCATATTTAAAAAAAAATCATCTGGTTGGCTGATCCCCGTCAACTGATCAAGCTCTGTCTTAGCTGATTTTTTAATAAAATAATGCTGGCTTTTGCTGGAATCGAACCGAGAACTCTTGGTTTTGTAAAATCCGAGGCGCTCTAACTTCAGACCATGGAGGTGTTGTGTGAATGTTCTTTAAACTTGCTATATACGCTTAGAGTTGTGGGACAGAGGCATCAGAACACTGCGAGGCTAGACACACACACACACACCCATACACAACCGCATAAACACACACTATGTCATACCAAAATGTTTTCTACCAGGCGATATTCCGTATTGCACCATGTTATTAAATTAGCAACAACAACAACTAACGTAGGTAGATAGGTTGGCTTAGATAAGAAATGCCCTAATTTTTGATCTTCAGGTGCAATGCTTCTAATTTGATTCATTGCATAAACAATTCGTACAGCCGAATAATGTAAACAGAATCGCAGTCGAATAATATAAACAAAATTCGCACAGACCCGAGTAAAGTAAACAAATTGAACGATTCCCAATTTCTTTAGCTGGAAAAAAACAACAACTGATAATTGAAAACACTTGTTAACTTTTAAGCTATTTATTAAAAAAGGTCTTTTTATAAGAGTGCGACGCGTTTCGCCCTATCGAGGCATCATCAGGCTATCGACTGAATATTCCCGCCGGTTACAAAATTTTTAGGATTTAAAAGTGGACTATTGTTTATAAAATCTAGCTGATCATTAATTATGTTTTGTCCAATATATTTGGCTTTTTTTATTTCAAAAATTTTTCTGCCCTAGTCAAGATTTCTCCTCCGTCTATATTATGTAAAATTTTGATGCTGTTTGAATTTATGCTATGTTGATTTTCTTTTAAGTGTTTGGATATAGCAGACTGTGGCATCATATTTCGAGCTCCCGCAATATGTTCAGTTAATCTAATCTTTAGAGTTCGCTTCGTTTTACCTACATAAATTCCAGAACAATCATTACATTTAATTTGATACACCCCGCTTTTTTCTAGTGCATCAATTTTTGGTTTTATTTTATGATTTAAGATGCAATTTTGTAATGTGTTTTTACAGAAAAAGGCGGGATTAATATCTTTGGATGATAAAACTTTTTTGATATCCTTCTCAGTATTTTGGATAAATGGGATTTTTCTCCATACTTTAGCTTGGGATTCTAATCTGTGTCCAGCATATAAAAATTGAATTGCATGGTTTTGTATTTTTTTAGATAATAAATTGTAAATATGCCGTTTGTGATACCCATTATGTTGTGCTATTTTCAAAATTGTTTCAAGTTCTTTATTAAATGCGTGCTGCGATAATGGGACCGTAATTAATCTATGTATCATGGAATGGAAAGCTGACATTTTTATATTCCATGGGTGGTTAGAGGAATATGGAATTATAGAGTCTGAGAAGGTATCTTTTCTATATATATCACAGGTTAAATTATTATTTTGTTTTTGTAAAGTCAAATCTAAAAAGTTAATTTTATTGTTTCCTAATTCTACAGTAAATTTTATATCGTCATCTAATTTGTTAAGCAATGTATTTTGAAAAATGTCTAATTGACGTTCTGAACCTGTCCAAATACAAAATATATCATCCACATATCTAAACCAAACTAAAACATGTTTTAATAAATGACTAGACGATGAAAAAAGTTTCTTTTCAAGGTGGAATATGAAATATTCTGCAAAGAAGGGGGAAGCTGGATTTCCCATAGCAAGGCCCTTATCCTGTGAGTATATCTTTCCATCAAAATAAAAATAGTTTTGGTTTAAACATGTTTCCGTCAAATCTATCAGCTCATTGGCTTTGTCAGAGGGATTAATTTTTGTTCTAATATCTTCAAATAAGATATTTTTAAGTTTTACCAACGGTATAGACGGGAATAAATTACACACATCAAACGACACAAGTCTGGAATTACACGGAAGCTGTAAGTTTTTAAGTTTATCTATTAATTCATCGGAATTTTTTATTGAATATCGTGGGACGAAACCGATCAAGTTGGGTATTAATTTAGCCAGGTGCTTTGATAGAGCTTGTGCGGGAGCTTGACAAGACGAAGCCACAGGTCTTAATGGGCTGTTTTCTTTATGCAATTTAACAAGTCCATATAAAACAGGAATTGACGGATTTGCAATCTTGAGTTTAAATTTATCTATTCTAGTTAAAATATTATTTGCTCTATTTACTGATTTAATCACCTCTTGGTTAAACATTCTGGTCGGATCTCGATTTAATATTTGAACATTCATTTTTTCTAAGCACTCTTGCATTTTGTCAATATAATTTAATCTATCAAGAATAACAATGGTATTACCCTTATCCGCTTTGGAAACAATTAAACCTCTTCTACTGACCTTATCTCTAATTGATTTTATGATCTTAAAAATTTACGGTAGAATTAGGAAACAATAAAATTAACTTTTTAGATTTGACTTTACAAAAACAAAATAATAATTTAACCTGTGATATATATAGAAAAGATACCTTCTCAGACTCTATAATTCCATATTCCTCTAACCACCCATGGAATATAAAAATGTCAGCTTTCCATTCCATGATACATAGATTAATTACGGTCCCATTATCGCAGCACGCATTTAATAAAGAACTTGAAACAATTTTGAAAATAGCACAACATAATGGGTATCACAAACGGCATATTTACAATTTATTATCTAAAAAAATACAAAACCATGCAATTCAATTTTTATATGCTGGACACAGATTAGAATCCCAAGCTAAAGTATGGAGAAAAATCCCATTTATCCAAAATACTGAGAAGGATATCAAAAAAGTTTTATCATCCAAAGATATTAATCCCGCCTTTTTCTGTAAAAACACATTACAAAATTGCATCTTAAATCATAAAATAAAACCAAAAATTGATGCACTAGAAAAAAGCGGGGTGTATCAAATTAAATGTAATGATTGTTCTGGAATTTATGTAGGTAAAACGAAGCGAACTCTAAAGATTAGATTAACTGAACATATTGCGGGAGCTCGAAATATGATGCCACAGTCTGCTATATCCAAACACTTAAAAGAAAATCAACATAGCATAAATTCAAACAGCATCAAAATTTTACATAATATAGACGGAGGAGAAATCTTGACTAGGGCAGAAATTTTTGAAATAAAAAAAGCCAAATATATTGGACAAAACATAATTAATGATCAGCTAGATTTTATAAACAATAGTCCACTTTTAAATCCTAAAAATTTTGTAACCGGCGGGAATATTCAGTCGATAGCCTGATGATGCCTCGATAGGGCGAAACGCGTCGCACTCTTATAAAAAGACCTTTTTTAATAAATAGCTTAAAAGTTAACAAGTGTTTTCAATTAATCATGAATAAATTTAAACAAGTGCCATCAAGAAATTCAATCAACAACTGATAAGTTGTATTAGATGAGTATTGGAAGTTATAATTGAAAATTTCTTTTGCTGATAAAAAATCAACAACTATAACGTAAGTTGCGGTCTGTATATATCTTTTATAAACAAGAGTGATCATGATATTCGATATCTAAAAAGAGATCACGGCTGCTTGGGATGGTAAGAATGCAAATTAAATCCATATCAGAAAATTTTCGGTGTAGGGGTGTGCGTGTACTGAAAAGTCTTATTAGAAATCCTCTACGGGCTATGGTTTTTGTGATATTAGCGATCATACCTTTTCTGATGAAATTCATATTACTAATAATTCAAGTCTAGGCTATTTTTTGTAAGCATTAAGTTGAGAATTGGTTAAATTAAAATCTTTGATGAGCTATAATATTAATGTAAGATGATATTAATGTAGGCGATTTAGATGAGTAATGAAAATTGTATAGGTGCAGCCTTATTAGAAAATTTTTAGTCTTCAAGTGTATGGCATGACTGGTAAATTTATATCAAGCATACTCGCACAGCCGAGAAAAGTAAACAAGTTCAGCGATTTTCTTGTGTCTATTGGAAAGTGTTCCGCTCAGTAAAATCTTATCAGCAATGCCGCTTCATATTTATATCCTCTAAAGTATCATAATCCGAAATGGTGTTGTATCAATAGTGCAATAGTAAAGACTGGGGTAATATAAGTTAAAAGCTTTGGTGGATGGTATTTAGCATCACATAATTCTAGTATGATATAGAAGCTTTGGTTAAGACCGTGGCGATGGTCGAGAGCGGTTAGTATTATTTGCTTATTTTTAAATCTTATCATGAAAGCATTAGGTTGGTTGAGAGTGGACTAAATTAAAAGTTTTGATGAAAGAAGGTGGTATGATTATATTAATTTAGTTTTGGATAAGTAGTGGAGTGCTGTAATATGTCTCGCTCTAACACATTAGGAAGCTTTAGTGAATACCGTACTTTGAAACCATCTCGCTCTCTCAAAACATCTTTCTCTCTCTAGCACACTGTTTGAGGTGGATTTGATCATATACATGCCCTCTTGGAGCTTGGTCGTCTGCTTTATATACTATGAGTATAGTATGGTTGCCTGGAATTATCAGGCTTGTTGTTGAACGGGGCTATATAACTTGTTGGCTGAGATTATTAGCGGCCGGGTTGGGTCACTTTACTGATCAAACTACTATTCGTACAGAAATGTGGTGTTTTGATAATCCTAAGCCTACTTTCTTATCTTCCGAACCAAAATAAATTGTTAACGAAATGACTACGATTCCTCAATCAAGAACTCCCTGTTGAGTAATCATTGTATATGGCGCTGTACCTTGGGCTGATGATATCGAATGTAGCTGCCTACAGGTTCGGGCTCCGGCTGCAAATAGACACACATTCAGCTGGGAGTTAGTGGGCGTAATATGTAAGGTTACATTTTAATTAAAACTATTTTATTATTTTGTTAAGTAAGGTATATAGTAAGTGTAGCCTTTGGGAAGGTAAGGAACTAAGCTGTAAATTACTAGAAGACTATTTTCCTGTATGGATAGTAAGTTAGGCTCTAGCATATATAAATTCAATGTTTGGCAGTTTTCTATAAGTATCAATATAGAACATTTTAGATAGCGGACTCTCAATGCACACAAATAGATTTCTGTTTCATGGCTTGGGAGGTATTCTCGGGGTTTTGGTATGAGGGATTGAATGGATGTATGTTGTACAATGGATTGGAGCTATATGTTTTTATTTGATTGGAGCAAAGTATTCTCTTCATGATCCAAAGCTTAAATATAACTGAAATTCTTAAAGAAATGTTGAATCAAAGCCTAATGCTATCGTAATATTGAGAAGGGTTTAAGAAAAGAAGGTGGTAGTATGATATGTTGATTTGAGGAATATCTTAGATGAGTAGTTGTAGTTGTATGGGTGCAGTAAAAGAAACCCTTATTAACAATTTTTTTATGATCAGGTGTAATGGCATGGTCAATGTTGCCACTTGAGATCTTTCTAGAATAGCTTTTTAGCGTAGTCCGAAAGTGGTATGCGTAGCCACACCTTTGTAGGAAGATATTCCTATGATATTAACATGGTATGATATGTGGACCTAGATGAGTAGTGGTAGTCGTATGGGTGAAGTAAAAACCTAATTTCAGGTGATCTGGTATAATGGAATGACCAGTGTTGCAATACGAAATCTTTCTAGAGTAACTTTTTCGCAAAGTGATCCTTTTCTGGTTAGGCGATGAGAGTTCGACATCACAAATCTCATGTTATTTCTTACGGAAGTCCAAATTAATTTTTGCAATTATCTCGCTTTAACACATCATCATCATCTGCCTCTCTCTAATACATATGCTTGAGGTGGATTTGGTCATATACTGGCCTGCTTGGAGCTTGGTATTATCAGTTGTTTGCTTTATATGCTATGAGTATATAGATGGGGGCTTTAGGTTGAGAGTGGGTTAAATTAAAAGCTTTGATGATAGAAGATAGTGCTATGATATTAAGAAATGGAAATTGTATGGGAGCCGTAAAAGAATAATTTTTTGGTTGTCAGGTGTAATGACATGGCTTAGCAGGTAATTTGATATTACCTTTTGCCAAGATCGTGGCGGTTGAGATTGGGTTAAGTTTAGTGGTGCTCGAAGTTTATTTTATATTTGGTGGGTGTGCATAATATAGTAGGAAGTTTTAGTGAATACCATACTTTTCAACCATCTGACTCTATCAAACACATCTGTGTCGCTCTAACATTAATCTGTGTTCATACTTGAGGCGGTTATGATAGCTTGAAATTATCTTATTCATATTGGTCAATGAGGAATTCCACAGGTTTTGTTTACAATTCGTTATATTTTTCGGGTCTGGGATTAACAAATATTTTGAGAATAAATTAAGTTTGGTGATGCTTGAAGTTTCTTTTATGTGCGGTGGGTGCGTATAATCTAGTAGGAAGTTTTAGTGAATACCATACCTTTCAACCATCTCGCTCTAACACACAACATCTGCCTCGCTCTAACATACATGATCGTTTACATGCCAGCTTGGAGCTGTATGTTATCAGTTGTTTGATTTTTATGCTAAGCCTGCCTGGAATTATCATGCTTGCGTTGGACTGCTCTGTATACTTGGTGGATGAGAGCTTTAGCGACAATATGCTATCGTTTACTTGCCAGCTTGGAACTTGGTGATATCAGTTTTTTGATTTATATGCTCTGGCTGTCAGGGGTTATCATGTGTTTAGCTGGGCTAGGTGAATATATATCTGAAAATAGATCACGTTAAACTGCTGCGATATTAGAGTATTTTCTTATCAGGTTGAGAGGGGGTTAAATTTAAAGCTTTGATTAAAGAAAGCGATGTTCTAGATGGCAACAAAATACAAGTTTATAAGAATTTTATAAGATTATGTTCTATAAAAAAATATAATAAGCAGAAGAAAATTGTATAATAATCTGGTAATAGTATGTTCCATACAAAATCTAACAGACAGAAGAAATTTTATAAAAATCTGGGTGTCTCTATTGAACCACAGGAGACTTGATTTTTCACAGGTTTACCTGGTAATCACTCTTTTTAAAATTTCGAATGGAATCCTCAAATAAATGATAGTACTGCAGAGTTATCCATTTGAGAACCTTTTTCACATAGCTCATCAGCTTTTTCATTACTCTAGATATCCATATGTCCAGGAACCTAGAATAGGGTGACCTTATACTGTATGGATATAGGCTATAGCTTTACCCAAAACGAAATGCATGAGAATTTGGTTAGTGGTTAGTGTCTTCTTAAATGTGGGACTGTTACGATGAATATTGAGGAGCTTATAAGAGAATATAATAACATTTTTTTCGATGAGCATAAGAAACAAATCAAAGAATGCTATAACTTTTTAAAATTATATAAAAATATTGAAAAAGTCGAGTCAAAATGTTATGAGCACCATGTAAGCTAGGCTTGGGCAAGAGATGATTCAACGGATTCAACAGTATGAGTTTATGGCCGAAAATATAAACAAATTTGATACAAGTGATTACCCAGAAGATAATCAATTCAATTTACCGCTCATGAATAAAAAGATTCCTGGTCTAATGAAGGATGAGCTGAATGGGAAAATCATGAGCGAATTTGTAGGCTTGCGCTCGAAAATGTACAGTTTGCGTATAAACGATGGTAAAACTGTAAAGAAATCAAAAGGAATAAAGACTAATGTAGTCCAGAGGCATATAAATTTCGAAGACTACATCGAATGTTTTAATAACAAGCGAGTATTAACTGCTAATCAGAGCTCCATACGATCGCATAACCATAATGTCTACACGATCAGCCAAAAGAAGATTGCATTGAGTCCATATGATAACAAGCGGTATATTATGAGTGGGACAACGGATACTCTACCATGGGGACATTACTCTATTCAATCAGAACAGCAAGGAGCAGACGCAGAAAACATAGTCTAAGGCTAGTCTAAGATGTATATTGTAAATAAAACTTGTAATGAAATAGTTTGTTTTAATTGTATTATAGTCTAATATATACATTATTGTAAAATAAAAAAGTTAGAGGGAACCCGATTAAAGGAAGCCCAACCATTGAATGATACACTAAGAATTAAATGTTAATATTTTTCAATTTATAATAAATTATATTTTATATATGGTATTCTTTTTATTCAATTTCCCTACTAAGTCCAGAGCTCCCGAATTATATTTGCCCACTACAGCGAGCTCCTAATCGGGCGGTTGAGCGTTTTACCCAGAATGCTAGGGCGACTTGAGAAAAAACGTATACACGTGGGCTTGACCTTGACCCCTGACATCACATTTGAAACCGGAAGGGCGTCAAGTCCTTGACCTTCATCCGGAAGTGTATCTTGGAGGCTACAACCTTGATTCCCTATAAAAGCATGTCACAGGGGATTCCACATTGCTTTTCAAAACAGGGCTGATATCTGCTTAACAGCTTTTGAACAGGTCATATAACAGCTACACAGCTTTTTGAACAGGTCTGATAACAGCTTAACAGCTTTTCAAACAGGTCAGATAACGCCCTTCCGGTTTCAAATGTGATGTCAGGGGTCAAGGTCGAGCCCATGTGTATACGTTTTTTTCAAGCCGCCATAGCAGTTTGGGTGAAAAAACTTATGTGACTTTTTTAAATCGCTCTCAAAGATTTTGGTACATATTATTATTTTGAACTTTTTGTAATTGAAAACAAATGTAAGAGATTGACGATAGGATACATTCATGTGGCTGCATTCAGAGTGAGGCGATGGTTCTGAGTGTTTTAAGGTCCCTGCTCATTTTTCCAGTTGTTAAAAACACTTCACAAATTTAGAACCAACTCCAGATGGCGCGGCAGCTCAATATTAAATAATTTTTTTATTCTTTCAATATATGTCCTATTTGCTTGGATGAAACTTAAATATAATTGATCGATTAATTGAATTTAATAATTTTGGATCGTATATTTCCGAGGGGTGGGGGGGGGGCGTATCCACCCGCGTTATTTGATTCAATGACTCCCAACTCTTTGACAATTCTACTCATAATAAGATGGGGTCAAATTCTATGAACAGAGTATATTTGAGGCACGGCTTGGTTTTAGATAACATGTATCTTTTAG
The DNA here is from genome assembly GCA_963924295.1 of Dioctria rufipes. Lineage (NCBI taxonomy): Eukaryota > Metazoa > Arthropoda > Insecta > Diptera > Asilidae > Dioctria > Dioctria rufipes. Next base: position 111,950,625 of record OZ002740.1, read on the forward strand.
AATATCATTACACGATCTTTTCGTTTCGCATGCTGGCATAAGTCATTACAAGTGGTCAATGTAATGAAATTGGACCTAATTTTTTAAAGATTATGTAATCATAATCCCTATGTTTTTCAGTTGGATCACCTCTTTATGATTGGTAATAATTTCCAATTCTTGTTTGAGTACTAACCGTAGTTTACTTCGACAAACTTTTTTGAATATTAAATTTATTGTATAAAGTAATTGATGATTATACCTGCAATTTGTATGCATCTTTTAAGAGTTTTTTTTATTGAAAACATAAATAGAATTTGTATGCGTTCAATTAAATTAATCAATTAATTCTATTGCTCAATTGGACATGATAAATAAAAACTGAACTTATTTTACTTTCAGGCGAAAAACCTTATAAATGTGAAATATGTGGCAAATGTTTTCGTGTATCCTACTGCCTGACATTGCATTTAAGAACGCATACAGGAGCTCGCCCTTATGTATGCCCACATTGTAATAAACGGTAGTTAGTTTAAAAGAAATACGAATCGCTATACATATTATATGAAATATTTATAGATTTAAAGCATACTCTGTGTACAATCATCATTTAATGACTCATTCAGAGGATAGGCCTTATAAATGCCCTTATTGTCCCAAGGCATTCAAAACATCAGTGCAATTAGGCGGTCATAAAAATAGTCACACAAAGCCGTTCAGTTGTCCGGAATGCAATCGTCCTTTTGCCTCATTGTATGCAGTCAAGGCTCATATGGAGACACATAAAAAGGGCAGTCAAAATTTGAAACACCGTTGCGGAGTATGTGGTGCTATATATGCTAGAATTTTTGCACTTCGAGACCATATGAAAGAGCAGCACCAAAGTAACTTGGGTGATGATTGCGAAGGTGGCGATATAATTTTATCTGAGATTGGAACAGAAATTGGAAACGTGACGTCTACGGCAACGCAATCGATTATACCAGACAATGAAGAAGAGGTAAGTTTGAAATTTAAATTTTGATTATTAGGAAACCTAATTTTAACAATTTTAGATTACCGTTGGTGAAATTGAGCACTTTCAAACAGAAGAAATAGTAACGGATTGGCTTAAATAAATAAAAACAAGAATATCTAATAAAATAAATTACACTTCATTATAGAGTTATTTGAAAAACGAATATTTAAATTGGATTGAAGATTTTAAAAAAGTTGTGGCTCCCATAGATATTTACTTTAAAGAATTTATTTTCTCCTTGAATCCCACATCCTGCCTTATATTTTCAACTCAGTGACAGCCGAGTTAGTAAAAACGTAGCTCCAACTTTTCTTTGAAAAATGAATAGTGAATGAATAGATTAGCAGCAATTAATATCTAGAATATGCAAATGCATGGCTCGAATAATGACAAATCTTTAATGAAATTTATTCGTGAAATTGTATATATTATGAAAATAATAATCTTCGTCGCTTGCAGTTGTATTTGCATTCACCCAAATATTAAAATTGCATATTCAAAGTACGCGACCTATACCACAGTATACATACAGTAGACCAGCTTGGAACAAACAATTAAAAAGTTAATTTTAGAATTTTCGTTACAAAAAAAAAATCTCAATATTTCTTCCATAAGAGGAAACTATTAAGTATGATACGGAACTAAATGGGCGGGAGAAGTATTAGTTTTTTGTAAGTACACATATCGGCAAAAGTACTGTAAATGTATTGTTCCATTACTGAATAGCTGTTTGATTGGAAAGTGGTGCTCGTTCCATGGACAGTGTAATAGGCAAACTGGCTGTAATAATGTTGTGACAGTTTGACAGTTCTATCAAGCCGAATGGCATGGAAAGTGGAGCAAATTGTTTTTAGCTTTTTTTGTTTCTTGCAGAAATAATTTTGCTTGTCTCCCTTTTCCTTTAGTACAAGTTTGCGCATGCTGGAAGTTCTCTTTCTTCCGCTTTAGATCTACATTGGAACCTTTGCATTAAAAATTTACTAGTATGTTGGTTAAAAATATTGAAAGAGAAAGTATGAACACATTATAGAAACATCCTACCCATGTGACAGTTTCGACAGATGTCTTCTACTGTATGAATATACTGTGCCTATACCCAACCCATAAAATATAAAATCAAGGAAATCTGAGGCAATTCGTCACCTCGGAGAAAGCGATGGTATGTCTTCTATTGAATACTGTGAGTAGCACCGTGAAATTCTACTTGGTAGAATCGATTTTTTATTTGAATCCCACGTAATGACTCTTATGTTAGACCTATAAAACGGTTAAAAAAGAAAAACAGCAAATTTCTGGCCTAGAAGGAAAGTTTTTCTGTGAAACCCCAGTATTTATGAAGAAAGCTATGGAAACATTTTTCTTAGTCTTAGTCATACCTTGCTTGCTTGTATACTGTGACTTATACCTAACTTAATGGCAAACAAAAGCCAACCAAATAGGATTGAATTCAAGGAAGGTGGTTTGCTCCTACCTTGACTGATATTAAACGCATTTGCTTAAGCTAACATAATTAAAGTGGCTTATGTAGGTTATTCTCTTAGGTATAATAGTCTTTACTATGTCGAATTCGCTTAAAACTTAGGTTCACTCCAAATCCAATCTCATTCAACAAAGGTGCTAGCCTGACGCCATGTGTCAACGCTGATCACGGAGTGAGCTGTCAGCTTATGCTGACAAAATGGACTGCACGTCCAAAGTTACTCATTCACATGTTTCCATAACAAAAATGGCGGCCAACGTGGGTCCACCTCAGCAGACTTCGGTAGTCTAATTGTAGATTTTACTGGGGACTGGGACTTGTAGAGATACGATCATCTGTCAATTTGCTAGTTTATTGACCTCAAGTCTCATATCCAGTGAAAGCTACATGCGGACCTAGGTCTGACTGGTTTGCGTCTTAAGGTCTTGAGTAATTAAAGTTTCGATAGTTTTGAAGTTAATAACGTTTTCCCAACTTTGGTCAAGCCTCAAGTCCTGAAATTTTTCGAGGTATTAAATTTTTTGATTTTTTTTTATCTTTCCCGAATAATTTTTCGTCTTGAGTTCTCTTCTAGTTGACCAGACTAATGGCTTTGCCCAAAATGGAAAGTTAGTTAGACATTGCAATCAACCGAAAGAAAGGTAAGATTTGTTAGAGGATGGCAGTGATGCTGGAAACCTTCAGTAATCAGGAGCTGGCATACTGCAGACTCCTTGACTGAAGAATCTCCATCCCGACACATCCACACTACTTACCTTTGACTTATGACCTGATTGGAGAAAGTGGACCTGGAGAGCTTTATTTTGAGAGTTAGCTTGGAGAGAGAGAGAGAGAGAGAGAGAGAGAGAGAGAGAGAGAGAGAGAGACAATTCTTATGAACTGTTCAATTTAATTTTTAATTTTGAGTCTTGCTCATAAGGAATCCTATGATTTTTTCTTAGTCTTAGTGATTTTTACTATCTTTGCAAGAATTATTATAGTCATGAACTAAGAACCTAAATCTAATAGTACGTTTAATTAGCAACGCTGAAGTGTCCAACGTCTCCTGAATTGAATAACGGCTTTTGTAATGCATTTACAATAAAATAATTAGCATAGTAAAAACAAGCTAACGGAAAGATGCATTACAAGAGTACATGCATAAGAAAAGATAATTTCAACAGAGCTAAAAAACACGCATATCATGCAGACAGAATTTTCATAGAGCGGGAAGTACAATTGAACCAAAGAATCATGAAGAAATTCTGTTCAAATAAGTTAAACGCTTTCACTTCCGCATATCAGCACATATGGCTCAAGAATTAAGTAATTGATTTTCATGCATGAAGCATGAAGACCTGAAAATATAAACAATGCGTTGAGCAATTAAATGCACTCAAGCGCCAGCCAGCTGATTCTTGCATTTTCACTTTTTTACGATGTACTGACCCTCAATAAATCCGCCTGCTGATATGGGTCACTGTTGTAAACAAAGAATATTTTCCGATGTTATTTTTGTGTCATTATTTTCGTAAGTTATTTTTGTATCATTATTTTCGTAAGTTATTTGTGTGTCATATTGCTTCACGTTTTTTTGTGTTTTGTTAAGTGACCGAAATTATGTTAGGGAAGGGTAAGAATATTGTGTAAGAATTTTGTATAAATTGAATGAATTACCATTGAATAAACAGAGTATAATTTTGACCTGTGAAGGGAGAAGATCAGTTTTTCATTTCAACCATCACACCCTGCTCTTTCTATAATTCAGGCTGTCGCAAGACGCCAAGTACTCTCAGTGAGAGATATAGGCTGAGCTCGCTCGCCAAACACTGAACCATTATAAAGAAAGCAGATATAGTGATTGAAAACATTCGATTAAGACGACCAATCATTACATGGCGACCCTGCAATACGAACTTTTGGAGAAGATTAAATCAGATCAACACGCTGGACCGAAGCCAATAACTATTGAAGAGTATAGACGAAGGCAGCAGCAGAAGAAGCAGGAACCACTGCAGCAGCAACAGCCGATTCAGAAACGTAAAAAGACAAGAGCTGGAAAAGCAGTAAAACACCGTAGGAGCATAGCTAATTTGTATAGGCTAGCGAATTTAGCCATCACCAAAGAGGAGAAAAGGAATTTCTTGGAGGCCATACGCGACCAGCGAACACAATACAGCTCTACTAAAGATGGGCAAAGGAGCATCAAAGATAAAAAGCAGTGAAGACATAGACAATGTACCAGTAGCCACAGCAACTAACACCTTCATAGATGCCAAAATTTTTGGAGACCACGCTACGGACATTAAATATTTATTAGGCGCGATAATTTTTATTATAATAATTATAATAGGCTACAAGTATTGTAAAAACATGTTCATAAAAAAAGTAAAAAAAGAAGCAAACAAAATATTGTCAGCATAAATAAAACAAAAACAAAAAATTTTTATTTGACTTTCTTTAAATTAATTTTAACATTCACATGATGATGTCCTCATAGAATGAATGAATTGAAGGCCATAGATAAAGAAGCCAAAAATTTATTTGAAAATTTTAAAAAGAATCCAAATAGGATATATACAGCTAACTTCCTATTAGCTAAAAGTAGTTTTATATCTAAATCAAAAATAAATTTTGAAGAGAAGTTTGGTCAACTCTCGAAGTATGATAAGCAAGCTTGTGAGCATCTGCAAAAGAAATTTCAATTAACGTTGCAAGAATTGGAAAGAATCATTAGTAACAAAACCAAGGTGTTACAGGAGATACTTGAAAACTCAATAACTGAGGAAGAAGAATACTACACTGAAAGTTCAGAAGACACTGCAGAAATGGCTTCTTTTGACATTGCATCAGCAACAAAGCTTGTGCCCGAGTTCAATGGAGAAGTGAAGAATCTCACGAATTTCACAAACTTAGTGGAATTCCTGTACGATTCTATAGATAAACTTGAGGACAAGAAAAAATTAATTAACTTTGTGATGAAAACAAAGTTAACAGAGAGAGTTCGCAACAAAATTTGCAATGAAGCAACCCCAGTAACATTCTCAGAATTCCAGACATTATTTAGAAAAACGTTTAAAAATACCAACAACCCTCTGAAAATTCAGAATGAGTTATCTCGAACCTATCAAGGTGAAAAATCTGTACAAGATTTTTCCTCCAAAATAGAATCCTTGACGGCAGAGTTAAATAGCATACAGATATCTGATCAAGGTGAAAACAACCGTGAAATAATCGCAAAACTAAACGACCAACTAACTCTGAACGATTTTAAATCTGGTTTACGAGAACCTATAAAGTCGACAATATTCGCAGCGCAACCAAAGACTCTAGTAGAAGCGGTACAACTTGCTACAGAAATAGATGCCGACAATAGACAGACAAAAAATGTACTTAGATTTTCGGCACAACAAACTGCACCTCGTAGGTACATTAATAACAACCATACCTTCCGAGCACCTTTTAATAGGAGAAGGCAACAATACCAAGCCAATAGAAATTCACGTGATAACATAGGGAATAACACATTCAACAGGTACTATCAAAATCGGTCTAGAGGAAACAATTTCAGACCACGGTGGTATCAAAACCAGAACAATGCAACCACTGCATTTAGGTCAAACAGAGAATCACGCGGTGGATGGCAAAACAATGTTCCACAAAGAATAAACATAATGAATTCGGGAAACGGACTAGGAGTCCCCCAAAACCATCACGTAGGGGACGAAGAATATCAGACAATAAATTCGTAAAGATCCATAAAGTGTCACCTGACAAACTCACCCACTACGTCAACATCAAAGGTGATGCATCGTCAGACAATGCAACTTGGTTCATAGATACAGGTGCAAACATATCGATAATCAAGAAAAGTAGCTTAAAAGATGAATTCGGAATAAGAAAAGAAACTATTGAGATAACGGGAATAACTGACGAAAAAATTGAAACGATAGGAGTAATAGAAATAAAACTTCAAGTTGAAGGAGAAGTCATACGACATAATTTACACGTAGTAGAAGATAATTTTCCGATCACAACGGATGGCTTAATTGGTTTAGACTTCCTAACAAAATATGGATGCAAATTAGACTACGAATTATTTATTCTGACAATCAGCACAGAAAATAACAATGCTGAAATACCAATAATGACGAGAACCCCGGAATTGGAGACAATTTCAATTCCAGCAAGATCTCAAATATACCAAGCCCTAAATATCAAAGTCGATGAAGACAGTCTGATATTAAGCCAAGAAATCCAGGATGGAATCTTTATCGCCAATTCGATAATACCAACAAAGGGAGTAGTACATATCAAGCTATTAAACACTTTAGAACAAAAAGTCACTATTCCGATACCTCAATTAAAAATAGTACCACTGAGAAATTACCATTTTGTAAGAAAAGTAAGTCCAACGAACAATTCAGACCGTTTTGAAAGACTCAAAAAAGAACTAAATGTAGAGAATCTTGATGACAAAGCAAAAGAATCGCTATATGCGACATGCAAGAAATATTCAGATATATTCTACGTCGATGGAGACAGGTTAACAGTCAATAATTTCTACGAACAGAAAATAACGATGACAGATCATACACCCATATATATAAAAAATTATCGCTTACCACAAACACAAGCGGAAGAAATAAATAGACAAGTGGAGCAATTACTAAAAGAAGACATAATAGAACCATCAACAAGCCCGTATAACGCCCCATTACTAGTAGTTCCTAAAAAGAGCATTAATGATAAGAAGAAATGGAGAATGGTAGTTGATTTTCGTCAACTAAATAAGAAAATTATGGATGACAAATTTCCACTAACCAGACTCGAGGATATTCTGGATAATATGGGCAGAGCAAAGTATTTTTCAACATTAGATTTAACTAGTTCATTTCACCAAATAGGTTTACATCCGAAATCACGACCTTTGACTGCGTTTTCAACCAACAAAGGTCACTTTCAATTCAAAAGATTACCTTTTGGATTAAAAATTTCAACAAATAGCTTTCAAAGAATGCTCACCATTGCCTTAGCAGGTTTGGATGCTGAAACTTTCCTATATGTGGATGACGTGATAATTTTTGGTTGTAGCTTAGCACACCACAATAGAAATCTCTGTAAAACTTTTGATAGATTACGTCAATACAATCTAAAATTGAATCCACAAAAGTGCAACTTTCTGCAAACAGAAGTAGTATATTTAGGTCATTTAATAACTAATGAAGGTATTAAAACTGACCCCAGAAAATTTGATACAATCACTAGCTATCCCAAACCCACTAATGCAGATGAAGCAAAAAGATTTACAGCTTTCTGCAACTATTATAGAAGGTTCATACCTAACTTCGCAGCAATAGCTAAACCATTAAATATGCTTTCACGCAAAAACACACCTTTTATTTGGACAGAAGAATGTCAAAATGCTTTCGATACAATGAAACAAAAATTAACTAACCCACCGTTGTTGCAATACCCAGATTTCTCGAAACGATTTATTCTAACAACTGATGCATCCAATTATGCTCTCGGCGCAATCTTATCACAAGGAGAGATAGGCAAAGACCTGCCAATCTCTTATGCAAGTCGTACACTAGATGTACATGAAATGAAGAAACCAATAATTGAAAAAGAACTATTAGGAATCTATTGGGCGATCAAACATTTCAGACCCTATCTATACGGAAGAAAATTCACTGTCATTACCGATCATCGACCACTAGTTAGTCTCTTCACACACAAAGATCCATCATCGAAGATGACAAGAATAAGACTAGAACTATCTGAATATGACTTTGACATCATATATAAGAAGGGGTTATTAAACACGAATGCAGACGCACTGTCTAGAATCAATCTCAATTCAGACATGCTTAAAGATATGATACCGATAAAGGAAGTTAACATAATAACAAGGAGTAAAAAGAAAGAACTAGAATCACGTGATGTACAGAAAGACATTGAGAGTGCTGAAGAATCGTCTGGCCAACTTTTCATCCACGAATGCACTTCAATCTCTGATGTAAGGAATATAAGGCAAGTAAAGTTCACGAAGATACAAGAGGACGTCCTAAGCAGAAGAATTTCAAGAAAGAAAATAATATTAATAAAAAAGAAAGAAGTGTTGATCGAGTACAGTGATAATCTAAATCTGAACTTAGGTTCGATACTTGAGAAACTGACTCTAGCAATGATCAACAACCGAATAGAAAAGCTAGCAATATCAATAAAAGATGAACTATTAGTGAAATTTGGAATAGAAAGATTTAAAAAGGAATTTAATGCTCTGCAGAAGCGATTTAAAAAAGAAAGAAAACAAAACTTGCACATTTTGATATTTAAACCCCCGAAAAGAATTGAAAATAAAGACGAACAGTTAAAGATAATAGAAGAATTCCACGACACACCATACGCCGGTGGACATTCAGGAGTAAAACGGACGATAAACAAAATCAAACAGAGATACTGCTGGAAGAATCTCAGCAAGATGGTAAAATCTCATATAAATAATTGTGAAAAGTGCAAATGCAATAAGCTTGTAAGACACACTAATGAAAGAATGGTAGAAACAAATACACCTAGTGATAGTTTTGAAATTGTAGAAATAGACACGGTAGGACCAATGAAACAGAGTAAAACTTACAGATATATTCTAACATGTCAATGCCAATTGACTAAATACGTAGAGGCATTCCCCATGGAAACTAAAGAGGCCAAGACAGTTGCAAAAATTTTAGTTGAAAAAATGATACTCAAGTACGGAGCATTCAAGATCCTAAGAACAGATTTAGGCACTGAATTTGTCAACAGTTTAATCGCGGAAATATGCAAAATCTTCAAGATAGATCACGTTAAATCAACCCCATTTCACCATGAAACGTTAGGCTCTATTGAAAGAAGTCATAGAGTACTAAATGAATATCTGCTATCGATCAGTCAAAACAATGAATGGGATGAATGGCTAACATACTTTACATATTGTTACAATATAACACCGCATACAGAAACTGGAAGAACACCATTTGAGTTAGTATTTGGCAAAATAGCCTCACTTCCTGACACTATTGTTTCCAGCAATCCAACACCGATTTATAACATAGAAGATTACGCAAACGAATTGAAATTTCGATTACAGCAGAGTCTTAGAATAGCAAAATCTTTATTAGAGAACTCTAAAACAAAGAGAAAACAAACATTAGACAAAAAAATTAATTCAATAAAAATTAATATAGGTGATAGAGTATTACTAAAAGTAGGAAATAAGAAAAAACATGAACAACCATATAAAGGACCATATGTAGTAATAAGTACAAATAATGTAAATACCAAAATAAAGATAGGAAATGAAATAAAAGAAATACACAACAATAGATTAAAGAAATTTTAGAAGTAATTTTCATATTGGCATGCCATACCCATAAGTGCATTGTAAATAGGTTAATGATATAGGGTACAATAGTAATTTAGGTATTAAGTAACTACCGTATAACAAAAAAAAAATTTTTTTTCTCATACTCTCAAAAAAATTTTTTTTTTCTCCCGAAGGGAAGGATGTAATGCATTTACAATAAAATAATTAGCATAGTAAAAACAAGCTAACGGAAAGATGCATTACAAGAGTACATGCATAAGAAAAGATAATTTCAACAGAGCTAAAAAACACGCATATCATGCAGACAGAATTTTCATAGAGCGGGAAGTACAATTGAACCAAAGAATCATGAAGAAATTCTGTTCAAATAAGTTAAACGCTTTCACTTCCGCATATCAGCACATATGGCTCAAGAATTAAGTAATTGATTTTCATGCATGAAGCATGAAGACCTGAAAATATAAACAATGCGTTGAGCAATTAAATGCACTCAAGCGCCAGCCAGCTGATTCTTGCATTTTCACTTTTTTACGATGTACTGACCCTCAATAAATCCGCCTGCTGATATGGGTCACTGTTGTAAACAAAGAATATTTTCCGATGTTATTTTTGTGTCATTATTTTCGTAAGTTATTTTTGTATCATTATTTTCGTAAGTTATTTGTGTGTCATATTGCTTCACGTTTTTTTGTGTTTTGTTAAGTGACCGAAATTATGTTAGGGAAGGGTAAGAATTTTGTATAAATTGAATGAATTACCATTGAATAAACAGAGTATAATTTTGACCTGTGAAGGGAGAAGATCAGTTTTTCATTTCAACCATCACACCCTGCTCTTTCTATAATTCAGGCTGTCGCAAGACGCCAAGTACTCTCAGTGAGAGATATAGGCTGAGCTCGCTCGCCAAACACTGAACCATTATAAAGAAAGCAGATATAGTGATTGAAAACATCCGATTAAGACGACCAATCATTACACTTTCAGCTAGAGAATTTTTTGAATCTTTGAATTGAAAGAGTTTGTTGTCTCGATTTTAGTCTTGAAAGAGTTCCCCTGTCTTTTTCCGGACTACGTATAAAAGATTATTATTATTCATGAAAAGTACACAAGATTTTACAATCTTTTCAGCACAAAAACTTTTGGGTATACTTATGGGAACATTTTAGAAATCTAAATAAAAATATCCTAACTATACAAAAACTAAAATAAAATTAAAAATTGATAATTAAAAAATTATTAAAAAATTAAAAATCAAGAATAAAAACCTACTGAAATTAAGTAAAAATTTGGGAATAAACATAAAATAAACAGAAAAAGTATAAGTACCTACTGCTAAAAAAAAAACAAACAAAAGAAACTAAGAAGAAACTAAGAAAGTAATTGAGAATTGAAAATTATAAATTATAAAATTTTAGGTATGATAAAATTATGAAAATTATGAAAATTTTAAAGTATCTGAAAGTGAGCTACGCCGTGAGAACAAGAGAATAGGAAAACAGAAAAATAGAAAGAGGGGAGGATTAATTGAAAGTGTGGATCCTGATTAGATCCTTAAATGCACCGACAGATCGCGCGTTTTGATGACTAGGGGGAAGACTATTCCAGAGACGGGATAATTGGACAGGATAAGAGGCCTCCATAACTAATCTGTGAAAACGAGGTATTATCACATTCCGATTGCGTTCCGAAGCTGTGTACTGGAAAAATTCATGCAAATAATACGGCTTGTTTGCACGTAATAAGCTATAAAAGTGAATCAGTCCTCTCTGCTTAAGATAATCTCGTATTGAGCAACCTAGTAATTTTGTACGGTAAGGTGAAACATGGTCGAACCTACGAAGTCCATAAATGAAGCGAATACAATCGTTAAAGGCAACTTCCATCTTGCGAAGACAGACGCTATCGAGTCTAGGGTATATCAGACTGCCAAAGGTAAAGTATGGTAGAATTAAGGTTTTAACCAGTTTTGAGCGGATTTCGACCGATAATGAGTCAGCCGAGAGCCAGAGCCTGCGAAGTACAGCGTAAACCTTACCGATAATTAATTTTGTATTGTCGCAGCATTTCATATGTTGGTTCAAAATAATGCCTAGATTTTTAACTTTAGGCACCAAATCCAAGATTGTACCATCCAAGACCACAATAGGAATACATTATGGAATACAATACACTGGGACTTGTCAGGGTTTAGCTTTAGGCCGTGAGCTTTGGACCAGATATTGATTCTCTCTAGATCGTCGTTAATGCGAGCAATACAGTCCTCAAGCAAACCAACAGGTCTGCTTAGGTAGACCTGAACATCGTCAGCATACATGTGCACGCTAACGTCCCGAACGGCTTCAGGGAGATCATTTATAAATAAGCTAAATAACAAAGGGCCCATTATTGAGCCCTGAGGAACGCCAGACAGAAGAGGGAGAGGACAGGAGGTATTAGAATCCACTTTTACCACTTGCCATCGATCAGTCAGAAAGTCCCGGATAAGAGCGACTGCCAAGGGACAGACCAAAGCAGCAATTGAGTTTCCGGAGCAAGATGCCAAGATCATCGCTGTCAAAAGCTTTCGAAAAATCGAGCAGTGCCAAGGTAACCAAGTTGTCTTGGTCTAGTGCAGCTCTGATATTAGTGGATACTCGTAGTACTGCGGTTTCGCAGCTGTGGTTACGACGAAAACCAGACTGCCATTTGCTTAGGAGCTCTCTCGAATCGAGGTGCTCAACTAATTGACGTATAGCTTCTATACAGCCGGCAGAATTGCCCAGACTTTGACCATTCGTGGTACACGATCACCTTTGTTATTCCTAGTTGAGACTACTAATTTTATAAGATGGCTACTATGCGAACACCAGCTCCTACCGAATTCCTATCAAGATGGAGACTACTCTGTCAAGAGAAGGCCTGTAGCTACCACATGTGGACATGTATTCCACAAGGCATGTCTACAAATATGGATAGGTAAACAATCATACTGTCCAAACTGCTGATACACTCCCACCCAACAGAACTTTGTAGCTTATACCGGTGCAATTCTGAAAAGTTATACCACTCGGCATGGTAATCCAGATCTTCCTCAGCAGCCATTCTACTTAACGTACCTCCACCAACACTTCCACAGCCAGGCCGCGAATCGTTGTTTCTTGGGTTGCGCTCTGCATCCAGTTCTCATGTTAGGTCACGAAGAAATAACCTGTTACCTGTACCTTGTGGGCAAGGCCTAGTAGATACAGACCCACACATGGCAGATCTTCGAGCAACAACTTCATGACTTAATGCGTGAAGGGATCTCCCAAAATATGGACTTACTGCGAGCAGAGCTTTCAGATCTTCTTCAACGAGTCTGTGCTGTCATTCAGCAAGCGGACGCCTCTCGTCCACCACCTTTCGGAGAACGTATCTTACCATCTAGATACTTCATAGAAGTCCCTAGAGATCCGCAGCAGAAATAGTCGTTCTCAGCTGGTCAGCCGAGATGCTCGTTTTCACCTACAGCGACATTTGTTCCTCCGGCACAATAATTTTCAAATAATAGGGCTCAGACTCAGGCACAGACGCTCAGGCAGTCCAACCAGATGATGGAACATTTCCTACAGTGGAGATAATTGAAAACTCTCAGTGGACTCAGAGTAACTACAAGAGGCTTGTCAGAAAATCAAAAAGACAGGCCTTTGTAGATTTCTGCGAGGAGCTTGATGACTATCATGAACCGGTTAGGCTGCTCGGGGCTCTTAAGAATGACCCGTCGGCCAGACTGAGTGTTCTGAGAATGCCAGATGGCTTCTTTACAGCATCGAAGGAAGAAGCCTACAGGCTTCTTCTCTTGACGCATTTTTCAGACTGTAAGCTTTAAGAAGACCTGCAGTTGTATGGCGAGCATCCACACCTCTCTGCACTGGTGATGATTGGTCCACTGCTGCCGAGGTAGTTGATATCGAGAAAGTGAAATGGTCAACTTCAACCTTCTCGGCTTTAAAGCCCCGGTTCCAGACGGTATTCTGCCTATCAGCGAGCATTCTGCTGACTCCTTACATCGGTTCCATTTTCAGGGCATGTAACGCTTTTGGATATGTTTCTGAAGGATGGAAGAAGGTGAGGGATGCCTTCATTCCGAAGTATGGTAAGTGTTACAGCTTCTATGGCTGTACATAAAAAATAAGTAATAAAATGAAATGATATTGTACTTGTGGAGTAAAAAAGTAGGTAAACCGCTGATTAAAAGATTAACCTGCTTTTAATACGTTTATTGCGTATTCTTAAAACTAACAATATTTTAACAAAAAATTAATAAAGCAAAACTTAAATTCAAACAAAATTAAACAAGATCAAAACAAAAAAAATTAATTAAAAAAAAACTTAATCTCTACTTATTGCTAATTATCTGCAATATGACAAAATTTCTTTCCGTGATAATAGGCACAATTTAAGAAGGCTACCTCTATTGCATGTCAATTCCTCAAGGTCTAATTATGGCATTTATGAACCTATTAATCGCATGTGCATTGCTGTTAATAATTTGGCTGAGCATTTTGTTGTTGACGACTCTAAGCATGTCTTAAAAAAACGTCTATATAATATTTAATCTTTTTAGTTAGATTTAATTTATATTTTTATATTTTTGTTCTCTGTCGCATTGCATGTTATTTTATCTGGTGTTTGGTCTATGCTTAGTGTAACATACTAATACTACACTGACTAAGTGTTGAAACGCATGTAGTGTTGACCGTTTATTTATTAAACGTGTCCATGCAGCGAGCTTGTGTTAAGCTGGTTCTGATAGTCATATAAGAGAAAGGAACAAAATTAATAAAGCGCAAAAAAAAATTGTTAGAAAATTCAATATAAAACAGAGTTAATTAATATCTTCTTAGTTAGTATATTTTATACTTAGTTAGTATATTTTATACTTATCAACTCCCTGTAGTATAATCAACCCTGAATGGTTGATGTAGCTAATCCCTGTGTCTGTTTCTGACCTAAATCTGGACTATGGATTGAACCCCTCGAAATATCCCAAAAGGCTCAATGCCAAGATATGGTCCCTCTCCTGAATCCAAAACCAATTCAGAAAAAAAAAACCTGAAAATATCCCAAAAGGTTTTGCTGCTGACCTAGCCTAGATGTCAATCGGGATTTCTATTTAGTATGGAAATCGCCCAATACTATTGAATTCCCGATTAATTTGATTGACTGGAGTTCCCTGCAACACTTCACTTGGATATGTCCCGAAATGAAATGCTTTTTGAAACCCTTACGTTAACTTTAGTTAATTGGATATTTCCCAAATTAACTTATTAAATAGTTAGTAGCAAAAGAGGAAACAAAAAAAAACTTGAGACTACAGAATTCTATTCTTTAGCTTGGTAATATCCCAAAACTGCGAATTGAAAAATTTTAATGTGAAATTTTCTGATAATATCCCAGAAATTTTCCCCTTTTTTATATGAAGAAAGAAGATTCGAAATCATAGAAGTTTATTCTCAATTTGGTAATATCCCAAAATCTTGAATTTATTTTAAGTTTCAGAACGTATTTAATTAGTAGAAATTCTTCTGGTAATATCCCAAAAAAAATTCTATTTTTATTACCTGTGTGTGAGGAAGACTTGATTGTGGGAATAACCCTACAATAATTTTAAGAATAAAGTGGAAAAAAACTGCTAGTGTGTTATGGTCGTAGCGGAATGCATATAGCAGAATGCTACACTGAGACGTACTGCAGCATGTATGTCGGCCTGGGGTCAAACCGACAGCCCGAACGCACCCCACAATCGACGAGCTTTTACTTGGCGATTCATATTCATATTCATCTTTATTAAAAAATTGTACACAAGATATTCATCTTATAAAGTACTTTCTTATAAATTAATAAACAAAAAAAAAAAAAATAATTTCAAAATTAATTATTATTGAACTTATACTACTTACAGACTAAATAAATAAATTTAATTCACTTCATAAATAATTTAATTCAATTCAATTTAATTCAGTTTAAAAGAAGAAAATAAAAGCAAAGATAGAAGAAAAGAAAAACAAAAAGAGAAAAGAAAATTAAAATTATTAAAATATAAAAATAAAAAAAAAAAAAAATATTTAAAAACAACAACAACAAAAATGAAAGGAATAATATAAGACTAAAGATTATGTGACCGGAGTAACCTTCTAAAAGTATGCATGCTTTCCGCCCCCTGGATATGTGAGGGTAAATTATTCCAAAGACGAATCAACTGCACAAAGAAAGAACCCTCCATGACTCGTTTAGAGAATCTGGGAATAAGGATTTTTCGGTGTCTTGCTGAACGCAGAAATTGTAAGCGATCATATAGATATCTAGGTTTGCGTGAGGTAATAAGTCCATAGAGGAAGGTCAACCCTCTGCGATGCAAGTATGTCTGCAATGTACAGCATAACAACGATGTTCTATAGGGCGTGATGTGATCATAACGTCGCAGTCCATGGATAAACCGAAGACAGTCATTAAAGGCTACATCCATTCTACGTTCACTTGTAGAATCTAGCTTAGGGTAAACAAAGTTTCCAAAGCAGAAGTGAGGCAAGAGGAGAACCTTGACAGGTCTTTCACGAGTGCGGAGTGGTAGTATATCAGCACACAACCACAACATCCGCAGACCAGAATAAATTTTCCGCAATTGTGCGCTGATATAATCTGTGCATTTTAAATTGGCATTTATAATAACTCCAAGGCTCTTAACTTTATCAACATACGGAAGGGTAACAGAGTCGATACAAACTGGAGGAAGCTGCTCGGGGTCAAAGCCTGGGTTGTGTATTGCGATTGCAGAGCATTTCGCAGGGTTTAGCCTTATATCATTATTACGAGCCCATTCAGATAGGTTTACTAGATCCTCGTTAATGCACCCCAAACAGTTCTCCATAAGGCCAATAGAGCTACTATGGTAAATCTGCACGTCATCAGCATACAAGTGAACCTTAGCGAATTTGATTTTCTCTGGCAGATCATTTATAAACAGAGAGAACAGAAGTGGTCCGAGAATAGAACCTTGTGGAACACCTCGATGCAGTGATAATAGACCAGAAAACTCACCATCCACTTTTACTCGCTGCTTTCGATTAGACAGCAAGCTCATCACAAGCCTACAGGCTGAACTAGAAAAATTGAAAATATTTTTTAGTTTAGATACAAGTTTAAAATGGTTTACGCTATCGAAGGCCTTGGAAAAATCCAGCAATATCATTACTGCAAACTCATCGTTGTCAAGTGCCGCACGCAAATCGGAGGTAACGCATAATAAAGCAGTTTCGCAACTGTGGAGGGAGCGAAAGCCCGACTGCCAAGGCGATATCATACGATTATCCTCTAAATAAGAATTCAATTGCCAGTACATGAGCTTTTCAAGGGCTTTTGCCAGAAAGCATAACACACTTACCGGGCGGTAATCAGAAACAGCGGTAGGTGCTTTATTTTTGGCAATAGGGATGACGGTGGCCACTTTCCACGAGGAGGGAAACGTAGATGTTGTAAGGCATGCATTGAATAGGAGCAGGATTGCTTTTTGGATGCTAGGATAAATCCTTTTAAGAAAGCGTGGAGGTAAGCTGTCTGGTCCAACAGCATCGGACTTTATAGAAAAAATTGCCATGTACAATTCATCACAATCAACGCACCTGAAAGAAAACGAGTTTGGTAACTCTGGTGCCGTAGAGTTTACTAATGAGTGTGCCAAACGTTCGACAGTGGTCCCTGCCAATGATTCTGGCCTCGCAGAATCTACGCTAGTAGTAAAATACTGATTTAGCTCATCAGGATGAAGATTACAGCAAGCCTTCTCATTATTGCATAGGACGTACTTTTTTAAGTTACTCCACAGAAGCCTTGGGCCCAAGTTAATATCAAGTCTGGATTGAAAGTATTCACGCTTCGCTCTGCGTATAGCAGACGTTACCCTATTCCGTGCTCTTCGATACATATTACGCATAAAAGTGTCACGTGATCTCCTATAAATAAGGTAAAAATTGTTGTAACCCTGGAGTACCGCCGTGCTTTCCGGTGGAGAAGAGCGGCACAGGGGGAAGATTCAGGACCTTGAAAAATATAGGAACTCAAATTCTTTCTAATTAATGCGATAGAAAACTTTTCCTTTTATTAACACTCATCAATTTTGGTACACTGTATAATTATTTGTTACAAGATTTTTCTTTTCTTAATAAGCTTTAAGACATTTATAGCAGAACTTTCTTAGCAATTTCTTTAAACAAAACTTCTTCGCGACTTCAAATATTTTAGACTTCCGTCCACCAAGAGCGCCGATCCTGACTTCCTCGATTCTTGGTCAGTAATTATCGTTTACTTCTTTCAAGACACGCTAGCGTCAGCAAAATTATCCCACTCGTTGTATGTCTGTGACCAATAAGAAAGTTCTTGCTAACAATGATATAGCAAGAACTAAAAAAAAGTATTCACACTGTCTTGACCAATCAAGGAATTAACCAATCAGAAAACTCTGATAATGCCATAGCAAGAAGCAAAAAGGTCATGTGAATGTTTGGATTTTCAAGTAACCTGATCCTTGCTCTTTAGATTACGAGCATTTTGCTATTTAAAGGCACATAAATTTTGTGCTATGTATACATGTGTGGCGTAATGTTACTTGATATGGTAAGTATTCAATGAAACGAATGACTTTTTCAGATGTTAAGTGTTTAGGTTTTTGTATAAGGTAATTTATGAAGGCTAGCAATATGAGCCTTTATCAAGTGGAATATTTGGGGTAAGTATATTTGTGCATAGTTGTGATTTATGAATATGCACGAAATGTGTAGTATTTCGTGATCACAACATCCCATTCCCCTAATAAAAAGAAAATTCATCTACTTGAAGAGTTGACGAATTTTCTGCTAACCGAGAATAATGTGAATCTAGCCCAAGATTCAAAGGTCATCAAACATTTATGAAAGAAGTTTTTCAAAGTATCGAGAAGTTCTGTTCAGCATTTTTCCCAAAATTTAGGTAGATATTATGATAAAATTACCTATACTTACATAATTACGAATACAAATACAAAAAAAAAAAATTATAGTGGTAAACTTATATGTATATGTAAATACAATAATAAAAATATAATTATGGAAATTAATTATAAATTCAAAAAATTATAGTATCAAGCTTAAAACATATGCTTGTTTTATTTTATATGTATATGTAAAAACAATAAAAAAAATGAAAATTAATTATAAATTCAAAACATTATAGTATCAAGCTTAAAACATATGCTTGTTTTATTTTATATGTATATGTAAAAACAATAAAAAAAAATGAAAATTAATTATAAATTCAAAACATTATAGTATCAAGCTTAAAACATATGCTTGTTTTATTTTATTATAAAATTAAAAAAGGATTATTATTATTATTTTATATATATATGTATTTTAAAATTACGAATTATATATTATAAGGTGTATATAGTGTGTATATATCATTCCTGTTGAATGGTGCTCGCGTATTCAGAGGAGAAATAACAAAATTAACTTTTAATAAGATATTAGTAGGTGTGAGCGATAAAATAGTGAATTACGTAATTTTAGTGCACAGAATCATCGTAACCGAGTTAGTTGGATTGAGGGCTCTCGTGTAGATTCCTCCGAATTACTGCCATTACTGCCTATCTTCGATTTATTTTTACCGCGGCATATTATCTATTTAGGATACGTTATATATAGTATTATTATTAGAATTATCAGAAACAAAAAATAGCCGAGAGAGTAGTGATGCACCGTGTGCGGATCTATGGGTTCTATATTTCTTTTCTCTTGTTCCTTTAAGGCGTTTATCTGCTGAGATAGTTTCTTAATGTCATTTGGAGTTGAATATTTGACTAAGCCAACCTTACTAATTGGTCTTGGCTTGAGGTATTTTGTATTATTAAAAATATTCTCACTAGTTAGTGTAGGTACAAAAGAATTTCTTAGTTCTGTCATATTCATATTATAGGCCCTTATGGTTAGATATTTTGTTCTTAGATAACAATTATCCTTTATTTCCAATATTCCAGTTCCCATCAGAATATGAGGAGTTATAAGTTGCTTGCAGATAACATCTACTGTCATGTTGATTCTTGTTGAATACAGCCATTTATTAGTTTGGGATAATTGCACCCAAAAGGTACTTTGATTTGAAGCACGAAAATCGCATGATTGTAATTTGGAATATTCATGAAATTTCATTGTCTTCATTTTCATTGAAGATGGGATGATTAAGCTGACATAGGTGCAGGTCATTACCGTCAGTCTTACAGTTGCTTAGCTCATGTGCATTCATGTTATAGAAGTGTTCGCGATCATAATCGACTACTAGATATTCGGTACCAGGCTGTATGAAGGTGAAATTATTATTATGAATGGAGGGCAATGCATGAGCTTTGAAGAGTTGGTAATCTTCTTTATACGGAAGAGGAATTTTAAATTCGAATATTATTTTATCATTGAAGACGATGGTACTCATTTCTCCCATGCGATATATAGACAATAGGTTAGTCTCCTTTAAAGTACTGGGTAATCTAAGTTCACTTGAAATTTCCCTTCGTATAGTAATAAGAAGAGATTCTATTTGATTCGGAGTGATAATCGATGGGTGTGGTCTCCCATGTCTAACGTCTGTTACAAGATCTACTAGTGTGTTAACTATTCCCTGGTATCTCATTATCATTAGTGTGTTAAGAGTAGTTAGGGATTCTAGCTCTGTAACTACGCGGTTGGCATATGTTACATTATAGAGTTCATCCATAAATCCTCTTAGTGCTCGGTACTTGTTATTCAAGGTGACAAATTGCATTTGAATATCACTTATAGTTTTGTTGAGAATATTCGCAGTGGTTTCTAAAATGACAGTTTGGTTTTTTATTAAAAACTTGAGGTACTTTTCGTTATTTCTTAGTTTATCTATTTCTTTGTCGTAATATTCCGCGTCTTCTTCGTTCAGAATACCGAAAAGCGGTTTACTAATCATCCCTATAATACCGAGTAATGACCTTTTTGTTCTTAATGTTGGGTCCAGAAGAATGAGATTCTGTTCAATATAGTTTATTAAATGGTTCATTTCCAATATGGTGTGGTTGCACACTTGCGAAAATGCTGGTTCATTATATAGTACACCACATAATTCATTAATTTCTGTCGTATGTTTCTTTAGATAGGTTACTCCTAATTTAATACCTGTTAAATCATAATAAACTATGATTTTCCATTCACTTGAATAAAATTCTACGTTCCCTAAATTTTCAAAATACATTCCCGCGTTATGTATTGGTGTTATTAATTCCGTCAGGTTGTACTGCGGTTAAAGTTGCGAGTAGGATCAGTGTCCAGATCATATCTGAAAGAACGTGTTTTTTTTTTTTAACTCTTAACATATACTAAAGAGAGTTGATTTTGGTAAGAAGTCAGAATAGATGCGATAGAAGAACCCAAGCGTAAATAAAAGTGAATTAATTTTTCATTGGTTATTTGGCGATTTAATTATTCTACGTACTTCTTTAAGTTATTATTGTGGACAATTTTGGCTTTATTCCCAATTTTTATTTTGGTGGTTTCTTTAGATATTAGTTCTATTACTTCATAAGGTCCTTCCCATAAAGCAGAAAATTTATTCTTTCGGACATGTTTCTTTAATAATATTTTATCGCCTAGGTTGAAATACCTTTCCCGTTTATTTTCATCGTAAGGCAACTTAGATTTTTTTTTATGTTTTATTAAACTATCTCTTGCTAGTTTGTAGCCATGTTGTAAACGTGCCTTAAGCTCATTTGCATAATTATCATAGTTGTAGATTGTCTGTGGAGATTGTTTTAGGGAGGTTGGTATTTTTGGTGGATAACCGTAAAGTAGTTCGTACGGACAGTAGTTTGTGCTGCTATGAGGGGTGGTGTTATACACAAACATAGCATATGGGATCCATTCATCCCAGGTCTGAGAGTCTTTGTTAACATAATGGCGTAAGTATTCCGCCAAAGTGCGGTGGCTCCTTTCCAATGCTCCATTAGTTTGCGGGTGATATGGAGTTGTCTGTAATTTTTTTATTTTTAAAAGTTTGCAAACCTCTGTGAACATACCACTAAGGAAGTTAGTGCCTTGATCAGTGAGTAATGAGTCAGGAATTCCATGTCTACACACAATATTCTTAAAGAATTTTTTAGCCACGGTATGGGCCTCTGCATTTTGAATGGGGACTGCTTCCGAAAATTTAGATAAGTCATCCTGGAAGGTAAGGAGGTATTTATTCCCTCCATAACTAACAGGAAGTGGTCCCACTATGTCCAGTGCAACTCTCTCAAATGGTTG
Organism: Dioctria rufipes; assembly: GCA_963924295.1. NCBI lineage: Eukaryota > Metazoa > Arthropoda > Insecta > Diptera > Asilidae > Dioctria > Dioctria rufipes. The sequence continues at coordinate 111,972,764 of OZ002740.1, forward strand.
TGAACTTGTTGATGTAATTTTCATCGGTATATGATTTAATTTACCTAGTTTGTTTTTTTGACAAGACTCACAGCTACGAATATAACTTTTTATGTCTTTAAGCATACCAGTCCAATTATATTTCATTTTAATACGCTTGAGCGTTCTCGTAAAGCCTTGATGTCCACCCAAGGGGGACGTATGATATTCTTTAATTATTTGCTGAATATCATCAGGTCTATCTAAATATATTTTTGTATTACTGTAAAGAAATATTTTTATTCCCGGTTTTAAATTGAGTTTTTTCACAATATTTCTTAGCTCGATTAATATATTCTGATTGCCTATAGGCATAGAGATATGAAAATCGGTAATTTGATTTCGTTCGCCTATATTCAAAATTCGCTCTATAGAAGTTTTCATATACTCTCGATCCAGGTTTGTTCTTATAGGAATGGGTATCTTAGTTATATAATAGTATTCATCGTTATACTTAAATGATTTTTCTTTTTCTCTTCTAATATTAGCAAGGTTAGGTAGAATTTTTCTAAGCTCTATTTCCTCCTGTGTTTCCATCAGGGGTAGGAGAAAGTATTTGTGTTTCGCTCTTTGTGCTATTAATGACTCTTGCTTTCCTATTACATTTATTACATCTGGTTCCAGTGAGGCATTTTTTCTGTTTGAACAACCTATATCTTCCAAATTATGTATTTCACTTTTCTTTTTTTGGTTCCGGGTTAGAATTAGTACTTTATTAGTATCATTACCCATACCTGTGAGTTTAATCCGACTCAATGCGTCCGCGTTAGCGTTACACTTACCAGGTTTATACTTTATTTCATATGTATATTCTTCCAGTAGTATTCGCCATCTCATCAACCTTGAGGATGGTTCCTTCAAATTTATGAGCCATTGTAGTGGCTTATGATCCGTTAAAATTATGAATTTTTTCCCATAAATATAAGGTCGGAACTGTTTAACCGCATAAACTATTGCTAACAACTCTTTCTCTGTAGTGGAATACCTTGTTTCAGCCGGATTAAGTGTTCGGCTAGCATAGCAAATTGGGTGATCGTTACCTATCTCGCCTTGCGACAGCACAGCTCCTACTGCCAAGTCACTAGCATCAGTCGTAACGATAAACTCCCTACTGAAATCTGGGTAGGCTAAAACTGGAGCTTGAGTAAGCTTTTCTTTCAAGAGTACAAATGCTTCTTCACAAAAGGCATCCCATGTAAATGGTTCGGCTTTCTTGAGGAGCTTGGTCAAAGGCTTTGCGATTTTCGCAAAGTCAGGTATAAACCGCCTATAGTAACCCACTAATCCGAGAAATGACTTTATATCTTTTTCTTTCTTCGGTCTAGGATACGATTTCACAGCGTTCATTTTAGTTGGGTCTGGCTTCACTCCTATCTCAGAAATTACATGACCCAAATATGCGAGTTCTCTCGCAACAAAATGGCACTTGTCAGGTTGGAGTTTAAGTCGGCTTTCTCTCAGTCTATCCATAACGCTAACCAATTTCCTATTATGATCCTTTAAATCATATCCGTATATGACGATGTCATCGATATATACGAAACACTCTATCCCTTGTATACCAATGAGGACACTATTCATCAGCCTCTGGAATGTCGCGGGAGCGTTTCTCAAACCGAATGGCATTCTGTTGTACTCGTAGTGACCAAATGGAGTACTGAAAGCAGTCTTCTCTTTGTCATGCTCATCTACGAGGATTTGGTGGATTCTTTTCCCCAAATCTAGAGTGCTAAAGTATCTTGCTTTTCCTAGCTGATCCAGTATTTCGGTTATATTTGGCAGTGGATATGCGTCCCCGACTGTAATGTCGTTAAGTCTACGAAAATCCACTACAACTCTCCACTGCTTATTGCCTTGGCTGTCTGCCTTTTTGGGTACGAGGATCAGAGGGGAATTCCATGGACTCTTGCTATGTCGTATGACATCTGCTTCGTGCATCTCCTTAACTTGCCGATGAATTTCATTTCTTTGAGATTCTGGCAATCTGTATGGTTTTATATACACGGGCGCCTTATTAGTCTGGGTTTGAATTTTATGGGTTCCAGCATTCGTATACGTTAAAATATCACCCTCTAAATAAAAGAGGTCGTTATATTCACGACAAATTTCGATTATTGAAGATTTTTCTTCAGTATTACAATGCTCAAGGTTTAAAGCAGATGGCAGTCTCTTAAGTCGACAGTTTATAGGGTCATCTTCCCTACGGTAATTTAGTACTTGATATTTATCGAGTTCGTCGTATTCGAGATTTATTTTGCGGGTGTCTATTTCCACCTCATTTTCGTTAATATTCAAAAGCAAAATTTGCAACTTTTTATTTTGTGGTTTTGCTATAATTGATGCAAGGTATACTCCTGGTAATATTTCATTTTTCCTAATCACCATCTCTCTTTTATGGTCACAAGCCATTTCTAATATTATTTTGCACCGGGGTGCTATTATGAATTTATCATAATCAGCCGAAGCTACTTTATGTGCTTGATTTAAGATACTTTTGTTAACGAGCCTCGGAAGTGAGTTTGGACTTATACAGTTGGGCAATGGTATTGAAGATTTATTATCTTCCCATGCCACTGTCAAGTTTTCCATTACTCTCACCCCAGGATCGTTCAACCTTATTTCAAGACAAGTCTTGTTGTAATCTATATTACAACGATATTTTTTCAAAAAATCATTGCCGATTAGGCCGTCATATTCAAGATTAGCTTCTTGCTCTAGCAACAAAAATGGGTGTTCAATAGTGAAATGAAATTTGTCATTTGATAACTTTACCTGACCATTAATAGATCCCAATACAGGGATTGACTTTCCAGTTATCGTTACAATATTACATCTTTCTGTGTTTTGCATTTTGTTCGCGATTTCAGACTTTAAGTTCATTTTAATTAAACTAACTTCCGCTCCCGTATCTATCAACAGTCTCATGTATCCTGTTTCGGATGGCTTAAAAGCTACGTTGGCGACAAGGCCAGCCTTAGTCTCTTCTAGGGATGCTTCAATAATAGTATTAGTTTTTAGCGTTGATGGATGTCGGCTCTGACCTTGATTCGAGCAGGTGTGCCGACTGGTTCCTCTCGAATCTTTCCGTTTCCCACTTCTGCAAGATTTTTAGTTTCCTGCCTCACGGCGTACTGGGTGAATTTCGGTCTTCTATCGCCTTGTAGCATGTTTATTCGATTAAGACCGTTTTCGTTCACTGAGGTTCTCGATTGATTTCGTACATTACGTGTATGGAGGTTCAAGTTGTCGCGTCTGTTGAACCTATAGTTCGCTTGCTGTGGAGTGTTTAAGTTTCGTTGTTCGTGCCACATTCTGGAATTATGTGTTTGTGGATTAAGGTAATCCGTTCTTCTCACATGTTGAACTTCCCTCTTGATAGTATCTCTGGCCATAATTGGGAATCTGTCTCTTTGATAACAGGTATCCCTCGTGTGACCCTTTTTACCACATATAATACAAGTAGGAATAGGTCGAGTATTTGCTCTAAAAAAGCTTTGTGTGGCTACACCATCTTTATCTGAGCGCAGTTCATGCTCAGTGGCGTATGAAATAGCCTTTCGCAAGTCAGCTTCACCATGTGCCTTGACTAATAACTTTAAGCTTGGATTTCGCAATCCATCTTCAAAAACCTGAATCGTTAATTTTATATTCTCGCTCAAAAGATAAGTTCTCGCGTCTGAGTTTGTTACCTCGGTGTAAGTGCTGGAATTAAGGGCACTTGCTAACTGTAACAGTCTATCTCCGAATTCTTTAGCAGTTTCTTTATAAGTCTGCTTTATTTTCATCAGTTCGTTTTGCGCCGCTGCCCTTGATTTGTCTTGCTTGAAACGAGTCTTGAGTGCTTCTACTAATGCCTCCCAAGTACTGTGGGTTTCATATTCGAGCAATTCAAAAGCAGGCCCTTGGAGTTTTGTTTTAATTACTTCCAAAAAGAATTTTTTGTCTGCTTCGGTCTTAGCGGATGAGAAAAATATCTTCCCAAAAGCAACAAACTTATTTAATCCCTCAGGATTTCCGTCAAACTCGGGCACTAAATTGTTTATGTCGCTTAAGCTGACTGGGGTCACTTCGTCGGCGGGCATATTGACGTGAAAGGGGAGTTCTCGGAAACCAAAAACTATTGCGGCTCTATCTCGGGCTCTACTCCGAGTTTGAATAACACTCCTTGATAACACGGTGTTACGTCGTTTTAATCTATCCGTCACGTAGGAAATGTATTTAAAAAAAAAAAAATTTCTTTCTTATGATCGATTGCAGCCAAAATCGGGCCTCAAGATTTCAGGCTAGATCTATTTGAACCGATAATCTATGAGAAGAGGATGATTTCGAGGGTAAATCGACAACGATTTCAATAAATGGGCAATGCAGCTCGCCCAAAGTACTTTTAAAGAACATAAGTCGAAATAGGGCACATAAAAAGGTTTTGTTTTTTTTGTTTTTTTATTCAAATTTTATAACTCCTTCATCGTTATCAACTAGAAAGGAAGACTGCGAAGAGTATCTGCGCTACCGTTGTCAAAACGATTTATTTTGGTTAAAAATAAAAATCGAACAAGTAGTTTGCGATAGGCGATTTATGCCTTAACAAAGAGCAAGGCTTGAGATAAAGTTAATTCTCCAACTGCCAAATAATTTATTATTTGTCTTCGCGACACTTATTTTTATTTTGCCTACTTGTCGGCTTTTTGTAGAGAGCCTATTTTCATATGTAAAGGAATTGAAATTACGTAACAAATTTGAACAACCGATTAGATTGAGAATGCTGGTTACAAATCACCATACGAATAAGTCCAGTGGTAAGGTAAGAGTATATTATTGAAATTTTTCTTAATGCTATTTCGGTGTTATCAAGTTAAAGGATTACCGTTGTTTGCAAATATTTTAGATATGGAACAATACGAAGGATTGTTTTGAATTTCATTACTAATAATCCAACACTCATAAACTCACACAAAAACAAAATCTGTTATATTGCCCAAAATAATGGCGAATTATAATAATAAATACAAGAACAGAGCATCGTTAAATTAAAATTGGAAATACTTCCGGTAATGTTTTTGTTGTCGATATATACCAGACTCACAATGCAAGGTATCCTAACACGGATATGTTTTGAGATGAGTTACTAGCTGGGCATATCGCACAAGAATAAACGCTGTCTTTTAAAATTTTGCAAAAATAAACACAAACAGTATTTTCACGCCATACAATATTGATCTCCTAGAAACACAATAATTTCGTTTCACTGGGAAAAATGAAAAGGAAAATTCACAATCGTCGTAGCGAGTTGCGAAAATATTAATATATATTTTTATTAGTTTTCGTTTAGGAAGATTCGAAATGAATGCCTTTAAGGCGCGAAAGAATTGGAGGTTGCTTATAATGAGTTTAGTACGCACACGTTTCTATATTATGAATTTCGTGGAAAATCTTGTATCGTATTAAGCGATGAGATAAGTTACGGTTAATTACGATTAATTACTGTAATTACGGTCTGATATAATTAGGAGCCGATAGCTTTGCTTGGACGTAGGGACACTCAGAATTCAATTAATTTTATGCCACATTTATGTGATTCACTTGGAAATATATATATATATACACCGAAATCGGGATTAATTATAAACTCTTGATACACTGAATGGACCATTCAAAAGAAAAAATGATATCACACTTCCAGTTTTCGTAATAAGAGGGAAAAGTTCACTTAAATCATTACAAATATTTCACATAATTCACTGAAGCGCCTTTTTGGAAAGATTTCACTTTGGCATTATCAATCATATCAATAATAATAATCATATATCGGATAAAATAATATTATAAAATTGGTGTCGCACGATTGCAACATTTACACTAGTATCAAAAAATTTATTTAAAAGGTTTATATTTTTTGAAAAATTAAACTCTGTACTTGTCGGACACAATAACAACATTAATATATCGTATAAAAATATTAATCGCAATAAAAATTGATATCACTCAATTTGCAACATATGTACATATATATGAGTATCAAACAAAGAAAAATGCAAATCTTACTTGTAAATAAAATTTTCATCGGGCTTCCAGGCCGACGTCTCGTAGTAGGTGCAATGCTTTTTGTTGTTGTTTTTTTTTGTGTCTTCTTTTTTTAAAGTTGCTATTTCCAAAATAAGGGAAAATTGTAGCTCCCAAAAATGCGGTAAAGTTGTAAGTATAGTACTGGAATCCAAATAAAGTAAAGTTGTTGTAATGGAGTTGAGTTTATCTCCAAAATGGTAAAATTGTAGCTCCCAAAAATGTAGTATGGGATCCCACCGCTGCCACCAATGTTGTAACCCTGGAGTACCGCCGTGCTTTCCGGTGGAGAAGAGCGGCACAGGGGGAAGATTCAGGACCTTGAAAAATATAGGAACTCAAATTCTTTCTAATTAATGCGATAGAAAACTTTTCCTTTTATTAACACTCATCAATTTTGGTACACTGTATAATTATTTGTTACAAGATTTTTCTTTTCTTAATAAGCTTTAAGACATTTATAGCAGAACTTTCTTAGCAATTTCTTTAAACAAAAATTCTTCGCGACTTCAAATATTTTAGACTTCCGTCCACCAAGAGCGCCGATCCTGAACTTCCTCGATTCTTGGTCAGTAATTATCGTTTACTTCTTTCAAGACACGCTAGCGTCAGCAAAATTATCCCACTCGTTGTATGTCTGTGACCAATAAGAAAGTTCTTGCTAACAATGATATAGCAAGAACTAAAAAAAAGTATTCACACTGTCTTGACCAATCAAGGAATTAACCAATCAGAAAACTCTGATAATGCCATAGCAAGAAGCAAAAAGGTCATGTGAATGTTTGGATTTTCAAGTAACCTGATACTTGCTCTTTAGATTACGAGCATTTTGCTATTTAAAGGCACATAAATTTTGTGCTATGTATACACGTGTGGCGTAATGTTACTTGATATGGTAAGTATTCAATGAAACGAATGACTTTTTCAGATGTTAAGTGTTTAGGTTTTTCTATAAGGTAATTTATGAAGGCTAGCAATATGAGCCTTTATCAAGTGGAATATTTGGGGTAAGTATATTTGTGCATAGTTGTAATTTATGAATATGCACGAAATGTGTGGTATTTCGTGATCACAACAAAATACTCCCTCTCATCTATCAGAGAGTGAATTTCTCTGGAGAACCATGGATTACTGGTGGATCTTAAGCTTTTAGTTCTTACAGGTGCATATTTATTTAAAATATAGTTCATAAAACCTTCAAAGATTGATAGACGATCATCAATTGGAGCAGATAAACGCTCAAATTGAGGAATAAAATTCATGCATTCCTCTGAAAGACTACCATGATCAATATTGTTGTAATTTCTGTGTGAGAACAAACGATTTGTGACACAGAAATCCATTTTGTAAGTTAAAAATAATATGTCATGATCAAATATGCTAGGTGGGTCAATTTGAGAAAAAAATTCTACATTGTCTGCATCTGTCGTAAGGTATAGATCTAGCAATGAAGGAGAACTTGTGTTAAAAAAGGTTGGAGTATCATTAAACACTTCGAGGTGAAGACTCCTCATAAAATCCACAAAACAAAGCGTAGCAGAACAGCCTCGCAAGGTATTAACGTTAAAGTCACCACCAAGAGTTATCTTATTATATCTTCGCGAAAGTATGGAGCAGGATTCCTCAAACTCTTTCATATTATTGCAATCGAAACTGTTTGGAGGGCAATAAGCGGCTGCTAGCGCACATTTCTCTGCCCCAGTATCAACCTCAATACAAATAAACTCCAAATTAAGAGTGCTCAATGATGCTAAGATTTTGGTTTTAAAGCAGTCTTTTACATATATTGCGGCACCACCACCAATTCGTCCCTCACGATCGCTACGAAAGAGTTTATATCCAGAGATAGATACCAAGCTAGAAGGGGTGGAAACATTCAACCAAGATTCACTAATTAGAATCGCATGAACACCCGAGCCTACAAAAATTTCACGCATTTCATTCATCTTATTTCTAACACTTCTGGCGTTCAGCAAGCATATATTAAAGCCAGCAGCTTGTTTACTACAGATTTTAATTAGGGTTCTTACCTTGTTCGTTGCAGTAAGCACGTCAATCATTAGTGTCCCAGGGCAAATTACAACGCATACAATTAGAAGGCTCTCCGGACAGCAACCTAATTACACTACTAATGAATAGGAGAAAAGAGAAAAAGTACAAAATAAAAGAGAAAAAGAACAGAAGAAAAGAGAAAACGTAACTTATACATAAGAAGAAATGTTTATACTTCATAAATCCCAGTGAGATATTTTGCATGATAGTACATAGTTGACGTGCTCCAGTTTCTAGTATTGATGCTTTAATTACCAGTTGTAGTTTCAGACACTAAGCAAGAATTCAGGTCATCTAAGCTCAGCACTTTTTTAGCTCTTACATCGTTCTCCTTCAGTTTGACATGGACAATGCCGTTTTTAGTGAAGACAGAGTAAATTTCCCCAAGCTTGCGCCGCCGCAGAGCCTCTCTGAAGACATGATAATCATTTGGCGACAGGCTCTCGTTAACAAACACCGATGAATCAGCAGAGAAGCCTGTTAGTTGATTTAGTTTAATGCCGCCCGCTTGTTTGAATGCCGTAATGAATGCAAGTCGCTCAGCTTGGCCAGAAAAACGCACGATCATGGGTGCATCGATCTTCGATGATCTTGACGTGCTTGCATTATTAGAGCGATTTCTCAGACGGAACGCATCAGTGAAGGAAGAGACAGGGTGTTGCACCTTAGCTGCAATTTCAGCCCAAATATGCTGTGGATTTTCAGACATTTTCATAGGAATCCCCCGAATGATGATATCGGATAATCTTTGAGTGCGCTGCAGTGATTCAAGCTGCATAGTGCGAGCTTTAAGTCTAGCCGTGAGATCAGTAATTGAGCTTTCACATGCTGTAATACGAAGGCTATAAGCTTCTAAATTTGAACTAAGCTCACTTGTTGTTTTTTCACACGCATTCAGACGGGCACTGTAGGTCTTAAGTTTATTGTCAATGAACATCATTATTCTAGATTCACACTCCATTAACATCTGGTTAAAATTATTGGTGAGTCTGCGTTCAAGGTCACGAAGTAGTTGATTTGAATCAGCTGATGGTACATCTAAGTCCGGGTTATTGCCCTGTGACGATGATGAATTGGATGAACTGCGCAGGACGGGAGCATTAGTCTTAGAGTTAAGGCGACCTCTCCCCTCACGTGTCGGCAGGGCTTTCGATGTATTAGTTCCCTTACTCGTCATATTTCTAGTCCAGAGAGAACAAAGTGAATCAAAGTCGAAGGAAAAGAATTCACAAAATGTGGAATTTTAACGAAATTAAATAGCACCAAACCACGCACTATCGTATATTAATAGTAGTAATAGTATAATACTAAAGATAGGCACAAAAATTAAATATAAACCACTCGGTTAAATACTGGTTTAAGACAAAAAAGATAGGAGCGTTTTTAGACACGTCTGTTAGTTAGCGCACATTACACAGCGATTGAGAAGAAGAAGACAATCGACATTTGTCTTGTCAAACCTTGCAAACGTAAGGACATGAAAATTGAAGCCCGAACAAAATCAAAAATTTTCCATCGACATCGGCGAGTAAATCAACCCCACACGTAAGTTAAAAAGAATATTTAATAATAATATCATATTTTCAATTGGTAAAAATATTCTCCTCATTAGCATAATAAAATCCGGAGAAAAGAAAAAGCTTCGAAATTCCGGTAGCACCAAAGTCACCGCTTCTACGCTGCGAATCACTATATTGGCGATGATATAAAGATTGTACAAGATTTCAAGGTACAAATTATTTTGAAGCCAGTTCCTCGAGGTTATTTAAGTGGAAGTGAAACACAGCAAAACAATCATTTCCTTTTGCATATCAAATGCAAAATCTTAAAAATCACCACACCACCACGATCTGCATAATAGTCAGCTATCGAATCATCTACCTAAAAAATTCAATAAATTCACAAACAACAATATTGAATAAAGGAACAATTTTCGAAGCAGCAACGGGTGACGAAAATAATAAGAAGAGTCAAAATTATCAATATCAGGAACTCCAGCTAATGTCCTGCAGGCTGTAAGATTTTTAATATATTTCTACCTATATACATACATATAATAATTTCATCACCAACTCAAGCCTAATAAATTTTAATTATGTAATAATTTTCAAATAGGATATAGAAACTAGGCAATTCTTAGAGCATTTTCTCAAAAAAAAAGGAAAATCAACTTTTTTTTTGTAATCCATTTGGTTCCCTTCTTGCCAGTAAAGTATCGCGTAATCATACACACAGTAGAATCGTTTTAGATTTTAATTTAACATTTTAAGTATAAAAAAGGAGAAATATTACAGAAGCTAGTAAAGAAATCATAAAATAATTAATTAAATACCAATCTTAGCAAGTATTATTGAAATCAGTGGGCTATATTCATATTCGGAAAGTGTTTAGTGCAATGGATGAATCATGTTAAAGGTTGTGTTCATGTTAATTTTTAATAGTGGAGAGCATAAATTTTGACGAAAGTGTTTAATTAAGAGATAATTTTATTTTAAAATGTTTGGAATTTTGATCAAGTTCATAGTTTTGAAGAGACAACATTTAAATTCTAGGAGAAATTATGCTGAGCATTCCTTTATTAATTGAAGTTGATAGTGGTAGATTCATCGCTTAATAAAAAGTTACCCTACGAGAAAGCCAAAAAGAAAAATACCCAAACAATTCTTGTTGAACCATTAAAGTTATGACTGGGTGATATATCGATATATCAGTAGTTCTATATAATAGATAGACGGCTTAGTACGTTCCACTCGTGTTTTATCGAGCTTTTTATTAAAATAGCACTTACTTTAATTTACATCATTCTGTTATGTCAAACGTACGGTGTTTAGAGAAATAACTCAGCTATTATAGGTAGAGTGTATGCAAATCACTTTCTCTTATCACATGATTTAGTTAGTATATCTCCGCCTTAGCGATTTTTCCTTTTTGTGCACTATTCTTTCCTTTGTGAACTTCCTTATTTCGAATATACTTTTAAAATTTTCTTTCAATATTAGAATATACACTCAATTCATAATAATTTCATTAGAATTAACTTTAATTTAACATTTATTTGCTTAGGATGAATCCAGGATTATGTATGTATATTTTTTCAAAAATGTCTTGAGCAAGAATTGTAGTCTAGAACTCTCAATTATAACGCAAAAATGAAGTGCTGAACGATTTTATTTCTCCTTTAAATTTCCTGGAGCCCTCTCGCATGAAGGTCGTCTAGGTCCATTACGCTCTCTCTTTTAAGGTTTAAAAGGGATACTGTTCAATATCGCCCGCAGTATCGCAGGGTGGTTGGGGCAACGGCGATGGAAGGCAGAACCAGGGATGTAAAGGACTCAGATTTGGACTCAACTCAGCGCTCAACTCAAGCAGTGAGTCCGCTCAATCATTGAGTCCGCTCAATCATTGAGTCCGCTCAATCATTGAGTCCGCTCAATCATTGAGTCCGCTCAATCATTGAGTCCGCTCAATCATTGAGTCCGCTCAATCATTGAGTCCGCTCAATCATTGAGTCCGCTCAATCATTGAGTCCGCTCAACAGTTGAGCGGTGGTTCATCGCTCGAAATTTGAGCGGACTCACTGGTTGAGCGGACTCAATTCTTGAATGGACTTGAGCGGACTCACTGGTTGAGCGGACTCACTGCTTGACCGACTTGAGCGGACTCATAATTTGAGTTGAGCGGACTCAAATCATGTTTTAAATAACATAAGGAAAATCTGATTTAATTAAAATTGAAACAAACTCAAATAAAAAAAGCTCACAAAAAGTCTTTCATTATATTATTGTTACGTGCAATAGAAAGAGACAACTGGTGACATCTACTGGCAATGTGGCAATGGAGAAGTAAACGACTTTAGGTTCGGAGAATTGATTATGGTATCTACAGGAAGGTTCAGGAATAGAATGAATAGAACAGTCAAGAAGCTTCTGGAAAATAGAACAATCGAGAATAATCTGGAGAGTTTCTAGGGTATAAATATAACAGTTGTCATAGCCAGAATAAGAGTCTTGTCTTAGACGTTGCAGTGTTAACAAGTGAAAGTAATAAACGTGCGAAAGTGTTGTAATTAGATTGCGATAATTGAAAGTACAGTATTAAGCGATAATTAAAGTTGAGTTGATAAATTGAAAGTTTATGAATTTTGTATGATCAGAAATTAAATAAAGAACTTGTATATTAAAATATTTAATATTGTGTTTTAAATAACGAACCAAAGGCCACGCTCGCAACAACTGGTGTCAGAAGTAAAATAAATTCGCGAAATAAAGTGGTGGCAATTGACTTTAAAATTCAAAGTGTGATTAATTTTGTGAAATTGTGTTAAATTTTGAAAGTTCTGGAAAATAATTTATATTCAACTTAAAGTGAATTACTAAAGTAATGGGGCGAAAATTCGAGGAGCTTCGAACGCAGGATTTGAAAGTGGAGTTAGGGAACCGGTCATTACAAACGACAGGTGCAAAGAAAGTTCTAGTCGAGCGACTCAGACAAGCTTTGATAGAGGAAGGAAAGAATCCTGAAACATTTGTTTTCGAAGATAACTTGGAAGAAACCGAAGTTGAAGAAGAACAATGAACAATGAAAATGGAACAGCTTTTGAGTGCTTTAATGAGCAAAATGGAAGCCCCTTTTGATGAACAAAAGAATTCTCTCCAGGAACAAAAGAATTCTCTCGAGGAACAAAAGAATTCTCTCGAGGAACAAAAGAAATCTATGGAAGCCCGTTTTGATGAACAGAAGAATTCCAATGAGGAACAAAAGAATTCTCTGGAATCCCGTTTAGATGAGCAAAAGAATTCTCTGGAATCCCGTTTAGATGATCAAAAGAATGCTTTTGAGGAACAAAAGAATTCTCTAGAGGAACAAAAGAATTCTATGGAATACCGTTTAGATGAGCAAAAGAAATCTATGGAAATCCATCTGGACGAGCAAAAGAATGTTTTTGAGGAACAAAAAAATTCTCTGCAGAATTGTCTAGAAACTTGTTTGGAGGAACAGAAGAACTTTCTGAAAGGTTCATTAGACGAACAAAATGTGAAGATTGAAGAAATCCAGCAGGAAGTGTTGGAAGTTCGACAACAAGTGTCGGGAGTACAACAAAATGTCACGGAACAGCTTGACAACGTTAAAGCAGATCTGAAAAGATTAAAGCATCGTCAGCCTCTAAACGTAGCAGCTGAAATATCCGGTGCAGGTAGAATGAAACCTCCAATATTTGATGGACAAAATTCATGGCATATCTTCAAGAGACAATTCGAGGCAGCTTCAGAGGTAAATGGATGGAATGATGAAGACAAAGCTATAGCTCTGGTGTTAGCACTTCGAGCTCCTGTGTCAGAACTCTTACAAACTGTACCGATTGAAAATCAACGTGATTACTCTTCATTGGTACAGGCGATAGAATTACGTTACGGAGATGAGCACATGCAGCAAGTATATCGCCTACAGTTGCGCAACAGGATTCAAAAGCATGGCGAATCACTGCAACAATTGCAGGCTGATGTGGAAAGATTAGCGCATCTTTCATACTCCAGCGTAAATGCGGATTTCCTTAATGAAGTGGCGACGGAGGCATTTGTGAACGCTATTGCAGATCAAAATTTACAACAAGCGTTAAGGCTAGCAGGAAAGAAATCAACAGCAGAAGCACTAGCCTATGCATTAGCGTATGAATCCGCCAGACAAGCTTCACGGAGTGCAGTACGAGTAAGAGAAATTTCAGTGGAAGAATGTACTTGTAACAGAGTGCAATCATCACAGAGCCCGCCCTCACGTGGTGTCCTTCGATGCTGGAATTGTAATAGATCAGGGCACCTTCAAAGAGACTGCAGAAAACGTCGACGAGTGGAATCACCTGAAAAAGGGAAAGAAGAATGCCAAAGATGTCGATCCAGGGAACAAGCTATTCATGGAGAGACTAGATATCAAGCAGCGACTAGTCGCATCAGCTCTCCTGTTGAGCAATCGGAAAACTAGTAAAAACCAACTTTGTGGGGCAGAAGTTGGTTGGTGGAATCGGCAGCCCCGAAGTCATCATTCAAGTAGGCCAGTTGCAGAGAAATAATAGCAGTCTTATTATATATGGAAGTGTAGGAAAAAATGACTGCGCAGTCACTATCGATACTGGAGCTGCAAGATCAATTATTAGAACAGATCTTGTTAAGAACAAATGGCTTCATAATACCACCAAATATCTACTAAGAACATCAACTGGAGCAGCAGCACGGGTGTTTGGAGAAATAACTTTAGATGTTCAACTAGGCGAACTACTATTTCCTCACACTTTCCTGGTTTCAGACATAATGGATGAATGCATTCTTGGAATAGATTTCATGACCACATACAAAATAAATCTGGATGTCGGAGAGCGGACTCTCAAATATGGGAACATAGAAATTCCTATGAAACTAGGAGAAGGAGCAGATCATCCTGTGAAAGTAAGGACGATGGTCTGCGAAAATATAACTCTTTCGCCGTGCTCCGAGACACTAATATGGACAAAGCTTACTGATGACATCGGGACCTGCAGATTCTATCTGGTGGAGCCTAACCCCACAAAAGTCACATCGAGCATCATTGTGGGGAAGACTTTAGTGAAGGCAGAAGGTGCAACATTAATACCAGTCAGAGTGCTTAACACATCCGAAAATGAGGTACAACTAAAAGAAGGTGCTATAATTGGAAATTGTGAACCCGTTTACCAAATCGTCAATTTGGGTAATGGTAGTAATGTCAAGGAGACAAAAACTATACCAGCTACTACCCAACAGGTTCAGAAACTTCTTTCGTCCAGTGCCTTAAGTAAACAACAACACAACGATGCCAAAGAGGTGATCGATGAATTTTCGGAATTATTTGCAATGAATGATGATGACTATGGTAAAACAAATCTTGTCCAGCATCGGATCGATACAGGAGATTCCAGGCCCATTCGACAGACACCACGAAGATTGCCATTAGCCAAACAACCAGAAGTTGCAGACATGATGAACTCCATGAAGAAACAAGGCATAATAGAGGAATCTAACAGCCCTTGGACATCGCCGATTGTTCTGGTTAGGAAAAAGGATGGCAGCACCCGATTCTGCGTAGACTACCGCCAACTAAATAACGTGACGAGAAAAGATAGCTATCCATTACCAAGGATTGATGACACGTTGGACACCCTTTCCGGAGCGCAATGGGTTTCCACATTGGATTTGAAGAGTGGTTACTGGCAAGTGGAAATACATCCCGAGGACCGAGATAAAACTGCTTTCTCAGTTGGCAGTGGCTTATGGCAATTCAAAGTAATGCCATTTGGGTTATGTAATGCTCCAGCCACATTCGAACGACTAATGGAATGTGTTCTACGTGGTTTAACCTGGAAAACATGTCTTGTCTACTTGGATGACATAATAGTTATCGGAAGGACATTCAAGGAACATAAAAACAACTTACTAGACGTACTTCAAAGACTCAAAGATGCAAAATTGAAGCTCAGTGCGAGTAAATGTGCTCTATTCAAAGATGAAGTTAAATATTTAGGGCACATAGTTTCATCACAAGGAGTAAGAACCGATCCAGAGAAGATAGAAGCCGTCAAAAATTGGCCAGTTCCAAAGGACAAACATCAATTACGGAGTTTTCTTGGTTTAGCTACCTACTACAGGCGATTCGTGAAACGTTTTGCAGATATAGCAAGAAGCCTACATCAACTTACAGAAAAGGGAAGGCCGTTCATATGGTCGGATAAATGCAACGAAAGTTTTGAAAATTTGAAGCAACAGCTCTGTGAAGCTCCAGTACTTCATTATCCAAAGCTGGGAAAAACATTTATATTAGACACTGATGCCAGCAATGAAGGTATTGGTGCAGTGCTTTCGCAGGAGGAGAATGGTCAAGAAGTTCCAGTAGCTTACTATAGCAAAGCACTTTCAAGGCCAGAGAAAAATTATTGTGCTACAAGAAAAGAGCTACTTGCTATTGTAAGTTCAACAAAACATTTTCATAAATATCTCTACGGGCAGAAATTCATCCTTCGCACCGACCATGCAGCGCTTAAATGGCTTCTGCAGTTTAAGAACCCTGAGGGACAAGTCGCGAGATGGATAGAGCGACTCCAGGCTTATGATCTTGAGATCCAACACCGAAGAGGTCGTATCCATGGAAATGCAGACGCCCTTTCACGACGTCCATGCAAACTTGAATGCAAACATTGCGCACGGGTGGAAGAAAAAGAAACAACAGCAACTATACAGTTGGTAACCGTGGAACCATCTACAGGTTGGGACAACGAGGACCTGAGAACAGCACAACGAGAAGATCCGGACATTTCACCTATTCTCGCTTGGAAAGAAGATATGGAAAGACCAGACTGGAAGGATATTTCGGAACGGAGTGAGAAGCTGAAAAGTTACTGGGCTCAATGGAACTCTCTTCATGTTGAATGTGGTATATTAAAACGCAAATGGGAAGCACCTAACGGCGAATATTTCCGAATGCAGATAGTCGTGCCAGCATCAAACGTCAAAGATGTTCTGGAGGACATTTGGGAGTGAACAAAACCAATTCCAAAATACGAGAAAGGTTTTATTGGCTACATATGCGAGAAGATGTGGAGGAGTGGTGCCGCAGATGTACTGTCTGTGCTGCTTGCAAAGGGCCGCAACACAGAAGCAGAGGAGAAATGCATAAGTATAACGTCGGAGCCCCCTTTGAAAGGATAGCTGTAGACATCGCTGGACCTTTTCCTGAAACGGATGGCGGTAACCGTTATATTTTAGTTGCCATTGACTATTTCAGTAAATGGCCTGAAGCTTATGCAATCCCTAATCAAGAGGCAGCCACAGTTGCGGAACAAATAATAACGAATTGGGTCAGTAGGTTTGGAGTGCCTCACGAACTTCATTCGGACCAAGGACGGAACTTCGAATCGCGGACTTTCCAGGAGATGTGTAAAATGTTGGGAATAAGAAAAACTAGAACAACTCCTCTACATCCACAATCTGATGGCATGGTAGAGCGCTTCAACAGAACATTGCTCGAGCATCTAAAGAAAGTAGTTGACTATCATCAACGCGATTGGGATCGACACGTTCCTATATTCCTAATGGCTTATAGATCAGCTATTCATAGTACTACCGGACAAACCCCAGCTAAAGTCATATTCGGAAGAGAGATGCGTTTACCTAGCGACCTCAAATTCGGTACCCCCAGAGGTGAACAAAAGTTACCAGAAGACTACGTATCGGAGCTCAAACAACAATTAGCTGATGTGCACGAGGCCACGAGGACGAAATTAGCAACAAATACTGATCGGATGAAGACCCGCTATGACCTACGTGCTAATTCCGCAGGATTTAATGAAGGTGATCTTGTTTGGCTCTACAATCCGAGACGACGTAAGGGACGTTCTCCAAAATTGCAACAACACTGGGAAGGACCGTATTCAGTAGTAACTAGAATTAATGACGTGGTATACAGGATTCAGCGTGGCACAAGAGGCAAGCATAAAATTGTTCATTTGGACCGCTTGTGTCAATACTACGAGCATCAAGACCGTGGACCACCTGTTGCTCGGGACGAACAAACTTAAGAAGGGGGCAGTGTTACGTGCAATAGAAAGAGACAACTGGTGACATCTACTGGCAATGTGGCAATGGAGAAGTAAACGACTTTAGGTTCGGAGAATTGATTATGGTATCTACAGGAAGGTTCAGGAATAGAATGAATAGAACAGTCAAGAAGCTTCTGGAAAATAGAACAATCGAGAATAATCTGGAGAGTTTCTAGGGTATAAATATAACAGTTGTCATAGCCAGAATAAGAGTCTTGTCTTAGACGTTGCAGTGTTAACAAGTGAAAGTAATAAACGTGCGAAAGTGTTGTAATTAGATTGCGATAATTGAAAGTACAGTATTAAGCGATAATTAAAGTTGAGTTGATAAATTGAAAGTTTATGAATTTTGTATGATCAGAAATTAAATAAAGAACTTGTATATTAAAATATTTAATATTGTGTTTTAAATAACGAACCAAAGGCCACGCTCGCAACATTATCTTATTTTAGGTTTTGCTATTTTTTTTAGCCGACATGTCAATATAATGTACAAATTCAACAAATTGTAAAACCTGTAAGGAAAATACCATACTTGAAAATGTTATAATTGAATTCAAGGAAATTGTAGTTACATTTTTCCATAGAACAGCGTCTTACTTTATATTTTTTCCATTGATATGTCATTTAGACGACATCTATTGGGAGTTAACGTTAATTTTTCTATGCTAAATAATGTTTCTACCGAAGCACTACTAGGCAGTGCTGTGTTGTATTCGATTAAAAGACTTTTTATCACCGACAAACGTTTGTTTTCATGTTTTTATACTTCAAGAACAATTTCTGACCCTCCAATGAATTTTGATCATCTTCACAATCTGAATCCCCAAAATGGCGTAGATTGATTGTTCTTTGGGATTGCGTATTCTTGTCGAAACATTCCAGGCTTTCATTAATTTTGGAAATAATAAATTTCTCAACCATATCACCTTTTTCGGAAAATTCTTTCTGACGAAAGACATTTTAAATTGGGGGTGAAGGGTTGTGGCTATTAGAAAATCGAGATTTTCGCAAGCATTGGAAAACCTGTAAGAGTTGATCAGCTGGTAAATGTTCCATATTTTATTTTAGAAAAAATAAGTATACCTAATCTTAAATTGTAGCCAAATCTGAAGCATTATTTCCAGTCTTTTCGAAGAAGACAGACCCTATAGATTTTATCTAGGATCTAAAAATCAGACAATGACAATTATAATGTTCATAACAGAACTTTTCAAATCTGAAGTTAAGACTTATTTTCGGCTATAAAACTTAAATGAGTTTCCTCATGTGCATATTTCTTTCTCTTCATATTTCACATAATTGTAAGTAGAATCGCCATAAATTGAATCATATCATTTTCAAGTATGGGAAAATACTATACGGTCTTTACACATTATTAAATAATAAATAAAAAGATTACTCTTTTGGACTTTTTACCGGGTTAAACTTAATTTTGTTCAAGAAAGAATTCGCTTCGAATGAATCTGTTTCTTTAAATTTTTTTAAATTTTTTTAATAAATAAAAAAATTGTTTTTTTCTATTTTCTTAAACTTTTCATTTCTTTCTTCTTTTTTCATTTTTTTCATTTGTTTTTCAAATCACACAATTTCGCTATTTGTGACCTGTTGATGAGTCAAACCAAGACTTGAAGCTTGTCACCAAAAATTAATGGGTTGTGTGATGAAATAACAAATTAGAACATTTTTTAGCTTTTGCTATATACCGGAGAATCCCAAAAAATTCTTTCTTGAACAAAATTATTGAATAAGTACAGTTGTGCATTATATTGAGAAGAAGAAGAAATGCTGGCTAAGAAAAATAGCAAAACCTAAATTAATATAATATAATGTATGACTTTTTTGTGTGCTTTTCTTATTTAATTAAAATTTCAGTTTCAGTATCAATTTAAATTAAATCAGATTTTCCTTATATTATTTAAAACATGATTTGAGTCCGCTCAACTCCTATGATGAGTCCGCTCAAGCCGGTCATGCAGTGAGTCCGCTCAAGCATTGAGTCCGCTCAAGCTGATAAAGCAGTGAGTCCGCTCAAGATTGAGTCCGCTCAACCAGTGAGTCAAGTTTCGAGCGATAAACCATCGCTCAATTGTTGAGCGGACTCAAGTCCTGAGTTGAGCGATGAGTTGATATGACAAATGAGTCCGCTCATTTACAACCCTGGGCAGAACATCTGCGCCTTCCCACGTGATGTAGGTAAGTGATGTAATGGTCCCTTCAGGACCGAATGTGTGTCGGCGTTTTTTTTGTATGTAGGCACGAATTTTTTTGTATGTGGCAGGCGGCAGCGGCAGTTTTTCGTGGAACCTCTCCACACTCTCCGCAAATAGCCGAGGCGAGCTAGCGTGCCGCCCTGCAGTCAACGCTGTCCGCCGAGTGATCATAGTTCCATAAAAAGTGGCAATGGTCCAACTAGCTGACCTATACTGGTTAAATCCCAAGCAATAAGTGATTTTTCTTCTGAAATTTCCCCCTTTTTATATGGTTGGGGCCAGCTGCCGTCTATTGTTCTGTGGCTTCGCTTAGTTGCTGGCTATTGTTCTTGACTTTGCGTAAGTTCACCACGGAGCTGTAGATTTTACGATTTTGAGATGACCGGGGCGCCACAATTTAAATGTGTGGCTTGACATTAGTCATTAAATTTATTTTTGTGGTGATTTTTTTCTAGTACAAGTTTATGTTTATTGTATAAAATTCAAGTAACTTATAAACATAAACTTTATAAAAATTTAATGTTGAGTGATTTGTGAGGACATATATGTCCTGGAAAAAACCCTGAACTGAATATTGCAGATGAACAGATAAGTGTTTTTTTTTTTTAAGTTTTTCCCTTCTTCCCTTTCAAACATCTAGTCATTTTGTTTAATTTTTAATTTTAGCTGTATTTGCTGGGTTTTACAGCATGTTCTAGTCCTTTCGTGGACAGAACTGAATTTATTTGTCAGTTGAAAGAAATACATTCTATTTCACCAAGGTGTTCCTTCATAGGTCATCTTTTTGAAATCTTGCATTAGATTTCAATAAGACTGGTGCATTTATGCATGCTACTATATTGCAAAGTATAGTAAGACCTGGAACACCTTACATCTTTATGGTGAATGTTGGGAATGTTCAGCAACCTGGCTGCTGTATGTATCTCTTTACTTGTAAGTAAAAAATGGAAAAGTGGCACAGATTTCCGTCCACTGGAGGTATGTATATGTTGCTATTATTTTTTTGTTTTCATATATTTTTAAAACTTATATATTTTTTTATATTTACACACTATATTGTTTGTATTTATTTTTATTAAAATATATTTTTGGTTGCTAATTGCAACAACTTCCGGCCCCGTTGATGCACTCCTTGTGCATCAACCAAATGACGGAATCATATTTTGTTTGTTAAATTGTAACGAGCACTTACCTTTGGTCTCGGCCAGTGGTAATTATACCAAACTCTTTGTTTTTCACCAGCCTCAATAGAATGGAAGCGCCGTCCTTTAAAAATTGATTAAATCGCAATTCTTCGTATTGGATTCGGACGTGTTGTACGTCTATCGTTAATACGTCGTACCTTTTTTCATTCGACGTTTTATTGGTTCTTTGATCTTAAGGTGTTCGCTGTGGTGTAGGTGTTGATGATGTTTTCAACAAGCTGATGTCATCTATTACCTTGTCCACATGTTTGGGACTGCTGGACCTTGGCTGTTTAGGAGGCAGAGGCATTTTGAACTGAAATCTGCTTCTCTAGGCGGCGTGTTGCGGTCTGGCATATTTGGCAGAGGTAGTATTGGAGGCAGTGGTGACACATGCCCATTCGATAGTTGCAGTGTCTACCAATTCTGCCCACGCCATTTCAAACTCGTCCATCAGCCCATCGTACATTACTTCTAGAACGTTTTCCATCTTTTTCTTTTGACGTATGTTAATACTTGACAAAATGTTATGTATTATTTATCTAATAAGTAAAAATAGAAATATATGGCAGGACCCATACATGCATCAAACTTGACGTATACAAACATTTACGGACATCACAACTTACTTCCTTTGCAGTTTTATTGCAAATTGACTGGTAAGGGGCAAATTTTTGAATGGGTCTCTGTAAAATATTGATTGATGTTTTTACAGACACCACTCTAACTCTGCCGTCCTTACCAGGGTGTAGCTCTTCAATGAACCCCAACATCCATTTTGTTGGTGGTTGCTTTTCACCTTTAATGATGACAACTTGACCAATATTAATATTATTTTGTGGTGTATTCCACTTTTGCCTTTTCTGCATTTCGGTCAAGTACTCTGTTGGCCATCTTTTCCAGAATTGTTGGCGTAATTGCTGAATCAGCTTCCATCTTCTTAGAAGGTGCAGATTTGGCTCTTCTTGAGTGGGTTCTGGTACAGCTAGTAGCGGTCTTCCAATTAGAAAGTGACCTGGGGTAAGAATTTCCAGTTGTTCTGGATCTGTAGTGATAGCGTGCAGCGGTCTGGAATTGAGACATGCTTCTATTTGAATGACTAATGTATTTAGTTCTTCTATTGTTAATGTTGATGAACCTAGAATTCGATGCAAATGGTGTTTAATACTTTTTACACCTGCCTCCCAAAGTCCACCTTGGTGTGGAGCTTCAGGAGGTATAAAATGCCATTTGATCCCCATGGTTGCAGTACTGTGAGCTCCTAGTTCATTTGCTTCAGTGATTGCTTTTCTGTATTCTTGCTGAAGAACTTTGTTTGCCCCAATAAAATTTGTTCCATTATCGGAATATATATTAGCACATAAACCTCGTCTTGCAACAAATGCTGCGAGAGAGGTTTCAGATGTTAAGTCGGAGACGACTTCGATGTGTATGGCTTTTGTTGCCATACATACAAATAAACACAGGTATCCTTTGTAAGTTTTGGATCCCCGATTTCTTGTCGTTCTGACATCAATAGGGCCAGCATAGTCTAACCCTGTATTTTCAAATGGGTGTGCCTGTGACACTCGAGGACTGGGTAGACTGCCCATAAGCTGCTGTTGTGTTGCAGCACGATGTCTAACACATATTACGCAGAGATGGATCCTTTTCTTAACAGCGTGTAGGCCACTAATGATCCAAATCCAAAACTGGTTTCGTATGGTGTTTAGGACCAATTGTGGTCCACCATGCAATGTTTTTTTGTGATAGTGATCAATCACTAAGTTAGTGAAGTGATGATCTTTAGGAAATATAGCTGGGTGGCGTGTTGAGATTGGTTGGTTTGAATTCTGCAACCTGCCACCTATTCTCAAGACGGGTTTTTTGTATAAAAATGGGCAAAGCTCTATAATTCTGCTAATTTTTGATAAGTGTTCTCCAGCTTTCAATTGCCTATATTCATTTTCGAATTCTCGCTGTTGTACTTGCTGAATTACTCTTATTTTGACTGTTTCCATGTCAGCCGGTGTCAATCTGTCAATGTTCCTTTCATCCTTATGATTACAGTTATGGATGAATCGGAGACATTGTGCAGTACATGCAATAATCGTTTGTATAACGAGAATCGCTCAATTATTGTTTCGAGCCCTTCGCTTTTTTGCATTGCAAGAGCTTTTATTGTCTTTAATTCGTAAGACGTCTCTCTGCTAAGGCTCTTATCTTGTGGCCAGTCTTGGCTTGGATGCCTTAACCAACTGGGTCCTGACCACCATGGCACACAGTCTTGAATGCTTATTGGCATAAAACCTCGTGATGCCATATTGGCAGGATTATCCTTTGTAGGTACATATCCCCACGTATTATTTAGGTTACCTTCTTGGATCTCGGTAACTCTGTTTGCCACATAAGTTTTCCATCTATTTGGATGACCTGATATCCAGGCCAATACGATTTTTGAATCGCACCATGAAAAGCTGCTGACATTACTCATATGCATGCCAGCTAGAACTTGACTTCGTAGTCTAGTTAACAACACTGCTGCACTCAACTCAAGTCTTGGCAGATTAATTGGCTTTGCGGGAGTCACTTGAGTTTTTGACATGAGCAATGTTATTTTTATTGTGCCGTCATTGTCTTGAACTCTCATGTAGACGACAGCTGCGTACGCTGAATTTGATGCGTCGCAAAACCCATGCAATTGACAGTTGCTTCTGTCTTGCTTGGTGTGTATCCAGCAGGAATTTTTATTTTCAATATATGAGGCAGTTGTGTCTTGAACTGCCTCCATTCCACACTGAATTCTTCTGGGACTATTTCGTCCCAGGTACATGCATTAGACCTCCTGATGCCATATCGGCAGGGTTATCCCCTGTAGGTACACTCAAAAAAATTTAGTGTTCAGCCCAAACAAATTTAGCAGGAAAAACTATAAGTGTTTGGGATTCTTCTTGTGACAAATAATATTATTGTTTCATACAAATATATTAATTATTTCGCTTTAAGTAGAAATGTTATTTCAGGAAAAAATTCTGATTTATCGGAATCAACAATTGTTTACATTGGTTAAATTAATAATTCACAGCAAACAATTATTGTAGCTTGATCTGAATTATAGTTTCTACTGAAGTGTTTAGGGTGAGTGTTTATTATTTCGCCAAATTAATTGATTGGTTGATATAAGTTGATAAGTCCTTATAACGAAACAAAATTATTTGAAATATACAATTAAGTATTTGATGAAATAACTTAAAATTCTTCTAAGGAAATATAGTTAGTAAACTCGTTAATACCAGCAAACAACACCATGTTTGTCATAAATATTGCAAAGAGTGGTTTGCATGTTCTCCGATTTTACTACTGTAATATTTTAAAAATAGTTGACACTACCGAATCTTTTTGTATATTAATATATGTTTCAATCGACAGGATTAAATAGTTAATTCAAATACTGTTCTAAATTTTCATATAGTATCACTTAATATTAATTTTTTATTGTGCTCTCTCTAAAAGCACTAACGAAAATACATATGTAGTATCAGAGAATATGTATACTGTTTTTGGACACTGGGTAAGTTAAAGAAATATGTTTTTCAAAGAAATATTTTGTGCATAACCTTGCATATGCAAGGCTTGAAAATATCAAGAATGCTTCCTTATGCATCACTAACATTTGTATAGTATTTACACAAACTGTCAAATTTGCTTATGCAAAGTACGATCACGAGCGTACAGACAGAAGTTGACGAAAGGAATTAAAACTTGACGAACGGCTTCTTATTCCTATTGTGGGTTCTTATTATGAAAAGCAATTGCTCATGGCTTTGCATGTGCTAGCATAGACTCCATGCTTAGAAGCAGGAGGATAACTACTACTCTAGGAAGCTGTTCAGTCACGATCACTGCAGCTAAAGGCTGCCCACAAGGAGGAGTTCTCTCTCCACTCCTATGGTCGATCGTGATTGATGATCTCTTAGAGAAGCTGACCAGTTCGGGTTTTACCGTACAAGGCTACGCGGATGACCTAGTAGTCACGATACGGGGCAAGCATGACCAAGTCATATCCGACCTCATGCAAAAAGCCCTTTATAAAGTCCGCACTTGGTGCTTAACCAAAGGCCTCAGTGTAAACCCAAACAAAACGGTTACCGTTCCGTTCACGAGAAGATCAAAGCTTTCACTAAAGGCTCCTCTTCTCGATAACACGGAATTGATATTTTCAGAAGAAGTCAAATATCTGGGGGTCGCCTTAGATAAGAAACTTTCCTGGAATTCGCATCTGTCTAGAGTGACGGAGCGATAGGATCTCTCTACACGTGCCGTCGCTTCATTGGCAGAACATGGGGTCTGAAGCCAAAAATGATGTACTAGATGTACACCACGGTTGTTAGACCCATGGTCACCTATGCGGCCCTCGCATTGTGGCCAAAAACTAATGAAAAGAAGGCTGAGGCTCTGCTTCAAAAAACACAACGGCTTGCCTGTCTAGGAATAACTGGTGCCATGAGGTCCTGTCCTACAGCAGCCATGGAAGCCTTACTAAACCTTCCACCCCTACATCTGCAGGTGAAAAAGGAAGCAATCTCCAGTGCTATTAGATTGCAAAAGGAGAAACAGTTAAAACCAGGGAATCTGGTTGGTCATTTAAGTATCTTAAAACAGATACGCTTTGCGCAAATGACGACAATATCTGATATAATCACACCCAAGGTGGATTTTGTAAGACCATTCGATGTGGTTTTGGGAAACCGACAGCAATGGCGTTCCACTAAACCGTCCTTTCAACAAGGATCGATGGTGTGGTATACAGACGGTTCAAAAACGAACAGTGGAGTCGGACTGGGCGTATACGGCCCCAGATGCCATATATCAAAGGCCCTGGGCTCTACCCCTACCGTATTCCAGGCCGAGGTATTGGCCATAGAAGAATGCGCCAATACCTGCATTAAAAGAGCCATAAATGTCTCAACTATTAATATTCTCTCGGACAGTCAAGCTGCCCTCAAGGCCTTAAAGTCCTACACCATCAAGTCAGGGATAGTCTGGGAGTGTCTACAAACCCTAAAAGATTTATCAAGAGGATACAAAGTTATCCTCATGTGGGTACCTGGACATGAGGGCCATAAAGGTAACGAAATTGCTGATAGCCTAGCCAAAAGAGGAGCGGAAACTCCCTTTGTCGGACCGGAGCCATTTTGTGGCACCTCAAAGTGTTACCTCAAAGCTGCCCTAAATAACTGGGAGAACAAACAAAAATCCCTATACTGGGAAAGGCTACAAGGACTTTGTTACAAGTCCAAAGCCACCCACCACCCGAATGCAGAAATGACTATTCGCTAATAGATGTCAGCATGCGTGCCGTCCCCATAATCACTTATTAAGTTTGTACTGCTTTGGGTTTCTTTATCTCCACAGGGCGTCGAGAATGACGAGCAGAATTAGCGCACCATGTGTCAGCAGCAGCGCGTCGGATACGCTCACGGGAGTGCCAACCTTGTATTCGGAGATTTTCCCTCGAAACGACAATCCTACCCAACACCTAAAGGCGAAGTGGAGGCCCTTACAACTGCACTGGATTAATTATAATTAGATAACAATTAAACATAATGAAGTAATGAATTGTAATTTATGATTAAGTTGTGTGATAAAAGTCAGGTACCTACGTGTTTAGCAACCCAAAATGTTCCAAATTTCGAAAGTACGTGTAAACGTAACTCTGAATTCATTCATTCGAGACTCGCAACAAGACGAGACTATTCGCCAGTTCTGACAGACGGGGCAACGCTTTTGGGACGTGGCTGTGAAAAGGTACGAGACGAACAGAAAGGAAGCGGACATCTCTCGTAGCAGAGCAGTAATTTTTGACGGGTGAAATTTTCATCGGCGTGGATCCTTTAAAATCCAGCTAGAATTAGCACGCAGGATAATCCTGTTATTACTAATTCGGAGTCTCGAGTCCCAATCTTGTTCGTTGGCCGGATATTTTGGTGCTAAAATTCAGAGCGGCGGAACCAGGGTAATCTTTCGAAGGAACATTTTGAGGAAGAATTTATCAAGTACGTAAGGTATAATTTTTTGTATTGGTAGTGATTAGATTAATAAACAATAACAATATTAGTGTTTATTTGAACTCGATTTCTCTTTTAATTCGTTTTCCCGAGTTTCTTGGTTAACCTAAAAAACCAAGTGGCGCCCATATTACGTTCCTAAAAGAACCCAGCCTGTCTCCACTAAGAGGCCGCGTGAAGAAGGGCGAAGCCCTGTTTAATGAAAATTTGCGTAACATTAATTGGCGCCCAACGTGGGGCCCTGTAAAAGGAGTCAAAATACATTTTAGCGTATAATACATAATTTATGTATTTAACTGAAGTGACTGCAAAAGTAGTGGTTAAGTAAAGAAGTATATATTATTGAACATCTTTTTAGTTTAATAAACTCAAACCGGTTATAGGTTTCGAGATTAATAGGAGCGAATTTTCAATGCAAAAACCAAAGCCTGGAACAGATTAGAGAAACAACAGCTGGAGGTGTATTTTTAAATCCACATTTCTAATCAATAGATCGTCATATTTTAGCCGTCGAGTTACGTTCAAAGGACCGCTAGCCTACTAGTGTGTAGGAACCGATTATGAAAAAAAATAATAATAGTGTGTGTTCTATTTACCGAATTTTTGAGCAGCAGGTCTTTGGTTTGCTCTTGTTGCACGACAATAAAATTAATTATTAGTAATAAATCGAATAATTTCGATTTACACTCAAAACATCGTTTTGATATAAGTTAGTATGAGTATATATATAGATATATATACATATATATATATGTTTTTTTAAAGTGTTGCATAAAAACATGTGAGCGGCTCTACAAAGACTAAACGAAGTGGAATTAACAAAAACCAGATATTAGCATATTTAGCTTAGCAAAGTTTAATAAGAATTTGACAACGGAAGATAATCAAGTTTGACTACATATTAACACTTGGTATACATTATTTTTTTTTACAAAAGTTTAGTATTCCTTCGCATGATTAACATTAATCTGGCGCCCTCACAGACAAAAAAGTTATAGTTGATTTCGCGCCATACCGAATAAGTTGCCGTTTTCCGCATCATATGAACTACCCAACAGTTATAACAGTTATAGCTCGAGCAGCTAGTCAATGGCAGCATGCTACGCCACCGTTGGAACGGTACGCCGTAGTGTATTAGATAATGACCTTTTGGTGTTACTACTCTAAGGAAAAGGGTTACTTATTCAGTTTCATAGGATATTTAGCACATTGTTTTTATCAGACGAGTACAGCAGATCTAAGTTTTTGTATTATAAAACCAAATTACAGCTGGAACGAGTAGTGATTAAATGCAAATTAATTCGGCGAACGCATATCCAACTGCACGACTTAAGCGATCGCAGTTACTCGCGGAGAAGGGATCTAATTAGATTTGAAGTCTAAGGATTGTACGGGTCATTAGTGATTATATATATATATATAAATATCTTCGAACATTCAGGTAAACGGCGGACATTATGGTGATCTTCTACAGTAACAATTTCTGCAGGCGTAGTACGGATATATGGACCCATTAATATTTTTTTTTATTTTGCTTCGAACTAGCTTAGTAGTTAAGGAGTTACACGGCAGGAAGAAATCGACACTGTAGTCTAGCCATTCCGGTATTACTAACAATAATTCATTTCACTAACAAGAATCCTATGGTATAGAACGTAAGGTATCTAGGAAGTTGCATTTTGTTAAAGTTACACCAGTGTATTAATCCCATGCGTAAAGTCGAATATTCATGGTATTGTTGCAACACTTGCGGGCACTAAGGCTTTAGTCCACTCAGATATATACAGGAAAACTGTCGGAATATATCGACGATTCGGTTATGTGATTGAAAGTGGGATAATTGATTTGTTACAGGAACGTGTCCTTAAATTGGAATAGTTTATGTAACATTCTTAACATTTTTTGCTACTATTTATCTACCTACACGGATATATATAATAATTTGATAAATTTAAACTATACTATACATCTATATATTATTTGATTTTTTTCATTATATTATAAACATATTTAATTAATTTGATTTCCAACAAAACTTTTCTATATGTTTGGGTGGGAAGGGATATTTTCTTCTTAATATTGCGGAGCCCTCAAAATAATTTAAGAGGGAAAGTTACTTATAAGCATTCTGTGTTTATGCGAATTGGTCATTTTTGCATTCGCCGGCTTAATAAAGAATTCTCGCGCGACTGAACGTGGTCTACTATTAAATAAACTCATCCGTATAGTATATTACGTACGTATCCCCTGTGTGTCACTGACAGCTTATCACGCTCCGAATAAGTGGTTTGAAATTTGAATTATTTCGTATTGTCTTCTGTGAACTATTGCTGCTAATGCTAAGAATCTTGGATGTAAAAGAAAAGAGGTAATTATTAGAAAGAAAATTAAAAATCTCATAAGGAAAGGATCTATAGTATATAGTCTAGTCGCTAACGAATTGATAATTATCTTTTATAAGTCTAGCTTGGCTAATACAACAGTAAATTAAATTCATTAAATGAAGCATCATATTGTATATCGCACCTGTTCATAGGTCGACTATAGAAATTTATTCCTTCGCATACGCCATGTTACTAAAGAATTCTTTTGCAGGTACTTTCTAAACACATACTATAATAAAAATACTATAATAGATATACTTACCCTTAACACATACATAATTTTTTTTTGTCATATAATGGGAGATTATTGCTTCGCGTAATTAGCAATTTTCTTTGTCCGGCAGTAATAAAAGGAAAGGTAGAAAACATTCTTTTTTGAAATTATTAAGTATAAAAATGGGCCTGCGGAAATGGGATAACTAATAGTAATTTTCATCTCCGAAGTTTAGTTTTGCTACTACGGCAGGTCACAAGTCGTTAATTGAAATAGCGCATCGTACTGCATATTACCCACTACTTCATATAACTAGTTTTTTGCATCGATTTCGTTCTGAGAAACAGTAACCTATACTGACCTGAAGTCCTAGTTGGATACCCCCTCGACAATATGGAAGTGAACAGGCTAGCGCAGGATGAACTTAGTTATGAAATAGCCATTCGTGGTCTTGATACCGGGACGGTCGATGAAATGCGAAAGACCCTAAGGGCAGCGATTAGAAATGCAAAATCTGATGATAGCTTTGAGATTGAGGACTATCCCTTCAAGTTTGAGGAAGATAAGAAAGCGATAGAAGAAAAGATAGAAGAGATTAGTAAGCTTTTAGATACTTTCACAGGGGACTCGAACAGTAAAGATTTTAAAAAAATATCTGTAAAAATAAGATTTGCACTAGGTAGGCTCAAGCGATCACAACCTGAGGGCGCCGAAGAACAAAGGGAAAAGTCCAAACTTAAAGGAGCACTGATATTATCTTTAGGGTCCTTACAGTCCAAAGCCGAAGGAAAAAACGAGTCGGACGAGTCAAGCGAAGATGAAGATCGTACCTACGAAAGCAATCCAGTTAGTACACGAAGGGTTCCGGTATACAAATGGGATCTCAAGTTTTCAGGAGGCAATGAAGAATCTTTGAATTCATTCTTACAAAGGGCTATCGAGCTAAGCGAATCTCGCGGAGTAACTAGAGTGCAATTGTTTAGATCAGCTATTGATTTGTTTTCGGGTCAGGCCTTAATCTGGTATCGCGCAAATAGAAGCAAAATTTCTAGCTGGAGTGATTTGGAGAACGAACTGCGTAAACAATTTCTACCCGTGGACTACGACGACCGACTCTTGGATGAAATAAAGAGGAGAACCCAAGGTGAAAGTGAAAAGATCGGGACTTACGTGGCGGTTATGATAAATATGTTCTCACGGCTTAGTGTTCCATTATCCGAAGACCAACAGTTAAAAGTTCTTAAGCGGAATGTTAGTCCTTTCTACCAGACTCTACTGGGAGTGAGTGATGTCGATACGGTCGATGATTTAGTGGAACTTGGGAGAAAACTTGAGGCGGTACGTAGCTCAGTGGAAAGCTTTATTCCTCCCCCATCAAAGCGCAACGCTAATTTGTTGGAACCAGATTTGGCCTACGTGGCTACGGCGTCTACTTCAGCAGCTGCGATTAATCCGTATATTCGAGAGCAAAACTCTCCTCGTCATCGATGCCTAAACTGTAAAAGAGAAGGACACACCGCTAGATATTGTAGAGAAAGAAGGATATGTTACGGTTGCGGTACTGTAGATACAACAAGGTCCAATTGCAGCAAGTGTAACCCTCGAGCGAACAGTTCTATGAATAACAGACAATCAGAACGTCGGGGAAACGAGGGCAGAGCTCAACAATAGGTGGTAAGTTGAGCTCAGAATTAAACAACACGACCGCCAAACGTCCATTTAGATTAAAATCTGCGAAATCGCTTACATTTGAGCACCCCGAAGAAATTTCAACATTATTGTCGTATGTTTTCCAGCACGAAGGAAGCGATGAAAGACCATATTTGAATGTTTCGGTTTTTAATACCAATCTGCGAGGTTTATTGGATTCGGGAGCGAGTAGAACAATATTAGGTAAAAGTGGATGGGACTGCTTAAGGAACACCGGTATTTTAGTAGACACCTCAAACGCGAAGAATGTTGTTCTTGCAAATGGTCAGGGAGTGAAGGTTGTCGGCGAAACGTTGTTACCTATCAAATTGAAAGATCGCCTCAAAATATTTAACGTTTTAATTGTACCAGATTTACCCCTGGGTATTATTCTTGGTACCGATTTTTGGAAGGGAATGGAAATCTCGGCGAACCTCAAGAACGATTGTTGGTACTTTACACAAAGTGATATAATTCACCAACTCGCTTACTTGGAGGGAGTATCAAAACTGAAACCAGCACAAAAATTAGAACTGGATGAACTTATAAGTAGATCAAAATTAAAAATGGGTAAAAGTCTGGGATGTACTAATGTCATCCAACATGTTATTAAGACGGATTCAGAACCAATTAAGCAAAGATATTATCCGGTTTCGCCCCCAATACAAAAGGTTATCAATGAGCAGCTAGATGAAATGTTGCAAAATGGGGTTGTAGAGCCGTCAAATAGCTCATGGTCATCGCCAGTGATTTTGGTGAGAAAAAAAGATGGAACATTCCGATTTTGCGTGGATTACAGGAAACTTAATAAAGCTACAAAAAAGGACGCTTATCCTCTGCCTTATGTGTCGGCCACGCTCGATAAGCTCAGAGATGCAAAATATTTACCTTCTCTCGATATTAAGTCGGCGTTTTGGCAAGTACCAATTGAGGAAAGTTCTAAAGAATTTACAGCTTTCACGGTCCCCGGAAGAGGCTTGTTCCATTTTAACAGAATGCCCTTCGGCTTAACAAACTCCCCGGCAACCTGGCAGCGGCTCATCGATAAAGTTCTTTCGGGCGTATTAGAAAATTTCGTGTTCGTTTATTTGGACGATGTCATTGTTATAACTCAGACTTTTGAAGAGCACATCAGAGTATTGAAAGAAGTTTTTGACAGGCTTTCTAAGGCTGGCTTGGTGGTGAATTTTGAGAAGTGTGAATTTTGTAGAGAAGAACTTAAATATCTGGGATATATTGTAGGGGAAAATGGTTTACAAGTCGATCCTGGAAAAGTAAAAAGTATATTAGACATTCCTTCCCCAAAATCGGTAAAAGAAGTACGTCGTTTCATAGGAGCTGTATCGTGGTACCGACGTTTCGTACCGAATTTCTCGACGATCGTTGCTCCTTTGACCAGTTTGCTGAAAAAGAACAGGAAATTTTTATGGAATAATGACTGCCAAGAAACGTTTAACTCAATAAAAGAGAAGCTTATTTCTGCCCCGATCCTCACATGTCCGAACTTTGACCTCCCATTCTACGTTCACACAGACGCATCAGCGTATGGCCTAGGAGCCGTTTTGACACAGAGGGAGGGAGACAAAGAACACGTTAATGCATACCTTAGTAGATCTCTAAATCGTAACGAGCGGAACTACTCGACTACCGAACGAGAATGCTTAGCCGTTCTATGGGCTATCGAAAAGCTTCGACCATACCTAGAAGGTACTCATTTCACAGTCATCACGGACCACGCGTCGTTAGTATGGTTAAATAACCTCAAGGATCCAACCGGTCGACTAGCTCGTTGGGCAGTTAAACTCCAACAGTTTGATTATAATGTGGAGCACCGTAAAGGTAAAGAGCACTTAGTCCCAGATCTATTGTCGCGTTCAGTACCTCAGATTGGCTGCGCAGAATCGGAAAACATAGGCATCGTACAAGATAAATGGTACCTCGAACTGAAAGACAAAATTTGTAAGAATCCAGAAAAATATTCTAACTTTAAAATAGAGAACGAGAAGCTTTGGAAACACAGTGAAGCTAAATATCCAGCCCTTGCTGCGGAGGACGATTATTGGCGAGAGGTCGTTCCTAAAGAAAAACGGAAAAGTATATTGCGCGTCCTGCACGATGATCCCATTGCAGGGCATACTGGCTCAAAGAAGACTTTTGAACGAGTAGCAGCTCGATATTACTGGCCTAAGATGAGGTATGGAGTAGCACAGTACGTAAAGCACTGCAGAACTTGTCAAGCTACGAAACCCGAGTTAAGGAAAATTGCTGGTCTAATGGCTACCAGACACAATGCTAGATATCCGTGGGAAGTCATCTGTGTGGATATAATCGGACCTTTACCCCGTTCCTCTAGAGGGTACTACAATATCCTGACTATTGTAGACCAATTTAGCAAATTTGCATTACTTTACCCGCTCAGGGCGGCCACAGCGAAATCAATAACTCAAATCCTGGAAGATAACGTTTTCCTCATTTTCGGTGTACCTTGCACTCTAATATGCGACAACGGAGTACAGTTTAAGAGCAAAGACCTAAGACAACTATGCGACCAGTATGGAACGTCCATATCTTACACGGCCTACTACCATCCCCAAGCGAACCCGGCGGAACGGACAAATCAAGTTGTGAAGAAAATGCTCAGAGCTTATATTTCGGACAATCATAGATTATGGGATGTTCAGCTAGCGAAAGTGGCATGCGCGATTCGAACATCAGTACACGAGGTTACTAAGCTCACACCGTATTTCATAAATTTTGGACGAGAAATGCTAACCAGCGGTAAATGCGCAAGAAGAGAGAATGATATTGACTGGACAGCCCGTTCTAAAGCCCTCGAAGAAGTTTTGGAAGATGTACGAAAACGATTAAATACTGCCAGTCGCGTTAGTAAGAATAAATACGATCTCCGCAGAAGAGATGTCACATATTACCCAAATGATGTGGTCTGGAGGAAAAACTTCGTACAATCCAATGCTGCTAAATACTTCAATGCGAAGTTAGCTCCAAAATACGTAGGACCCTATCAGATTTTGAAACGATTATCACCATGGACATTTGGTCAACAAAGAAGGTAAAAGCGCTGGGGTATGGCATGCTAAAGATCTTCGGCCTTACAATCGTAAAGCTCCCGATGACTAAGAGACCACTCCCGGTAGCCCCAAAAAGGCATCCGACCAGCTTAACTGGCAACGACAGGGTATCATAAGGCCGCTTAGGCAACCCTACCTAGCGGCTGGTACACCTCTAGGAATCTTTTAACAGTATGCCTATTTTATTCTCAGAAAAAAAAAACAACTCCCTTCTTCATTAAGGTGATCACTAACTAATTCCAATGTGGGACAACGATCCTCCCTTCGTTTAAATTGCTCAACGTAATTTCGAAATAACAAGATAGCAACCAAAGATGTCATAAAGAATTACGTCTATTGGTATTAACGTAAAAGTTCATCGTTGTTAGATAAAATAGATAGGAAAAATGAGAGACAAAAGCAATCTCTGGTTTAAAGGAATAGAACTGAAAGCAAGATTTTGCAGAAATCATTACACGCGTAGTCTTTAAGGGAGAAGAAAAATTTAATTAATGGGAAAAACATTATAGTATAGAAAGGGAGCGGAATATAAAATGTTACCACAGAATTTATAGGTAAATAATGAAAGGCAACTATTTAAATATAATATAGTTATAGTCTTAGTATAGTTTTTTTAAGTTTTGAAGTTATTAGACTTGAACTGAAATCCTCAGCCAATAACTACATGAAATGCAATAAACGTGTGATAGGTTGGTGTCATTCTTCTTAAAATAAACTTCGACACCTTTTCTTGGGTCATACACCTTTAATTATATGGGCTTAAACTCGTCGCAAATATTGGCTAATTCTAGCCTACTTTCACCTTAGATTCTCGGTGTTGCTCATACTTCTCTAGACGGCTTTTCGCGATTCAAATTGAAATTTTTGGATAAACCATTCATGTTGATGCCGTGGCTTAGTCTTGAATTGGAAGCTTAAATTTTGTAGATGGGTTATAACACTCTTTTGAGTTAGACTTGCGATTAGGGCCAATGTATCTTAATTTGGTGTCACGGTTAAGTAAAATGAATTATCGCGAACGAAATATTAGTAAAATCAATTAATTTAAATGAGATCGTAATACGCTCTATAGAAGATCAGTGTTAATTTTGAATTTGTCTGTCGGAAGATCTTTTTCTTGTCCTCGAAAAACAACTAATCTAACCTAATTTGATACCGCCAATTTCCTTTTTTTGGACAAGTCAGTTTCGGCAAGATTGTATTGGGCGAATTTTATCAAAAGTTCACGGGATAATGGAGATAAACTTTAGGTATTAGAATAACCTTATAAGTTGAAATACAATCTTTATGGCTAGCTTAGTTTTAGGAATATATTATTATTGAGAAGATTTCGGTGAAATCTTCTGGAAGTAAGGGGGGAGTGTTACAAGTCCAAAGCCACCCACCACCCGAATGCAGAAATGACTATTCGCCAATAGATGTCAGCATGCGTGCCGTCCCCATAATCACTTATTAAGTTTGTACTGCTTTGGTTTTCTTTATCTCCACAGGGCGTCGAGAATGACGAGCAGAATTAGCGCACCATGTGTCAGCAGCAGCGCGTCGGATACGCTCACGGGAGTGCCAACCTTGTATTCGGAGATTTTCCCTCGAAACGACAACCCTACCCAACACCTAAAGGCGAAGTGGAGGCCCTTACAACTGCACTGGATTAATTATAATTAGATAACAATTAAACATAATGAAGTAATGAATTGTAATTTATGATTAAGTTGTGTGATAAAAGTCAGGTACCTACGTGTTTAGCAACCCAAAATGTTCCAAACTTCGAAAGTACGTGTAAACGTAACTCTGAATTCATTCATTCGAGACTCGCAACAAGACGAGACTATTCGTCAGTTCTGACAGACGGGGCAACGCTTTTGGGACGTGGCTGTGAAAAGGTACGAGACGAACAGAAAGGAAGCGGACATCTCTCGTAGCAGAGCAGTAATTTTTGACGGGTGAAATTTTCATCGGCGTGGATCCTTTAAAATCCAGCTAGAATTAGCACGCAGGATAATCCTGTTATTACTAATTCGGAGTCTCGAGTCCCAATCTTGTTCGTTGGCCGGATATTTTGGTGCTAAAATTCAGAGCGGCGGAACCAGGGTAATCTTTCGAAGGAACATTTTGAGGAAGAATTTATCAAGTACGTAAGGTATAATTTTTTGTATTGGTAGTGATTAGATTAATAAACAATAACAATATTAGTGTTTATATGAACTCGATTTCTCTTTTAATTCGTTTTCCCGAGTTTCTTGGTTAACCTAAAAAACCAAGTGGCGCCCATATTACGTTCCTAAAAGAACCCAGCCTGTCTCCACTGAGAGGCCGCGTGAAGAAGGGCGAAGCCCTGTTTAATGAAAATTTGCGTAACAACTTCGTCAGGCAAAAAAGTTTATCGACACCTCTGGAGGAAAAACAAAAGAACTATTACTCCTCAAGAAAACAGAACTCAAAATAATTACAGAACTCTTCTCAGGCCATTGCCCCTTGAGGTATCACCTTAACAAGATGGGCTTGGCTGAGACTTCATCCTGCCGCTTTTGCCAGGGTGCTCATGAAACCTCGGAGCACCTTCTCTGCAACTGCGAAGCATTGACCAGGCGGAGACTACTCCATCTCGAACATGCTTTTCCTACACCTAACTACGTACGGAACCTCAATTCCAGAAGGATCCTAGACTTTATTAACAGTCTGAACCTAGAAAGGGAATAAATTCAACGGGGACTCACAATACATCTTTTAGGTCGCGGTGATTGCGAGGCTGACGCCTACACACCCCTCTACGAATCTAATCTAATCTAATATGCACATTGTCATTAGGCCTTGAAACAGAAGCACGTGGCAGACTAAGCAATTACTCACTTTGGAAAAGTGATAAATGTTTGTGAGAAATAATCCATGTTTGCATGAATCATTTTATAATTGCTTACAAGCATTTACAATTCGAAGTGTTTATGGCAAACAAGATGAAAAAATACTACTTGTCTCACATATTTGAGATATTAGCCACTAATATCTCCATTATTTCAACTTGAATATTATTTCCTTCAAATAAGACGAGTGTTTCCAGCAATTAATGTAATTATTTGAGCCGCATAAGACAACATCCAATTTTTTTATGTTGCATGGAAACACTTAAAGTGTTTGATGTAAATACGTTAATATTTATAACATAAACTAATTAATTGGAGGAAACATTTTATCGCTTCAAGTATATTCTGCAAACTGTTAATAGTGGTGGGAAATTATAATCGCTATTTAAAAGTAACTACTTATTGGTGTAAGCATTATATAATTTTATGGAAACACTTCCCAAATACTTATTTTTTTCAGTGTACATATCCCCACATATTATTTAGGTTACCTTCTTGTATCTCGGTAACTCTGTTTGCCACATAAGTTTTCCATCTATTTGGATGACCTGATATCCAGGCCAATACGATTTTTGAATCGCACCATGAAAAACTGCTGACATTACTCATGTGCATGTCACCCCGAACTTGTCTTAGTAGTCTAGTTAACAACACTGCTCCACTCAACTCAAGTCTTGGCAGATTAATTGGCTTTGCGGGAGCCACTCAAGTTTTTGACATGAGCAATGTTGTTTTTATTGTGCCGTCTGTTATGGTCGTAGCGTATTGCATATAGCAATATGTTGCCAGTCAAAGTGTGAGCTAGATTACTCGTTCAAAATTCTCCAATGATACACCATCTAGTACAGTATATTCACCTGTTCAGCTGTTTTAAAAGCTGTTAAGCTGTTGTAAGAGCTGTTTTAAAAGCTGTTAAGCTGTTATCAGAGCTGTTTTAAAAGCTGTTAAGCTGTTATTAGAGCTGTTTGAAAAGCTGTTAAGCTGTTATCAGAGCTGTTTGAAAAGCTGTTAAGCTGTTATCAGAGCTGTTTGGAAAGCTGTTAAGCTGTTATCAGAGCTGTTTGAAAAGCTGTTAAGCTGTTATCAGAGCTGTTTGAAAAGCTGTATACCTGTTATAAGAGCTGTTTGAAAAGCTGTTAAGCTGTTATCAGAGCTGTTCGGAAAGCTGTTTACCTGTTATCAGACCTGTTTGAAAAGCCACTAAGCTGTTATAAGAGCTGTTTAAAAAGCTGTTAATCTGTGAGAAAACAGCTCTGATAACAGCTTAACAGCTTTTCAAACAGCTCTGATAACAGCTTAACAGCTTTCCAAACAGCTCTGATAACAGCTTAACAGCTTTTCAAACAGCTCTGATAACAGCTTAACAGCTTTTCAAACATCTCTGATAACAGCTTAAAAGCTTTTCAAACAGCTCTGATAACGGCTTTTCGAACAGCTCTGATAACAGGTAAACAGCTTTCCAAACAGCTCTGATAAGACCCAAAAGAGTTTAGATTAGGTTAGTGTCTTAAAATAATAAGCGACGAATGATAGTAGACTAGACATACATAGCCTCGTGACCGTAGTAATTTTATATATTTATAGTTGTGCACTGCTATGCTATACAAGATCTAAGTGGGAAAAGATAACAGCTTTTCAAACAGCTCTGATAACAGCTTAACAGCTTTTCAAACAGCTTTTCAAACAACTCTAATAACAGCTTAACAGCTTTTAAAACAGCTCTGATAACAGCTTAACAGCTTTTAAAACAGCTCTTATAACAGCTTTTAAAACAGATCTTATAACAGCTTAACAGCTTTTCAAACAGGGTTTTTGGTGTTATTCGGTGTTTCCGGGTGTTGCTTTGGTGTTAATTTGGTATTAATTTGGTGCTATTTGGTGTAATTTGGTATTACTTGGTGTTTGCATGTGTTGCTTTGGTGTTAATTTGGTGTTATTTGGCATAATTTGGTGGCATTATTTGGTGTTACCCGATGCTGTTTTGGTGTTGTTTTGTTATTATCTGTTGAGCGGTTATAAATATCTGTTTCAGCTGTTCTTTCTTAGTGTTTTAGCAACCGCCAATATGTTTGAATGTATAGAGTGTAACAAATCATTTAGTCGTGGTTATAGCCTCTTACGACATAAGAAACGGCGGACACATTCACTTAAAAGTGAAAAGCGTGAAAAAAAAATACACCTGAGGATACTTTATTATCAACGTTCACCGATGAAAGCGGTTGTAGCCCTACAGAAAATATTCAGAACAAAATGATAGCACTGAGAAAAACCCAAGAATCCTTAAAAGCGCGGCTACCTTTTAAAATAATACCACAACACACCAAGCATGATCGTAATTTTGGTAACATACTCCCCGATCAAATAAAAGAGGAAGACAGCGAAGGGGAAAAGAAGAATGATCATGATAATAATAAATCAATTGAGGGAAGTGAACAAAGCTATGATACCGGTGACGGTGATGATAATGATACAGGTTCAAAATATACGGAGCCAAATATACTCGTGAATGAATTGCGATTCTTATTACCATGTAGAAAGACTGCAAAAAGAGTTTTTGAAATCATACAGCAGTTAAAGAATCAGGGGGTAGTTCAAAACTAAACAACACATACATATAAAACAAACATAGCACAATAGCTGAGAAATAGTTATCTCATACAAGAAAATGTAAGGAGAAAATTAAAAAAAAAATTAATTAAATTCATCATTTGGATAATTCCTTTTATTTCCAGCAACTCATATCGGTCAACGTCCATTTTGTGCGTGGTGCTCCTTTTTAGGCAGAGACATTGATGGTGATGGGATTTCTGAACAAAATGTATGGTGTGAGGCGGACACGAAGAGTAGTCTAATATCCCGTCTTTCTTAATGCTTTTACACTATATGTAGTTTAATAAAAAATTAAATGTTTTAAAAAGTTTTTTTAATCATTTTGTATAGAACATAATGTTACCAGATTCTTATAAGATTTTCTTCTGCTTATTAGATTTTGTATAGAATATACTCTTACCAAATTCTTATACTAGATTTTTCTGCCTGTTGGATTTTGTGCAGAACATGCCATTACCAAATTCTTATAACATATACATGATAAGTCTATAAAAATCAAATTATATAGAAACTTCCGTCCAGTAAATTTTCCCCGCTTTACTCTTTCAATTTTAACATATTCAATGATAAATTCAATGTCTTAGGGTTTGCTGACTAAGAGATAGTTGATGGTTTTCTAATTCCAGCAAAGTACTAGTTTTGCATGTAGCTAGAAGAGATACTCAATTTCTTTGTTTGTCTAATACCATACGAAAATCTTTCAGTTGATATCACTTTCATTATAATATTATCGAGGATTAGTATACCCATCAATTTTCAGTTTTATCGTTGCTGGTGTCGATTATAGAGCAATTCTACTTTGAGTGATGCAATCTGTAAAATGAATTAATGCTTAAATGAATACTTATTCTTTTAAATAACACAGCAGCTTAGTCATGCCGTTAGGAATACATCTGACTACCAAAAATTTACTTTTACTACTTACTCACAGCTAAGTCGAATCTCCCATACAACTTCCAGTATTCATCTAAGACATCGTCAAGTGAATTCTTAGTTAACATATCCTACTAGTTTAATATCATATCAAACCAAAGCTTGAATTTAACGCAGCTTTCACGGCTAGAAAATACTGTGCCGATCTCAATATTACCATGCTCTTAGCAGTTTTGCATGATCTATTTTTAGATATGTATTCGCCCAAACCAGCTCAACACATGATAGCCCCTGACGGCCAGAGCATATAAAGCAAACAACTGATAACACCAAGTTCCAAGCTGGCAAGTAAACGATAGCATATTGTCGCTAAAGCTCTCATCCACCAAGTATACATACCAGCCCAACACAAGCATGATAATTCTAGACAGCCATAGCATATCAATCAAGCAACTGATAACACAAAGCTCCAAGGCAGATGTTGTGTGTAGAGCGAGATGGTTGAAAAGTATGGTATTCACTAAAGTTTCCTACTAGATTATGAGCACCCTCCGCACATAAAAGAAACTTCATGCACCACCAAACTTAACCTCTCCTCAAAATATTTGTTAATCCCAGACCGAAAAATATAGCGAATTGTAAACAAAACCTATAGGCTTCCTCATTGATCAATATCCAAAAGATAATTTCAAGCTATCATGCCCACCTAAAATATGAACACAGATTTATTGTTATGGTCGTAGCGTATTGTATATAGCAATATGCTACACGTACTGTAGCGTGTATGTCGGCTGCTGTCCATAGCGGAAAGCGAACGCACCCTGACTGGGAGAAGTGCTTTACTCAAGCTCAAGTGACATGTCGTTGAAGACAAGTAAGAAGAAGACATTCGTTTTGTCTTGTCAAAAACGTGAAAGTGAAAGGACGTGAAAAGTTGAAGACAACCAAATCATAAAATTTCAACGGCATCGGTGGAAATCCATCCCTCATGAGAAAATTTTTCGTACACTTCCAGCCGACATATTCTGAAATATCTCGACAGTAAGTACACTGCAAAACCCTGTTGAACTCATGGATACCTGTTTTATGGGGATTCATGCACAAGTTTCTACCGCTCGAAGAGTTGGCAGCCGTAGTGCGAACTGGATTCCCTGTTCAAAATTCTTCCATGATTCTACACCATTTAGTACAGTATATTCACCAGCAACAGCTGCAACAAATAAAACTGGGAGCAAAATCAGCATTTAAAATAGTACTCGGACTAACATAGCATATAGATAAAACAAGAGAATCTCTACCTGGAGAATCAAATAATCTCTTCTACCAAGAATCTCTAGAACAAGCAACAAAAAATGTTAGGAAGTAAACGCCGAAATAGTATTGAAACTTCAGAACATCTCTTTACAGAAGGGTAAATTGCAGCGACAATACAGCTAAGTACCATTAGCAAGTAATTTAATAATAGAATAACAAAGAAAAAAAAAACAAAAGCACGGAACCAATTATTAAATGTGCAGCAAAGATCATTTTAAATAAATATAGCTTAAGATTTTTTTTTGGTAAATCATAGCAAATATACAAATAGCATTTTCGGGAGAAAATAATGAAAAGCTTTAAAGATTCTTCTTCATTTATATCTGCATATTAGGTATTATCTTGAATCATTGAATACAGTAATGCTCACATGAAATACGTACATACGTTCCTGTTAAATTAGATA
Organism: Dioctria rufipes; assembly: GCA_963924295.1. NCBI lineage: Eukaryota > Metazoa > Arthropoda > Insecta > Diptera > Asilidae > Dioctria > Dioctria rufipes. Next base: position 112,015,376 of record OZ002740.1, read on the forward strand.
CTTACCACAAAGTTATGTCACTTTACAATCAATTAAACTTAACTAAATTTTAATATTTAAGAGTGATTCTACACCCACATACACAAAGCAAGCTAAGGTTGGGGATTTGTGCGCACAAGTTACTTCTTCTTTACTTACTTCGAATCTCTTAACAGCTAACAATATATTCTCATTCATTTTCCGTCTCGCATCGTACGTATATGTTAGATTATCACCTCACATCGCGGCATATTTTTTGAGACTATGAAACTGGCATACACATTTATATAAAAGAATTTTAATATTTAATTTCTCTCGTTTAGTTAAGGGTAGATAAGAAAAAAAATGCATTATCATCCAAACATTTATGTACATACATTTTGAAACATTTCTTACGATAAGTTAGTCTGAAATTAAAAGCCGAAATTTATGAATTATGGCTGCAGGGCAAGATCGAGATATTTTTATATGGAATCATTTTCTTTAAATGGTATTTATCTTTACTCTATTATTATCCTAGGAAGTTCAATAATCTTAGCTCTATTTGTTTTAATGTGAAAAGCAAAATTAAACATATGCAATGAGTCTTGCCATGTACGTTGCGGCGATTTAAAATTATACTAATTATAGGAATCAATAGCATTTTTTTGTAAGAAGGAAACACTTGCGATTATAACATGAACATGATTGGCTGAGTTTTTACTTTTCCTTCACATCCCGGAGCCCTCTATCGCATGAGACCGCGGTCGTCTAGGCTTGCCTAGTCTCTCTCTTTCTATAGGTCAACAAAGGGACTTTGGACGATTGTGCCACCCAAAGTCGATGGGAGGATGGGGCTTGGCAGGAAGGCATGCCATCTGCGCCTTCAATGGAGCATAGGTAAGTGACGTAAGGGTCCCTTCAGGACCGAGTGTGTGCTGGCTCGTTCAAGTAGGCATGAAGATTTTTTTTTGATTATGCGTGGTGACAGCGGCAGGTATTTTCGGGAACCTCCCCACATTCTCCGCCACCCTTAGCCGAGGTGCTAGCATGCCGCCCTGTGCTATCGCTGTCATCGAGTGATCTGTCAGCTTAGGCTGGCAGTTTGGACTTCACGTCCTGACCATTCACTCTCAACATACTTCCATAACAAAATGGCGCCCAACGTGGGGCCACCTCAATTAGACTTCGGTGGTCTAAATGTAACATTTGCTGAGGATTGTGATTACTTCGAGATATGGGCATTTGGCTGTTAGCTAAATAGCCTGACTCGGTAATTGCATAATCAGTGGAGGTTATATGCGGACCTGGGTTTAATTGTTTGTTATTAGCTGATTTTCTGTAGAGTAACGTAAAGTTTTTAAAGTTTTGAGATTTTGTTTTTTGATTGATTTTGTAACGATTGAAGTAAAGTAACGTTTGAAAAGTTTTCTTGTAGAGTAAAGTAAAGTTTGTGAATTGAAGTTCGACTCTAGGTTTGACTTTGGTCAAGCCTCGAGTCTGTACAGGTGTCTAGTTTTTTAATTTTTTTTTTTTTTAATTTTTTTAAATTGATCTTTCCCGCTGGCCTTCTGCCATGGAAATGGTAGGTGGCCTCACAAATTTTTTTGGATTGTGTTCTCGCGGACAATTGTTCTGTTGGCCAACTGGCTGGACAGAGTTATGAGTCTGTGAGACGACTTTTTGGCTTTCAGCTAATTAGTTGACCAGATCCATGTCTCTGCCCAGCTGGCGAACTATCTGGACATGAGGATCCGGTGAAGAGGAGAGGAAGAGTTCTCTGAGGGTGGGAGTGATGCTGGAGATCTTCAGTAATCAGGAGTTGGCATACTGCTAACTGCCTGGCTGAAGAATCTCTAGTAGCATTCTCAGCCTTTGACACCTCCAACTTGACATTTCCCAGAGTTCTGTCAGAACCCAACCAAATCTTTCATGCACCACTCACCACTGCCTATATCCTGTTTTTGACCTTGGAAGAGAGAGAGCGACCTGACCTCTTATGTGAGGGTTAGCTTCGGGAAGTGAGGGAGAAATTGTATGAACTTTGTTAAAGAATTTTGTTTGAAACGCTTGAATTGTTTTCGTGATCTTTTTGGATCCTTCGTAATTTTCAGAATTTTTTTGAAGATTTTTATTCGACGAGGCTGTTAACGCTTCCCGACATTGGTTTTTTGTCTTGGAATTCATTCTTTACACTATCTCTATTTGAGAAGCCTTAATTAACTTTTCGAATCCTTGTTTTTCTAATTTTTTTTTTTCAATTTCTTCGAACGTTTGGGAAAACTTTTGTTTGAATTTGAGTATCTCGCCCAAAGCCTTCGACTTTAAAATAGTATTTAGCCATCATCACATTGTGAAGAGCGTGTCTCTTTCAAACGTGCAAACTTCTAAAATTTTTTGGGATAACTATCCTAAACCCGGATTTGACAATTTTTACATGACTTACGTCTAAATTCATTATGGCTACAGTGAGGACACCACCTCCAGCGACAAACGGTATGACAATGCTGCCTGAACCATGTTCTATCTGCCGGGACGCAAGCTGGTCAGTCGATCGGAAGCCGGTTATGACTGTATGCGAGCATATTTTCCACCAGGCATGCCTGCAGACCGAAGAAGGTGAAGCCCGCGAAATCGACAAGGCGCGACTCATTGCCAACCTTTGATTTGCCTAACTTTGACTTACCACATTCGAATCGACGATCCTTGTCTCCAGGAATGCCTGACTTACATTCAAGGACTTTTGTAAACCCGAGTCCTCGACGTGATAGTCCAGCGCGCAAGCTCAAGACCACAACACCTCAGCTGCTACGGATGCGCTGATAGCAGGCTTGAGCATAAAGATGGAAGACCTAATAAACCGAGGTCTCCAGCAGGGTTTAAATGTTTTGCGGTCTGAGTTAGGAAACGATATCAGAAAACAAGTAGCAGCAGCAATACCGCCAGCAGACTCCACACGACCTCCTTCGTCCAGAAGCAATCAGAGGCCGTCAAACGATTTTCCTACACGGGGAAGGCAATCATTTAGGAGACCATCACCACCTTCTGGTCAACCTTCTGGTCAACCTTTTGGTCAACCTTCTGGTCAATCTTTTGGTCAACCTTTTGGTCAACCTTTTGCTCAACCTTTTGATCAGCCTAAAAATCCGTCCAGACCGAACTTTATACCACCTCAACCCCCTCCACCACCTATGCGTGTTCCTGCTAATGTAGGATACCGACGATCAGGCAGTCCAATAAGGAGATGGAGCCTGACCTATAATGGGAATAACGCAGAACTCTCAGTTGACGAATTCATCTTCAGAGTCGAAGCGCTTACGCACTCCGCTCTAGAAGGGGATTTTGGGTTGTTAATAAGAAATATGCTTACGCTACTGACAGGACCAGCGAAGGACTGGTATTGGTCGGTACTACGTCAAAATCCATTTCCAACTTGGGACGTCATTAATATGGGATTGTATACCGAATGGGGAACGCCTAAGGATGATCTGAAAACTAGATTTCAACTGATGTTCAGAAAACAAAAGCCTGGGGAACTGTTCGCAATGTATCACCACCATCTGGGGTTGCTGCGCGATCAGTTACAGAACGCTATGCCAAACCAAGAGTTTCTGGAGATTGTCAAATCGAATCTCTTGCCGGAGATTCAAGAAAAAATCTGTCTGCATCCTACTGATACGATAGGACAGCTGAGATCGCTGGTCACGCGTATCCAAGCTTCACAGGCACGTATTGCGACAGCTGGCAGTTGGAATCCTTACCGAACCCAACGAGTGCAAGAAGTTGACCATCTTCTGACCTTAGATCCTGAACTGGCAGTAGCAACAGGCAGTGATAACAGCCTAGGTGACGTATCGAGTATTTCAGCCAAACGCCCTATTATATGCTGGAACTGTGACCAGTCCGGTCATTTGTATCAGGACTGCAGACAAGAAAGACAAGTGGTGTTCTGTTATGGATGTGGACGGAAGAACACCTTCAAGCCAGATTGCAGTCAATGTCAACAAAAAAACTTCAGACGGGTCGGGAATACCAACACCTCTTTCCGACCAGCGTCGACATCACGAGCAATCAATGCATCGAACACTCCAGTTCAAGCATTGAACAAGGAGGAAGGTCCGTTCCATTAGCAGACACTAGCGATAACTCCCTGTTACGCCCTCTGATATCATTCAGTGATTCTGGTGATATCAGTACAACACCTGATAGTACGAATGTTGCATCGATAGAGGCGGAGAACTTAATAGACTTCTCCGCAGATATTCAAGCTCCCATTTCCACTTCTGGGGAGCCCATGACCTTGTTGGACACTTCTTTAGAAGAGTCTTTAATCTTCGATGTCCCGTTGACACCTATAGCACGCGTAGTGGGCGTGAGCCAGTTTTACATCCGCTGACGCCGTATCATACGCGTCTGCAGAGATATAGAGCAGCAAGAGACCGAATTTTCTCCTCGGTGGCGGAGTTAGCTGACATCATGTTTCCTGACTTGGATATGAGACCGAAAAAGAAACGATCAACTGTTCGTTGGCGGGAATACTGTCGACGAATGAAACTAGAAAGAAAAAAACTGGCACAGATTTCCGTGTCGATGCCAGACGACATTCGACCGTACGCCGAAGTAAAGCTGCTCGGGCGAACTGAGAATGGATTACTTGATAGTGGTGCCACTGTCAGTATTCTAGGCCAGGGAGCTCTAGAGAAGCTTGCGGAAGCAGATGTCGAATGGAAGAAGTATCAGACACAGGTCCAAGTAGCTAATGGGGCCATGACGACTGTTCATAGTCATGTGAATTTGGACGTCACTTTCCGTGGTACGACCCAAAACGTGCGTTTTTACGTGGTTCCTGGGCTCACACAGGCACTATATCTGGGAATAGACTTCTGGCGTCTATTTGGGTTGGCACCAGATGTCCTGGGTATAGTCGCAGAAGTGAATCTAAGTGGAATAGCTACCTCTGACACCGACAGCCACCTTCTTTCTAGTCTCGATCAACAACGACTAGAAGCCACAAAACAGCTTTTCCCCTCTTTCGCCTCTTTAGGCCTTGGGAAAACATCACTGGTCACTCACAGGATTGAAACGAATGACGCCGCCCCGATAAAACAGCGCTTTTATCCGATCTCGCCGGCAGTGCAAAGTTTGATGGATGCTGAATTAGAGCGAATGCTATCACTGGGTGTGATGATAGAGGAGAGCCAGAGTCCTTGGAGCTCTCCCGTTGTTCTGGTAAGGAAGCCTGGAAAGGTCTGGCTTTGTTTTAGCGCCAGGAAGGTCAACTCTGTTACGAAGAAGGATGCCTGTCCGCTACCGCAGATAGACGCACTTCTTAGTCGACTTCCTCCGGCCAATTAAATAACGAGCCTGGACCTGAAAGACGCATTCTGGCAGATCCCACTGGACGCTGATTCCAGAGAGAGGACCGCTTTCACAGTACCTGGTCATCCTCTCTATCAGTGCACGGTGATGCCATTCGGCCTATGCAATGCTCCACAAACTATGTGTCGCCTCATGGATAAAGTCATTCCTTTCGATCTTCGTGAGAACGTTCTCGTCTATCTAGACGATTTATTAATTCTGTCTTCAGACTTCGATACTCATCTCACGCTGCTAGCCCGTGTAGCGGATTGTTTGAGGAAAGCTGGCCTTACTATCAACGTCGACAAGAGTAAATTTTGTATCAAGGAGACTAAATACTTGGGATTCATTGTAGGAAGGGGAGGTATGAGAACTGACCCTGACAAAATTTCAGCCATAGTTGACTATCCGTCACCTAAAACTGTTCGGCAAGCTCGACGCCTACTAGGTATGGCGGGATGGTATAGACGGTTCATCCCGAACTATGCTGATGTGACTGCCTCCATTACAGACACTTTGAAAAACCCGAGTCAGTTCAAATGGACACCTGAAGCCCAGACGTCTCTTGATCTTTTAAAGAAGAAACTTACTTCTGCTCCGTTGCTAGTGAGTCCAGACTTCACCAAACCGTTCGTTATCCAGTGCGATGCGAGCCAACAAGGTATTGGAGGAGTGCTGCTTCAACTAGATGACGATGGCCACGAGAAGCCAATAGCCTACGTCTCGAAAAAGTTGAACTCAGCACAGAGAAATTACACCGTCACAGAGCAAGAATGCTTGGCTGCACTCTTGAGCGTGCAGAAGTTCCGGGCCTTCATCGAACTTATGCCGTTTAAGATAGTGACTGATCATGCAAGCTTGAAATGGCTGATGTCTCAAAAGGACCTCAGTGGTAGACTTGCTCGATGGAGTCTGAAGCTTCAGGGCTTCGACTTCACTATTGAGCACAGGAAAGGAAGCCTGAACGTCGTGCCTGATGCGATGTCACGCATTCATTGTGACAACCTGAACACCAACGAAGGTCCTGGCCCGGAAGTTGACCTTAGTTCGCCATATTTCAACTCGTTGGAATATGAGGAACTGAGGCATAAGGTTAAAACGACTTCTGGCAGACTACCAGATGTTTGCGTCAGGGATGATTTCGTATATATCCGGACTGCTCCGAGAACAGGCGATCCTATTCAGGAAGAAGAAGCTTGGAAGCTTTGGATTCCACGAGGGCTTGTCAACGACGTCATTTCAAGGGCTCATGATCCGCCACTAGTTTCACACGGAGGCATAGGGAAAACACTGGAACGTCTGCGAAGACATCTGTACTGGCCACGAATGACAGTTGATGTCAGGAACTACGTAGGCGCCTGTGACGTGTGTAAGGAAACAAAGGCTCCTAATACCATTTTGCGACCACCTATAAGAGTCCAGTCTGTGACAGAACGACCATAGCAAAAGCTGTACATTGATTTTCTAGGTCCATATCCTCGGTCAGTAAGAGGAAACGTCTGCATCTTAATAGTTCTTGACCACTTTTCTAAATTTCCACTTCTCAAACCTATGAGAAAAGCGTCTACGCTCAAAGTATGCCAATTCATTGAGACTGAAATGTTTCACGTCTTCGGAGTCCCGGAAATTATCGTCTCGGACAATGGAGTCCACTTTAGCTCGACTCCGTTCACCAGATTACTGGAAAAATATGGGGTGAAGCACATGCGAACGGCAGTTCACTCGCCCCAAGCAAACGCCTCAGAGCGAGTAAATAGGTCTCTATTGTCGGGGATTAGAGCATATATCAAGAAGGAAAACACGAGATGGGATGAGAAACTAAGCCATGTAGCTAGTTCCCTCAGGAGCTCTTTACATCAAGCTACTGGTTTCTCTCCCTATCGAACACTCTTCGGTCAACAAATGATTGAACATGGGAGCTCCTATCCCATCTTGAGGAGCCTTGGAACTCTTAATGAGCCATTGAGAGTGGGCGCAGAAGATAAAATGAGATTGATCCGTGCGAGAGTGCAGGAAAACTTACAACACGCATTCCAACAGGGTTCACGAGCCTACAATCTCAGGGCGAAACTTGTCGAGTTCAAAGTTGGTCAAGAGGTGTTTAGACGGAATTTTGCCCAAAGCAATTTCCAGCAGCAGACCAGTGCAAAACTGGGACCGAAATTTGTCAAATGTCGAGTCAGAGCCAAGAAAGGAAATTTCCTATACGAGCTTGAAGATCTGCGGGGAAAACTGGTAGGTGTCTATCACGCCAAAGACATCAAGCAGTGACCATCATTGTGAGAACACCGCCTATACCTATTGTCGTTTATTCCTGGTAGCCCTAAGAAGGCATCCGGCCAGCTTCACTGGTAAACTATAGGATATCGCGAAGCCCTCCTATTGCCCCGTCAATGGTGGGTGATATACCTGTTGAAATCCATTCCTGGATAAGGCTGTTAGCATGTCACTACTTCAACGACGCCTGGGAGACACACCCCTGAACAATGGCAGTCTGCACTTTACGTCCAAAGCCAATCACTCCACTATAGTCCCATAACAAAAATGGCGCCCAACGTGGGGCCACCTCAGTCAGCCTCGGTGTCTAAATGTGTTTGACACTGGGGACTGGGACTACTTGAGATATGGACATTTGGTTTGTAGCTAAATCATCTGACTCGGTAGTCTCATATCTAGTGAAGGATACATGCGGACCTGAGGTTTGACTGGTTTTGTTATATGAAATTTTTGTAAAGTATCGTAAAAGTTTTAAGATTTTGAGTTTGATTTTTGAAAGTTGGTTAAAGTAAAGTAAAGTGAAGTAACGAAACGAACGGAAGTTTTTTTGAAAGTTGAAGTTCGGCTTTAGGTTTGACTTTGGTCAAGCCTCAAGCTTGAACAAATTGTTGATTTTTAAATTTTTGGAAATTTGTTTGATTTTTTTTTAATGATCTTTCCCGCTGGCCTTCTGCCATGGAAATGGTAGGTGGCCTCACGAAATTTCTTTGTGTGAGCTCTCGCGGAGACATGTCTCTGTTGGCAAACTGGCTGGACAGAGTTATGAGTCTGCGAGACGACTGTTTGGCTTCCAGCTAATTAGTTGACCAGACTCATGACTCTGCCCAACTAGCGAACTTGCTGGAGATGATGATCCGGTGTGGAGGAGAGGAAGAGTTCTTGGAGGGTGGAATTGATGCTGGAGATCTTCAGTGATCAGGAGTTGGCATACTGCTAACTGCCTGGCTGAAGAATCTCTAGTAGCATTTTCAGCCTCTGACACCTCCAAATTCAATCTTCCCAGATTTCTGCGGGAATTCCACATTTTTTCAATGGACACATTCACGTCACTTACTTGTATAAATTTTCTGACCTGAAAAGAGGGAGAGCGACCTGAAGAGTTTTATGTTGACAGTTAGCTCCTGGAAGTGAAGGAGAAATCGTATGATTGTTATTAAGAATTCTTGAAACGCTCGATTGGACGTTTGTGATCTGGTTCTTCGCATTTTTGAACTATTAGAAGAAATTTTGTCATTCGAAGAATTTGCTATCGCTTCTGAACTTTCGATTTTTTTTTTTTTCAACCAGTATTTATATTGTCTCGATTTGAGAAGACGTAGCTAACTTTCGAATCTCTGATTTTTTTGAATTTTTTTCAACTTCTCCGAACGTTTTGGAAAGATTTTTTTCGGTTTGAAATTTTAGTATCCCGTCCCAACCTTCGACTTTAAATTGGTATTTCGTCATCCTCACATTGTGAAGAGCCTGTTATCTCTTCCGAACTTTCGAATTCTTTAAAAAAATTTTTGATATCTATTCCAAACCCTTGGTTTGAAGATTTTTTTTTCTTGAATTACGACTGATTATACAATGGCTACACAGCGAACACCACCGCGAGCGACTGGTGTACCGGTACAGTTGCCAGACCAGTGTTCCATCTGCCAGGAGGGCGACTGGTCAGGACCGAGGAAGCCAGTGAAGACAGTTTGTGGACATGTGTTGCACAAGGCGTGTCTGAAAACGTGGATTGGGCAGCAGTCAAACTGCCCTAACTGCAGTTTCCATCTCACTCAGTATGATTTTACTGAGTATACAGGCACTGTCCGGAAGACCACGAAGCCCGGAAAATCTGTCAGTCACGATCCATTGCCTCCCATGCAGACATTTGACTTACCACCGTTGACAATTCCACCACCTAGTCGGCCACACCTCAGCAGCTACGGATGCTTTGATGGCAGGCTTACGCCTACAAATGCAAGACCTAGTACGCGAAGGCCTCGAACAGAGCCTCAATGTTTTGCAGACTGAGTTAATGAATAGCGTCCGACAACAGATTTCAGCAGCAATGCCGCCCGTGGATTTCTCACGACCACCTCCGTCCATGGGTGACCCAAGACCATCACAAGAATTACACGACTCGCGTAGGCAGTCGTCAAATAGACCACCATCACCACTTGGTCGGCCTCTTGGTCAGCCTAACCAGATTTTGTCCCACCTCCACCACCACCACCTATTCGTAACCCTGCAGGCGTAAGACAACGACGCTCTGGCAGCCCCATCCGCAAATGACATATATCTTATAGCGGTGACAGCTCACGGCTCACTGTCGACGAATTTGTATTTCGAGTAGAAGCATTGACATATTCGGCCTTAGAAGAAGATTACGATCTTCTGGTAAGGTACATGACAACCTTGCTTTCTGGACCAGCTATGGACTGGTACTGGTCTCTCCTGAGGCAAAATTCCACGCCTTCATGGGAGTATGTAAAAACAGCCCTATTAGCTGAATGGGGAGTACCGAAAGATGACCTTAAGGTCAAAGTTCAGCTGATGCTGCGAAAACAGAAAGCAGGGGAGTCGTTCGCCATGTACCACCAACACCTGGTATACCTACGGGACCAATTGCAAACCCTTTGCCAGACGTCGTCTGGAAATAGTCAAGTCCAATCTATTACCGGAGATCCAAAATAAAATTTGTTTGCATCCCACAAACACTATCCACCAGCTAAGGAGTCTTGCGACTCAAATACAAGCTACACAGTAGGTGGATGCGTGTCGTCCGACGGAGTTGAACTGAATATGACACATGAACGCAGTGAGGAAGCAGTAGCACTATCTGCTGGAACTGTGACCAGTCCGGTCACTTCTATCAAGATTGCAGACAGGAGAGACAAGTTGTGTTCTGCTATGGATGCGGACGCAAAAACATTTTCAAGCCCGATTGCAGCTATTGTCGACAGAAAAACCTGAGACGGGTCGGGAATTGCACCACCTCTTTCCGACCAGCGTCAACGTCGCGAGCGACAACTGCAACGAGCACTCCAATTCAATCCTTGAACAAGGAGGAAGGTCCGCTCCATTAGCAGACCTTGACGTATCCCTGAATTGTCCACTGATATCATTCAGTGATTCTGATGATATCAGCAAACCCCTGATGGTACAAATACTTCGCTGATAGAGACGGAGAACCTGATAGACTTCTCCGCAGATCTTCAAGCTCCCATTTCCACTTCTGGGGAGCCCATGACCTTATTAGACACTTCTTTGGAAGAGTCTTTAATTTTCGATGTCCCGATAAAACCGACAGCACTTTTAGCTGACAAGGTTACTGAGCAGGAGATTTGGCCTCACGGCATTTCTGTATTCAAACAGCCACCAAGATCGGTTATGACGAGTGGGCGTGAGCCTGTAGTACATCCGCTGACTCCGTATCATACGCGTCTGCAGTAATATAATGCAGTAAGAGACCGCATCTTCTCCTCGGTAGCGGAGTTAGGTGAAATCATGTTTTCTGACCTGGATATTAGACCGAAAAAGAAACGATCAACCGTTCGTTGGCGGGAATATGTCGACGGATGCGACTGGAAAGAAAGAAACTGGCACAGATTTCCGTGTCGATGCCAGACGACATTCGACCGTATGCTGAAGTAAGACTACTCGGGCGAACTGAGACTGGATTACTTGATAGTGGTGCCACTGTCAGTATTCTAGGCCAGGGAGCTCTAGAGAAGCTTGCAGAAGCAGAGGTTGAATGGAAGAGGTATTGTACACAGGTCCAAGTAGCAAATGGTGCCATGACGACTGTGCATGGTCATGAGGACTTGGATATCACTTTCCGTGGTAAGACCCAAAACGTGCGTTTTTACGTAGTTCCTGGGCTCACACCAGCACTGTATCTAGGAATAGACTTCTGCCGTCTATTTGGGTTGGCTCCAGATGTCCTGGGCATAATTGCAGAAGAGAATCCGAGTCTAGCAGCTACCTCTGACACCGATTGCTATATTCTTTCCAGTCTGGAACAACAAGGCTTGGAAGTCACAAAACAGCTTTTCCCCTCTTTCGCCTCTTTAGGCCTGGGAAAATCATCGTTGGTCGTTCACAAGATTGAAACGAATGACGCCCGCCCCGATAAAACAGCACTTTTATTCGATTTCGCCGGCAGTACAAAGTTTGATGGATGCTGAATTAGAGCGAATGCTATCACTGGGTGTGATAGAGGAGAGCCAGAGTCCTTGGAGCACTCCAGTTGTTCTAGTGACGAAGCCTGGAAAGGTTCGGCTTTGTTTTGACGCCAGGAAAGTCAACTCTGTTACAAAGAAGGACGCCTATCCGCTGCCGCAGATATATGCGCTTCTGAGTCAACTTCCTCCGGCAAACTACATTATAAGCCTGGACCTGAAAGACGCATTCTGGCAGATCCCACTAGACGCTGATTTCAGAGAGAAGACCGCTTTTACTGTACCTGGTCATCCTCTCTATCAGTACACGGTGATGCCATTCGGCCTATGCAACGCTCCACAAACGATGTGCCGCCTCATGGATAAAGTCATTCCTTTTGACGATTTATTAATTCTGTCATCAGACTTTGACTCGTATCTCACGTTACTATCCCGTGTGGCGGATTGTTGGAGGAAAGCTGGCCTCACTATCAACGTCGAGAAGAGCAAGTTTTGCATCATGGAGACCAAATACTTGGGTTTCATTGTCGGAAAAGGAGGTATAAGGACTGATCCCGATAAGATTTCAGCTATAGTTGACTATCCGTCACGTAAAACCGTTCGGCAAGCCCGACGCCTACTAGGTATAGCCGGATGGTATAAACGGTTCATCCCGAACTATGCTGACATAACTGCCTCCATTACAGACACCTTGAAAAATCCTTGTCAGTTCAAGTGGACACCTGAAGCCCAGACGTCTCTTGATCTACTAAAAACCTACTTCTTTTCCGTTGCTAGTGAGCCCAGATTTCACCAAGCCGTTCGTTATACAGTGTGATGTGAGCCAACAAGGTATTGGCGGGGTGCTGATTCAACTAGATGACGATGGCCACGAGAAGCCAATAGCCTATGTTGCGGGAGTCAATGTCCCCCTTGAAGTAATGGTGGCAGCAAGCCTAAAACACAAAACAAAGACTAGCATTAATAAAAAGAAACAAATTATATTAATACGATTGAAAAAATCAAAAATATCTTCCCTTTGAAAGTTACTTTGGCTGCCACCTAGTAACTACAAGATGATACGCAAGCATCTACGAGTCAGGAGCTAAAAGAAAACAGGAGTTAATGTAATAAAACTCATTAAAGGCAATTAAAGAAACAATTAATACACAAAACAATTACAAAACAAGAATTTTTTACACAAAAACCAAACTTACAAGAAAAACGTAAACAAAGCAACAACAATAACAGGGAATACACAGAAGTTGTTGCGTGCTCCAAAGTACGCACAACGCCAGCTCAGGAGGTGGGGTAGGCACTTTTTGGTAAGAGGAACAATTTTCTGACTATGGTTGGGCGCCACGTGATCTTTATAGGACAGATCACGAAACCTATTCTCGAGTAGTAAAATTAAGAATACTTGGATGATTACTATCGAATTTAATTCAAAATACGTTTATTCCGACAATACTGACTTCTCTTATACAATCCCACGCTACCCGATAACAAAAGAGATAGACGGCTAATTAGTTTAGCGAACGATTTTCTCACTTTCCATCAGTTTTTGCCACAACAGCCAGTCACATATCCCACGGATTAAAATAATCAAGAAACAAAAGAACTATTTATTGAAAATCAAACTACTTATCTTGATGCTCTGAACCCAGGATAAGCCAGGTACCCTTTTGTATTCCTCTTTTCTTTTAATTATTTTTGCCTTCGATCCTTCAGCTACTCCTCCATATGTACGTTATTATTTTTGGCTCTACGGATTATTTTCCTTTCTCTTTTCTTTTTTGGCGTAAAGACTTCAACTCAGAACTTTTATAAAAAACTTGCCGACGTGTTCAAGCGAAGAACTGCACCCCCCAAAAAAAGACTTTTCGAGAACCTCCTTTTCTTCTTTCTCTTCTTTTTCATTCCCCGTATCAGGTTTCATGGAGTGCTTTTAGCACATCCGTTCCAGTATTACATACCTATTCACTTTTAGTAGGTGCGCTCGCTGAACCGGGGCAGTGTAAGTTCTCTTTGAGTTATGCATATCCATTTCGTATTAATCATTTGTATGTTTATTTGGTTTAAGATTTTTTTTTTCCTTTTTTCTATGTAGGAGTCCTGAACGATTTCGGCATGTAAATTACTAGTGAGAACTAGGCGCACTATCTATGGTTTTCCCAGAGTGTCAGGCGCATCAACGGTAAGTTTCCAGCATTAATTTAGCTGTTGGTATGAATCGCGATATGTGACTAACCGCAGGTGGCCTTTGAATGTTTACTCTGTGTATACTACTACTGAAAGGGATCGTCACTGATACTGACTTCAAAACAAAATACTCTACTCACTGGGATAGAATATGCGTGTGCGAAAATTATGATGTTCTTACAATAAATTTTTATATAGTATTCACTTATTTAGATACTCTTGCCCAATAATATGGGAGACAAAGTATACGCTCTTAACTAACTTATACATAAAAAAAAATCATTTCGAATAAGAAAAATTGTAAGCTACTCTAGGGTAATAAACGGCACGTATAGCTTACATAGTTACTTAGGTGGACGTTGTTGACGTTGTAGACACAGTTTCCACTGCTCTTTAGCTTACTGGAACGTTATTTAAAATATAGGAACGGACGGGTAGCTTCCAATCCCCGTTGTATTTTCGGATGAGGTTGCCAAACAGCGTTCGAAGATGGGACCAATAAGCCTGCCAGCAATCCAGATATCCAGATATCCAATTTTGTAGGAGTGGCGGATACAATTTCCATTTACTGGTTTGCGAGCATTTATGCGGGATATCGCTCCCACGGGAAAAGATGCCGATACACGGCGTTGACTTCATTATCTAAAAGAAATAAAAGATTTCAGGAGTACCATGCCTTTTGGTTTACATTAAATTATTTTAAAATTTAGTTTTAAATTCTGAACCGTAACAAAGTATACAAACCACAGCACAAAAAAAAAACTATTGCATGCAACCAAATTCTATAAAAATAGCAAGTGTATAGCAAAATCAATGCAGATAAATTAACATATTGGCCTTTAACCAATTGATTTTATTATAATTTGAGAAAGGAAAAAACTACAAGACAACCTTCGTAATGACAGATAATTTGGACTCACCTCAAGTGCATTTTTTTATGAAATTTACGCTTGGCATCCATAATCCAGGGCAATTAAAAGTTGGTAAAGGTGCTCCCGCGATGAATTCTGCACCTGCTGGACACCTAAACATTAAAAAACATATAAAAAACTACAGGTAAATAATACCTGTCACGCACTCAAATTAATTCGCGATTTGTCACTGAACCTAAACAATTGACACAACATAACCTACTTAATCAATGGAGTTTTTTACGGCGCGTTCGATGATTAGATCGATTTTTTAACATTTTTGCGAATTAAAAAATAATCGAAGGTTTTTTAATTTTCCATTTACGCCCGTGAGTGGGAAAGGGATAAAGGTGGAAGCAGGATAAATAATGTTGGGGAAGTTGAAATTGGAAAACTCGAATTCCACATATAATTAATGTTGCCAGTATGTGTGAGATATTAATTTATAGCAAGTATTCGATTTTAAATTAAAATGAAAGATGTTGAAAAGAATAATGGCAAATATCAGGGAAATACATGAAAGTATTGAAATGAACATGAAAACCACAGTATGCCAGGTGATAAGGCGAAATTTAAACAAAATCCAATTATGGATATGGAAACCACTTGTTGCTAATCACCCTGCGTGTGGAAATTAGCATCCATGTTGGCAAAATTTCCCCTCCTAGGTCTATAAAAGGACGGTGCTGAGGTCAATCAAGCTCTTGTTTTTTCTAAAATTTCAGCAGTGTGAATAAATTTCAGTAGTTTTTGGCATTTTGCTTTTTTTTGGACAAGTTGGACTCAGCAGCCTTTTTTTTTTTAATTTTGGGATATTCTTGGATAGAAACTCATCGGGAAATTCGTGTTAAATTTCCGTCTTTGTTGCATCGATTTTCTAAATCAAGTTGTGATTTGGAGTTTACACAAAGGTTTTTGTTTTACAGTAAGGAATATAGCGGTGTTGGGTAATGATAGTGATAAGCACAAGATTTGTGGCAATTACCTCTATTGTTCCAACCCAATTGAATGACTAATAATTTTCCTTTTTTTTCAGCAGTGAAATATCATATATAATTTAATTTAAATTTAATAATTTGTTGTCTCTAAATTTGTTAATGTAACATCGAACATTTCCCTCATAATTTTTTTTAAACGTGAATTATAATTGCCAAATATTACAAATTAGTTTGATATTAATGTACATTGAGCTAGTAAGATTGAATGTTAATTTAAATGAATTAGTGGATCAATTTGTTTAATTTTTTTTTCTAGGAATAGGAATTTCAGTGAATAAATTGAAAGAAATTTGTGTGTTATAATTTACACTAACCCAGCATATCCCCCTTTGTTTCAACAAGGGTTAAGAGAGATAAAATTGGTAATCTGCAGTGATTTGAATAATCTCATACAACACCGATGTCTCGGAAAAATTTAACTCAGCACAAAGAAATTATACCGTCACAGAGCAGGAATGCCTAGCTGCAATCTTAAGTGTACAGAAGTTCCGGCCCTTCATTGAACTTATGCCGTTTTAGTGACGGGCCATGCTAGCCTGAAATGCCTGATGTCTCAAAAGGACCTCAGCGGTAGACTTGCTCGGTGGAGTTTGAAGCTTCATAGTTTCGACTTCTTTATTGAGCATCGAAAAGGAAGCCTGAATGTCGTCCCTGATGCGCTGTCCACACCTGAATATCCTGGGCCGGAAGTTGACCTTAGTTCGCCATATTTCAACTCGTTGGAATATGAAGAGCTGAGGCATAAAGTTAAAACGACTTTTGGCAATCTACCAGATCTTTGCGTCAGGGATGGCTTCGTTTACATTCGGACTGTTCCGAGAACAGGCGATCCGATTCAGGAGGAAGAAGCTTGGAAGCTTTGGATTCCACGAGGGCTTGTCATTGACGTCATTTCAAGGGCTCATGATCCGCCACTAGCTTCACACGGAGGTATAGGGAAAGCACTGGAACGTCTGCGAAGACACCTGTACTGGCCACGAATGATAGTTGATTTCAGAAACTACGTAGGCGCCTGTGACGTGTGTAAGGAAACGAAGGCTCCCAATACGACGAAAAAACACAAAATATTGTGCTCCCCAACTAATACAGCTTGGTGTGTCGTCATTATCTGTGCTATCAGACAAAACGAGTCTGTCTATTTACTATTGTAATGTTGGTGGAATGCGAACTAAATTAAATGCTTTTTACTTGACTGTAATAGAAAATGATTATGATGTGATTATTCTAACAGAGACTTGGCTTCATAGTGGTATTTATTCTTCTGAACTGTTTAATGAGTCTTTTTATAATGTTTATCGGAAAGATCGATCTCAGCAAGACACTGGTCATAATCGGGGTGGTGGAGTATTGATTGCAGTCCGTTCGAGTTTGATCAGTAAGGAAATCAATTTATCATGTAGCATTGGTATCATAGATCAGCTTATTGTTTCCTTAAAGATGAAAGGGGAACATAATAATCACTTCTACCTCGGTGTGAGCTATATTCCACCAAAAAGCAGCATGGAACTATATAAACTGCATATTGACAATGTTTTTGCTATTTCACATTCAATTGATGGAAGTGATTCTATTTGTTACGTTGGCGATTTTAATTTAAGTAATATCTCTTGGACCTGGTCGGATGAGGACAAGAAGTTTTTTCCCTTGAATGTAACGCAAGAATTTGAGTTATACGTAATTGACAATCTCTTTAGCATGAATTTATCGCAAGTAAATATCGTTTTTAATTCGTTTAATAAGCTTTTGGATCTTGCTTTTGTTGATATGGAACTATGTACTAGCGTAAAGGAAGTAGAAAATCCATTAATTCCAACTGATTTCCATCATAAACCTATTGAACTATGTTTATCTGCCTATAGTTTTGTATACTCTAGTAATACAGTAGTTAAATATTACGATTTCTTAAATACCAACTTTAATGTTTTAAATGAATATTTTAATTCTATTGACTGGTCTGTAATATATGTTTGTAATGATCTTTGTAAAATGTATTGTTGGAGATTCAACCTAAATAAAAATATTTGAAATATAAGCTCATTGTTGTACATTTTAAATCTTCTTTGAAAACGTAGCTATCATTTTGTACTAGTTGTTGCTTGCTTATCATTGCTTAAAATCTATGTATATATTCACCAGAGCGATATAGATTAAGAGGGAGTCAACGGGTTTTTTGGTCTCCTTGTCAAGCCAATGAATTCACTTTCAATCCGAGCATTGTAGCATTGTGTGAATAAAAGTTGAAGTTCAACCTAATCCAAAGTGGTTTTCATTTTTACAGTCCAACAAGTTCCCTATGATCATTTCTAACATTTTTTTGGTGCCGAAACCCGGGAAATTTCGCAAATTCATATCGTGAACTTTGAAAGTGAGAAATAGTGACTTTGGACAAGTACCTCATGGACGTGAATATCAGTGGTTAAACTAGAGTTATCTTTATAAAACAAAAAAATCTGTACGTAGATACTTGATGGGCATCTTGAAGCATTGCAGCATTCATTTTACATGGATTAAGCTATAGAGATCAGAAAATCCAGCAAGTATAAATCTCTTTCATAATTTCATTGCAACAAGTTAGCCGTATTGCACTGCGCACTGTAAAATTGTCGCTTAACGGGATTACCACTTTTTTGTTATTGAAAATGTTCAAAATTTATAAATTTAACAGCGCACAATTGATTACACTAATTTAAACAGAAAAAAAAGTGATTATATGCTGATCACAGGCAGTGCAGCATTTTGAGAACTTTTAGCAGGTTGGTCTGCAGCGATATTGTGGCCTATTCTTGGTAGTAATACAGGCATATTTTATATAGTTGAGCTCATAATTACAGTAATTATTATAATGTGTATAAGACAATGAAACTTTAAAGACTACATATTTAATGCAATTAACTGAGGTGATTTAGAACGCTTGTCAGCAGTGAAATAAAGTACGGTACCTTGCTAACTGTTCGTATGACGTTGTACCTCATTTTTGCGAAGTCGCGTTAAAAGAAAAAAATCGAAAGACATATTGTAGGGGACTCCTGTTATATATTATTTTATTGCATTGCATATTATAGTTCGCAAAATGAGTGATATTACTGCGTTAAAAAATCAAAGAGGCCGTATCAAGGGTTCAGTGACAAAAACACAAACATTTGTGGCGGGTATTAATTCTATGACTCTCACCGATGAAATTGCAGTTCGCTTAGAGAAATTAGATGAGCTTTGGCACGCGTTTACTAAAATAGATGATGAATTGCCTCTGAAGGAAGTTCCTTCAGAATTTGATGAGTTTGAGGAAAAATACTTCAGTATTAAAGGTCAGTTACGTACAGCACTTAACGAAAGGCTCTCGCGAACTCAAGGATCTGTTAATACGCCTGCAAATGATCAATTTAATTCCACGATGATTAAGTTCTTCGAACAACAAAAGAGTGTCTTCGATAGTTTGGCTCAGAGCTCGTCTTCTAACGTACTTGACGTCAGACTTCCCAAAATCAATATCCCTTCCTTTAGTGGTGAATATAAGGAATGGCCGTCATTTAAAGACCTTTTCGGGTCCTCAGTTCATAACAGGGCCTCACTGCCCAATGTACATAAATTTCAATATTTAAGGAGTGCTCTAACTGGTGAAGCGGCAAATCTTATTAAGCACATTACCATCAGCGATAGTAATTACACTGAAGCTTGGGCGAAACTTATCGCGAGATATGACAAAAAAAAACAAATCTTAACATCTTACATTAAAACGTTCATCGAGCAAACAAGTGTATCTCAAACTTCCTCCTCTGCGTTACGCAAGCTTACTGACACGTCCGATGAACTCATTCGTGGGATTAAGTCCTTGGGTACTGACGCATCTAACCGTGATCCTTGGCTTGTGTACATCTTATTAAGCAAATGTGATCTTGAAACTCGTCAGTCATGGGCTGAAGAAACAGCTGATGTGGACTTACCTTCCTTTGAAACTCTACTGCAGTTTCTAAATAAACGCTGCTACGCACTTGAGTTAATCGATGCTCCCACACGAAAACCCGCACAAAGGATTATCCGCAACATGCATGTCAGTACATCTGTACAATGTCCGATGTGTACTCAATCGCATCAATTGTTCTACTGCCCCAAGTTCAAGGCTATGGATATCCCGTCAAAACGTACATTTGTAGCACAAACTGGTGTGTGCTTCAATTGCCTTAGTTCAGGCCATCAAGCCAAAAAATGCAAGTCTAAAAACCGATGTCACTTTTGTAATAAATCGCATCATTCCACTCTTCATACACCAGATATTTCCACTACTAATCAAGTAAATTCGCAATATCCCATGTCAAGTGAATCGGCTCCGCATTGCATAAACTCGTTACCATGTACAAGCCAGCTCAATCCACAGTCACCTGCTTTCGACCTTTGTGAAGATTTGTGTCCAACGGAGGAAGATCCATCACACATAGTTGCCTTCGCCTCGACAAATTCAAAGCCTATCCGTTTGTCCTTGCTTCCCACTGCACTTGTTCACGTATTTGACGCTTCAGGTTCATTACAAAAATGTCGCATTCTCATTGATTCAGGCTCGCAGGCCTCCTTTATAAGTGAAAAATGTGTTCAGCGATTAGGACATCAAAGAGAACATGCTAAATTCAGAGTAACAGGATTAGGAGCTTCAACGTCAGGCTTCACCAGAGGTAGTGTGCATCTTTCCCTATGTTCTCGCTTCAACAAAAATCACAAGATTTCGGTCACAGCCTTGATCCTTTCAAGACTAACTTCCACACTTCCTGCAGCTACATTCAACATCAAGAATTGGTATTTTCTTAGGGATCACGACTTAGCCGACCCACGGTTCAATGTCCCGAGTAAAATAGATATATTGTTAGGTGCAGATCACGTTTTCCACGTTCTTAAAGACGGGAATAAGATAATTTCGCCTGAATTCCCTGTTCTTCAGAATTCTATTTTCGGCTACCTACTTTCAGGTACTGTTACTACATCAACATCGCAAGACCTCACTGCTTTTCATGTAGATGTTGAAGGAGTTGACAGGACCTTACGAAGATTTTGGGAGATTGAGGAGGTGCCTGTTCAACATTCACTTTACTCGGAAGAGGAACAGTATTGTGAGAATCAGTTCCTAAATACGCATCGCATTGACGAAACAACAGGAAGATATATAGTTCACCTTCCGCTCAAGCAAGCTTCCCCTCCTATGGGCGAAACATTGAATATCGCAACCGCACGTCTACACTCATTAGAACGGAAGCTTAAAGCTAACTCTACGCTGTATGAAGAGTATCGCAAATTCATGGAAGAGTATGAATCATTGGGCCACATGGAAGAAATGTCAACATCGGATTTGCAATTAGACTCAGAGCATGCATACCTACCCCATCATGCAGTGCTGAAACCGTCCAGTAGTACTACCAAATTACGTGTTGTTTTCAATGGATCCGCAATTTCGGCTTCGGGCATCTCTCTTAACCAAAGGTTATGTGTAGGACCAAAAACTCAACGAGACCTGTTCCCAATTTTGCTAACATTTCGCACATTTCAAGTGGCTATAACTGCTGACATCGAGAAAATGTACAGACAGGTAATGATACATGAATCAGACAGACAGTATCAGAGGATTGTTTGGAGAGATAATTTTGAAAAACCTGTACGACATTTTAAACTGACAACTGTGACATATGGAACAGCTCCCGCACCATTTTTGGCCACCAGAGCACTCAAACAATTAGGTATCGAATTTAAAGGAGAATTTCCTTTAGCCGAACATGCCATTGAAACCTCGTTCTATGTAGATGATTTGATGAGTGGGGCAGAGGATGAAGCCACAGCTCTTCGGTTGTATAACGAGCTCACAAGTCTCCTGCAAGAGCGAGGATTTTTTCTTCGCAAGTGGGCTTCTAACTCGGAACAGGTTCTTCATGCGATCTCTGGAACTAACTCTTCAACACCGCAGAAAATTAGTGAACACTCCGATACGATTAAGGTTCTGGGGCTTTTATGGATCCCTTCTGAAGATTCATTTGCCTTTGATGTCAGTATTCCTGGACATGTCACCTTGACAAAGAGAAGGATCTTGTCTGAAACAAGCCGCATTTTTGATCCTCTTGGGTTGTTACCTCCGATTACAATTACATTTAAAATCTTATTACAGCAAATATGGCTTAAAAACTACGGTTGGGATGATCCAATTAAAGATGAAGTCGCTACAACCTGGGAAAACATTTCTTCCACCCTAAAACACGTGAAGGAGCTCCGCATTCCACGATGGTTGCGCTCTAGAGGCAATAACTTTGAGCTCCACGGATTCTCAGATGCTTCCGAGGCTGCATATGCTGCTGCTGTTTACTGCAGAGCTTATACTTTGGAAGGAAACGTAACCACAACACTTTTGACCTCAAAAACCAAAGTATCACCTATAAAGCAAATATCTATTCCGAGACTGGAACTGTGTGGCGCACTACTCTTAGCAAAGCTAATATCAGCAGTGAAGATTGCTCTCCTGAAACCTAACATCGAGTGCATTGCCTGGACAGATTCAAAAGCTGTATTAGCATGGTTATCATCACATCCAAGTAAATGGAAATGCTACGTAGGAAACAGAACTTCTGAAATTCTTTCGATATTACCAAGAAAAGTGTGGCATCATGTTTATTCAAAGGACAATCCTGCAGACATAGCAACGCGCGGAATTTCTGCATCAGAGTTATCAACATCCTCACTATGGTGGACAGGACCGTACTGGCTTCAAGCAAGCTGGAGAGATTACCTTCATGATGAGTCTGTCACAGATCAACAACTTACAATGACGGAAGAAATCAGACCACAGTTTATCAAGTCTTTTGCAGTTAATGTTGAAGGTCATGCCATTGGAGACCTCTTCATGCGGGTGTCCTCACTCAAGAAAATTCTCCGCATTATTGTCTACTGTTTTCGATTTAGCTCGGTGTGCCGGAAAGTTGAAGCCAACAACAACTACAATTGGATAACTACGAAAGAGTTGGAGAAGGCTCGCAACATTTGCTTACAATGGACTCAATCCTGTGCATTCAACGAGGAAATCATCGCATTGAAAAAGGGAGGGTCGGTTTCTCCTAAAAGTTCGCTTCAAATACTATCACCATTCTTGGACCCCAACAATATACTACGTGTGGGTGGACGCTTAGAAAATTCACTATGTTCATACGACACGAAGCACCCAATCATTATTCCTAAAGTCCACATCTTCACAAGACTTCTTGTAGCTTACTTACATGAAAAGCACTTTCATGCTGGAACCACATTACTCTTAAATATTATTCGCCAAACGTATTGGATAGTATCCGCCCGAACGGTTGTTAAAAGGCACATCAATAAATGCATAGTCTGCACCCGTCATAGAGCTATCACTTCGCAACAACTAATGGCCAACCTGCCCCATCACCGTGCCTCATTCACTAGGCCCTTTGAAAACGTTGGAGTGGACTATGCTGGTCCAGTGATGCTGCTTTTACATAGAGGACGAGGTGCGAAATGTTCAAAAGGATACATATGTTTGTTCACTTGCCTCAGCACTAGAGCATTCCATCTAGAACTCGTCAGCGAATTAACTTCAGAAGCTTTTCTTGCATGTTTGAAGCGTTTTACATCTAGAAGAGGTTTACCTGTTAACATTTACAGTGATAATGGGACAAATTTTGTCGGAGCTAATCGCAAATTAAATGAAATCTATCAAATTATTTCCTCTGTTCACAGTAATGGTATCTTTGGAGATTTTCTCAGCTCTAACAGGGTCACTTGGCACTTTACGCCTCCAGCTGCTCCTCATTTTGGAGGAAGTTGGGAATCAGGAGTGAAACTAGTTAAGGCTCATATTCGAAGAACAATAGGCGAAGCAAAGCTAACCTTTGAAGAGCTATCGACGTTCCTCACCCAAGTGGAAGCGTTACTCAATTCACGACCGCTTACACAGATGTCCAGTGATGTAGACAATCTTGACGTGTTAACCCCAGCCCACTTCTTAATTGGTCAACCAATGATCGCACTTCCTGAATCATCTATGGAATCAGCATCAATGTCAACACTTGCACGATGGCGTCTTTTGCAGAAAATGCACCAAGATTTTTGGAAGCGTTGGCACTTCGAGTATTTGACGACTCTCCAGAAACGTCCTAAGTGGGCAAGCCTCAAGGATAATCTGGCGATTGGAGATCTAGTTCTGGTTAAGGAAGATAACCTACCTCCAACCGCATGGGTACTTGGTCGCATAACCACGGTACATCCAGGAAAGGACAACTTAATTCGAGTAGTCACTCTCAAAACTGCTCGCGGCACACTAAAGAGACCGACAACTAAGATTTGTAAGCTACCCATTTGTTAAGAAACTTCTTAACTGGGGGGAGAATGTTGGAGATTCAACCTAAATAAAAATATTTGAAATATAAGCTCATTGTTGTACATTTTAAATCTTCTTTGAAAACGTAGCTATCATTTTGTACTAGTTGTTGCTTGCTTATCATTGCTTAAAATCTATGTATATATTCACCAGAGCGATATAGATTAAGAGGGAGTCAACGGGTTTTTTGGTCTCCTTGTCAAGCCAATGAATTCACTTTCAATCCGAGCATTGTAGCATTGTGTGAATAAAAGTTGAAGTACAACCTAATCCAAAGTGGTTTTCATTTTTACAGTCCAACAAGTTCCCTATGATCATTTCTAACATGTATGATCGGTTCACTGGTATTTTAATGGATGGTATCAACGCTTTGGTGCCGTCAAAAGAGAGAAAGAACACCTTACACCCTGCTTGGTATAATCGTAGTTTGTTACGTCTAAGGAATGCTAAAAGTAAAGCTCATAAAGCATATAAAAGAAGTGGGAGTAGTGCTGATAGAAATAATTTTTTTCGTCTACGCCGCGAATTTCAATTCTTGCATAGATTTCTGCATAAGCAATATTTATGGGACGTAGAATCCAAGATTTTAAAAAATTCTAAAGCATTCTGGACATATATAAATAATAAGCGTTCTGGTACAGGTTATCCCAACTTAATGCATCTTGGAAACAATTCCTCAAATAATATTCAATCTATATGTAATTTGTTTGCTACTTACTTTGAATCCGTTTATAATGATTCTAATATGCCCTCATCAGGCTGTGATTTCTCATATCTCCCATCAATGGTGGACTTGGGTGCCATATCGTTGGGAGAGGAAGATGTTTGGAGAGCCCTTTCTACTTTAGAAATTAATTATTCCCACGGGACTGACTTGATATCTACTGGACTTCTGAAAATGTGTGCTTCTTCACTCTTTTCTCCTTTAACGTATATCTTTAATTCATCTCTGTCTTCTGGATATTTTATTGATAAATGGAAAACTTCTTTTATTACACCTGTTTTCAAAAGTGGCTCAAAACATATGATAGACAATTATCGCCCTATTTCAAAGCTTCACCCAATTCCTAAGTTGTTAGAGTCCTTAGTTACTGAAAAAATTTACGACTCCGTAAAACTCGGGATCTGCGATGAACAACATGGTTTTGTTAAGGGAAAATCTACTAATACTAATTTAATAATTTTTTCTAATAAGGTAATCAATGCTATTGAGTCAGGTAAACAGGCTGATGTGATCTATACAGATTTCACGAAATCCTTTGATAAGATTAATCATACACTTTTGATTAATAAACTAAGATCACTTGGCTTCCACTCTTCCTTGTTGGGATGGCTTGGTTCTATTTACCTACCCATAGGACTAATTTAATAGAAAAGTCTCCTATATTTAGATTTCAAAAGTCATTTAACAATAAATTCTCTGATATTGACTTGTTTGGCATTAGCCCTCTGACATTCAAAAAGCTTATTATAGATGAGTTCATACAGCCAAGATAATCTTAATCATTGCCCCTTTCACTTCATTTCATTTCATTTCCTTCTTTTTCTTTTTATTGGTTTTCTGAGACTTACGATTGCCCTTTTCTCCTTTTCTCTGGAGTTCTATAACCGTAGTAAAATCATAGTAAATTTTGAACACTGAATTAATTCTCTAGTATTTAGTAGTAGTTTTAATTTTAATTTTTTATTTTCTATTTTTTATTTTGTATTTGAACGTTTATTTTATATCTATTTAGTAGTAGTTTTAATTTTGATTTTTTACTTTTTATTTTTTTTTCCTTTTGTATTTGAACATTTATTTTATAGCTAGTACCTAGTATCTATAAGTAATATTACTCTTTCCTTCTGTAGTCAACTGATATTTGTATATCTCTAATATGTGATATTTTCTTTTCTTCCAGTGATTTGTATATTGAATTTGATATCTGGTAATTAACCATAACTTGAATTAATCTTACTTACAGTAATGTTTTCCTAATCTTAATATTTTTGATATTCTTAATATTGAATTATATATCTCTAGTTTTACGATTGGTATGTAGCTGTACACGAATGTATCACTGTTAACCGGTAGATTATAATTGGATTTTTAGAATCTGTAGTCTATCGGAGGAACTTGAAGTTAAAATAAAATAAAATAAATAAATAAAATACTTGGTTGGCCGCATACAGTTCGTGAAAATTGGTAACTGCAAGTCTCATTCGATTCATGTGAAGTCAGGCGTACCACAAGGAAGTCATTTGGGTCCTATTCTGTTTATTCTTTTCATCAATGATATTATCTCCTGTTTTTCATTTGCTAACTGCCTTCTTTTTGCAGATGATTTAAAGCTTTTTATGACTATAAATACCTTTAGTAATTGCATGGAGCTTCAACAGGATTTGAATAGTCTAGAATCCTGGTGTGTAACAAATTCATTCGAACTAAATGCCTCTAAATGCAAAGCTATGTCATTTTACCATTTAGCACATCACATATCCTTTCGTTATAGTGTCAGGAATGTTATTTTTGACAGACCTTCAAGTATAACTGATCTAGGTGTAATATTTGATAAGAAGATATCGTTTAAAGAGCATATCGAGTATGTTACATTTAAAGCTTTTCAGTTGCTAGGATTTTTAAAGAGGCAGACAGGTGAATTTAAAGATCCCTTAACATTAAAATCACTATATTTTTCATTGGTACGGTCCGTTTTAGAATACGGATCCGTTGTATGGATGCCTACTCAAATAACTCATATTAGACGTATTGAGCGGATTCAAAGAAAATTTACACGTTTTGCTGTGTCAAAACTAAATTGGGATCTTACGTTAGACTATAAATCACGTTGTCTTTTATTAGGATTGCATTCCTTACAGTCTAGAAGAGTCATAAGTTCAATAATGCTGGTCCATGATGTACTTAGTTGTAGGATTTCGTGTCCAGAACTGCTATCTTTAAATCCCTTCTATGTGCCTCAAAGATATATTCGTCCTAGACGTTTATTGGTTGTAGTCTTTCATAGATCGAACTTTGGTTACCGTGAACCTATCACACAGGCTATTTCTAACTACAACTTGGTTGATTCATTACATGATTTTAATATATCTAGAGAGAGATTTAAGATAAATATTTTGGAATTTTTCCGTTTAAGCTTTATAGATTTGTAATTAGTTTAGTTTTTAAATAACTTCTGATTTGTTTTGATGAATTCAGTATTATATACATACTGATATTTGTATAAATTCTTGTAATCTGTAGGATTTATTCCGTAGATTGAAATAAACGAAATGAAATGAAATGAAATGAAATACTATTCTGAGACCACCTATGAGAGTCCAGTCTGTGACAGAACGACCATGGCCAAAGTTGTATATTGATTTTCTGGGCCCATATCCCCGGTGAGTGAGAGGAAATGTTTGCATGCTAAGAGTTCTTGACCACTTTTCAAAATTTCCAATTCTCAAACCTATGAGAAAAGCATCTACACTCAATGTGTGCCAATTCATTGAGACGGAAGTGTTCCACGTGTTCGGAGTCCCGGAAACGATATTCTCTGACAAGGGACTCCAGTTTTGCTCGACTCTGTTCACCAGATTACTGGATAAGAATGGGGTGAAGCACTTGGGAACGGCAGTTTACTCGCCACAAGCAAACGCCTCAGAGCGAGTAAACCGGTCTCTATTGTCAGGGATTAGGGCTTATATCCGGAAGGAACATACGAAATGGGATGAGAAACTAAGCCAAGTAGCTAGTTCCCTCAGGAGCTCTTTCCACCAAGCTACTGGTTTCTCTCCTTATCGAACACTTTTCGGTCAACAAATGATTGAACATGGCAGCTCCTATTCCATCTTGAGGAGCCTTGGAACCCTTAATGAGCCGTTGAGAGTAGATGCTGAGGACAAACTGAGATTGATCCGTGCGAGAGTGCAGGAAAATTTACACCATGCGTTCGAACAGGGTTCACGAGCCTATAATCTCAGGGCGAAGCCTGTTGATTTCAAAGTTGGTCAAGAGGTATTTAGACGGAATTTTACCCAAAGCAACTTCCAATAGCAGACTAGTGCTAAACTGGGACGAAAATTTGTCAAGTGTCGGGTTCGAGCCAAGAAAGGAAACTCCCTATACGAGCTTGAAGATCTGCAGGGGAAACTGCTAGCAGTCTATCACGCCAAAGACATCAGGCAGTGATATCCAGTCTAGAAGCGTCATCTATCGACTGTCACGTTTATTCCTGGTAGCCCTAAGAAGGCATCCAGCAAAGCTTCACTGGTAAACTATAGGATATCGCGAAGCCCTCCTATTGCCCCGTCAATGGTGGGTGATATACCTGTTTTAATACAATCCTGTATACGGCTGTTAACAAGTTAGGAAATGAAATCGACAACGTCGCCACTTCGACGACGCCCTGGGGACACACCCTTGAACGATCGCCGGTCGGAGATCGCAGCGAGATGTTGTGGCGGGAAAGCTTAGCGATCAGTTCTTTAGGTTACTGATCGCGAGACTTTCTCAGCATCTCGGTGAAGGAGAGCAAGGAGGTATCAACCGGCTGGATTTTAGGGTTACCAGCTTGTCGATGCACCCTTGATTTCCAACACGAAGAAGGATGTCGAGGTCTGATCAAAGACTGACGAGACTTCAAGGATGTGCCCTCGATGCGTCATCAGTCAAGCAAGGGCAACAGTCGTAATCAAGTACGAGTAATGAGGAATGCTCATGGGGGTCGTGGGTCGAGACACACATTGGGCGTCCGCAGCGATGGGGCCTATGTTTAAGACCGGCTAGCTCAGTTGACCATTTTTCAGCGTTCTCTGAACCATGGGTGGCCCAGACCACTCTGCCCTGTTATGATCGTAGCGTATTGCATATATACAGATGAAACAAAATATTCCCTACTTGGAGAATCAAAATTGGAGAATCAAAAAATCTCTTCTACCAAGAATCTCTGGAACAAGCAACAAAAATGTTAGGAAGTAAACGCCGAAATAGTAGTGAAACTTCAGAACATCCCTTTACAGAGGGGTAAATTGTAGCGGCAACACAGCTAAGTATCATTAATAAGTAAATTTAATAATAGAATAACAAAAAGAAAGAAAAACCACAAAAGCACGGAATCAATTATTAAAATGTGCAACTAAAATCATTAATTAAATAATTATAGCTTAAGATTTTTTTTTGGTAATTTACAGCAAATATACAAATAGCATTTTCGGGAATTAAAATTATCACTCTGCGTACACAAGCTACAATTTTATTATAAAAAAAAATATACATACATACATTCATTGTCTCAAAATCAAGAAAATAATGAAAAGCTTTAAAGATTCTTCTTCATTTATATATACATACCATGTATTATATTGAATCATTGAATACAGTAATGCTCACATGCAATAAGTACATACGTACTTGTTAAATTAGATACTTACCTCAAAGTTATATCATTTTACAATCAATTAAACTTAACTGAATTATAATATATAAGAGTGATTCTACACCCAAATACACAAAGCAAGCTAAGGTTAGGGATTTGTGCGCACAAGTTACTTCTTCTTTACTTACTTTGAATGTCTTAACAGTTAACAATATATTCTCATTCATTTTCCGTCTCACATCTTACGTATATGTTAGATTATCGCCTCACATCGCGGCATATTTTTGATACTATGAAACTGGCATACACATTTATATAAATAATTTTTAAGATTTAATTTCTCTCGTTTAGTTTAGGGTAGATAGGTAGGAAAATGCACCAGCATCCAAACATTTATGTACATACATTTCGAAACATTTCTTGTGATAACTTAGTCTGAAATTAAAAGCTTAAATTTATGAAATATGGCTGCAGGGCAAGATTGAGATGTTTTATATGGAATCATTTTTTCTTTAAATGATATTTATCCTTACTCTATTATTATCCTAGGAAGTACATTAATCTTAGCTTTATTTGTTTTAATGTGAAAAGCGAAATTAAACACATGTACTGAGTCTTGCCATGAATGCTGCGGCGATTTAAAATTAAAAATAGTTATAGGTATCAGTAGCAATTTTTGTAAGAAGGAAACATTTGCTATTATAACGTGAACATGAATCTTTGAAAGTTTTAATTCTTCCTTCACTATCCTGGAGCCCTCTCGTATGAAGGTCGCTCGTTTATTCTCTCTTTACAGGTCAACTAGGGACTCTGAAAAATCTTGCCCTCAGAGTCAGATGGGTGGATGGGGCATGCAGGAAGGCAGAACATCTGCGCCTTCAACTATATATATATAGGTAAGTGACGTAAGGGTCCCTTCAGGACCGAAAGCGTGCTGGCTTTTAGTTTGTAGGCACGAATTTTTTTTATTATGGCTGGCGGCAGCGGCAGGTTTTTTTCGTGGAGCCTCCCCACACTCTCCGCCAATGGGCCGAGGCGAGCTAGCGTGCCGCCCTGCAGTCAACGCTGTCCGTCGAGTGTTCTGTCAGCTCATGCTGGCAGTCTGGACTTTACGTCCAAAGCCAATCACTCCACTATAGTTCCATAACACGTCATTGTCTTGAACTCTCATGTAGACGACAGCTGCGTACGCTGAATTTGATGCGTCGCAAAACCCATGTAATTGACAGTTGCTTCTGTCTTGCTTGGTGTGTATCCAGCGAGGAAATTTGATTTTTTTTAATATGTGAGGCAGCTGTGTCTTGAACTGCTTCCATTCCACACTGAATTCCTCTGGGACTATTTCGTCTCAGATACATCCATGCATCCATAATTTTTGCCAAGATTATACACGAAGCTATCCAACCTAAAGGGTCGAACATCTTTGCTACTTGCGACAAAAATTTTCTTTTGGTGTTGGCCTCTGCTTAAAATTCTGAAGCCTTAAAGACAAACATAAAATTATCGGTGGCTGGATGCCACTGGATTCCTAGAGCTTTGATTTGATTGTCATCTTCGAAGTTTAATGGCAACTCTAGCTCTATTTCATCCTTAGGTAACCAATCAAGTATTTCATCATGATTAGCTGCCCATTTGCGGAGGTTAAATTCTCCTCCTTTAATAGCGCTATTAGCTCCTTTTGTGTTTGTTTGACTTCTGCTATAGTATTTCCACCTGTTAGCAGATCACCAACATAAAAATCCTGCATTGCAATTTCTGACGCCTTAGGATACATTTGTTTGTCATCCTTGGCTAATTGCAGTGCCGATTGTTACGGTGTTGAGTTCGTATTCTTCTACTGGCTCAACTTCACTACTTCGCCAAAGTATTGTCTGATACTTTTGGTCATCCTTATGTATCTTTATCATTCGATACATCTTCTCGATATCGGCAGTCACTGCATATCTATGAATGCGCCATTTTAACAATGTTGTGTACAACTTTGGTTGTAATGTGAGACCTGTCAACATTTGTTCGTTGAGGCTTAATTTGGTAGCGGTGCTGTCTTTAAGAACAACATGGTGGGGTAAATAATTCCTCTGGGTATTCGCATTTTGTGTGGTTTTTTCTTATCTTACACATATGCCCCAGATTCAAATATTCTTGAATACATTTATGATATTCTGCTCGTATGCCGGCAGCTCGCTCGAATTTTTTCTCTAGTTGAGCAAATATTTTTAAAGCCATTATTTTTGATTCTCCAAGCTCGGGAACCTTGCCTGATTTGAATGGCAGCTTCACTTCATAACTGCCATTATCGAGGCGTTTATGATTTTCACTAAAGAATTGCTCACATTGCTCTTCTTCCTTAGTGAGCTTACGTTTTGGGTTGAGTTCTTCCCATTCCCAAAACTTCCGCACTTGACTATTTATCTGTGCTAAGTTATCAGCACTACTTGTGGTGAATGCAGAAAAAATCTTACTTTTGTCCACTTGATTTTGTGGTGCTGTTGTTTCTCCGAAAAGAATCCACCCTAGCCTTGTATTCTGAGCTATGGGGGTACCTTCAGGTCCACTTTTAATTCCCTTGCATAATATTTTTGCATAGGTATTCACACCCAACAACAGGTATATTTTTCCTGCCTTTAGGAACTCTGGGTCTGTTAATGACAAACCTTTTATATGAGTCCAATCAGAAGACCTTATGTGTGTTGGTGGGAATATATTAGTTATCTTCTTGATAACAAAAGCCCGCAGTGGAATTTCAAAATCGGCGGAGATGGTTTATCTCACATGGAAAGACACTTCTTTGTTTGCCTTTGTCACTTGTGTAGATCCCAACCCTGTGATTTGAAGTGACGTTGACACTCCTTCGGAAATGAACGAACTTTGTGATCCTAAATCAATCAAAGCTCTCATGGGAATTATTATCCCACTTCTGTCCTTTACGTGCACTATAGCCGTAGCTGATTTGAACAGGCATTGTCCGAAGTTGAAGGGACTGATTTGTCGAACTGTTTCGATTGTATGGTCTCAACAGCCCTTGGCTTTGTTGAAGACATGTTTTTGCCTTCATGAAGCCATGTGTGATGACGTTTGTCACACTTGAAGATTCCATTTTTATTTGGACATGCTTCTTTATCGTGCGGTTTTAAGCAATTTGTGCAAAGCTTGCTCATCATCACAAGTTCACGATTTGCATTAAAACCCTTTTGTTTAAAATGTGAGCATTTGTGGATTGTATGTTCTCTTTTGCACACCGGGCACCTTTTACTCATCTTACAAGATCTATTATGTCCTTGTAGACAGTTAAAACAAATGTTATGTTTCAACAGGATCTTCCGACGAGTGTCAATATTATGCCGTCGGAAATCATCGCAGTTTTGTATGCGATGGTCTCCCTTACATACCGCAACCATATTGTTCGTTGACGTGACAGTTTAATGTTTTATTTTGTCCATGTTTGTTGATGGTAACATAACCAACCTTACTGGGGTTAATAGCCTCCAAAGTTCGGAAGCGAGATTCTAAGAAACTAAACATTTCCTTTAACTCTGGAATCTCTGTACTCTTGGAGATTGTTTGTTCCCATAGAGTTCGAGTTTCGATAGGTAATTTTTGAGTTATTATAAAAATAATTATTGGGTCCCAAGTCTTTGTACCTATTCCAAGGGATTCCAACTCATTTAAACATTCCTTTGTTTTATCATGTAAATTTTGTAGGCTACTTTCATGTTCGCCTTTTACTATAGCTCGATTAAATAAGGCTTTGAGTTGTGTAAACACCAATACCTTTTTATTATTGTATCTTTATGTCAACTCTGCCTGAGCTGGTTGATAATTAGTACTAGTTACATCGTATTGTCGCAATATCCTTTCTGGTTCTCCAGATAGATTGGACTTTAAATAGTGCAACTTTTGTACTAAGGGAATTTGAGAATCTTTATGAATCAATTATTCGAACATATCGTGGAAAGATCTCCACTTAGTGTAATCACCATCAAATTTTGAAATTTCAATGCTAGGCAATTTTATTTCCGTTTTGTGGTCATTGATTACACTTGCCTCTGGTTTAGTTACCTTTGGCACTTGAAGCTTTTGAAGCTTTGATAGCTGTTCTTGGGGCTCCCTTAAAAATCCGAAGTATACTCCTTCGCATTGCTAAAAAACATGGCTTGGTCCGTAGTCGATGAGTGCTGTTTCCTTAAACTCAACTAAAAATCTTTGATGATTAGTCAAAAATTGTTCCCACAAATCTTCAATGCTTCTTCATAATTAGAGACAGCATGAGTTAAAACTTTTTTGAAAGCTCTTTGTCTCTTTATAAGTGCTTCCATTTTAATTAGTCTTCCTTCACCAGACACACAGAAAAATTTTAATTGCTATATATATTTTTATTGTTAATTTGAATACTAATAAACGTATTATGCTACCAGTTTATTCGGCTTTGAAGGACAAATATTACAGCTCCTATGGCTGTACATAAAAAATGTAATGGCTGTACATAAAAAATAAGTAATAAAATTAAATGAAATTGTACTTGTGGAGTAAAAAAATAGGTAAACCGCTGATTAAAAGATTAACCTGCTTTTAATACGTTTATTGCGTATTCTTAAAACTAACAATATTTTAACAAAAAATTAATAAAGCAAAACTTAAATTCAAACAAAATTAAACAAAATCAAAACGAAAAAAATTAATTAAAAAAAAACTTAATCTCTGCTTATTACTAGTTATCTGCAATAAGAGAAAGGAACAAAATTAATAAAGCAGAAAAAAAGGGTAATAGCAATTCAAATTTTGTTAGAAAATTCAATATAAAACAGAGTTAATTAATATCTTCTTGAAAAAAAGGTTAGAACATTTTACACTTATCAACTCCCTGAATGGTTATGTAGCTTATCCCTGTGCCTGTTTCTGACCTAAATCTGGAGACTTCACTTGGATATGTCCCGAAATGAAATGTTCTGTGAAACCCTTACGTTAACTTTAGTTAACTGGATATTTCCCAAATTAACTTATTAAATAGTTAGTAGCAAAAGAGGAGACAAAAAAAAACTTGAGACTACAGAATTCTATTCTTTAGCTTGGTAATATCCCAAAACTGCGAATTGAACTCTCCAATCTCAGTATATAGAAAAATTGAAATGTGTATTTTCTGGTAATACCCAGAAATTTTCGCCTTTTTTATATGAAGAAAGAAGATTCGAAATCATAGAAGTTTATTCTCAATTTGGTAATATCCCAAAATCTTTAATTTATTCTAAGTTTCAGAGCGTATTTAATTAGTAGAAAATCTTCTGGTAATATCCCAAAAAATTTTCTATTTTTATTACCTGTGTGTGAGGAAGACGTGATTGTGGGAATAACCCTATAATAATTTAAAGAATAAAGTGGAAATAAAACTGCTAGTGGCAATGGTCCAACTAGCTGACCTGTGGCGACATGTTATAACTTCGCATGGAAAGCATAATCGAAGCGAAGATTTCGCTTTGGCGATATGTTATAAGATTTTCGTTTGATAGGCGATTTTGCTTGTTTCGAAACTATTTCCGAATTTTTTCCCCTAGCACAGAGGACATTTATTCTTCATTCTTTTTCTAGTTATTGATAAATTTTAATAATAATAAAATTGCAATGTATGATTTTTTCAAGCGCAGTGGCTTTATTTGTGGCTTTATTTGTGGATAACGGAAATGACGAAGAAATAATTAATTACCGGGACAAAAGAAAATTTTTAAGGCAGCGGTATTATGTTATGGATTATGCCTAACAAAATGTACTGCCTTATTAATTTTTGAATTCAAGAAATATTTTTGCAAGTTTTATAACTTCAAGTTTGAAGAATCTATGTAATTAATTTATAAAATCATTTATATTGAATAAATTTGAAAAAAATGTAACATATAAATCTAATTTCTTAAATTTACATACATTTTTGAATCTTCGCTTGTGTTGTGAACAGAAGATCAATCAATTCTTGTTGTCAAAATAAATAAATCAATTAATCTGTGTGAAACAAGAATTGGTTGACATCGCTTCTTGACTAGGTCATTGTTGTGTGGCGAAAAGCAAGATCTTACACAATAAATGCAAACAGGTCTTGCACAAACGGTGGCACTGTTAAAAGTTGCAGTGTATCGCATTTCATAACAAACTCAGAATTATTGGGTTTGTTGTGAAAGCGTGTTACTGCGAAATATGCAGGTGACTTCCGGCTAGTCACAGCGGTGACCTGGTTCATCAAATAAAAAATAAATAAAAAACAGAAAAACGCGCGGTGACATGGTGGCTGAAAATGCTTGAAGAGTTCAATCTTTTTGGATTCGGCGAGAGATTAAATTATGGTTATTATACACGAGATATAAATGTATAATTGATAGAGATCAAATTATAGTTATTATACACGAGATATAAATGTATAATTGATAGAGATCAAATTATAGTTATTATACACGGGATATAAATATATAATTGATAGATATGTATACGTGAATAAAGTTGAAAATGATTAAGTGAAGTGTTCTTTTACTGTGTGTTACATCTGCTCAACTAAACCCGATACTTGGTGATAGCAGCATTCACTCGGAGATCACAACATTATTTGGCGCAGCCGGTAGGATTGAATAGTGTGGACAAGAAACCCTAATCCTTAAACCCGGAGTTGAGTCTGACTTTGGGGTGCTATTCAATCTGCCTAGAGACTGATCTTCAACGAGGAATCCAGTGGAGACTAGAGAGAAACAAAGAAAAAATAACAACAAATTCACGTTCCAGATATTATTCTTCCTGTACATCGACTAGATAGGGTAAAGTGAAAGCAGAAAGAGATTTTAACAGAAAAAACATCAAGAAAAAAAAAAGTAAGTGGATACTAGGTTCTATGTAAAATTGGATTCAAACAGGAGGTTTGGAAGAAAAATTTTATTACAAACAAATTTTATTGCAAACGACTAATAACACAGAAATGGGAATAATATTTAATCTGTTAAAATTTAGCATAGTGAATTATATATTTTAGTAAGTTTACAGAAAACAAAAAAGTGGAAAAACATTAAATTTTAATTATAAAAAGAAATGGGGAGAAAATTTAGAGAAATTTACTTTTGTAGTCGCATTACAAAAAATTATGTTTAAAATTTTTTATGTGCTTTTGTTTGGTTTTGTTTTGATGAGCGTAAAGGTGTTAAATTACAGTGTTTTTTTTTCTTCGTGTTATTTCGCATATACCTAATATGTATGTATTTTTTTTGTTGCCTTATGAATCACGCACAGTAGTAAAAATAGATAGTTGTATAAATTACATAAGAAAATATTGCGTAACTTAAAAAAAAAAAGTGTTCAGCTATTACTGAAACCGTGAAGAAAGGTCTCCATAAAACCATTTAAAATATAAAAAAAAAATATGTATATATATATACATATATACACATACGTGCCATTCAATTATTACACGAAGTGAACGTTATGTGGAATCCATCTCGTACAGAGTACTTCTGTTATTCTAACCACTATGTCTTTGTTATGCTATATACTTTGGGTCTAGTTCTTATTCTCTCTGTCACAAACGATAAAGTACCTAATTATGCACCCTAGCAATATGACGTACACACGATTTACTTTACCTGGTTATACGATATACCGCATAATGAGCCGAAAAAAAACTTTTATCCAGCCAATAGGAAATTTTTGGTGATTTCAATCTCACTCTTAAATATGTGCATATTCTATCTAATTAGAAAATAAAGTGAAAACTATTATTCTTAATATTCCTAAATTTTTCAGAATTACGAGTGTTGTTCAGCTTTGTGGTTGAATATATTTTTCCCCGTTACCTTTAACCCCCTGAATTAAATACCACATACATGGGACAGTGATACACACAGCCCAGACGAAAAGGCCAAACTACTACACATTTAAATATTAACTATGCCAACTTCCAATATAAAATTTATATTAACTCCAGTTTTCTCTCCAAGATTAAAAGTAGTAAAGTACTGTTATCACGATAAACGTGTAAATTAAAGCATGTAGAATTGTAGGACGGTTTGATAATCACCAGTGAAGAATAATAAAAAAAAAAAAAAAAACAAAAAAAAATACTTAAATACGCTAATATACAATAGTAAACTTAACTCTTAATGTGGAATGTTAAACAATACATCAAATGAACCAGAAGCTAGTTCGACTCCCCTTGATGTCAAGCCGAAACGAGAATTCCCGTTTTTCGTCTTAAGCTCAGCTGAAAAGCGATATTGGAAAAAGATAAACTCCTTCTCTTTTGACAACACCAGTCCAAACCATAGTTCAGATAGTTCAGAGGATACAGACACAATACCGACCGAAAAAGGTGCCAGTGGCATCTCTCAAAGTCATACCGAAATTCCTATGCCATTGAGATCAGGTCGAGTGTATCAGAGACGAACTAAATCCCTATCAGAATTAGGAAAAGACGGTGAAAAACAGGGTGACCATTACAGTTCTGAAGAATTACGGGAACAACCGGAGGCAATACCACAAGACGCAAACATGGCAAATGTTGATATTTCAAAAGTGAACCAGTTAATCTTCAATAGTATACCTATTTTAACTGGGGAAATAGGCCCAAGCCTCGCACCAGAGGTAACGGTGTTCACCAATTGTTGCAAATATGTAATGAATTGCTTAACTGCCGAAGAAATTCCTATCTTTTTAACTCTACTGCCCACACGTTTTAGGGGTAGAGCAGCTACTTCCTAAGAGGGAACACAGTTCGAGAATTTCAGTGAGTTAGAAACCAAGATTCATAGCAAACTGGTAAACACAAAAAGCTATGTAGCCTTCGAGTACTATATCAGATGCCCGGCGAAACATTGACAGATTTCGCAAATAAAGTCCATGCGTTATACAAAAGCTGTCTATCACAAATTTCTCAACGATATAATGGTGAAGCTGCTACAGCAGTACAAACTGAGTTAACTGAGACTGCGATTTATGTATTCAAAACAGGGATAATAAATTCCACCCATAAAATGTTTCTGTTACAAGAATGAGTTGACCTCTGTACTTGAAAAGGCTCAAAAATTAGAGGAAGCTGAAAGACAGGCAATGTCAATAGTTCATAATCCCTTAGGCATGGGTTTAATGAATCCAATAGCTGCAAGCGGCTATTCAATGTTCCCTAACCCATCCCATAAAATGCCGAGTTCTTTCATTGAACCACAACCAAGAAATCAATATCAAGGGAGGCAGGGAAACCCAGCTCCCAGCCGGTTTAAGAATAACAGACGATATCCGAATGTAAGGTGCAGCTTCTGTAATAGAACCAATCATACATTCGCGGAATGCTTTGAAAGAAAAAAGTCAGGGTTTTCCACAAATTGCCAAAACTATGGACACGTCGTGCAGAATTGCAGGAGAAAACCCTTTAACCAAAGACCTCAAGTAAATTCGATGCAATTCAATGAAAGAGCGAATTCACAGGTAGTAACTACGGCAAACACTCCAGATAGATGTGAGTTTTGTCAGAGAAAAGAGCACACGTTAAATAATTGCCGAGCGAAACAAGAGTGGGAGAGCAAAATACGGAAACAAACAAATAACCAGTCGGAAAACTAAAAATAGGCTTGCGTCGACACCGCGGAAGCCTAAAAGACGTTGAAGAAAAATGGTGTCAGCCCGCCCAAAATCCTAAGTGTTCAGTAAAATTGCCGTTGGATATACCAGCTAGATCCACGGTCGAACTCTTAGTCGACACACGCGCTGACGTTAGCCTTTTAAAAAAATCTACATTGCGATCGAACACTCCTATCAACGAAAGGAATAAAACAAGCCTCAATTGTGCCTTCGGGGAAGGCGAGACGACAGGAACATGTGAGGGAAAATTCTTACTAAAGAATCCACAGACATGCGAATTCCATGTGATCAAAGACAGCGATGAGGATAACGTTCCATATGATGGGATACTGGGCTATAACTTCCTGTCAAAGACTTGCAATGTTAAGTGCCCCAAAGGAACACTAGAATTTCCAATAACAATAACAGACACGAACAGGATGCCATTCTCAATACCACTCAGTTCTCACGCTCGCTTAGAGAAATTGAAGCGAAATAGTAGTTTCCATAGGGGTTCTGACTGCGTTAGACTGATCATAATTCAGGAAGAAGAACCTGGCAAAAAATCGCTTACACAAAATACAGCGCCACTAAAAGAGATGAAGTTACTGAATCAGGTAACTAAGGGATGTTTTTCCAAACCGAGCGAAAACATACAAGCCAGTCGAAAGCGACTCGTAAGGTTTGAGTCTAAGAAAGCAATCCACATACCTGCACGTTCAGAAAAACTGGTAAAAATCCCCACAAAAATTGATGGTGAATTTGTGTGCTTCTCAAAAGAATTGCAACCAGGTATCTTTATAGGAAACTGTCTGACAAAGTCTGTAGATAAGGAAATAACAGTTGCTCTACTTAATGTTAATGAAAGTGAACAAAGTTTAGATGTTATAGATATGGAAATAAAACCAATCTTAGATTACGATATTATTGCTTTAAAAGATTTTAGCGCGAAAACTATAACAAGAAGGTAATAAGCGCATAAAAGCAAATGAACAAAGTAAAGTTAATGCGAGAATTAAAACTGGTGCGTTCTGCATAAGCAATACGAATGAACACACGGCGAAGGAGCGAATTAAAATTTTGGAGGAAAAAATTTTATGGGATGATACCCTGAACAAGGAAGAAAGAAAAGCGGTGCTTGATATATGCCATGAGTACCACGATATATTCTTATTACCAGGAGATAAATTAACATGTACTAATTCTATTAAACATGAAATCCCTATTCTACAAGATCATTCGCCTATTAATCAGAAGATATACAGACTACCAGAGGTACAAAAAAACATAATACGAAACCAGGTGGGGGAAATGTTAAGAAATGACATTGTAACTCCGAGCACTAGTCCATGGAATTCACCCCTCCTTGTTGTTCTCAAGAAAGAAGGAGTAAATGGGGAAAAGTAATGGCGTGTTGTTGTCGATTTCCGGAAGTTGAATTTTATTACAATAGGAGATGCATTCCCACTTCCTAGGATCGAAGATATATTCGACCAACTGGGGCACTCCCGATATTTTACTACCTTCCGCACCTCTCAAATTCGCTCTCAGTTCAAAATTTTTCGTCTTACTTTCACTTCTCAAATTCTCCGGTGTTTGCTTGTGGAAAAGTAAGACGAAAAATTCTCAACTGAGAGGATTTGAGAAGCGAGTACAGAATTCCCGAATTTTTCGTCTTACTTACACTTCTCAAATTCTCCGGTGTTTACTTGTGGAAAAGTAAAACGAAAAATTTTCAATTGAGAGGGAATTTGAGAGGTGACTACGGAATTCCCGAATTCTCCATTCCACTTATTAATTCTCCGGTGTTTGCTTGTGGAAAAGTAAGACGAAAAGTAAGTAGAGAATTCCCAAATTCTCCATTCCACTTGTTAATTCTCCGGTGTTTTGCAAGTGGAAAAGTAAGTGGAAAAATTGTATTATCTGCTTTTGTTGCGTTTTGTGAAAGTATCTAGGTGCCTAGGAATTTCAAATTTAGTTATATATTCACTGCGTGTCCTGGCTATATTGTAAAAAACAAATTATGGAAATCCATGCAATACTAACAGAGGAACAAGGATTTTGTCTCTCAAAGTACCCGCTAAAAATTATAAATCATGCGAAAATGATCAATTTGGTCGTCGTCCAGTACAGAAGAGATGCTGTAAAATTTTTAAATATAGACGGTAAAGCTTGTGTGTAGGATGAAATCGCATCTACATTTTGTCCCCTAATTAAATATGTAAATAATTTGTGAATCCGATAAACCGTTTTGGAAATAACTGTAAAAGAAATGTAGCAGTCCTTTTTAAGGTGAAAAATTGGCCGGTTTTGGTACAAAAATTGACACATTTCATTTCATCATTGCGAAGGACTGGTAAGTCGTGCAAATTCACTTTCCATGAGAAAATGTTCACAACGGAGTACTAATAGATGTGAAACAAAGAACGGAAGAAATATATGTAAAATATGGAAACTGGGGTGTATATGACCGTACTGTAAAAAAATAGTTTTTCAGCGGTCAAAAGTCAGCTATCACGTTAAAACAATCAAAGACAAACTACACCACTCGATTACCCTCTCCACCCTCTTTAATTTGGTACCAAACATGACGTAGTTTGAGCAACCCCCTATGAGGGGTGGTACGACCCCCAACCCCCAAAACATCCTGCCCCAAAAATTGTTCACCTATATTTTTGTACTCTAAACCCTTAATCTATCAAAAAACAATCCAATACTCTACAGCCCTCCCACATAGAGTTAGGCGCCCGTGAATATTGCGATAGCAAAATTTACCGCCGAGGCCGCTCAAATCTTCAAATTACCGTTAATCGAAATAAAATATAGCCTATAATACCCATGCATGCCTAATTACCAAAGTGAGTTCTTACTTTTTTTTTATTGGGCTTAGAGATCCTGAGCTTACCCCTGCGAATTATTGCAGCTCCTGATATTGTCTTAATTTTCTTAATTTCCCTTAATCAGCTCCCATTTCTACCCCGCACTCTCGCCGCCCCTTTTCCTAAACCTATCTTGTTCGCGCTGAGCTCCCATTTTTTTTGATACCACATACATTCTCCTTCTACTCTCCATTCTCTCGTTATCCCGGAAAAACTCGAGAAAACCTACCCTCCTACATCCCTCAAAAACTAACCCAACAAAAAAGAAATTTAAATTTATTTCGACAGTGGAAGGTAACAGGCAGATGTACCTCACATACGAAAAAAAGTCCAAACCTCTACAACAAAAATTGATACCCTTAATCGTCCCAGGCGATTCGCATTTTTCCACATTTCTTACGTTTTTCCTAATTCTCCAACCATGTTAGTGAATTGGGAATGGAGAATTAGGGAATTAAAAATTCTAAGAAAACGCAATTCTCATCTCCCAAATTCTCCGCGCTACAGAATCCGGCCCCAGATGGCATAAAACTTTCTTTTCCCCAGGGGGGAGGGATGTTGTGACACAGGTGCCTATACCCCGAATCACAACAATAAAACCAATACGCCAATATCTTGCCCTATGAAATATATTGGCGTACTACAATTTGACCCTGAAAAATAAAATTCATTTAAAATTTCATTTAAATTTCATTTGTATTTAAAAATGCATTTTCTCGCTGAAACAAAATGCAATTTAGCATAAATTACATTTTGTTATCAGTCATATATTCCGTTCACACGGCATGTATACTTACCTACATGCAGCTTTTCTGCTAAATTATCTGCATGTATATATGCACATACAATTCCTAAATTCATTAAACCTAATTTTGTGTACATACATACACACCATTATTCTCTTCCCTTAAAATATTATTCTTACAAGACACAAGTGCATATCAGATTTCATGCATATGCACTGTGTCGGTTCCCACGTTCGATTTTTCACTTCGTGGGAAAGTGATAAAAAGAGCTTTGAAGTTTTTTTATGGATACCTGGGTGCAGCTAGCCCGAACCTCGGGGAGTTTGTTTTAAAGTCGCCTCGCAACAAGTTCGGGAGTTCTTTTCCTCTAATTCGACCTAAATATCTACCAATTTATTAAGTGATAAATGTAAAAAATTCTTGTATAAACTTTTTCTAAAGTGCCAGTAAAAAAAATAGTGAAGAAAAAAAATCTAAATCTGTGAATAAGCGTTAGTAAACGATAATAAAAAAAAGCAATTTGAACATTTGGTTTTTCTTTTATTTGATAAACATTCCAATTCGAAACGTTAGGTGCTCTCGTCTTAGAGCACGGCACCCAACGGATAACACGTATTCTCAGTACGAATCCCGTTCGTGAGAAGGTATAGGAAAGCAAGGCATAGAGAACACAATGAACACAATACAGTTAAGTCTCCTATAAGGCGGTGTTTTTCGAACGCGATTTCCATATAGCACGGAACGAAAAGCGACCACTCTCCTATAACGCGGTCTCCTTATAACGCGATTTTCATACAAGAACACTCCAACAACTCAAATAATTTTAAAAATTTATCTATGGCATAACTTATTTGATGTTTTAAATTTTTATATGTATTGTTATGAGCGTGGCCTTGGTTCGTTATAACTCACAAATTCTTTTATGATTATCCACTGCTTAAGAAATTTACAAACAGTCACAAAACTCTACTTTAATTATCGCTAGTACTGTTCTTTCAAATTGTGTATCGCAATCCAAATAGTTTACTTTCACTTCACTGTCTAAAATAAAACTGCCTCCTAGTGGTGACAAGCGCTGTATCTACACTCCACAAATTTGACTAGAATATTTCTGAAACATCGATTCTCCGAACCTGAAGTTGTTTACTGCCCGCTTGCCCAAAAGTTGTTTATGTCCAACCAATAGATGTCACTTGTCCTTGCACGTAACTAGATGTACATAGTTTACATTAATTGACAGGCGAATACCCTCACGATATACAGAGTAACAAGGTATGATTGTCCGGGCTGTCAAGTGCGTATGACGTCACACGAATCGACTCTTAAAACGGGAAAAATGAAGTGCTAATATTTATGTAAATTTATTCCACTGGATCCATTAAAAAAGGTTGGAATAAATATAATATGAGTTTCTTAACATAAATATACCTTGAATTTGTTAGTTTAAAGCTCATTTCAGGGAAATCAGTGCGGATCTAAACAAAGTGCCACGAAAGTTTTATCGATAAAAAATGCAAAATAAGACTGAAATACCTATTATTTGCATTCCTAATTGATTATTTAAGTTCTTTTTATTATTTCTATAGTGAAATTAGTTAGTGGTAATCGTAATTTTCTCAAATAGAAGGCAAATTTGCAATGCATCATAACGAAGTGTAAAAAGTGGGGTTAGTGTCAAATTAAAATGTGGAATACAATTCTAATAATCTTCCTTCAATTTATTGTTCTGTTTAGAAAGTAAAATGGTACTTATTTTAATATTTTAAATGGATCCAGTTGAATAAATTTACATAAATATTAAACTTTATATTATTTACTTTTTAAGAAACGCGTCATGCGAATCGATTAACACCGAAAATGGCGAATCTATGGGGCCGGATAGTCATA
This sequence comes from Dioctria rufipes, assembly GCA_963924295.1. Lineage (NCBI taxonomy): Eukaryota > Metazoa > Arthropoda > Insecta > Diptera > Asilidae > Dioctria > Dioctria rufipes. The sequence goes on from OZ002740.1 coordinate 112,060,017, forward strand.
CCTTGTTAGTATGTATACCGTGAATACCCTGTTTATCAATTCCAGTTATCAGGGAATGAGCAAACAATAAAGCATTGCTCTCTTTTAATTTATTTTAACATTGGCTTTGAATGTGTTCAGACGTATGTGTAATTAAGTTCTTTTGCCTTGTTTAATTTACGTTATTGGAATTATAGAACATTAGGGAACATCTAGATAAAAAAATTTATTTTCTGTAATATTTATACCCGAAAAATATTATTTCTCATAGGTTTTCAAAACGCCTGAAATAAATAAAAGCAGAAAACAATTAAAAAGAAAGTTTATATCTCTTGTGGATAAAATCGAAATTTTAAATCGTGCCTTAAATTTGAATGGATCTACAATTCGGACTCTAAAGTAAAATGAGAAAAAAATAAGGAAAACTATTGCAGATGGTTGCCCGTCAGGTGCTAAGCTCACTACTCGTACACGAGACGTTAATATGGTTAAAATGGAACGAACTCTGATGATCTGGTTGGAAGACTGTATATCCAAAAAGATACCCGTCAGCGGAAATCTTATTGAACAGAAAGGACTTAAATTTTATGAGCATTTTAAAAGGATTGACCACTCTTCATCAGAGAGACGCAGCCATACATTTACTGCAAGCACAGGGTGGTTACATAAGCTAAAGAAAAGGTACTCCATGCACAACATCAAATTTCAAGGAGACTAGGCTTCAGGTGATGCTGAGGCAGCCAACAAAATTAAAATGGAGCTCCCTCAAATTATCGATAAAGGGGAATATGCACCAGATCAGATTTTTAATGCTGACGAGACAGCATTGTACTGGAAAAAATTTCCATCTCGGACCTATATTTCAACAAATGAAAGGCGCGTTTCAGGATTTAAAGCTTCTAAAGAACGTATCACTCTCCATATGTGTAGTAATCTATCAGGAAGTTTGTTAATAAAACCTATGATAATAAATCGTTATTCAACTCCTCGAGCTTTCAAAAATATTAAGATATCTGAGTTGCCTGTATTTTGGCGAGCTAATAAGAAGCGTGGATGACTCAAGAACTATTTAAGGATTGGTTTTATAATTGCTTTATCCCGCAAATGGAAAGCTATATAATTGAAAATAATTTTAGTTTCAAAGTTTTGCTGATTCTTGATAACGCTAGTAGCCATAGTAAGGAACTCAACCACCCAAATGTGAAAATTGTTTTTTTTCCTCCTAACTGCACTTCATTGATACAGCCGCTGGACCAAGGAATAATTCAAACTTTCAAAATGTACTACTTTGGCCATAACGTGATTTCCATAGAACGCATTTTCTGATTTCAATTAATTCTGAATTTCTTATAACACGGTTTCCATATAACGCGGTACGAATAATCGCGTTATAGGAGACTTGACTGTACTCTTTGCCCTTACTCTGTCTCTCATATAGCAATGTATACACATTAGTCACGATATTACGTCACAGAACATGTGCCAAAATTCTAATGAGAACTTTTTGTGGTCCATATACCTTGGGCTGAGCTAGTACCGTAATAAGGAGCAGTCTGGTATGCCAGCGAGAATTCTGAAGTACAGCCGGAACGAGGATGACAGGTTTTTTTATTTCTCTGAATGGTGTCGGCAGCTGTTCTCCTGATGACTTTGGGGGCTTGCTGTTTTACTTGTGAGCCGGGTAGACAACATAGGTTGGTGATGAGGAAAAAAGAGGAGGGAAGCAGGTGGCCATCAAGAAGTCGAGAAATTGAAGAAGCACAAACAAATTACGAAGAATCATCCGGAAAAGTTTGTTGGAACAAAGGGACAGATTAAATTTAGTCAATATTTCTGTCGAGAGAAAGGAAACAGAAAAGCCGGGATCACGAGGATTAAAAATGATAATTTTGGCACAGGCGTTCATGGTCCCTGTAAATGGAAAGATAAGTTTCTTTTATCATTAAATCTAACCTCAATATTTTTAACAGAGTTTTGGGTCGACTGCATGTCGTTTCCCTGACTCCGGGCTTCCCATTTCTTCTTCTGGCGGCAATCTTCGTCTGCATGTCCTCGGCGACCACAAAAGGTGCATTTGAGTCTTATGTTGAAGACTTGAGGACTTTTTGTGTTGTGTTGATCCTGTGTAGATTTATTGGAGGGGCGTGGAGGAACAATCTGTTGCGTTTGTTGTGTTTTTCTGCAATCACGGACGTCATGTCCATAGATTTTGCAGTTTGAACAGAAAGGGGTGTTTTTGCGCTTAAGGCAACAAGTTCGGGAGTTCTTTTCCTCTAATTCGACCTAAATATCTACCAATTTATTAAGTGATAAATGTAAAAAATTCTTGTATAAACTTTTTCTAAAGTGCCAGTAAAAAAAATAGTGAAGAAAAAAAATCTAAATCTGTGAATAAGCGTTAGTAAACGATAATAAAAAAAAGCAATTTGAACATTTGGTTTTTCTTTTATTTGATAAACATTCCAATTCGAAACGTTAGGTGCTCTCGTCTTAGAGCACGGCACCCACCGGATAACACGTATTCTCAGTACGAATCCCGTTCGTGAGAAGGTATAGGAAAGCAAGGCATAGAGAACACAATGAACACAATACAGTTAAGTCTCCTATAAGGCGGTGTTTTTCGAACGCGATTTCCATATAGCACGGAACGAAAAGCGACCACTCTCCTATAACGCGGTCTCCTTATAACGCGATTTTCATACAAGAACACTCCAACAACTCAAATAATTTTAAAAATTTATCTATGGCATAACTTATTTGATGTTTTAAATTTTTATATGTATTGTTATGAGCGTGGCCTTGGTTCGTTATAACTCACAAATTCTTTTATGATTATCCACTGCTTAAGAAATTTACAAACAGTCACAAAACTCTACTTTAATTATCGCTAGTACTGTTCTTTCAAATTGTGTATCGCAATCCAAATAGTTTACTTTCACTTCACTGTCTAAAATAAAACTGCCTCCTAGTGGTGACAAGCGCTGTATCTACACTCCACAAATTTGACTAGAATATTTCTGAAACATCGATTCTCCGAACCTGAAGTTGTTTACTGCCCGCTTGCCCAAAAGTTGTTTATGTCCAACCAATAGATGTCACTTGTCCTTGCACGTAACTAGATGTACATAGTTTACATTAATTGACAGGCGAATACCCTCACGATATACAGAGTAACAAGGTATGATTGTCCGGGCTGTCAAGTGCGTATGACGTCACACGAATCGACTCTTAAAACGGGAAAAATGAAGTGCTAATATTTATGTAAATTTATTCCACTGGATCCATTAAAAAAGGTTGGAATAAATATAATATGAGTTTCTTAACATAAATATACCTTGAATTTGTTAGTTTAAAGCTCATTTCAGGGAAATCAGTGCGGATCTAAACAAAGTGCCACGAAAGTTTTATCGATAAAAAATGCAAAATAAGACTGAAATACCTATTATTTGCATTCCTAATTGATTATTTAAGTTCTTTTTATTATTTCTATAGTGAAATTAGTTAGTGGTAATCGTAATTTTCTCAAATAGAAGGCAAATTTGCAATGCATCATAACGAAGTGTAAAAAGTGGGGTTAGTGTCAAATTAAAATGTGGAATACAATTCTAATAATCTTCCTTCAATTTATTGTTCTGTTTAGAAAGTAAAATGGTACTTATTTTAATATTTTAAATGGATCCAGTTGAATAAATTTACATAAATATTAAACTTTATATTATTTACTTTTTAAGAAACGCGTCATGCGAATCGATTAACACCGAAAATGGCGAATCTATGGGGCCGGATAGTCATACCTTGTTAGTATGTATACCGTGAATACCCTGTTTATCAATTCCAGTTATCAGGGAATGAGCAAACAATAAAGCATTGCTCTCTTTTAATTTATTTTAACATTGGCTTTGAATGTGTTCAGACGTATGTGTAATTAAGTTCTTTTGCCTTGTTTAATTTACGTTATTGGAATTATAGAACATTAGGGAACATCTAGATAAAAAAATTTATTTTCTGTAATATTTATACCCGAAAAATATTATTTCTCATAGGTTTTCAAAACGCCTGAAATAAATAAAAGCAGAAAACAATTAAAAAGAAAGTTTATATCTCTTGTGGATAAAATCGAAATTTTAAATCGTGCCTTAAATTTGAATGGATCTACAATTCGGACTCTAAAGTAAAATGAGAAAAAAATAAGGAAAACTATTGCAGATGGTTGCCCGTCAGGTGCTAAGCTCACTACTCGTACACGAGACGTTAATATGGTTAAAATGGAACGAACTCTGATGATCTGGTTGGAAGACTGTATATCCAAAAAGATACCCGTCAGCGGAAATCTTATTGAACAGAAAGGACTTAAATTTTATGAGCATTTTAAAAGGATTGACCACTCTTCATCAGAGAGACGCAGCCATACATTTACTGCAAGCACAGGGTGGTTACATAAGCTAAAGAAAAGGTACTCCATGCACAACATCAAATTTCAAGGAGACTAGGCTTCAGGTGATGCTGAGGCAGCCAACAAAATTAAAATGGAGCTCCCTCAAATTATCGATAAAGGGGAATATGCACCAGATCAGATTTTTAATGCTGACGAGACAGCATTGTACTGGAAAAAATTTCCATCTCGGACCTATATTTCAACAAATGAAAGGCGCGTTTCAGGATTTAAAGCTTCTAAAGAACGTATCACTCTCCATATGTGTAGTAATCTATCAGGAAGTTTGTTAATAAAACCTATGATAATAAATCGTTATTCAACTCCTCGAGCTTTCAAAAATATTAAGATATCTGAGTTGCCTGTATTTTGGCGAGCTAATAAGAAGCGTGGATGACTCAAGAACTATTTAAGGATTGGTTTTATAATTGCTTTATCCCGCAAATGGAAAGCTATATAATTGAAAATAATTTTAGTTTCAAAGTTTTGCTGATTCTTGATAACGCTAGTAGCCATAGTAAGGAACTCAACCACCCAAATGTGAAAATTGTTTTTTTTTCCTCCTAACTGCACTTCATTGATACAGCCGCTGGACCAAGGAATAATTCAAACTTTCAAAATGTACTACATTGGCCATAACGTGATTTCCATAGAACGCATTTTCTGATTTCAATTAATTCTGAATTTCTTATAACACGGTTTCCATATAACGCGGTACGAATAATCGCGTTATAGGAGACTTGACTGTACTCTTTGCCCTTACTCTGTCACTCATATAGCAATGTATACACATTAGTCACGATATTACGTCACAGAACATGTGCCAAAATTCTAATGAGAACTTTTTGTGGTCCATATACCTTGGGCTGAGCTAGTACCGTAATAAGGAGCAGTCTGGTATGCCAGCGAGAATTCTGAAGTACAGCCGGAACGAGGATGACAGGTTTTTTTATTTCTCTGAATGGTGTCGGCAGCTGTTCTCCTGATGACTTTGGGGGCTTGCTGTTTTACTTGTGAGCCGGGTGGACAACATAGGTTGGTGATGAGGAAAAAAGAGGAGGGAAGCAGGTGGCCATCAAGAAGTCGAGAAATTGAAGAAGCACAAACAAATTACGAAGAATCATCCGGAAAAGTTTGTTGGAACAAAGGGACAGATTAAATTTAGTCAATATTTCTGTCGAGAGAAAGGAAACAGAAAAGCCGGGATCACGAGGATTAAAAATGATAATTTTGGCACAGGCGTTCATGGTCCCTGTAAATGGAAAGATAAGTTTCTTTTATCATTAAATCTAACCTCAATATTTTTAACAGAGTTTTGGGTCGACTGCATGTCGTTTCCCTGACTCCGGGCTTCCCATTTCTTCTTCTGGCGGCAATCTTCGTCTGCATGTCCTCGGCGACCACAAAAGGTGCATTTGAGTCTTATGTTGAAGACTTGAGGACTTTTTGTGTTGTGTTGATCCTGTGTAGATTTATTGGAGGGGCGTGGAGGAACAATCTGTTGCGTTTGTTGTGTTTTTCTGCAATCACGGACGTCATGTCCATAGATTTTGCAGTTTGAACAGAAAGGGGTGTTTTTGCGCTTAAGGCAACAAGTTCGGGAGTTCTTTTCCTCTAATTCGACCTAAATATCTACCAATTTATTAAGTGATAAATGTAAAAAATTCTTGTATAAACTTTTTCTAAAGTGCCAGTAAAAAAAATAGTGAAGAAAAAAAATCTAAATCTGTGAATAAGCGTTAGTAAACGATAATAAAAAAAAGCAATTTGAACATTTGGTTTTTCTTTTATTTGATAAACATTCCAATTCGAAACGTTAGGTGCTCTCGTCTTAGAGCACGGCACCCACCGGATAACACGTATTCTCAGTACGAATCCCGTTCGTGAGAAGGTATAGGAAAGCAAGGCATAGAGAACACAATGAACACAATACAGTTAAGTCTCCTATAAGGCGGTGTTTTTCGAACGCGATTTCCATATAGCACGGAACGAAAAGCGACCACTCTCCTATAACGCGGTCTCCTTATAACGCGATTTTCATACAAGAACACTCCAACAACTCAAATAATTTTAAAAATTTATCTATGGCATAACTTATTTGATGTTTTAAATTTTTATATGTATTGTTATGAGCGTGGCCTTGGTTCGTTATAACTCACAAATTCTTTTATGATTATCCACTGCTTAAGAAATTTACAAACAGTCACAAAACTCTACTTTAATTATCGCTAGTACTGTTCTTTCAAATTGTGTATCGCAATCCAAATAGTTTACTTTCACTTCACTGTCTAAAATAAAACTGCCTCCTAGTGGTGACAAGCGCTGTATCTACACTCCACAAATTTGACTAGAATATTTCTGAAACATCGATTCTCCGAACCTGAAGTTGTTTACTGCCCGCTTGCCCAAAAGTTGTTTATGTCCAACCAATAGATGTCACTTGTCCTTGCACGTAACTAGATGTACATAGTTTACATTAATTGACAGGCGAATACCCTCACGATATACAGAGTAACAAGGTATGATTGTCCGGGCTGTCAAGTGCGTATGACGTCACACGAATCGACTCTTAAAACGGGAAAAATGAAGTGCTAATATTTATGTAAATTTATTCCACTGGATCCATTAAAAAAGGTTGGAATAAATATAATATGAGTTTCTTAACATAAATATACCTTGAATTTGTTAGTTTAAAGCTCATTTCAGGGAAATCAGTGCGGATCTAAACAAAGTGCCACGAAAGTTTTATCGATAAAAAATGCAAAATAAGACTGAAATACCTATTATTTGCATTCCTAATTGATTATTTAAGTTCTTTTTATTATTTCTATAGTGAAATTAGTTAGTGGTAATCGTAATTTTCTCAAATAGAAGGCAAATTTGCAATGCATCATAACGAAGTGTAAAAAGTGGGGTTAGTGTCAAATTAAAATGTGGAATACAATTCTAATAATCTTCCTTCAATTTATTGTTCTGTTTAGAAAGTAAAATGGTACTTATTTTAATATTTTAAATGGATCCAGTTGAATAAATTTACATAAATATTAAACTTTATATTATTTACTTTTTAAGAAACGCGTCATGCGAATCGATTAACACCGAAAATGGCGAATCTATGGGGCCGGATAGTCATACCTTGTTAGTATGTATACCGTGAATACCCTGTTTATCAATTCCAGTTATCAGGGAATGAGCAAACAATAAAGCATTGCTCTCTTTTAATTTATTTTAACATTGGCTTTGAATGTGTTCAGACGTATGTGTAATTAAGTTCTTTTGCCTTGTTTAATTTACGTTATTGGAATTATAGAACATTAGGGAACATCTAGATAAAAAAATTTATTTTCTGTAATATTTATACCCGAAAAATATTATTTCTCATAGGTTTTCAAAACGCCTGAAATAAATAAAAGCAGAAAACAATTAAAAAGAAAGTTTATATCTCTTGTGGATAAAATCGAAATTTTAAATCGTGCCTTAAATTTGAATGGATCTACAATTCGGACTCTAAAGTAAAATGAGAAAAAAATAAGGAAAACTATTGCAGATGGTTGCCCGTCAGGTGCTAAGCTCACTACTCGTACACGAGACGTTAATATGGTTAAAATGGAACGAACTCTGATGATCTGGTTGGAAGACTGTATATCCAAAAAGATACCCGTCAGCGGAAATCTTATTGAACAGAAAGGACTTAAATTTTATGAGCATTTTAAAAGGATTGACCACTCTTCATCAGAGAGACGCAGCCATACATTTACTGCAAGCACAGGGTGGTTACATAAGCTAAAGAAAAGGTACTCCATGCACAACATCAAATTTCAAGGAGACTAGGCTTCAGGTGATGCTGAGGCAGCCAACAAAATTAAAATGGAGCTCCCTCAAATTATCGATAAAGGGGAATATGCACCAGATCAGATTTTTAATGCTGACGAGACAGCATTGTACTGGAAAAAATTTCCATCTCGGACCTATATTTCAACAAATGAAAGGCGCGTTTCAGGATTTAAAGCTTCTAAAGAACGTATCACTCTCCATATGTGTAGTAATCTATCAGGAAGTTTGTTAATAAAACCTATGATAATAAATCGTTATTCAACTCCTCGAGCTTTCAAAAATATTAAGATATCTGAGTTGCCTGTATTTTGGCGAGCTAATAAGAAGCGTGGATGACTCAAGAACTATTTAAGGATTGGTTTTATAATTGCTTTATCCCGCAAATGGAAAGCTATATAATTGAAAATAATTTTAGTTTCAAAGTTTTGCTGATTCTTGATAACGCTAGTAGCCATAGTAAGGAACTCAACCACCCAAATGTGAAAATTGTTTTTTTTTCCTCCTAACTGCACTTCATTGATACAGCCGCTGGACCAAGGAATAATTCAAACTTTCAAAATGTACTACATTGGCCATAACGTGATTTCCATAGAACGCATTTTCTGATTTCAATTAATTCTGAATTTCTTATAACACGGTTTCCATATAACGCGGTACGAATAATCGCGTTATAGGAGACTTGACTGTACTCTTTGCCCTTACTCTGTCACTCATATAGCAATGTATACACATTAGTCACGATATTACGTCACAGAACATGTGCCAAAATTCTAATGAGAACTTTTTGTGGTCCATATACCTTGGGCTGAGCTAGTACCGTAATAAGGAGCAGTCTGGTATGCCAGCGAGAATTCTGAAGTACAGCCGGAACGAGGATGACAGGTTTTTTTATTTCTCTGAATGGTGTCGGCAGCTGTTCTCCTGATGACTTTGGGGGCTTGCTGTTTTACTTGTGAGCCGGGTGGACAACATAGGTTGGTGATGAGGAAAAAAGAGGAGGGAAGCAGGTGGCCATCAAGAAGTCGAGAAATTGAAGAAGCACAAACAAATTACGAAGAATCATCCGGAAAAGTTTGTTGGAACAAAGGGACAGATTAAATTTAGTCAATATTTCTGTCGAGAGAAAGGAAACAGAAAAGCCGGGATCACGAGGATTAAAAATGATAATTTTGGCACAGGCGTTCATGGTCCCTGTAAATGGAAAGATAAGTTTCTTTTATCATTAAATCTAACCTCAATATTTTTAACAGAGTTTTGGGTCGACTGCATGTCGTTTCCCTGACTCCGGGCTTCCCATTTCTTCTTCTGGCGGCAATCTTCGTCTGCATGTCCTCGGCGACCACAAAAGGTGCATTTGAGTCTTATGTTGAAGACTTGAGGACTTTTTGTGTTGTGTTGATCCTGTGTAGATCTATTGGAGGGGCGTGGAGTAACAATCTGTTGCGTTTGTTGTGTTTTTCTGCAATCACGGACGTCATGTCCATAGATTTTGCAGTTTGAACAGAAAGGGGTGTTTTTGCGCTTAAGGCAATCTGAATAAGTAGGACCCTTTCGCTGGCAGAAATTACACGTGATGTTACGGACCAGTGCATCTGTATCCGAGTTTCTGGCATCAGTGTTTGTAAGTGGTCTTTGCCGTGACTGTGATGAGCCTGGGTTATTCACATTGCGTGAAAACTGGTTTGGATTTGGAGCTCGAGGTGATGCGAACATAGGTGTTGATGGCATTTGATAATAAGGAGCTCTATAATAGGCTCGCACCCGTAGATCTGGGTCTACTGGCGCCACTGGAGGAGCTTGTACCAGAGGAGTCTAGACGAATGAAGCACTTTGTTGTAATTTCTCCATGTCCAGGACTTTTTGAATTAGTGCTTCTAAGTCTCCTTCTCCCTGCGTGAGCAAATATTGGCACAGGTGGGGGTTAGTTACTCCACTTTTCAAGGCGTTTTTGGTGAAATCCATCAACTGTGTTTTCACAGCAGGGACTACCTCAGCTCCATACTTCTGCGTCGCTGCCTCGTTGCAAATCGTCAACAACTGTTTCAATCTTGTAATGAACACAGTGAGAGATTCTAACGGGTTTTGTCTAGTAGTGATTAATTTGTTCACCAGCTCCTGATATGTCTCATGGGGAAGATACGTTTGAAGGAGTGATGAGTGCTCATACTGAGTAGACGTATCAACTTGGCTCCGCAGTATTTTATTAAAATTGGAAAATTTTATTACCGGTTCTTGAACTATCTATTCCTGTATAAAGCATAAAGTTCCTTCGATTGCAGTGGTGGTTTTTATTTTGAAATTCTTGCACAGTGATTTGTTGCGTAATATAATTAATAGACAACCATGCCTTCAACACGTGGTAGTGACTCAGCAATCACTGCATTAGACCTTAAGAGTGCAATAGAATCGCTTAAACAGCATATTGATTTGAGAATTAAGACACTTGAATCTAAATTCTCTACAAAAATAAATGGTCTTGTAGCCATGGTCAATGACTCTATCAAAGACATGAAAGGTTCTGTGTCGTCTCTTACTAAACGAGTGGATAATCTTGAAAATTGTGCCGTAAATCATGATACTGTAAATGCTGTATCGCGACGTATAAAACACCTTGAGGATAAAGTTGAAAGTTTTGAAAAATCTTCTAAGGCCACTGATGCGTTTATTTTGGGCCTGCCGCAAATTCCAGGAGAAAATTTAAAACATATTATGAATAAACTGGCAAATTTTATTGAGTTTTCAGTTTCAGCAGAAACAGCAATATTCCGTTTGCCCCAAAACGGGAATCGAGCAATGGACAAGAGTAATTACAGGCCTTGTCATGTAATCTTAAAATTTATCAGTGTGGCTGAAAAGTTAAACTTTATCAGAGCTATGAGGAAGAAAAAACCTAAATTGTGCAATATTGGCTTCAATGGTGAAGGAAGTATATTTGTCCGGGAAAGTCTTACTTCACGGAACAACCTGCTTTTCCAAGCTGCTGTTAAATTAAAAAAAGACAGAAAGATCAAATCAGTTTACACCTTGAATGGGATTATCTACATAAGACCAACTGGACAAAGATCAAATCAGTTTACACCTTGAATGGGATTATCTACATAAGACCAACTGGACAAATACAACAATTTAGCTGAAGTTGGAGAATAGCTTGCTCTTGTTTAATGACAATTTGCTCTTACCAATTTATCATCACCACTTGGATATTGCTAAAATTAAGCAGAGTATAAATGAATCAATAAATTATGTATTTGAATTGCTCTGCTTTTCTTTTCTCTTTTTTAGTTGTAATTGATATGGTATCTCTCTTGTTAGCTGTCAGAGGCGACCTATACTATGGCTTTTCCTGATGTTGCGGGCACTATGGACGAAAGATGTGCACTGGTGAGCTTTGTGAATAATTACAAGTTAAACTTAAATATTTCTCATATTAATGCTCGCAGTCTTCTCTCAAACTTGATCATCTTTGAATTTCATCCTCCACATCTTTGTATTTTAATAGTACAATTTTTGAATATAGTTGAACATCTTTAAATTTCATCTTGAACATCTTTAAATTTCATCTGGACATCTTTAAATTTCATCTTAAACATCTTGAATTTCATCTTGAACATCTTTAAATTTCATCTTGAACATCTTGAATTTAATCTTGAACACCTTTAAATTTCATCTTGAACATCTTTAAATTTCATCTTGGACATCTTTAAATTTCATCTTGAGCATCTTGAATTTCATTTTGAATGTTTTTAAATTTTTTGCGTCTTGGTCATCTTTATTTTGATTTTTAGAATTTTGTATATATAAAAAAATGGAATTTTCTTGAATTTTATCTATATTTTTTCTTGCTCTCTTAACTCTTCCCAATTTTCATCGAATGCTTTTTTAAATTCTTCTTCAGTTTGAGCTAGCGTCGTATTTTCGTTATTTCTCATATTTGTACCAATTAGTAATTCGAAAGGTGATCTACCAATACTTCTTTAATATGTAGCGTTTAAGCACCGTTGTAATTGTCCCGTAAATGTGTACCATTTCGCTGGTTCGTTCATTGATAATTTTGTTAGCACCGGTATTATTATTCTGTTTCTTTCTAAAGGGTTTTCCAATAAGAGGTGTTATTTTAATTAGCCCGCTATTTCGGTAGATGTCACTTTTGGAGCTGTAATTTTTTAACATTTGACAAGTAGAAATAATACACGATTCAACAACGCATTGAAATTATTAAAATTCACTATAAAAATGGTGAAAATTTGGCAGAGACGATTTGTAAAACTCGAACATTTTTGGGTCGTCGTGAAGCACCTTGTCGGACCGCAATACAGAAATTGGTAGAAAAATTCGAGCTGTCGGGATAAGTTAGTGATATGAAGAATAAAACCCGTGCACGTTGCTCAAGAACAGCCGAGAATATTGCTGCTGTAGCCGAAAGTGTTGAAGAAAACCCAGGTTTGTCCATTCTTCGTCGTTCTTTGGAATTAGGCATTCCACAAACGTCATTACACCGTATTTTGCATAAAGATTTGGGTCTTAAGGCTTATAAAGTTCAGTTAACACAAGAACTCAAGCCGGCCGATCATCAACAACGTCGAGTCTTTGCTGATTGGGTCCTTGAAATGCATGAAAATGATCCGGAATTCCATCGAAAACTAATCTTGAGTGATGAGGCCCATTTGCGCCTCGATGGCTTCGTCAACAAGCAAAATTGTCGCATCTGGGGCTCGGAAAACCCAAAAGTTATTGTTGAAAAGCCTCTCTATCCTCAACGTGTGACTGATTGGTGCGGTTTATGGTCCCGCGAGGTCATTGGACCTTACTTTTTCGAAAATGAGGCTGGAGCAACAGTTACGGTGAATGGATTGCGCTATCGACAGATGATTAATGATTTTTTATGGCCGGAATTGGATGGTATTGATCTGGACAACGTTTACTTTCAACAAGACGGCGCTACATGCCATACAAGCAACGAAACCATTGATTTTTTACGGGAAAATTTTCCAGACCGTGTTATCTCTCGAAGAGGTGATCACAATTGGCCACTGAGATCTTGTGACTTAACACCTTGCGACTTCTTCCTTTGGGGCCACGTGAAAGAGAAGTTCTACGCCAACAGCCCAGCGTCGATTCAAGACCTCAAAGATTGAATTCGTGAGGCTATCGAGGACATAGGGCAGCCACTTTGCGATTTGGTTATGGAAAATTTCATGAAAAGGATATGGTCCTGTAGGCGTGGTCGTGGTGGTCATTTGGCTGATGTTATTTTCCATTATTAACGGCATATCTTCCTCTTTATAATGAAATAAAGATCCGATCATTTATCTCAAAAAATGGCATTTTTCTTTGAATATCAAAATAACACCTCTTATTGGAAAACCCTTTATTTGGCCGTTGCTTCTTGGAATACCTGTAGCAATTAATAGATGTATTATATTTCGTTGTTCGCAGTAATCTTTGAAATCGTTGGATGTAAAAGCTGATCCTCTGTCACTGATGATTCTGCTTGGGTTTCCAAATATGTCTTATTGATGTTTTAATTTTTGAATAGTTTCTGCTGATGTTGTGGTTTTTGTTGGATAGATCCAGCAAAATTTGGAAAAACGTCAATTATACACAGTATATATACGTATTTTTTAGTTGTGCTAGTCATCGGTCCTAAATGATCGATGTGATTTTTGCATATAGGGTTTAAATAACCCTCTTGTTTGCCTACTTTTCTATCAGCTAATATACATTTCACGCAGTTTTTTCTAACATTTTCGATAGATTTTCTCTTTTAGATGTGGTATGTGATATTCACGTTTTATTAAGTCTTCCATTTTTGTATAACCAAAGTGACCATCATCGTGGATGTTTTTCATTATTTCGTATTGCATACAATTCGGAACACATAATACTTTTATTGTCTATAGTCTCTTTATATAAAATATCATTTATTTTAAAATAACCGTCATAACTTTCGTTCGTTTCTAATATTTTGTTTTGCGCGTTTTTTATTTTATTTATAAATTCGTTTGTGATTACCATAATTATAGGGTTTCAGCTTAGAGCGTCTACATGTTTCATTTATTTTCCAGGTTTGTATTCTAACGTATAGTCGAATTCTTGGAGTGCTAATGCCCATCCTGCTATTCTTGGAATTATGTTTTGCTTTTCCATAGTCTGCTTAAAAGCAAAACAATCTGTTATTATTTCAAATTTTATTCCTAGTACATAAACGCGAATTTTTTTTAGTGCAGATACGATGGCTAGAAGTTCCAATTCATAGCTGCTATATCGTTCCTCAGCTGGCGATGTCTTTTTGCTATAATAACATACTGGATGGAATTGGTTATCTCGATTTTGTAGAAGCACAGTACCAAATCCCCATTTGGACGCATCCGTGTGGATCTCTGTTTCCGAATCTTGTTTCGTCTTCTCTCGTTCATTTACCTCCGCCGTTTTCTCTAAAATATCTTTATCTTTAATTTTATCTTCAACTGTATCTTCAACTGTATCTTCAACTGTATCATCAACTGTATCTTGAAATTTTTGTGTATACTTTTCTTCATCTTTATGTTCATGTTCATTTTCACTTTTGCCACTCTTATCTTCATCCATATCTCTATTTTTCTCGTTATCTTCCTCTGCACCTTCTTCTATATCTTTCTCATTACCTTTATCATATACCTTATCTACATCCTTTTCGCTTTATTCATTGATTTTGCTGATGGTGATGCCATTGTCTGTCACTTTAATGCTTGTTCCGCTGAGTACGTCTCTTCCTATAACTACTGGCACTTGAAGGTTTGTTCCCGATACAACATACAGTAAAGTTTTATAACGATTGGTATCTATTTTAATGTTTGCTTCGAAGCATCCGACTGTTCGAATTTTTTCTCCTGACAGTTTTTTCGGTATTAGTTTTTGACGTAATGTATTTGATAGATTTTGTCGCACAATTTTTGGCAATATGACCAAATTCATTACATTTAAAACACTTAGGTGTTTTTTCAGGGCATTCATCTTTTTTGTGACCAGCTTTACCGCAATTGTGACATCTTATTGTTATTCTTTGTTCTTCGTTATTTCTGATATCGTTTTTGGTATCGTTATTTCTATAAATATGATTTTTATTTGTATAAATTATTTGATTTTTGGCAGTTTCTTTGTATTTAATATAAATTGGTATTTTTTGTTTAAATTCTTGGTACGTTGTAGCTCCAAATAAAATACTTTTATTTGTAGGACTGTCGTAAATACCATTGATTGTATATTGTATTATAGCGGCTTCATCTGTGATGGCAGCTTTTGCAGCTATTTCCCTTATTTTTAGGAAATATTCTTGAATAGTTTCATTTTTTTGTTTGTTTTCTGTTGTTTAGTTTTCTGTGGATATCTGCTGCATTTGATTTACCGTGAATTCTTCTATCAAAAACTTTTTTAAATCTTCCCAGTTATTCAGGCTCGGATTTGAGCGTAACGCTAATTTTGCTGTACCAACTAGCAGTCTTTTAGCGTACATCGTTTGTTGAAGGTTTGACCATTTCAACTCTTTTGCTGTATTTTCCAGGGGGCCTATTCTTGAATAACGAAGGCACATTCCGTATTCGTTATACTGTCAAAACCATTCGGAATCGACCCATGTGGTATTCTTGAAATCCGCATTCGTTATATACCGAACGCAAACCCTTAGTTATTTAACGAGTGGGTTCAACCATTCGTTATGCCAAAACGAAGAGTGAATCAGCTGCTATTTTACGGATGATAATAGGAAATAAAAGATGTGCGAAAATATCATATGCTCAAAAAACTAAAATAATTGAGATTTTGGAGGAAAACCTGAAACTGAAATTAGGTAAATATGATAATTCTCTCAGTTCAAAATATGCCACGGAATTGTGACTAAAGCTATAGCATCAGTATTAATTTCCATACCCGGAGCCCAAAAGGACTGGAAAAGTTGGAGAAAGGAATGTACATAAATTCATATTAATTTTTTTATCATATTACATTCAAAACAAAGCTAATAGAAAATTTCCAGAGTTATCAGAATTTAAAATGTATGGTGAAAGGAAAATCTGCGGTGGCAAAAAAATATTTTCATGGCACTGGTGGAGGTCCTCCTGCAAAATTTTTCCTATACAGAGATGAATTAAGGTAACGATTGACGTAATTCATTTTCCACAGATTCTGCAACAATTTCAGACGCAAACAATAATGACAATTCACTGAAACTAGCTATTTTTTACAAATTATATTTTAAAACATGAAACATCAAATTGTAAATTGACAGATTTAATCCTACCACACTCGTTATGTTGAACAACTTTCTCACCACTTCGACTTTATAACGATAACCATTCGCTATATAACGAATTCGTAAAAACCATTCGTACTTCAAGAATAGGCCCCCAGATCTGCTATCCATAATTTGACATCATAATCGTCTTTGCCATTGAATTTTGGTGTCTTTAAATGAAATTTTTTTTCTTTGATACATTTCATTCGATGTTGCGTTGAGAATTTCTTCACGAATTTGTTGTAATTGAGTTTGATATAATTGATTTGTTGGTTTAACTCTTTTACTGCTTTTTGCGCTTGTTGCAATTGATAATTATTGTCTTCTTCCGCTTGCTCTCTGATTTTTTTTTTCGTTTTCTTTTTCTAGCTCTTGTTTTTTAATTTTGTCCTTTAATCTTTATACTTCTTCTTTTAGTAGTGCAAATTCTTGTTCCGAACTTGCCGTTGCGGCTATCTTGTTTTCATCTGTGGGATTTGCTTTCCTATCCGGCATACTGCTACGGTTGTTTGTTAGTTATTATCACGATATATTAGCGAAATAAAATTTTTAAAATTATGGGAATTATTTTATTGTGTATGTATGTGTTCGTATGCGATTTATTTAGACTCTTTGGTTATATAAAATGAGCTTTGAAGACGTGCACTACCACTGACGAAAATGTAGAAAGCTTTTATAGAACCACGTTTAAATTAAAATTTTTGATGTACCATATATTTTATAGGTTAAGAAAGTGAAATTTCTTACCTTATGACAAAAAAATTTCTTACCTTAAGTAGTAAGGGTACTTTTACATTGCGTCTGATAGGGACAACTGCTACGAGGATCCCACTCGCGGGTTTTCTGCAAGACCGTTCCCACCGCCGATAAGAAGTTGTTGAGGAGGGAGTAGGATAGACACGTCCCTGTCGCAAGCATTGGGAGGCAAAAATAAAAAAAACTGACTTGATACCAAATTGTGTTGTTGCAGGATGTTGGTTGGAAGGAGAGAGCTGGTGCTGTCTGTAGCAAGGACGGTAGATAAGTCCCTGTCGCAGGCATTGGGGGCAAAAATAAAAAAAAGCTGACTTGATACCGAGTTGCTTTGATGCAGAATGTTGGTTGGAAGGAGAGAGCTAGTGCTGTCTGTGGTACAGTAAAGATTTATACAATTGTACTACCAGGCAACTAAAGCACAAAATCTTGTGACCATATGTAGCTAGCATGCATGGTTTAAACCTACATCCTACATTGTCTTCATATCTTCAACTGTTCTTGCTTTTCTTTTTTACATTCCGTTAATTTTTTTCTTCCACTCCAAACAAGCTTGATCAGTTAGTCACACTTCTTCTACGTCATTTTGCCATACCAGGCATATTACTTGTGCATCTTACTTATTTAAAACTTGAACGGTCGAGCCACTTTGGTATTGTAAGCGTGCGTGGGAATGGGAGATCATGTGTTATGATGATCTTTAGTTGAAACGAGCGAGTAGAGAATGAGTAAACAAAAAGCAAAAACGAAAATAAAAAAGAGTTGCCGGTTTGGTGAACTTGAACTGTGAAAAATAAAAATAACACCAAATGTGGGTTATATTCATTTTTATTGAATAATTTTTAATTTTTTTGGATGAATTGAAGATTAAAAGATCCGCCTTTTGTATCGTCTTTTCCGTTGTAGATTAAATATTGTGGCGTTTGGTTAAGTTCGTCGATCTGTCGTTGAGTTTTTATCTTTTCCGAGAAGCAAGGCGGTAGAAAAATACAGGTCTCATTCTGCAAATGGGCCATTAACCGAACACCATACTTCGTCTTAAGCAGCTTAAAGAGTAAAGAGTACGAGATCTTTACCAATCTCCAACGAAGTTATAGAGACCACGGCGCTGAAACTACCCTCGGCCACAACATTTAATAAATCAAAGGCTCTCTGAAAAAGACAAAATTATTAAATTATATAAAATATTTAAAAATGTTAATACCTACCATGTTTTTATAATTCCTGTTCTACAGAATTGAAGTGAGCTGTAGTGTTCTGTTTTCTTTTGTATTCTGAAATTTTCTTAAAAAGCGCAGAGTTTATAGAGTCCTACATTTTCAATTTACTCGGGGGAGGGTAATTTATCAGACTTTTAAAGATTTCTAATTTAAATTAAGCTGAGCATGGTTTAAGGTTAAACATCTCATTAAAATATGCAGACTATTATTTGTCATGTTTATGTGAATGGAAAATTTTGTTTTTTGTTTTTTATTGAATGTGTCGCCTTTTTTCCTTTTTTCATATATTGGTAAATATATATGATGAGCAGAGCCTGTGGCTAAATATTCAGGCTGAGGTCGTTGTCGACTCCGTTTAATTTTTAAAAAATTTTAAAGCATTAATATTCGTAGGTGTATACTGTAGAATTTTTGGCGTTGTTGGCGTCGTATGTAAATAGAGCTGTTTAATAATTAAATAATAAAGCCGAGTTTGAACAAAGTTAAATCTCGTGAAAAACAGTTTACGTGGAAAATAAATGCTGAGTAACTAAAATAAAATTGAGTTTGAAGTGTTAAGACTAGTGAAAAAACCGCAAGTTTTAAACAAGTTGTAGACAGTCAAAAACGAGAAAGGTTATTCTTGAAAAATGGATAACCAGGGGCTTCTATATTTATTAGAAATAACTTTAAAAAATCTTTGTTTCCCCGTTTTTATACCCTAGATGAAATCTATAGGGGTATACTAAATTTGTCATTCCGTTTGTAACACCTCGAAATAATGATGGTAAAGCAAAATGAATTGGACACCCACGCATAATATTAAAAGTTATTTTGATTTTTGCATGTCCATCCGTCCGACCGTCCGTCTGTCTGTGCGCACGATAACTCGAAAACGCGTATACTTAGAGAGCTGAAATTTTGTACACGGACTTTAAGAAAAAAAGTAAAATTAAGTTCGAAAATGAGACAAATCGGGCAACTCTTTCGTGGGTTTTTCACTATATATTTGGACACTGCTTGAGAACGCGTCGACGTAGAGAGCTGAAATTTCGTACATGATATTTTTACTACATTAGAGTAGTGTAACTATGGCGTTTCTGGATCACTGTTTTAGCTTCCAGGATTTCGCCACAGATGTCGCCACCGTCGCTAGGTGGTGGCCTTAGCCGGAACTACCTGGCTTTGCTGTTTTCTTTTATTGGCGGGAGAGTTCAGCATCATTCGAATTTCACAACATGACATCACCATGAACAGATTCTAGAAGTGAGACATTAGCCGATACGCAGCGACATCTGTTTGGGTGCAAACGCCATTTCTTGAGTAAGGTACCCTAGCGGCCTTAGGCGGAACTACCAGCATGCCTTGGTTTTGCTGTTTTCTGTTATTAGCGGGAGAGTTCTAGATATCGGCATGACGTCATCATGGTTTTGCTGCACCTAAATAAGTTTTCTTAGCAGTTAAGTTGTAGATATCAGCATCATTCGAATTTCACAACATGACATCACCATGAACAGATTCTAGAAGATGTCAGTGAGGGTTCTGGGGTATGTGTGTTTGAAAAGTCTTATCTTTTATAAACATTTGTTTTTATTTCCAATAAAATTTCTTATTATAACAGTATTTCTTATAGCACATTGTCCAATATGAACTTGGCAAGATGGCGCATTTGTGTTAATCTCTATTAGTTTTCCACAGTTGTATTCATCTTCGGCATTGATAATGATTTCACTCTCTCCAACTATCTTCTGCATCCATTGAACTTTTTCAGCTCCCTTTACATATATGATTTTATTTCGAAGCAGTGGTTCAACTATAGTGTACAGCTTGTGATACGGTATGTAGCCATCATCCCAGCGGAATCCATGAAAATTGTGTTGAAGCCATTTTACTTGCCTCTTTTTTGCTGAAGTCAAATCTTTGTATCTGAACGGTGGTTGAAATATAAAGTGCTGTATCTGGTTTTCATTGTTTAAAATTGCCAGTTCTTTAGTGATAAATTCATTGAGACTAGTTTTGAATCCTTGAACGTCTACGATGACAGCCATCTGCTTAATTTAACTTTCTAACTTCACTTGTCAGCGGACTGTATTCCACTATTCGATCGTGTAGAAGCAGACAATATGCTGTTGTATTAGCCGGTATATTTTCAGATGTCTTGAATTCTAGCCTTATGTCAACAGGTCCAGTTTTTATTGTTTCATTTTGATGTGAGCAATCAATGACAGCGATCGGAGCATCGGTTTTGAACTTCTCCCATGTGAGGAACGGGTGATACTGATGACCATAGTATGATTGTGTAAACTTTATATACATCTCATACAGCAATGCGTATCTATTCAAATCAAATTTCAAATTCAAATCATCATAGGGATATGATTCTGAGTTCAAATGAACTGTAACATCGGTGAGTTGACAGTGATCAAACTTGCTTGCATCTTTGGTTTTATCGTTCCTTCGATCCGTTTGTAATGCTAAGATGATAAATCGAGGTTTCTCCAGTTGAGTGGAAGTCTTAACTGACCAGGTTTGATGCGTGGATTCCGGTAGTACTGGATACTCATATATGTCCCAGCTGCGGAATGGTATTTGTATCGGGCGACCTCTCCCGATAATTTTAAATAGTTGCAGCTTTTCATCATCGCATACTGTAACATGTGGAATGCTCCATTGAAGTTTATTAATTTCAATTTTCACCACATCAGTGGGTGATATAATGGCATTATCATCTGTCCTGCTCCGGATCAATATGAGTTCATGTTTGGAATTTATCAGAATTTTCTTGTAATCTTCAGCGAATCCCAATAAATATTTCAGAGGTACACAATAGTTAAACAGTCCATTGGTTGGTATAACGGATGAATCTGGTGACCAACTGCCGTTGAGTAGTATCCTGCTTACATTTGCATTTAGCGATACGTAGTTTTTTAATGTTGTCGCAATCCCAAGATTTCTTGTACGATCGATTTCCACTGCATTCAATTCATAGCGTATTTCCTCAAAAAGAAATGGTAGAGCGTTGTTAGCTAATCTTGCAGTTGCTGAAACGGTTTCATCCAGCTTTGTTCGAGATCCCTCAATGTAAAGAAAACTCCTGCTGGGTAGAAGATTCAAGTCCTGATGTTGTACAGAGATACGGATTTCATCGCTGTTTTTAAATGATGTTAGAAATGGTGATTAGGAGTGATGTTCAAATTTAGTAACACTGTTATCAAAGTGAGCGTCTGGTGCAATATCTAGTATTCCTTTATTCATTGTTTCAGCGTTAAGCCAATTGATTGTAAATATGCTGTATTTGCAGGTGTTAATGTAGGTCTTGATCGCTTCAAGGTTGTCCGCTGACTAATGATCTTGTCTGCTCCGAACTCGTATTTATCATTATTGTATATCAACATGCTGTGGCTTCAAATGTAATCTGATGGTTATAGTCTCTCCTCTGAAGTTGATTAAGTCACCGTCTTGGTCAAGGAGCTTCAATGTTAGACAACTTATACGTTTGGTGTTCACAGGCAAATAGATTACATTTTTGGGTACCTCCACTATTTTATACCCAGGCCCAACGTTCGGGGAAAACTCGTGGAGAGTGTGTACTTGTGTGTTGTTGAAGAATGATCCTGATATAATATTACATTCGATGCGTATAGTATTTACTTTAATGATGTTGACTGGCAACTCTGATGTATGCACTATATTAGCAGTCAAATTTCTTTTACTGAATCCTAGCAGAGGAGCTATGGATCTCTGTTTTTCAAAATGTATTTCTTCAGTTGCCTTGACTTCACTCTTCAATGTATTATTGTTAGCCTTTATCGCAACCTTTATCCTTCTCCCTTCTTTATCCAAGTATCCTTGTACGTATTTTGCTATATCATCAATCTCATAGGATCCAACAGGTATCTCAACAACCTCATTCCCTACATGAACCAGATTATTGCTCACATCAATATTTGGTATAGAGTTGTATGTTTGAAAATCAATTAATCCACAAACATAATCCATTGCTAGCTCCAGCGGGGGAAAGTACTCAGAAGTGAGTAGAGATGAATTTCCCGTGAGAGTAAGTGTTAATGACATGGCGGTTGATAATGAACTGTCACAATTTCAATATAGATACATTTATTTATAGATAATAATTAATGGCTATAACAATTATATAAAAACTCTAAACATAAGTGACCGCAAATTACTGCATCATAGTTCTGATAAGAGCTGTAGTTGTACATAATATTACTACCCAAGTAGTTTATGAGCTCCCTTGGTGGTTGGAGATTGCCAAAGCTATCAAAGTATTCGATGTTATCACCTTTCTTGTAGTACGCTACCCAGTGTGTACCGGCTCCAGTTGAGATGTCCAAGTTAACAATTCCGCTTTCTCGCTTCCATGGCTTTTTAGGAAGATTATCACGCATAAATACTCCTCTGAAGTGCGGCAAGTGTGTGGTATACTTCTGAAGATCCAACTCGTTTAGCGGTCTTTTGGGTAGCGTCTTTAATAGTTTTTTGGTTGAGGTTGTAGATAGAGTCCAAGTCCTTTTCTGTACGGCTTCAGGAACAGCCCGTTTCCATCTTTGCCAACTGGTATCATTTACTGCTTTAGCTATGCCTGCTGCACCTCCCGATAGTGCTCCCAATGCTGAAAGCCCAGCAAACAACGGGATGAGGAATGGAAGTGCTCCACCAACCTTTGGTACAGGTATCACTCGTGGAGTTTTAATTGATTTTTTCTTTCTTTTCACAATATTTTTAGCTGCACTAAGAGCTATTTTTGTAGCTTCCATCAAGTCTTTCGGTTTTTTTACTTTTAAAATTTTACGTGCATTTCGTACTGCTTCTCGGAATGTGGGTTGGCGTTTATTTTTAGCGTTAAGACCCATACCTAGCTTAATTTTAGCCTTCATTGCGTTTGTTATAAGCCAGGCGTTGGCACGTTCACTCAAATTTGCATCCGTAGATTTTGCACGCTGCCAGGCCTTTTCAGCTAATATTTTATCAGCTATATGTCGATCACTTGTGTTTTTATGCCGCGAGTATGCTATATCGTGTTCCTTGCAGGCTGCGTCCAGTGGATTAATGCCTGGATCTCCTCTCGCCAATCTTTGTTGTATCTTTGTTCCTGGTCCACAGTACTGGTATCCCGGTAGATGTAATTCTACAGGTAATTTGTTGATGATTGAATTTAATAGTCCTCTGCCCCCTTTCAAAGATTTTCTGGAGCGTTTCGATTTGTGATCTGGCATCTGATAAGGTTCCGATGATACTGTTGAAATGTAATATAAACAGGTGTATTTATAGGAATCCCGTTAGTCTTTAATATGCCGTTCATTAAACAACAACAAGCTTTTCCTGTTCGAAATGCTGATGTAGGTGTTATGAAGGTAAAAAAGAAGCATGGTCCCCTATTGCATAATAGTATAAGGAGCATCATTGTTGGACCATCGAATTGTGGAAAAACTAATGTTATGATAAGTTTGCTGGAACATCCCAATGGTCTGAGATATGAAAATATTTACATATATTCAAAATCTTTACATCAACCAAAGTATGAATACTTGAAGCGAGTGATGGCTCCCATATTAGGATTGGGGTATTATACATTCTCAAACAACTGCGACGTTCTACCTCCAGAAGAAGCCAAATCACATTCAGTGTTTATTTTCGATGATGTAGCATGTGAAAAGCAAAATAATGTGCGATCCTATTTTTGCATGGGTCGCCACGAAGATATAGACAGTTTCTATCTCTGTCAAACATATACGCATATACCAAAGCACTTAATACGTGACAATGCTAATTTAATCATCTTATTCAAGCAAGATGACTTGAATTTGAAACATATCTATAATGATCATGTGAACACAGACATGAAGTTTGATAAATTTCGAAGAGCCTGTGCTGAGTGTTGGAAGGATGAATATGGTTTCTTGTTGATTGATAAGGACAGCTCATTAAACAAGGGGCGCTACCGTAAAGGATTTGATACCTTCATTGTACTATAAAAGGATGAAACATGCGAAATATTCATAAGTGGAAGTTGTTACTCAGTCGAAAGCACACCGAATCCTGTGGACCTGCTGAGTAGATTAAAGCTGTTCACCTATTATCAGACCTGTTTGAAAAGTTGTTAAGCTGTTATCAGAGCTGTATGAAAAGCTGTTATCAGAGCTGTTTGGAAAGCTGCTAAACTGTTATCAGACCTGTTTGAAAAGCTGTTAAGCTGTTATCAGAGCTGTTTGATAAGCTGTTAAGCTGTTATCAGAGCTGTTTGGAAAGCTGTTAAGCTGTTATCAGAGCTGTTTGGAAAGCTGTTAAGCTGTTATCAGAGCTGTTTGAAAAGCTGTTAAGCTGTTATCAGAGCTGTTTGAAAGGCTGTTAAGCTGTTATCAGAGCTGTTTGGAAAGCTGTTATCAGAGCTGTTTGGAAAGCTGTATACCTGTTATCAGACCTGTTTGAAAAGCCGTTATTCAGTTAATATCGAAGATGAATGAAAACCTATTAAAAGAAATCATCAAGACAAGGAATGCAGTGCGAAGGAAATTTAAAGCTCTAAAGACGGGTAGGATTGAAGCAGAAGCTCAACTTGAAGAAACTTTCAAGCCAATCACCAAACCCTTAAAAGAGTTTGTAACAAGAGTCAAAAACGAGCCACCACTCAAATTGGAACCAAAAGAAGAAAAAGAAGAAGAAGAAGACAACGAAATTGTGGAACCTTTTACCCCTCCAAAACGAAAACATGTGAAAATGGAGGCTAGTAGCACACCTATAAATTATGGAGATTATTCCTTAACATCTGAAGAAGAATTCGCAACACCTAAACATTCAAGAACATTAACAGGAAGGTCTCCTGTCACCTCCCCCGATACGTCTGGATACATAGTTTCAAACTATTTAAAGCTATTCACTGATAATAGCCCTAAAATTGATCCAACCTATGGAGTTTACTATGGACAAATAAAAGGTACTAGAGCGGCTAAGTATAAAGCTATAATCAGTAAACTTATACAGCATAAAGGCATGGGTCTAATGCGTCTGCCTAAAGAAAACATTGATCACATTTACTGGGATGATCCAAATGAATTAGTGGATAGACTGCGCCTTCTAATGGCATCAAAGCAGGCTGGAAACACCAGTCGCAACAATGAAATTATATCTATCCTGGAGGAGTTGCGAGAAGCAGATATTATAGATTAAATACTACCTCATTACCATACTTCTTCACAATCTACAGATGAGCGTTGATAAGTTTGGACGTTTCTCTAAGCGAGGATATCTTGGGAAACCAGGTGAACGTGGACCAACAGGAGCTCAGGGACCAGCCGGTGAACAAGGAATTCAAGGTCCAGCTGGTAAACAAGGAGCTCAGGGTCCAGCTGGTGAACAAGGAGAGCGGGGTATTGGATTTAATTTAACGATAAACGGAGACTACGATCTGAACTCAAAGTGTATAAAACGACTTGGTGAGCCCCTTGAAAATGATGATGCTACTACCAAAGACTATGTTGACAAGAAAATTAAAATAAGTGTGGAAGAAATAAGAAAAACTATTAATATAGAGGTGGCAAATTTAACGCTATATATCAATGGCGAAATCGCAAAGATTGAAAACTATCTGTTTACTTCAGTAATAAATAAGAAAGACTTGACAGCAAAAGATGGTGTATGTGAGTAAAAACTCTTGAGAAATCTGTTTCATTTATAATTACGATGAGTAAGAGACAAGTGGTAAATGAGCTGCATAAACCAGCGAGAAAAAATTTTAAACGA
This sequence comes from Dioctria rufipes, assembly GCA_963924295.1. Lineage (NCBI taxonomy): Eukaryota > Metazoa > Arthropoda > Insecta > Diptera > Asilidae > Dioctria > Dioctria rufipes. The sequence continues at coordinate 112,086,244 of OZ002740.1, forward strand.
CGTCGTGTGATTATCAAAGGGCTAGATGACTTGTGGCAGGCAGACTTGGTTGAAATGGATCGCTATAAGTATGTGAACAAGGGTTACCGCTATCTGCTGACAGTAATTGATGCCTTCTCCAAATATGCATGGGCAATTCCAATTAAAAGAAAAACTGGTGTAGAAGTAAGAGATGCCATGCAATCTATATTAAGCGAGGGACGAATACCTAAAAACCTGCAGACTGATGATGGAAAGGAATTCTACAACAACCTCTTTAAAAATCTAATGCGGAAGCATGCAATTAATCATTACTCTACGTACAGTTTCCTCAAAGCATCAATAGTGGAACGATTTAACCGAACTCTGAAGGATATGATGTGGAAGGAATTCAGCTTTAATGGAACTTATCAGTGGATTGGTATGGTAAAGAAACTGCTCACTGAATACAACTCAAGAATTCATCGAACTACGAAAATGAGACCACGTGATATCAACACCACCAATGAGAAACAACTGCTTTCAACTGTATACAGTCATATAAAGATTGTTGTTCCTGCAAAGTATAAAGTTGGAGATTTTGTACGCATCAGCAAATACAAGCATATATTTGAGAAAGGCTATACACCAAACTGGACAGCTGAGATTTTTAAAATTATTAAAGTTCAAAACACAAATCCTGTGAGATCTGGGCTCAACGTTAGGAGGGGGTGCCGGTTTGTAAATGGATAACTCAGCTTTGTCTTAATTCAAATATAAAATTTATTCAAATATATTGCTTATAAACTATTATCACAATTCAATTCTCTTATGACTAAACTAGCTTACGATTACGAATTCAAAAAAAAACTTATCCTACCTTAAGCTACCAATTCAATAAAAATTCAATAATTCAATAATTCAAAAAAAATATTGTTCCCAGAAAGATGTTCCCCTTATTTCTGAAAAGAAAGAGAGAGAATCCACTATTAGTCCAATAGAAGTTTTGTGCTACACGTATAAGCACGGTAGCAGTAATACAAAAATACAGAAGTATGTTTCTGCAGCAGGAGTAGATTCCTGCTTAGACGTAGGATAAAATTAAAGTAGAAGTAAATTTCTACAGTAGAAGTAGATTCCTACTCAGGTGAGAGAAAAAATATAAGCAGAATTAAGTTTCTGCAGTAGGAGTAAATTCCTACTCAGGTGGGAGATGAAATTTAAGCAGAATTAAATTTCTGCAGTAGGAGTAAATTCCTACTCAGGTGGGAGATAAAGTATAAGCAGAATTAAATTTCTGCAGTAGGAGTAAATTCCTACTTAGGTGTGGGATGGATTTTGCAGAATTAAATTTCTGCAGTAGGAGTAAATTCCTACTTCGATATGGGATGGAGTTAGCAGAATTAAATTTCTGCAGTAGGAGTAAATTCCTACTAGATGGAAGCAAATAAGGTTTAGGATAGTTGGAAAAATCAGATTAAACTCTGATGTGTTCAGATTAAATTCTGAACTAGGAATGGATGATTCTGCTGCAGCTCGTCGCCTTTTTATAGCCGCCGCGAACCGCTACGTTTCGGCTTCATGATCGGTTGCCTTGACAACGCTCGTTCTCAAAGTTGCTTATACTTTGATGGCGGCGTCCCGTAGTGACGTCATATGAGACCATTAGAGTTGCACTGAACTCTGACTGCGGCGAAGGCGAGAACATCTGATGTGATGTGTTGACATTTTGACATGTCAACATAAATAATCGCAGAGAAGCTTGAGAAGTGGTAAGTTTGTAATATTTATTAATATTATTAGTTATTTATAAGATTTTTTTGTTTATTTTCAGGTGAGAAAACAGTGGAGGAAGTTTTTAGGACGGCGTTGGACCAAAGGGAGGAAGTTCCCTTGTATTAGATAAGTGTTTTGTTTTAAATTATTTTTAAGATAAAATTCTTTGTGTTTCTTTTTTTTTTGTTTCTTTTTAGGAAATATTATCGGAGGAAAAAATAGGGAATCATCGTGGGATACTGGTGTGGCCTGAACATCCTCCCGCCTCAAAATTGAAGAGGCAATTTAATATATATATATATGTGTTTTTATTATAGTTTTAATAAAATCGATTGGTTTTAAATTAACTTACTGTGTCTTGTTTGAAGAAGTGGAATACTCCTTTTTTAATGGTAACCTTTATGACGACGTCACCAGGGAGTTGAAAGCGATAGAACTTTCTTGCCCTCTTAATGCTGTCCCAAGGTACGTTGGCATTTTCCAGCAATTTAATGATGATGGGAGTAGCCATTATTTTTCCAACTAAGTCGACTGGGATCCCTGGAGTCGCTAATTCGACGTTGTTTGGTGGATGGTCTCTAAATTGGACTGGTGGACTGATTTGTAAATCCATTAACTGAGGCAATGGTGTTTGACATGTTGCCTTTATTTTATTATTCTCACTGGACGCTTGTGTATTAGTCGTTGATTCGTTGATGACGACTAGTGGCTTGTATATATCACTAATTTTATTAGACGTGATTGGAGTGATGTTTGTCTCAATCAGGACTGGCATGCTTGGTGCTGCGGATTGTTGTTCGAGAGGGATCCGTACCTCTCTACTATAGTTGCTATGCCTTGATTTGAGGCTCTTTGGTATACCCCGAGCTACTACAGGCAGTCGTGGCTGCGTGTGGACTCGAACTTCTGGATGATGTTCTCTAGCCCTTGACTTAAACTTCAAACTGTCATTTGGCTTGGGTCCTCTTTGTAGCCGTTTCACTTCGGGTGAGACTGGCCTAGACTCGAATGGCCCGAGAAGTTTTTTCACGGGTACGACCTCGTGAGGTGGAGGTCGGACGACGGCCGACTTGATTTTTCGACCTTTTTTTGGTGTTGGAGGTAGTGGGCTGACAGGCCTTATTTTCCTTGGAGGGATTAAGAGCTCCGGAGGTGTTGGTGTTAGCCCAACATCCATCGAATCCAAAGATTCGGAATTAAAAATTTCCAAAAGTTCCTCCATGGTAGAAAAAAAATAAACTCAAAAAAAAAAAAATGAAAAACGAAAATTGAAACCGCACTTGACAACTTTTAAAACTGGAATGACTTTTTGGCGGATTCTGACTTGTTTATATTCAAATATAACGGCAAGTTTTGAAATTTAGTAATGCCAGAGAGAAGTGTTATTGGTGGGGATTTTGAAACAATTTTGAGAGGAGAGATTTTAAAATATTTGTGGGAAATGTACATTAAAGAGAGAACACATTTTGATATTCTTTAATTGGACCGAGAGTAGCTATTTTTTTTTTTTATATTTTTCGTTTTCCTTTTTCCACTTGTGCCTTTTATGTGAATTATGGAGATATTTTGCTTCAGTTTGTGTCGCTGGGGAATTAGTATTCTCGTTTATTACTGGTGTAGAGTGAAAAGGTTTTTGACTATAGTGGCGCCATCTAGTACTGAGATTCTGAGTTTTTCTAGAATCGAATTCAGTTTGGGTCGGGTGTGAAGTAGCTGAACCTGATCGAGATGGCGATAGTTTTGATGTACCTTTTCCTTTTGTACTAAAGGTGGAGAATGTGGTTAAGGTGTAGTGTTTCACTACTTTACTTGAAGCATTTCTCCAGTTTTTTCTCTGATACTCTTTGTCTTTGGGAGCATCATGATTTTTGGTGAATGCATAATTTTTGGAGGGAAGGCGTTGCCTTGTTACAGCGTGGAGTCTGTCTTTTGGTGGTATTGTTGACGTATTGGTGCATTTACAAACTCTTTTTAGTTCGTTGTTTGATTTAATGTTTGTTGTGGTGTAGGTGGATAGCACAGTCGTAGTTGTGCGTTCTGTTTCTGGTACTCCTCCAACCAGAATCCAACCCAACTCTGTGTTTTGGGCTGTTGGAGAGTTGCCAGATCCTCTCTTTATACCATTTTTGATAATGGCGGCGTATACTTCTGCTCCAAGGAGAATATCGATTTCTCCTGGAATTGAGAAGGTAGGATCTGCTAGCGGGAGATTGTGAATATGTCTCCAGTTTGACACTTCAATTGCATTGTTTGGCAGCACATCTGTGATTTTTCTAATCACGAGCATGCTACTTGCAACTTTAAAATTGGTGTGTAAAGAATTAATTGTGACTGTAGTTTCTTGTACAGCTGTATTAGTGGGAGTTGTACCAAGTCCAATTAATTCTTGGGTGGTTGGAGATCCTTTAAGTCGTAATAGCTTAAAGGCCTTTTCTGTCATGATTGACACTTGTGACCCTGAGTCTATTAACGCTCGGAATGTCATCGTGAGACCGGATGGTGCAGTGACGTTAATCAGAGCTGTAGAGAGAAGAGCTCTTTTCATGTTTGCGGTTAGAAAACTTTGAACTTGTTGTTCATCATTTCCATAGGTGGGTGTGCTTAATTCAGCTTCCATATTGGAATTTTGGGAGGATTGATTAGGTGATTCTGTCACCGAATCGTTTTGCTCATAGTGGAGCAATGTGTTATGATTTTGCTGACAATGATAACACTTTTTATTGCTAGTGCAATTTGAGGTTATGTGATTGGGAGATAAGCAATTTTTGCATAAATACTTATTTGTGACAACTTCATGTCGTTGTCGGGTGTTCATATTTCTAAAGGTAGGACAGTGAAATATGATATGGTCACCCTTGCAATGGCTGCAAGAGGACCTTTTTGTAGGTGGGTGATTTGGTGCTGAACTTTTATGTCTGTTCAAGAGACCATATGTAGGTTTGGGTGAGAATTGTTTTCTCTGTGTCATATTGGATGACATAACCTTGTTTCCAATCATTTCTAGAGTTCGGAAGCGAGACTCTAGAAATTTGGTTAAAGTCTTTAGTTCAGGTAGGTCTGTGCTACTCTGTAAACTTTGCTCCCATAATTGGTGTGTGTCTGGGTGTAGTTTTTGCACTGTCAAGTATATGATCAGTGGATCCCAATTCCTTGTTTCTATTCCTAAGTTTTGTAATGCTAATAACGCTTCGGTTATGTTGTCTAGCAGACGTTTAATATTATCGGCAGTGTCATGGTGTATGGGTGGGAGAGATAATAATTTCTTTAATTGTACGTTGACTAATATTCGCTTATTGGAATAGCGTTCTTTTAGGAGCTGCCAAGCTGGTCGGTAGTTTGCATCACACACTTCGTAATGCCTGAGCAATTTTTCAGCCTCTCCTATTAGATTTGTCTTTAGAAAATACAATTTGTCAACGTCTCTTAAATTATTGTTGTTGTGTATAACCGAGTTAAATAAATCGTGGAATGAAATCCACGTAGAGTATTCTCCATTGAAGGTAGGAAGTTTAATTCTGGGGAGTCTTTCATTATTACATGAATTTGTGCTAGCATGTGATGTCTGATTCTGAGGAGGATTGTTGACAGGCGTTGGTGTTAGTTTGTCTATATCCTCTTCCATGCTTCCTGCTTTTTCGATGTAATACTCCTGTACATCACTAAATGTCTCTTTCGTGAAATATTCTAATTTGCGATCTTCTTTTGTCGCTCTCTTTTGAATTACCCTATGCCGTGTTTGGAATTCTTTCCAATATTCGGTAAACGTTTGTAAACGTTTCTCTGTCGATTTGACAGTCTTTTTCCTGCCTTCTCTTTGATGCCTTTTAAATAGGTCTTCCATTAACTCTTTGACCTGTTTTTGGGACTCAACCAACTCTAATACTGAGCTAATGGTCTCGTCCCCGACGTCAGATTCGTTATCTGTAGACATTTTGAATGGAGAGGCTTAGTTTGTCTCACTGTGACGTGATAAGCAATATTTTTCTCAATTCTATATTTGAATAGCTGAGTTATCCGGCTCTAAAGGACCAATGTGAGATCTGGGCTCAACGTTAGGAGGGGGTGCCGGTTTGTAAATGGATAACTCAGCTTTGTCTTAATTCAAATATAAAATTTATTCAAATATATTGCTTATAAACTATTATCACAATTCAATTCTCTTATGACTAAACTAGCTTACGATTACGAATTCAAAAAAAAACTTATCCTACCTTAAGCTACCAATTCAATAAAAATTCAATAATTCAATAATTCAAAAAAAATATTGTTCCCAGAAAGATGTTCCCCTTATTTCTGAAAAGAAAGAGAGAGAATCCACTATTAGTCCAATAGAAGTTTTGTGCTACACGTATAAGCACGGTAGCAGTAATACAAAAATACAGAAGTATGTTTCTGCAGCAGGAGTAGATTCCTGCTTAGACGTAGGATAAAATTAAAGTAGAAGTAAATTTCTACAGTAGAAGTAGATTCCTACTCAGGTGAGAGAAAAAATATAAGCAGAATTAAGTTTCTGCAGTAGGAGTAAATTCCTACTCAGGTGGGAGATGAAATTTAAGCAGAATTAAATTTCTGCAGTAGGAGTAAATTCCTACTCAGGTGGGAGATAAAGTATAAGCAGAATTAAATTTCTGCAGTAGGAGTAAATTCCTACTTAGGTGTGGGATGGATTTTGCAGAATTAAATTTCTGCAGTAGGAGTAAATTCCTACTTCGATATGGGATGGAGTTAGCAGAATTAAATTTCTGCAGTAGGAGTAAATTCCTACTAGATGGAAGCAAATAAGGTTTAGGATAGTTGGAAAAATCAGATTAAACTCTGATGTGTTCAGATTAAATTCTGAACTAGGAATGGATGATTCTGCTGCAGCTCGTCGCCTTTTTATAGCCGCCGCGAACCGCTACGTTTCGGCTTCATGATCGGTTGCCTTGACAACGCTCGTTCTCAAAGTTGCTTATACTTTGATGGCGGCGTCCCGTAGTGACGTCATATGAGACCATTAGAGTTGCACTGAACTCTGACTGCGGCGAAGGCGAGAACATCTGATGTGATGTGTTGACATTTTGACATGTCAACATAAATAATCGCAGAGAAGCTTGAGAAGTGGTAAGTTTGTAATATTTATTAATATTATTAGTTATTTATAAGATTTTTTTGTTTATTTTCAGGTGAGAAAACAGTGGAGGAAGTTTTTAGGACGGCGTTGGACCAAAGGGAGGAAGTTCCCTTGTATTAGATAAGTGTTTTGTTTTAAATTATTTTTAAGATAAAATTCTTTGTGTTTCTTTTTTTTTTGTTTCTTTTTAGGAAATATTATCGGAGGAAAAAATAGGGAATCATCGTGGGATACTGGTGTGGCCTGAACAAATCCCATCACATATCGGCTGGAAGATTATCAAGGAAATCCAATCACAGGAGGCTTTTATGAATTGGAGCTGCTGAAAGTTAAACACCCAAACCTATATCTCGTAGAGAAAATCATAAAGAAGAGTGGAGATAAAGCTTACGTTAAATGGCTCGGATTTTCATCAAAACACAATTCTTGGATTAATAACAAAGATGTTTTATAATATCTTGAAAAACAACTATAACTATAATACAATTACAATACTTTTTTATTTTACAATTATACATGTAGTTATAATGCAAATTACTTGAATAAATGAAACTAAAACTATAATGCATTTATTATTTACATTTGACTTAGATTCTTTCTGCGGCTGCTACTTGTTGATCTGATGAAATAGAGTAATGTCCCCATGGTAGAGTATCCGTCGCTCCGCTCATAATATGACGCTTATTATCACAGGGACTCAATGCAATCTTTTTTTGACTAATAGTGTATACGTTATGGTGATGAGATCGTATGGAGCTCTGATTAGCAGTTAATATTCTCTTGTTATTCAAACATTCAACGTAGTCTTCGAAATTGATATGCCTCTGGACTACATTAGTCTTTACTCCTTTCGCTTTTTTTACAATTTTACCAACGTTTATACGCAGACTGTACATTTTTGAGTGCAAGCCTACAAATTCGCTCATGATTTTCCCATTCAGCTCATCCTTCATTAGCTCAGGAATCTTGAATCATTCAGCTTAATGTGCTGATATTGCAAATTTGCTTTAAGCAGGATTAAACTTGTTTTGGAACCATGACTATAAATTGAACAGCTGAATCAGATTTGCAATCAGTTTCATTTTGGAGTTCAAACGATAAACAACCAAGGAGAAAGTAATCTGAAATGTCAAACGCAATGGAGGAACTGAAGAAGCTGGAGCAGTACCCACCTTCTCTAAAGACAGCTGAAATGGAATTTAATAAGGAATACAAGATTCTGGGCGCCAGAAGATGTAAGACTGCATTTGGATCTCGTATCATCCTGGACTTGGAAGACTGTCAACTTTTCCTTCCTGCACGGTACAGCACAATTACTGATGAAACTATACTGGAGATAAATACTGCAGGAGATTTTTATATTATAAATAGAGGTCTTATCGGTCGAACGTTTAAAATAGAGTTTATTCGCCATGATGTTAATTTGTATCCAATTAATTATTATATTCATTAAATAAAAAAAATCAATAATGTGAAACTAGTTTTTTTTATTATTAATATTTCTAAATTATTAGTGATAATGAAAGTTACATTTAGTACTAGTGCTCCACAACTTTATATAATTGAATATGAGCCAAGAAAGGGACCTTGGGAGACATATGCTCTGGATCGCTTTCGTTTCCAAGATAGGATTCATAGAACTTCACTTATATTGCTACCAATTTTGAATATAGAACATAGGAAAAAAGTTTATAACTTAAGATTTAGAAATAAATAATTAATTTGATGTGAATAAATATTGAAATTTAATTTTGGTTTGACAACATTATTTTCGGCAAAAGAAATTGTATCAATACACCTCCCAGCAACCATATTTTTACCTTAAACTTGAAGTTTTCTATTAAATATTTACAGCAAGTGTTGATATTACTTAAATTTGTTTATTTTATGAGAATTCCAGTAAAGTGCATCACACCACATTACTAATTGCCAATTAGCTAATGACCAACCAATCTGCTAATTGCCAATTAGCTAATTGCCAATTAGTAATTATATAATTGCCAATTAGCTAATTGTTTGAACAAATGTTGCTAATATCTCGAAAACCAGAGCCCGTAGAGGATTTGTGATGAAAATTTCGTTCCCCCTCCCACCCCACACCGGCAAGAATCCATTTCCATGAGCAAAAATAACTTGAAATATTAATACGCTAATATCTCGAAAACCAGAGCCCGTAGAGCATTTCTGATTAAAATTTCATTACCCCCCCTCCCTATCTTTATTATCACCCCCCCCACATACCACCCCTATAGAATCCATTGGCATGAACAAAAATTTCCTAATATTAACTTTAATTATTAGTTCAAAACCAAAAGCCTACATTTAGGCACTCAAGAAAAAATCAATTATTACTAATATTAATTGAAAACCAGGCGCAACACTTGAGAACAACAAAAGCCTACATTTAGGCGCACCACACATCCAAAAAAGTGAAGCAAAAAACTTCCCAAAACCGTAGCATGCTGCCACGTGTGGGCAAAAGTGAAGCAAAAACTTCCCAAAACCGTAGCATGCTGCCACGTGTGGGCCAAAAGTGAAGCAAAAAACTTCCAAGAGAACCGTACCACACATCCAAGAAAGCCGTAGTACCGGAGCATGCTGGCAGTATCGGCTAATGTCTCACTGACATCTTCTAGAATCTGTTCATGGTGATGTCATGTTGTGTTTATTGGCGGGAGAGTTCAGCATCATTCGAACTCTCCCGCCAATAAAAGAAAACAGCAAATCCAGGTAGTTCCGGCTAAGGCCGCTAGGGAACCTTACTCAAGAAATGGCGTTTGCGCCCGAACAGATGTCGCTAGAAAACCGAAACATGCTGGTAGTACCTGCTAATGCCGCTAGGGCGCAGTCAAGACCAAATGATACATCCCGGTAGTACCGGTTAATCCCGCTAGGGCGCAGTCGAGACTCAATGGTGCACCCAAGACACAATGCCCGAACAGATGTCGCTAGAAAACCGGAGCATGCTGGTAGTACCTGCTAATGCCGCTAGGGCGCAGTCAAGACCAAATGATACATCCCGGTAGTACCGATTAATCCCGCTAGGGCGCAGTCGAGACTCAATGGTGCACCCAAGACACAATGCCCGAACAGATGTCGCTAGAAAACCGGAACATGCTGGTAGTACCTGCTAATGCCGCTAGGGCGCAGTCAAGACCAAATGACACATCCCGGTAGTACCGATTAATCCCGCTAGGGCGCAGTCGAGTCTTAATGGTGCACCCAAGACACAATGGTGCATACAAGGCGCAAACCAATACAGCCAAGACACAAACCTACTTAGTATGGGCTCAAACCACCTAGCGACGGTGGTGCCATCTGTGGCGAAATCCTGGAAGCTAAAACAGTGATCCAGAAACGCCATAGTTACACTACTCATTAGCAAATAAAATGTCAAAAATGGACTAAATCGGGCAACTCCTTCTTGGCGTTGCCATATAAAAATTTAGGTTTTTTACGTATACTTTGAAAACGATCAGTCCAAGACATTTTAATTGTACTAAAAACTTCTGCAGAATACGAAATCCTATAAAATTGGTTATGATCATTTTTTCTGTGCGATAAACCGTTCTAGAAATATATGCGAAAAACAACTTCAAAATCAAACTTGAATAGATCGGTGACCATACGAAATTGAATACGGGCATTCATCTAGGGTATCATAAGAATTGGTAGACCAATTCTAGCTTTTTTACTTGTTTAAATTCTGGAATTAAGGAAATAAAAACTAAAAACATTAATTATATTATAGAAAAGATTGTAAGTATTTATAGACTTATTTATGATTACGCCTGCTTGAATAACCATCCTTTAATTAGGAAACATGAAATATATTAGGCGAAATTCACGAGCCCTGTAGTTCCAGTATCTTATATGAAAATCCTCAGAAAAAATCTGATGGTAAAACAGTGTTTAAGGAAAATTTTATTGTTCAGTCAGAAGGTATCGATGATTTTGAATGTGATAATTTTATGCCTCGTGAGATTAATACCCCTAATTTAACAGCAAAGATATCAGATAAAGTTAACTCTAGCTGTGAACCGATCAAACTTGCAAATGATGTAGTGCAAACGGGGGGCGGTAATTACATAAATGTTCTTTTTAAAGAAGTTAAACATTTCAAAAAATTAAAAATGAACGGGATAAAAATGCTTTTTCAGTTAAAGGATAATTCGGAACAAGAAATGGATAACTTAGTGCTTTTAACGAAATGATAGATGAAATAAGTTCAAATGCAGAAAAAGGAAGTAAAGCTTCACTATCTTTGTTACTGCCAAACAACCCAGAAGTTAAACCGGTTTGGGTTAGTATGAGACCCGTTGACCAGCTTGATGGAAAATGAATCGTCAATTTAATATCTGCCGTCAACCAGTCTAATGCAGGATTTTTTTCTGATGAAATACTTCAAGTAGAAGCGAACATAGTTCTGTTTTAATTTTAAATACTAAATGCAAAGGTGTTGTTTCAAATTACAAAAATTCAGATTTAATTAACTTTGAAAGATTGAAGAAAATGGTATTTCAAGAATCTGAAAATATTGCGTTAAAATACTTTTAGAATTAAAAGAAAAAGACCCTTACGGGTATAAAAAAGCAAAAAAAAATCCTTGTATATTGTAAGGTTTCTTCCTTTTTATTATTTGTCGCCAATGGCCGATGAATATCAGTGTGGAGTGTAAATTAACTCTGATTTATTTCCAATAGTACACGCTTTTTATATAATTAAATTATCGCTTACTTCATCAATATTGCTTGAGAAAATTACGTTCTCACCGATCGATCACCTGGAATCGGTCACACACAGAAAGCGCCGAGTAAGCTTTTCGCAATACTCAAAGTTCTTAAAGGAATATGTTCAATGCTTGCTTAATGATGAGTTCACTGGCATGGCTATATCGCTTTGTCATGTAAACAAGCTTTAATTGTAAATTCTTTTGCTTGCTTTGTTTTTCTGCTTGTTTACTTTAATTTCATTCATGCCGTAAATGCTTCATTCATTTATAGTGAATTTACGTTAATGCTTCGCATAGCATATTGCCTTTCTTTTATTATTGACCTTTTGCTGTATGGATATTTATGTGTTGTAGGTCGCTCAACTTGCGCTCTACAATATTTTATATGAATATCACAAGGCAACACTGCAACCCCCAAGCTGTTGAACGAGAATTTTGTATAAATGCACTGGTAGTTGTAATTGTTAAAATTTCAGCTAGTTTTATATTACTTTTAAGAAACCGGTTTATATACGGTTTACATATATAAGGTCTTGAAAATATAAATTTCAATATCAATTTGGTATTTTCTGTGTAAAGTTAAAGTCATGAGTTCAGGAAGTGTTATTTTAGACATTCAGTTTGCTGTTGGAAACAATGCACAATACTTTGCGAAGGAAGTTTCTATTCTTCGAACAGGCTGTAATCATATATATATATAATCATCTGCCTGGTCTGTTATCAACTCTTGCATCTTTTAAAATATATGTAAAATGTTTTGAGAAAAAACTGTTTCTTCAGAAATATCTTCCGAAAACTGAAATAATTAATCTGAAAATACCAAAAATAAACGAGCTTGAAAACTTTCAGACTTATTGTAAAATCCACAATGTGGATTCCCACCTACGATGTGCTGTTCAAAATTGTGTTAATATTTTTTTATACATGTTAATAAATAAACTTATTGAATAAAATAACAATTTTAAATTTTTATTTCATTTATTTGTAATCGAAGTTCATTGCATCAAAAATTAGATTTGCAATACAATACAGAGGTATTTCATAAAAAAGTCTGGAATAATTTAAGTGTACATAAGAAGTACGACTTGGAATAAAAAAATCTTCACACAGTAATTTTAATACATTTTTTTTCTGTACACTTTTCAGCATACCTCCAGTAATATTCCTTTAGAGCTTCAGAAGCGTTGTTATTGTGAAACATGACAATATTGAAGAATTTATCATTTCAAATAATTTATAAAGCTCCGCTTGCTTTAGTGTGATACTACCATTGTTGACGGGGATCTTGTATTCGTTTTGTAGTTCGACCTGCTTTGCTGGAAACGTCTCTTCCATTTTGGTTATTAAACCCTTGAGATTCTCGTAAACTGCCACCCAGCCCGGATAAGATGTTGATATCGGAAAGAGGCCGTGGCGATGAAACACTATTTTCGCTTCAAGTGGGGTCAAATCCAAGTATTACTTTGCGGTTGTGACAGTCGTCCAAATAATATGCGTAGTTTAGCAACACATTTTCATCGGCCACCTCTGCTTCACATTTAGACAATTTCTTTTTTCCTTTGACGGGTGCTTCAGCTTTGGACAATCTCTTTTTACCTTTTGCGGAGCTCCTTTGTTTTTCACGTGATAGTTCCATATCAATCAAATTACAGATTGTGGATGATTTTTTCTTAGATATATGCTGTGGTATAAATTAACAATTTTGTGATCATTTAAACTTAGATCCTTCGAATCAAACTGTTTTAAAAAGGTCTTAAAACTCCGCCCTCTACATCGAGAATACAGAAATATACAGCAATAATGTCCACAGCTTGCTGAAAATTGACCTTGCAGTCGCTTTTTATTACTGGAAAAAGAGCTTGAATTAGATAATAAAAAATTTCGAAAAAAACCTGTTTGCGGAATACTTTCCAAATGAGTCAAAGTACTCTGCGGGGCCTTGTTTTGGGTAATAAAAGGCGACCCAATGAGTTCCGCCTTTATATGCAGGATCAGTGTTAGCTATAACACATGCAGGTTTTTATTATTTTTTGTGGTAGATGATTGCATGGAAAAACACCTCTAAAAATCCTGTTTGTCGCGCGATTATTTGTTAATGCATTTGCCAGCTTAATCGTGTTCATTCCTGTTCAGTAGAAATGACGGTTTCCACGTCAATGACTTCGGTGTGAGATGTAACGTAGTTATTTATAGATTCGAACAAATGCGAAGTTAAATTTTGATAGAGTTTTTATAAGATCTTCATCCAAACGCTTGAGTTCGAGATTGCTAAATCTACTTATTTGTTCAGTACATTCTGTACTAGATGTAGGATACTTGAAAATTATTTCTTTCGCAAAAGACTTATTTTGCGCAGCGAATCCAGCAAAATAAACTCTTTTTAAGAAGGTTAAGTGACCTCCGGAGAAGTATTCCACATTTACGAAACAGTAGCTCATTATAGATTGCGTATTTAAGTAAAATTAAACACAAAGATCAGTTAATCTACCTTATATAGGTTTTTTAGAAGTTGGTGTACACATTTTTATCTTTAGCTATATCAAGGCTGCTGTCATATTCTGCATATACAATACATGTCACTGCGTTCTTTGGTGCTTCCTTAAACCTTCCTTCAATTCTAACCGTTCCCTGATTCAATAGATTTCCACATGTTGAATTATACGAGAGGTCTGTTGTTAAATCAAAAGCAAGTAGAAAACATCCATTGTCAAAGAATTTTTTTGAAATTTGGTGTCCTTTATCGAAATAATGTATACCGGTTCCTTTAAACAATGTAATATACCCTCGAGTGCTAGCAGGATTTTCTTTTGAATAATCAAATTCTAGAGGTTGATTTGGCACCTGTACGCCGTTCACCGATAAGTTAAATCAGGTGATGTTGTTGTGCTTGAAGTTGTAAGAAGTTTTTGCTCGTTTTCCGGTATATGCATCGTTGTCAACCATGCCAAAGACTAGTAGATTTGGTAATTGTCCTATAAGAACCACATTGTCCAATGATAATGTAAATGTATTTGCGGGTATTGTATAAGTCTTAACTTCAACTAGTTTATACGGATATATAGCGTTGGAGCGTTGGAGAACAGCTTCATGAGCCAGCAAGATGTTAGGATTGATAGTTACATGATTCATGTACATAGTTGCTTCTACTATCTTAACTCGTGGAGAATTCTCATCATCTTTTGACCAAAGGTAAAATTACGGTTTTTTAAGTGATAAAACTACCCGTAAATCAACACCGTTCATTAATAATTTATCTTGATTAAACATATCGCCGTGAATCTTTTCCATTAGCTCAACAACATTACTTTTATCAAACCTCCATATTATTTTGATCGAGATACCAGCCAATCGATTCCAAATTTGTTGAAGCGGCATCTTTTCCGTAATTTAATACATTCTCAATATAGGCTCTATAGTTGTAATTGTTATCGGTTTGAGCTAGTGGTTTTCCATTTAAGTAAATTGTACATTGACCGAAAAGTGAATGGAGTATGTTATTTACTAGGCCAGGGCCTTCATCACGAACAGTGTCTTTGGTTTTATCCGATTTAGTTATTTCGATATCTTCACCTGTGTAAAGTTCTTCTTTTCCATCCTTTATTTTAACCAGTTGTAATTTCAAACGAAGGTATATGCTTGATAAGTCTCGATATGTGTCACCATGTTCTAGCGATACAAATTCCAATACCGACGAGGTATCTAGCGAAGCTATAGGTTTATAAGATACTTCTTCAGTTTTTAACATGCTGCCTTGTACAGGTGGTGTAGAGAAAAGGTCTAACTCAGATTTCATGCATTCGTTGTGTGAAGGTATGTTGTCTATTTATCAAAAATATCTAACACACGTTTACGTATCTTACATTTACCTTTAATAGATGCTCTTTTAGCTGTCGTTTTTGTTTTTGAACCTCTTTTAGCGGACTTTTCCGACTTTGAACGCTTTTTACGTTTAGAAGCTGGAGCGAAAAGTAAAGCTGCAAAGGGGTCACGTCTTTTTATAAGCATGCAACTGCTACTTCCTGCACCACCCATGCTTCCAAACAGCTTATTTATACCTTTCTGTGATAGTTCTTCGGCAGCCGCTTTTCCCTATTCTTTCAAAATATCTGTTAAAGGTTTACTACCTCCTTCTTCTAAAATAGCTTTTCCTGTTTTAATTGCTTGTTGCTTCAAAGCCTTTGCCCCAGATGTAACCAAGGGCTGTAAATATCGTAATAATCCGCTGAAAAAACTACCAATTCCTCTTCCACTCTGGTAAATAAGAGGAGATCGATATAATTCTCCAATATCCGCTAAACCATAGCCACTTTGAATTGCATAATATTTAGTATAATATGAATTCATCTTCGAAGCTATACAAAATACTCTTAACTTCGCACTATGTTAAATTGTTTGTTGTATGAGTATTTATAGTATATTTTCTTTTAAAATGGAGCATTATATATGTCGGAATATGTCCTGGCTTGAAATTAATTAACTCCACTTGCTGAATAGTTATTTTTATAGAAATACTTTCCATAAACGTTTTTTCAATAGGACAGTAATCTATGTGTTGAAATCTTATTACGTTTTCACATTCTTTTAAAGGTATTATACGTAAATATCATACTAACTGATCACCTATATCTCTTGGTTGAATAATATATCAGTGTAGACATAAATTATATAGTTTTCATAACAATCCTTTGCTGTTTGCTGAGACTCTTGCGGTAACCTGAGTGCCAAGTCCGCAACTGATCTTTCCAGTCTATTAAGTGTGCCTATTATTGATATATGCTCCTGACGTAATCCTGCCGTATTAAAAGATTCTTTTATTTCTGACAATATGGCGTCAGGTTCACGCTTATTTTCAGGTGTTTGGAGAAATATATCCGTAAAGAAGTTGAACAGGTTGTCTATATTAGTATCAATAGGCACTGGTGTAGTTAAATATTCGCCGGAACTTTGCTTTTCGTATGGAACATCCAAAATGTTGCTACCTTTAATAATTTTTCGCTGTTCGGACGGTTTAGCATTAATCGAATCTTTCTTCAATCTATTCAAGATGTTAAAAATCGTATCCTTAATCTGAATATTTATCTTTTGTTTTTCTTGCTCGCTAAGGGTTTGATCATCAAAGTGTACATTTGATATAAAAAGCGTAATAAGATCTCTAACATTAAGATGAGATGATAGTGGTTTTTTTATTTTGATTGTGACTCCCAAATCTTCCAACCTCAGTTCAAATACATCATGTACCCTTTTGCCACCAGTATTTTTTTCTGTCTCACGAGCTCTTTTGATGCTAAGCGCTGGATGTGTGTAATTGTCTATCGAATCTTGTATGATAGCATACTTTCTCTTCTGTCTAGGAATCTGTCCAAATACGTCATCAACAAAGGCTTCAACTGACTCATAGTTTTTATATTTTAAAACAACATTTTCTGAAGCCCTCTTACCCTGATATATTTGTAATGCAAACTCGTCTGGATCCTGTTTATAGCTTACTTCAGGTATAACACATCAAAAAAGTCAGCCTTTAACCGATACCACATCTTTTTCTTAACATCATCCAAGTACATGGTATACATGATGGTGTAATAGCGTTATAAAATGTTAGTAGGAATGCAGAAAAATTTACTGCTTGCTCAAGATTCTCTTTAGTCCACTTAAGTTTAACGGTTTCATTTATTTTGATGCTAAGTGATTTGATATCTTTTATATGCTGCTCTCTTATTTCTTTCAACGGATCAGATGCATCACGCCTTACCCTTTTAACATTACTCTGATTTACTTCTTCAATTGTATTTCGCTTCACTCCTCCTTTTATGGCCTGGTATGGCAATGAAATTTCAGTTATTCCGACACACCAGTCATCAGTAAACTTGCATGCTCTAGGTAATGCATTTGTAAAAGCTGATAGCTAATTTTCGGGATACAATTGCATGGAATTGTTACTTAAAAGGCATACGTAAAAGTCATCTTTTATATCTACAGGCATTTTTAAATTCTTTCCCAATCAACGTTCGGTACACTTCAGAATTGCTGCTTATTATTATTACAGGCTTTCCCAAGTAATTGCTGGCACGCCTGGCACTTCTAGCTTTTGCTGCGTTTTTTAGGCGATCACTTTGTCGGACAACTTTCTTAACTGGCAACGAAAGCATATATTGACTCGGATCTAGCAGAGATGGCCTTAATATAGATTGATTTTTGGATGGTTTTCTACCTTTGTCATATGTAGTACCTTCCGTGTCGCGTTCTTCTAATATGTTCGCGGCTTCATCTATACTCATATCTGCAGGTACAGTGTACTGGGTTATACCATCCTCAGCCGTGATTACCTTATAATCTTTATCGCTAGACTTGGCTTCAGAAATCGTCTTAGGTATTTTTGAAGGTGGTTTCAGACTTTTTCCTATACCACTAGCTGTTAAGCGGCGTTTGGAAGCAGGTGATAACGGTTTTTTTGGTGGTGATATTTCAGAAAGTTAGAAGAAATCCTCTTCAGGTGTATTTTCTTTTAAGGGTGATGTTTGTGTTGATATTTCATCTTTAAAAATAATTTTAGTTTGACTAGTACTATCCCGTAAGCTTTTATGCTTATCTTGTGGTATGTGAATAAATTTAGTTTGAGTAGCACTATCTCGCATACTTTTCTGCTTTTCTTGCGGTATGTGAATATTTGTTTTTTCATCTATCACTAGCGTAGCTTTTCGTCTTAAGTTTGAAAATTTTATTAATTCATTTCGGTAATTATACCATTTTTCCCTATCAGATAAATTCCTGTTTTTTAATATTTTATCCATAGTTTTATCGAACCTAGATTTATTCAGGGAATCCTCAATCTCGTTTTTCAATTTTTCGTAAACTTCTGGTGAAAGAAGTAACATTTTATTCAGATTATTGTTTTTAAACATATTTCTCAATTAATGAACCAATTAGACCTGATAATACACTTCCTAGCAACACTGGTAAAGAGCCACCACGCTGTATCAGTATTTTACGTTGTCTGGGTACAGATCTTTTTGCAACAACTAGTTTTCGTAAATCCTTTTTATACCTACAGAGCGAATTGTATATCTTTCCGCGAGGAATATGATTTCCCTTCAAAGTATTAAGAGTAATTTCACAAAGTGTTTTTATAATTTCGGGGTCGGAATTTTTAATAATGGCGTGCCTTAATTTCGGTTTCGCTGTTTTAAGAACATATAGCATATGCTTGTTGTCCCTAAGTCGATTCATTCGTGACACCATTTTTACTGATTAAAGGCGGGCAGAAACAAGTTGTAAATGTTTTATTAAAAATATCAGTACGGAATCTTCAGACCTCGTTGATATCTTGAGTGGAATCTATCAGTAAATATCCATGCGACACCTGTGTAATCTCTTTATATATTTTTAGCAGCTCTGAACTATTTTCTGGATAAATCTGTCTCGCTAAATGAATAAACTGACTCTTATCTCAAAGGTTTTTAAACACAACGAGGTATTTACAGTTAAGTGATATGTCTCGGCAAAACTTGCCCTGATGAAATACATTTTGTGTTACAATGATTGCTGAAAGATTGCGATGGTGTGATCCTTTTGTAAAGAGCTCACATACTTGCCTGCTAAAAGCATTTAACATCATATCGTCCAATACAATTAATGTAGGTTCCTGTGTATAATTTACAAACTCTTCAGGAATACTATCAATAAATTCGATGTTAGCGAATGTGTTATCTGAGGGCAGAGCACTTGTTCTGTATTACACCAGATAACTCTTGTTATTTGCGGTCCTGTTAAAAATATATTATTTAGAAAGTTTTTTATAAATGTTGTTTTTCCACAGCCTGAAGGCCCTGCCACCATCATTGTAAACGGATGATTAAACTTGACCATTGCTGGTTTTAAAATATGTTATATAAAACTGTTATTCATTTGCCGTATTTATACATTTGGTAAAATGAGCAGAAGACAGTCGTTAATGAACTGCATAAACCAGCTCGCAAGAACTTTAAACGACAGAGTGTTACCATTAAGGGTATCGATGATTTGTGGCAGGCAGACTTGGTCGATATGGGCTCGTATTCGTCAGAAAACCAGGGTTTTCGTTTTCTTCTAACTGTAATCGATACCTTTTCAAAATATGCTTGGGCATTACCAATTAAAAGTAAGAAGGCTTCAGAAATTGTTAAGGCAACACAGTCACTTTTTAATCGAGGAAACATTCCAAGAAACTTACAAACAGATGATGGAAAGGAGTTTTTTAATAAACCGTTTCAACAGCTTCTAAAACGATATGATATTAACCATTATTCAACTTACAGCGCTTTAAAAGCTTCAATTGTAGAAAGATTTAACAGAACGTTAAAAAGCATGATGTGGAAAGAATTCAGTATGAACGGGAATTATCATTGGATTAGCCTGCTAGCTATTAACAGAAACCTATAATACAACAAAGCATCGCACGGTTAAAATGCGGCCTGTAGATGTTACTCCACGCAACGAAAAACGTTTATTATCGACTGTATATAAATATCCAAAAATAAAATCAAAACCGAAATATAAAGAAGGCGATTTTGTCCGTATAAGTAAATATAAGCATGTATTTGAGAACGGTTATACACCTAATTGGTCTACTGAAATATTTAAAATAAATAAGGACTTATATTCTCGAGGATTACGAACGAGATGTAATTCAGGGGAAGTTTTATGAACTCGAACTGGCTCCAGTCAAATATCCTACTCTATACCTTGTAGAAAATTTTTTAAAAAGACATGGAAATAAAGTTTTGTGAAGTGGTTCGGTTTCTCAGAAAAACATAATTCCTGGATTGATATAAAAGACGTTCTGTAATATTTGTAAACACAGTCGCCATGTTACTCTTAAAGAGAGAATTTGACCGTTTAAAAACCTTCCATAACCTACCTTTAGATGACAGAAAGTGTTGCAAACTAGCAAAAAGTGGGTTCTTTTACACAAATCTTAAAGATAAAATAAAGTGTTACTTTTGCTCCCTGGAAATGTATGCTATGAATTGTCCAGAAGACATTGAAACAGAACATATACGTCTCTCCACAAAGTGTGTCTATGCAAACGGTAGGGATGTTTATGGCCCGTACAACCAGCCATTGTTACAGTCAAGCTCATCTAAATATATCTTTAATACATTAAAATTTGCAGTAGGAAAATTATTGTTTTAGGATTGTGCTGTGAAATTTATTACTTTTACCGGGTATTTAAATAAATCAAGCAAGTTAACGACAACCTACAATCAAATATTCTGGCTTCGATTCAACAGAAGAATTTCGCAACGGAAAAGACGACACAGAGGGCGGAAAAAATTAAAAATTATTCAATAAAAATTAATATAACCTACATTTCGTGTTATTTTTATTTTTCACAGTTCAAGTTCAACAAACCGGCAACCTGTTTTCGCCGGCATGAACCCCTTTGTTTACATATGTACCTGTAGCAGATCTGCTGGCCAGTCGACTCTTTTTTATTTTCGTTTTTGCTTTTTGTTTACGTCCTAATTCTCTAGTCGCTCGTTTCAACTAAAGATCATCATAACACACATGATCTCCAATTCCCACGCACGCTTACAATACCAAAGTGGCTCGACCGTTCAAGTTTTAAATAAGTAAGATGCACAAGTAATATGCCTGGTATGGCAAAATGACGTAGAAGAAGTGTGACTAACTGATCAAGCTTGTTTGGAGTGGAAGAAAAAAATTAACGGAATGTAAAAAAGAAAAGCAAGAACAGTTGAAGATATGAAGACAATGTAGGATGTAGGTTTAAACCATGCATGCTAGCTACATATGGTCACAAGATTTTGTGCTTTAGTTGCCTGGTAGTACAATTGTATAAATCTTTACTGTACCACAGACAGCACTAGCTCTCTCCTTCCAACCAACATTCTGCATCAAAGCAACTCGGTATCAAGTCAGCTTTTTTTTATTTTTGCCCCCAATGCCTGCGACAGGGACTTATCTACCGTCCTTGCTACAGACAGCACCAGCTCTCTCCTTCCAACCAACATCCTGCAACAACACAACTTGGTATCAAGTCAGCTTTGTTTATTTTTACCTCCCAATGCTTGCAACAGGGATCCATCTACCGTCTTACCGCAGACAGCACTGTTGTGAATATAAATCTTGATGCTGATCAATTGATTTTATCATAGAACGAAACAACCAATTGATCAGCACTTCCTCATTGAGTCATTGCTTTGCGAGTTACTAAGTAAGACCTTGCACAATAAATACAATGCATACAGGTCTTACTTAAGTGTGCTAATGGTAGCCCCATTAAAAGTTGCAATGTATCGCATTTCATAACCAACTGAGAATTATTTGGTTTGTTGTGAAAGCGCGTATAATAAACAACAAGTGGCTACCTGCTTAAAAATATTCTAATATGACGCAACATAGCAATGGCCCAGAAATTAAACGAATAAGTGAGGTGACATGGTGACTGACCGGAGAAAGCTCTGCGAGTTCTTTCTAATATTGCAAAGGATCAAGTTGCAAAGACTCTCGTTCGAGCGGCTTTAAGTAAAATACACGCGATCGAAGGGAAGACGTTTTTTTAAATAAACATTTTTAAATTAAAGAAAAGTTTTTTGTGTGGTGAACTTCCCTAAACGATCCAAATACAACATTTGGCGCAGCCGGTAGTGTTTGAATAGTGTGGGCAAGATATTCTACACCCTCAAACCTGCACTTGAGTCTGATTGCGGGGCGCTATTCGACCTGCAGAATAACAAAAAAAGAAAAAGTAGGAGAGTGAAAAAAAGAGGAGATCTATTAAAAAAAGCAAAGAAAAGTGTGTGAATAATAGTACCTAACAACTCGCAGCTGAACCGGATGCAGTACAAACATTCCAATTTTTGAAGCAGCATATCTCCCAAGGAATTATAAACAAACAAACAAAAATTTTGTAAGATTTTTATATAATTTATTATTTTTTAATTCTTGATAAGTAGCAATTTAAGATGAAAATATATGTAAATTTTTTTTTTTTATATACATAAATTAAAATATATGAGAGAAATTGCATACATGTATATAAAGAAGGTCTTGTAAGCATATATATACGAATATACTGAAGAATGCTTAAATTGCAACGACATAGTACCATGGAAATGGAATCAAGTTTCTCTTTCCTTTAACTCTTTAACAGTTTGATTTTATTTTGTTTCTCTTATTTATTATTCCCATTCTTTCAACAAGCTTCCTTATGTAGGGGAGAATCTTTAAAAATGGTTTAAGTAAGCACACTTACAAGCGTTACCTGGAAGACAGTGATAGAAATCTTAAATATACGTTAAAATAAGCTTCTCTAAAATATTTGCCTTGGAATAATTTTGGTAGTAACTAAGGCAAACTTATGAAAGACAAAATATGATATATTTATATTCCATTATCAAATATTACTCATCATAATTTTGTTGTGAATACCTTATTACGTTTTTGTTATGATTAAACTTGGAACTTTTAAGTTAAAAAACTTTTGGTTAATTTTAACATCAATATATCTTAAACAAGAGCATTCTTCTGAAGGTTTCAACCTCTACCTTATTTTTGAACTTATATTGAAAAAAAGAAAAGAAAAAAGAACTTTACGTAGGCGAATACAGTAAAAGTATATTAACAATTAGTTGGAATTTTTTTTTTCGGAAGAAACTTGTAAATCTTTTAAAATGTCTAAAATCTGCCAAATGGAGATAAATCTGCGAATCTGATATCACTTCTTACAACGCTAAATTCAGTGAGCGCCACACTTGTAAAGAATTTCATTTTTATTTAGTCATGATATAATATGGTGCGGGGAGGAAAAATTGAAAAACATACAATTTGAGTTTTATATAACGAAACCCAACATTTAGTTCCCTCAGTTTTAGTCCAATAATGCGAAATACACGCATAGGTGTATATCATGGTCAAAATTGCACTTTATTTTAGTGGTGTACAAGTGAGATAAAATTGAATTGTGTTCAGATAGTGAACCTTCCGAATTAATGTCACAGACAACGGATAATCCTACAGCAAATTCAACGCCAAAATCTGCCAATCCTCCCTATCCATTTTACGTGTTGAGTAAAGCTCAAAAGAGATTTTGGAAAAAAATTAATTCTTTTTCCTTCGAGAACACAAGCCCAAATTTAAGTGCAGTGAGCACTGACCCCAGTACAAACAGCAACCCGGCAGAGAGCGAAGAAGCGTCTATGCTAAGGTCAGGAAAAGAATTCAGACGTCGATCAAAATCTTGTCCGCGATTATTATAAGAAGACAATATGGCAACCGTACAAGTTGACCAACTAATTTTCAATAGTATTCCCATTTTGACGGGTGACATAGGAATAAACCTAGAGTCAGAAGTAAGCATATTTATAAACTGTTGTAAACATGTAATAAATTGCTTATCTGTCGAAGAAATTCCGATTTTTTTAACCCTCCTCCCCACACGCTTTAGAGGTACAGCAGCCACCTCGTTAGAGGGGACACAATTTAAAAATTTCAGCGAATTAGAGACCAAAATTCATAGCAAACTGGTTAACACAAAGAGCTACGTGACCTTGGTAAATGAACTCCGTGTGCTATAGCAGATGCCTGGAGAGACGTTGACAGATTTTGCACAGTTTTATATAAAAATTGTGTCTCAAAAATTTCTGAGCGTCATAAGGGTGATGCTGCTAAAGCAGTAGGAACCGAGCTTATGGAAACGGCCATATGTGTTTAAAACAGGGATAATCAACCCTAATCATAAAATCCATCTTATGCAAGATACAAGTCAGGACCTGTCTGTCGTAATCGAGAAGGCGGAAAAACCTTTGGGCGTTCAATTAATGAACCCATCAATGGGAAACGGATATCCAGTTACGAATAATTTAATGGGGATCCAACAAAATCCAAATTATTACCAAGTACCTTCTCAGGAGAATAATTCTTAAGGTGGACGAAGATATACGGCACATAATCGTCAAGAAAATGATAGGCGGAATCCGCCTCCCATAAAATGTAGTTTCTGCAATAAGGCAAACCACACTTTCTCTGAATGTTTCCAGCGGAAAAAAGCAGGGTTCTGCAATAACTGTCAAAGTTATGGACATGTCGCCCAGAATTGCAGAAAGAGAACCACTAACCAAAAACCTCAGATAAATTCGTTGCAAACTAATGGAAGGCCAGTCTCGCATGCAGCATTTTTTACAAGGCCACTCCAACGATGTGAATTTTGTCAAAGAAAGGGACATACTATGACCAACTGTCGAGCTAAGCAAGAGTGGGACAGTAAGAGACCACAAAGTGCTCAAAAAACAAACAATTACTCGGAAAACTAGATGTAGGCTTGCGACGACACCGCGGAAGCCTGGAAAGCACCAATGAAAACCGGTGTCAGCCCTCCCAAGCCGCTAAGTGCTCAGTTAAATTACCGTTGGATATAGCAGCTACTTCCACGGTTGAGGTCTTAGTCGACACGGGAGCTGACGTTAGTTTAATAAAAAAGTCGGTATTACAAAATAATATTAAGATTAATCAAGGTAATAAAACAAACCTTAACGGCGCTTTTGGAGAAGGTCAAACAGTAGGAACATGCAAGGGGAATTTTCTACTTAAAACCCCACAAACATGTGAATTTCATGTAGTAAAGGACAACGAGAATGTACCTTGCGATGGAATACTAGGCTACAATTTCTTGTCAAAAGCATGTAATATTAAGGGTCCACAGAAAACCTTAGAGTTCCCAGTCTCAGAAGTAAATAATACAAACTTCGCTATATCACTAAACTCTCACATTGAAAAGAAGGGGTTGAACATAGAAAATAGTCCCTTCGAAACGTTGAAAAACAGAAAGTCGGTCCATTTTCCAAAATGGGAACTTGGTAAGCTGGAATCTGAACGTTGCTATAATCGAAGCGATAATAGGCAACGCCAACTGAATGGAGTAGAAAATGGGAAGGTTCAGAGAAAAACCCACATTCCTGCCCGCTCAGAAAAAATTGTGAGAATTCCAGTGGAAAGTAATGGTGAATTTGTATGCATGTCAAATGAGATAAGACCTGGTATATATTTATAGCAAACTGTTTAACAACGGCAGTAAAAAAGGAAATCACAGCTATAATACTTAATTCCAGTAACAATGATGAAACGCTAGACCATGTTGAATTAGAATTACAGCCGATTGAAGATTATCACATTACAAATTTGAATGAAATCAATAATACATCTAAGGTTAAATCAAATGTAGGAAGTAAGAACTGCATATACTACATAGCCGACAAGAATAGGCGGAACAAGATACTGGATAAGGAAATTGTGTTGGATGAAAGTCTCAATAAAGAGGAACAGAAGGCATTGCGGGGGTTATGTCATGAGTATAATGACATTTCTTTTTTATTACCAGAAGATAAGCTATCATACACAAATTCTGTAAAGCATGAAATACATATAAAGCAAGATCATGCGCTAGTAAATCAGAAAATGTATAGGTTACCTGAGAGACAGAGATATGTTATCCAGGAGCAAGTAGACGAAATGCTTAAAAATGATATTATTACACCGAGTATCAGTCCGTTTAACTCACCTCTTGTAGTAGTACCTAAACGGGATGGTCCGAATGGAGAAAAACAGTGGCGAGTCGTTGTTGACTTCCGAAAATTAAATGATATTACTATAGGTGATGCCTTTCCCTTACCAAGGATTGAGGACATATTCGATCAACTAGGCCACTCAAGATATTTCACAACATTAGATCTGGCCAGTGGTTACCATCAAGTGCTAGTTGACGAAAGAGATCAATCCAAGACAGCTTTTAGTACTCCACATGGACATTTTGAGTTCAAAAGAATGCCTTTTGGGCTAAAAAATGCTCCAGCAACATTCCAACGCTTAATGAATCACGTCTTAACCGGACTTCAAGGATTCAGATGTTTTGTATATTTAGACGATATATTCATATATGGAAAGAACTTATCGGATCATAACGCGAAGTTAAGAGATGTATTTGAAAGATTGCGAAGGAATAATTTAAAGTTGAAAATTGAAAAATGTTATTTCTTACGAAAAGAGGTAGTATACTTAGGACACAAGTGTTCTAGTAAATGGGCTTTACCAGACCCTTCAAAGGTAGTTTGCGTCCAAAACTTTCCACAGCCGAAAACTGTGCGACAAGTTCAGTCTTTTCTTGGTTTAGCAAATTATTATAGGAAATTCATCCCTAGTTTTTCTAAAATTTCCGAGCCCCTCAACAAACTTCTGCGGAAAAATACTAAATACAAGTGGTCAGACCAATGTGAAAAGGCGTTCAACAAACTCAAGGAATTACTTACCTCACCGCCTTTACTAATATATCCCGACTTCGACAAACCCTTCATATTAACGACAGATGCCAGCGGAGAAGCATTGGGTGCAGTGTTAGCTCAGGGGAACATCGGTGAAGAGCAACCCATTGCTTACGCAAGCAGAACCTTAAACAAAGCAGAACGGAACTACTCTGCTACCGAAAAAGAATTATTGGCAATAGTGTGGGCCACACGGAATTTCCGATGTTATTTATACGGCCGCAGGTTCACTATCTACACAGACCATAAACCCTTAAAAGGCATTTTCAATAGTAAAGACCCCTCCTCACGTTTACTTCGATTTCATCATAAGCTTTCGGAATACGACTACAGTATAGAGTACAAACCAGGAAAATTTAATAAAAACGCTGACACACTCAGCAGAATTCCCTCTAACGACAACAGTGACAATATGAATAAAGAGCGTGGAATTCAGATAACCACAACAGCACAAGCTCACCACGAGATGGATTCTGAAGTTGAAACGAATTTTTGTCACCCATCCTGTCATGTTTTAACCAGGGCACAAAGAAAAGTAAATGAGGAAGACCTCAAGGAATTGGAAAATGGGAGCCCAAAACCCAAGGAGAACGGAAAGCCAGACGAGAAGGATCCCGATACTAGCTCAATTAGTTCAGAGGAGTCCAACAACGATGAAAGAATAACAGTTCTGAGTAACCGGAATGACATTAATGTCATTCTACGAGATTACCATAACTCACCCCTCGGAGGGCACTTAGGAATCTATAAGACATACAAACGCATAAGGAGAAACTACAAATGGAAAGGTATGCTAAAAGACATCCATAAGCATATTAGGAAGTGTGTCCCATGCAGCAAAAATAAACATGGAAAGAACATCAAAATGCCTATGGTAATTAGTAGTGTTGCCGAAAAGCCATTTGATAAAGTATATTTAGATATAGTCGGACCTCTGCCAGAAACCCGCAATGGTAATAAATATATCCTTACACTCTTGGATGACACAACCAGGGTGTTTGATTGCAAACCTTTAAAAAATGGCGAGGCAATCACAGTAGCTGACGGTTTTTACAAGCTAATGATGAAATATAAGATACGTAAAGCAGTAGTCACAGACCAAGGCGCAAACTTCACTAGCGCCCTTTTCAAACAACTATGCAAACTATTTAAAGTCAAGAAATTACAAACAACAGCTTACCACCCACAGGCAAATGGTGCTCTGGAAAGAACACATGGACCTTTAATTGACTACCTGAAGAACATTGTGGATGATAACATAACAGAATGGGATCAATGGCTCGAGGAAGCAGTACATGTTCGTAATCACTCACCTCATGTAGGAGGAAAACATACCCCTATGGAAGCATTGTGGGGATTTTACGATCCACCTCCTAATAACTTAAGAAAAGAACCTGAACCTATCTATAATTTTGATGATTATGTCAGCATAA
Organism: Dioctria rufipes; assembly: GCA_963924295.1. NCBI lineage: Eukaryota > Metazoa > Arthropoda > Insecta > Diptera > Asilidae > Dioctria > Dioctria rufipes. Next base: position 112,114,567 of record OZ002740.1, read on the forward strand.
GAAGAAAAGAAAAGAACTAAAATCCAAGGAAAACTACGACAGGAATGCACGAAGTGTAAAATTTCATGTAGGTGACCGAGTTCTTTTAAGAAACCCTACTAAAAAACATAAACTGGCACCCATTTGGAATGGAGCGTATGAGATTAAAAAGGTTAACAATGATGTCAATTGCACTTTACAAATTGGACATAAGTTGCGAAGAGTTCATAACAATAAATTAAAAACATTTTAGATTTACGATTACGTCAAAGCCTATATTATCGCGACTATCACTAAATTCGATTTATTATCTACAGATTATGCTACTGTGGTTTTTTGCAATAATACCCTGGGTGGCACCCCAGACAGATGTAATACCTCTAAATTCCACTGGCGTAATGTTCGAACAGATTTCACCAGCATACATGTATGTGCACACATGGGTCATATATACGCAGATCCAGATGATGCAAGAAACCGAAGCACTAGGATTTATTGAAAAATGCGAGAAAACAATAGGACATCTGTGTACGCTACAGTTAAAGGATGAAGAAACCGAATCATGCAAAACATGGGAAACCGAGTTACGAAGGCAGGTAAACAAGGTAAAGGATAGGTTAAGAGATATAAATTTCTATTTGCAAGTTAGAAGTAAGCGAGGAATAGTTGATGGAATAGGTAGGGTGAGCAAATTTTTATTTGGTACTATGGATGACAGAGATGCCGAGCAAATATATACCAAATTAAAGAACTTAGAAACTCAAGACTCTGAAAATGTGCAGGCTTTTAAGAACGTTACGGAATACCAACAAAACTTAGAGGATCGCTTTAATGGCTTGGTAGAAAATGTAATTAATTCCACCCGAATTCTCAAATCGGAAATAAGAACCGTAAATATTAAAGCAGATATTAATGAAATATTGATATATATTTTACATCAGCTTCAACAAATATATCAACGGTTAACAAATGAATTATTGGTGATAAATGCCTTACATCAGCATACCTTACACCCTCTGATTTTGACAGCCAACGATATATCACAAATATATAGTGAAATCAGTAAAAGAGGCATGACAAACCTCTTGCTGGACTTCAAAGCTGTCAGTCAAATAATTCAAACTGATTCTATACAGTTAGATAACCAACATTTCATCCGTATCGCGCTTCCATTGCCCGAAAATACAGTATATACACTTAATAAAGTATACTTATTGCCAACACCTATCTCACCCAAAAGCTTCGCTATTTTCAAAATTGAGGCAAATTACTTCCTGAACAGCACTCGAAACCAACAGTATTTAGAAATGACAACACTAGACTTTAAAGAACACTGCAAAAGGTCTACTACTACGAGTGATATTATATATATTTGCTATCAAGCCCAACCTAGTACACTTATAGTTAACAAAGCCAATTGCATAGCGAACTTATTCAATAACCCGCTAAGAGGACCAGCTCCTTGCGAGCACAGAATAATAAATAATACTGTTAATACCCTAACAAAAATGGTCCGGCAAAATTCTTGGCTGTTCGTATTTTTCTCAGAGGCAACCCTTTTAACAAACTGTAGTAATCATTTTGGTCACTTAACCATCAACGGCACTGGAGTCCTCGTTTTAAAACAACCCTGTACGTATACGTTAGAAATCTATAGAATTCCTTTTGAAAACAGCTTTAGTTATTATCTCCCAATACACCAGCCTGAACTCTATAATGTTCCTAAAGTATCGTTCAAACAAGATCTTTATGACGAGCTACAAGTTAAATTTAATATTAACGAAAATCTAAAGGTAAATACTCATAGAAATCATAACTTCGCCCTCGTTAGTGAGAGTAAAGATTTAGATGATTTGAAAAGAGAAATAAATTCAGTAAAGTCAAGTAGGGAAAGAAAAAGGCATCAAATTCAAACACATGCCAATACAGGAATAACTATAGCGTTAGTCGCTGGATTAATTTTGTGCCTGGCCTTAAAATATCTATTACGGAAAAGAAACCAAACTATTCAAGCAAAGGCAAAGCCCATAATCTCATACCCTACTCCTCGAAGATCCCAAGAGATCGTAAGTATACCTCCCCTCCCTTTAACCCCGATAGGAATTTCCGAAATACCCGCAAAACATCTCCCGGGAAAGGAAGAGCCGAGCGCAATTCCTATTCCAGATAGCAACACTTCTAAAACGATTGTGTCACGGAAACTTGATCAAAAACCACCAAAATTACCCTTGAACACACCCCACATGAAGCCATATATATATGAAGGAAATATTTTTATGGCTTAGTTATTTTTATATTACTATTTTTTTTATATATTAGTATCTCTTTGTGACTTAGCTAATAGAGAGGTAATAATTTTTAATAATAAAAAATTGTAAAGTTTTGAGTTAATGAAAATCAAAAAGTTTTCCGCTGTAGGTACTGTGTAGTTTATTTTAAGTTAGATTATGTGTATGTAATTTCAAAAGATTGAAAAAAAATTTTATTCTGGGTAATCAACTTATTATTCTTTTGTAAAATGTATTGATTGTATAGTCATAGCCATATCTAAGAAAATCAAAATAAATAATAATTTTAAATTTCTGTTCGACCAAACTGAATATATATGTTGAATGTGTCTATACAGGGTGTTTCCCCTTAGGAGGTCCATAGAGCGGGAGGGATAGTACTCACCTAGACGAACCAAAAATTGTATGGTAGGGGGGGGGGGGGGCAATATCAACCGTTTAGGAGTTACAGGCTGATTCATAAAAAAAGCTAGGTTTTCACAAAACACCCTGTATCTTAAAAACTACAGGGCGTATGGTCACAGTTAAGGGCTCACTGTATGCAGAACTTCATGGCCTCGACAGCTCAACCAGCCCCGTACCCCTCTCCCCATAGAAGTTATGAAGGTCTAAACTAAAAATTTCGGATTTTCTTCCCTTTTTTTTACTTTTGACCTCTATTATTTTTGCAAAAAGGTCGTTAACATAACTTTTTTTTATAAAAACTGTAAACTATGGAGCCTCCTCTTTAATTTGACCTATTATACCCTATGTGCTATCTGTATCCGTTAAAGTTATTAGGGGAGAGGGGTTCGGGGCTGGTTGAGCTGTCTTGGAAAGGCCATGAAGTTCTGCATACAGTGAGCCCTTAACTGTGACCATACGCCATGTAGTTTTTAAGATACAGGATGTTTTGTGAAAACCTAACTTTTTTATGAATCACCCTGTAACTCCTAAACGGTTGATATTGCCCCCCCCCCCCCTGCCATACAATTTTTGGTTCGTCTAGGTGAGTACCATCACCTCCCGCTCTATGGACCTCCTACGGGGAAACACACCAGTATATTCCGTAAAAGTACACTTTCATCTGCAACTGTGTTTATTCTATATCTCAATATTAAAAAAAAAAAAAAACAAAAAATTATGTTTATTCTATTATTAAATTATGTTTTTTCTATTATTCATAAAATTTGATTAATTTATAATAAGTGCATTATATATTTTCGTATATGTGACAAATTCCAAAAAAAAAACAGAATTTCTATCATTAACTAGATAAAAAGATTACGTTTGGACTTTTTACCGGGTTAAACTTAATTTTGTTCAAGAAAGAACTTTTTTGGGGATTCTCCGGTATATAGCAAAAGCTAAAAAATGTTCTAACTTGTTATTTCATCACACAACCCATTAATTTTTGGTGACAAGTTTCAAGTCTTGGTTCGACTCATCAACAGGTCACAAATAGCGAAATTGGGTGAAACAATGAACAAATGAAAAAAATGAAAACAAGAGAAGAAAGAAATGAAAAATTTGAGAAAAATAGAGATAAAACAATTTATTTTATTTATTAAAAAAATTAAAAAAAAAAATTTTAAAGAAACAGATTCATTCGAAGCGAATCGAACCTGTATACGCCACGCATATATGAACCAGAGCGTAAGCGTAAGTAACTCAAAGCCAAACGAACAGAATAAATATAAAAAAATATATATACCATATATCGTATTAGCGCATTAAAAATAAAACGGGCTGTCTCCTCATCCATGGTTACCACGTCATCTCGACTCCCTCGATTCCGTTTTCATCACGGGGGAGGGATGTTGTGAATATAAATCTTGATGCTGATCAATTGATTTTATCATAGAACGAAACAACCAATTGATCAGCACTTCCTCATTGAGTGCTTTGCGAGTTACTAAGTAAGACCCTGCACAATAAATACAATGCATACAGGTCTTACTTAAGTGTGCCAACGGTAGCCCCATTAAAAGTTGCAATGTATCGCATTTCATAACAAACTGAGAATTATTTGGTTTGTTGTGAAAGGGCGTATAATAAACAACAAGTGGCTACCTGCTTAAAAATATTCTAATATGACGCAACATAGCAATGGCCCAGAAATTAAACAAATAAGTGAGGTGACATGGTGACTGACCGGAGAAAGCTCTGCGAGTTCTTTCTAATATTGCAAAGGGTCAAGTTGCAAAGACTCTCGTTCGAGCGGCTTTAAGTAAAATACACGCGATCGAAGGGAAGAAGTTTTTTTAAATAAACATTTTTAAATTAAAGAAAAGTTTTTTGTGTGGTGAACTTCCCTAAACGATCCAAATACAACAGCACCAGCTCTCTCCCTCCAACCAACATCCTGCAACAACACAACTCGGTGGCAACTCAGATTTTTTATTTTTACCCCCCAATGCTTGCGACAGGGACGTGTCTATCCTACTCCCTCCTCAACAACTTCTTATCGGCGGTGAGAACCGTCTTGCAGAAAAACCCGCGAGTGGGATCCTCGTAGCAGTTGTCCCTATCGGACGCAATGTAAAAGTATAGGCATATGGTACCCTTACTACTACCTTATTACATAAAATTTCTTTTATTTTTGTGGCACTTTTATTCTTACTGTTGAATGCTTTTTCCTTCCTATTATGCTGCTTATATTTCTTCTATTCTCGGCAATACCGCTGAAATTCTTCTTTTATTTTTCAGATTTATTCTTTATTCTGAATGCGAGTCTTTTCTCCGCGTTCGCAGTGGTTGAGTCCCCAATTGTAGGATTTCCAAATAAAACGAATGAAATTGGTGATAAAATATTTTATGTGGGCAAAATTTACGATGCCACTATTTTATTTTACACGATTTAAATTCATTACATTGGAAAACTACGTAGTATGATCTTACTAATTAATATACGACAAATGACAGTATTTACAAAAGGTAAGTTAAAGCAAAAAAAGGTAGGTATAATTATTAATCTGGTTCTTCGTAAAAACTTCTTCACTCTTTAATAGGCTATATCGTATTGGCGTCTTTCTTGAGCTGTTTGTCATCTTGTCGAATGTCAGAAAAGTCAGCGTTGTGAAATGTGGTTAGCACGTTCAGTGTTACCACATACATATATGCCTTTTGTCTTTCTTCCTTTGGCACGAAAAGTTTTTGTTCATGGCACATGGTAGTGTAGGTATCTTATCTTCAGTTTACCCACCCCATTCTCTCTGCTATTAGCCGATGTGCTAGCGTGCCAACCTACCAGCATAGCTACCATGGGGTGAGCTGTCAGCTTCGAGCCGAATGACAAGACTGCACGTCTTATTGCTATCACTGAACAAAAAAAAGGAACCATAACATGTGACGTCACTAACACAAGGAGTCGATCTCTTGTTCCAGTAGCCTATTCTTTTATAACTGCTACTATTATTATTTCCGACGCTACTATATTATCTCAGACTACTTTAGCTGCATTAACTGTATAATTAAATTCACTTTGACATCAAAAACAAGAAAAGTTTTTCGGACGATAAAACATAAGTGGTGTTTTTCTTAAACATCTGAAATAAATATACTATTTTATTAGTAAAATTATTAGTTTATCCTATTTCCCTGGATTTTATTAATCATTGGAGCAAAAATGTTGTTTTAAAGTGGAATAAATTCAGTTTTCGGTTCTTGTGTTTGATGTGAAAATGCCTTAACCATTGTTTTCCAATTCGTCACCTTACGCTGTTGATATTTTAAGCCTCTGTATTAAATGCATCTCCAGTAAATGTTATCATTATGTTGATAGTCTTTATGATAAATTTAAGCATCTACTGCCAATCGAGGGTTACCTTTTTCACTATTAACATGTTGTATTTGTGATCCTTTTCCTAAAAATATTTACCATAAAAAATTTATTTTCGATTCTTCGAATGTCCTATACGTGCGAACGCCTCACAAATAAAATTGAACTGAAGCGCATGGTGTTGGGATTTTTGGGCATATTTAATATTGAAATCTAGTAAAAGAAAAAATTAAAATATTTCACAATACGAGATTTTTAAGTTCATGTTAGTGAGGATTTTAAAATTCGATATTTCATGGTACTCCCTAATTTGAAATTCATAAATTTAAGGAAATTGTTTTTAGGGAAGCTGGTTTTGGGGAAACTCTCCAGATACCGGAGAATGCATCTTTATACCCGTTCGATTCTGCGTAAATCACGAATCGTGGTTAATGCTTTACATAATACAGGGTGTTTCCTCCATGGTGGTGTGGAAAATTTGCTTTCTTTCTATTTGTATCTACAGCAGAAAGAAAGCAAGTTAAATTTCCCTCGTCTTTGACAGAGAACTTCGCAGAGATCTATACGACAAAGTGCTTGACTGGTAGGAACTATAATGCTCGCTATTAGTCAATCAGCTTATGCACGCTGCGCGGGTATGTGTGTGTCGTAGGTCTGGGTGCGACCTCCCCTTCACCACTCATATCCCTCTCCTAGTATTTGGTTATATCGGGTGGTATTACACTATCAGCGTAAAGGCTTGTACCATTTCATAAAATGATTAAAAATTTCAGACACTTCGTGTAAAAACTCATTAAGCTAAAACTGTTACACAAACGCCTACATTTGATGGTGTTTACACTCTTCATGAAGTGTTGAGTTACGTCGAATGTCTACGGCATATACACGTAATGCTTTCGCTTGCCCAGAATAATAATAAACATGAGTTTGTTATGGTCGTAGCATATTGCATGCAGCAGTATGCTACACTGAGACTAGCTGCGTCGTGTAAGCGCGGACTGCTGTCTGTATGGATGGAACGCTGTACGTACCGAACGCCACCTAATTGACAGGACAGCGCTTCCAGAGAGAAATAGTTTTTTGAAAGAAAAAGAAGAGCGAAAGGTTTTTGGTTTTGACGAGTTTTTTTTTTGTTGGATAGACGCATGGGGTACAAAAAGAAAGTTAAGAGAGTTAGGCAGAAAAATTGTGTGGGCAACTGCAAAATAAGAGAAAAAGAAGAAAAGTTTTGAATATAAAAAGGTTTGGGTTGTGGCAAAGGCGGAACTCAAAAAGAAGCCACCAAGGAGTTCGGAAAAGTTTACGGGCGACTCTAGACAATCTCAGAGATCCGAAAAATCTCCACCATCATTCAGTCACTAAATTCTAAAAAGTTTATTCATATTCAAGATTACAGTGGCCAGTCACCAATTAAAAGTAAAATTCGCGACATCCAGTCACAAGGTTCTTGGAAAAAATAAGAAATGCGGCATCCAGCCACAAATTCTAGAACTTTGGCAAAAAGAATTCATCTTTAAGATTACAGTGACGTACAGTCACCGGCGCAACCTGCAAATTTTATAAAATATTAATCGTCAATCGGTAAAGCAACACCCAGTCACAAATTTCAATATATCTAGCGACATCCAGCCACAACTTCTAAGATTTTGTTCATCTTTAAGATTACAGTGACACCCCGCCACCAATTCTAAAATGTTTTGCGACATCCAGTCACCAATTCTAAAATATCTTGAGACATCCAGTCCCCAGATTCTGGAACATTAAGTAAAGCGACATTCAGTCACGAATTCTGAAACTTTAGCAAAAAGGTTCATCATTATGGTTACAGTGGCATCCAGTCAATCCTGGTCAACATCGATTTATATCCAATCCAATGTTACTGAGGGAACAACGATGATTAGATGCCAGCTAAATCTTGTTACTTAGTCACAAGCCATCAGTGTAGGATTCAGTTGATTTTAGTCTAGGATTTTAGTGGCCGAGGGTTTGAGATTGTAACGTTTTTTTAAATCTAGGACAAAGCGGACCACCACGGAGGCCTCTGCGGGGACCACTATCAAAAATTGCATGTAAGTTGACACCTAAATCTTATTAATTTTTTGTGATAATATTTGAATTAGTCTTAAAAAGGTCACATATTTCATATATTTTTCGATAGAATACCATTATAATTGTATTATGCTTGAGTAAGTCACATATTTCATATATTTTCCGATAGAATATGGATTATGCTTAAATAAGTCACATATTTCATATATTTTTCCATACGGTTGGATGTTTTAAATGGATTGAGACGTATGTCTATTTATATATCTATTTGTGCAACCTCATATATTTTCCGATAGAATACAATTATATTTGGATTATGCTTAAATAAGTCACATATTTCATATATTTTTCCATACGGTTGGATGTTTTAAATGGATTGAGACGTATGTTTATTTATATATCTATTTGTGCAACCTCTGAAATACAAATGGCTTTTATAACGTAATGAGGCGCTAGTTTCTTTAATCCGCCTCTCTCCTGGAGTCCTCTCGTTGATATGGTTGACTAGGTCCGCTACTACTCATTTTTCTGATCAAATTGTTGCCCACAATGTCATATTAGCGGTTGGGGCAATGGCAGTGAAGGCAGAACATCTGCGCCTTCAAATAAGTAAGTGGTAAGTAGTGTAAAGGTCCCTTCAGGATTGGATATGTGGGACGGCCTTTGTTTTGTGTCTGGCACGATTTTTTTTTTGTATATGGCTGGTGGCACCGCATCAGCTTTTCGTGGAAACCCCCCCCCCCCACCCTCCGCCAATATCCGAGGCGAGCTAGCGTGCCGCCCTATAGTCAACGCTGTCCACTGAGTGATCTGTCTTCTGCTGACAATTTGGACTTTACGTTCGAAGTCAAACACTCTACATAGTTCTATAACAAGTTTTTTTTTTATATGTATTCTTTCTGCATATACGTGAGAATGCAATGAATATTTTTTATATGTGCGAATTGAGTGGCTTACTCGATCAATGTGCTATATCTAACTTGTGCATGTTAATATGTTACGTGCCGATTTATGTATAGCAAGATATGCTCTACAGTGGTCCATAGAGCGGGAGGTGATTATACAAAGAAAATGTATGGCGCGGGGGGGGGGGGGGGGTCAATTGTTTCGGAGTTACAAGGCGATAAAGAAATTATGCTAGGTTTTATGATTTTATGCAGAGCTTCATGGCCTTTCCCACGACTGTTCAACCAGCCCCATACTCCTCTCCCCTAAGGAGTTAGTGATCTAAACCAAAAATTTCGGATTTTCTTACCTTTTTTTTTTTAATTTGAACTATTTTTTTTTGCAAAAAGGTCGTTAACATAACTTTTTTTATACAAACTATAGACTCTCATCTCTAATTTGACCTATTACACCCTATGTGCTATTACAGCCGTTAAGGAGTTATTAGCACTGGAGCAGTCGTTGGAAAGGCCATGAAGTCCTGCACACAAGCAGCTTAAGATGGTGACCGTACACCCTGTACTTTTTAGGATACAGGGTGTTTGTGAAAACCTAGCATAATTTCTTAATCACCCTGTAACTTCGGAACGGTTGATATGCCCCCTCCCTGCCATTTAATTTTTTGTTTTCTAGGTGAGTACTACCACCTCCCGCTCTATGGACCACCATGGAGGAAACACCATGTATATATTATTCTTATCTGTTTTGAATACCGATGGAAAAATGATAATGAAACTCAAATGCACTAAAATTCCTTATTTATGCAAATGCATTCTGATTAAATTTTTGGGTAATTGATTAATATAAATCATCAATATCCCAGGCTGCTGACAAAGTAAACGCTACTCGCAGCGATTTCGAAAGCAGAAGTTTACTTGGCTCTCGCTTAATATCTATTACATATTTTCGTGTCTCCTGTGTTCGGAGTCCAACCCATGTAGCTTCAAATTAAAGAGCAAAACACAATATAAACTTGCATAAAACTTTTTAAAACTTAAATAGGGCGAATATGACAATAAATAAAATTTACAAAAATAGAAAATTTAACAATAATATAATCTTTAACAATAATGACGTAAGATTCTCATAAGATACACAAACCTAATTGTTTACACGTTTAGGCATATTTTTGTGAAGAGACCGTAAAAATCCTCAAAACTATTTACATACGTTAATCAAAATAAAAATGAATATAAATGGCAACCAATGTGTTTAACTATACTTGAGATTAAATAGATTGCCGAGGAAATGATTACAAAAACTGTAAGCCATCCTAGCAAAGAGAATTGTGTTCCATGCGGACGAATATGCTCTTGAAGTCCTAACCAGCCGCCGTTATCAGCTAGCCAGTGAACGAGATCATCTTCGATTATTTCTGACATTCCATCAATTATATATTGAAGGAAGTCATAGTGACCCTGTCGAACACAGTCTATCGCAAAGCCTCCGCCCACAGCGAAGACAGAGATTATTTTACCCCATGTGATATGTGTTTTAAATAATTCTTTGGCAACTAAGTTAAGAAGCATAGGAGCAGTATCTGCATCTCCAAGTTCACCAAAAGGAGCGCTGGATAATTGACGAGACACATTAGAATAAAGACGGGGATGCATTCGTTCCAGTTCTTCTCCCATCTGCAATATAAATATATGTACGTTTGTTTAAGGACTAAAAAACTTCGTCGCGAGAGGATATATATGTATAAAATAAGTTCACTTACGCAATTTAAAGCTGGAAAAACATCATAGACTACACTAGAAGAAGGTTCTAGTATTGCACGCAGCCTTTGTGTTACTTTCCTGTTTAGCATGCCTGCACGACGCAAGCGAGCCCTAATATATTGACCGCAAAGACATTTTCCCTGAAAATTTAAAACAAATTTTAAATATTAGCCAAACAAATACTTAGAATTTTTTTTTATTCATATAAAATATAGGTGTTATAAATATACTGCTAGTTATATAAGCCCCACAAAAGAAAAACCATATGTAAAGTTTGACATGCTTAATCTATATATTGTTCAACAACAATATTAATTAAAACAATTTTTTATATCCTAGATGTAAGGAAATGGAAAATATTGTCTTTTTAGGTAATAAGCTAATAAAAGTAGAAGGCTTGAGATTCGGACTTAGATAATGTGAAATTAGTGCTGTTCTAAAGCTTCGAAATGTGGAAGGTAATCCAATCCGTTACGCACCGCCTGCAAATTTTTGTAAATAGGGTTTGAGTCGTATCCTAAAAATTCCCTAATAAGATGGGGTTCAAACGAAGAATTATGGAAACATTTCGATCAGAGTTCAAGTCATTTAACTCGATATCGGACGAAAGTTATCGTTGTTAATTTTTATAATTCAATAATATATCGAACAATTTTGATGACAGTTTGACAATTAACACCATATTTAATTAACTACATATCGAGTTGTGTAAAGAGTATGAATTACGTAGTTTTCAGAAGTTTTTGAGAATACTACCTAGCCAAGTCAAGTCAAGAGCCCTTCACACGCGATTTACGAATTAAAACGAATTATGGCGAAATTTTAAACCGAACCGATATCCCAGGATATTTCATAGTTTTTTTTTTTTACTTACAGGCTTTTAATTTGGCTTAGGTTTCACTTATGTCTTTAATGCACTTTACACTTTAATTGTTCGAATAACTATTAATTTTATATTTCACGATGTCGAAAAATAATTAACAGCTTATTGCGCGACGGCAAGCTGTGTTCTTGTCTGTTATTTAACAATTTTGGGATTTAAAGGAATAGGGTAATTGGATGGGAATGGGAAATTGTGGAATGTTAGAGATTTCTCTACCTTGCTGAGGGTTGAAGACTGGCGTTTCTTCCAGCGTTGATAAATCCTACGATGGCCGAGATGCCAGGATGGTGTCCATTCCACGATGGTGGCTTCCTGTACTAGTGAAGAAAGTAAATCTTTCGCCCAGGTAATAAATGTTTCTCGTTTCCGAGTTGATTAGGTGAAGAGGTGATAAGTAGTGGAAGTTTTCAACTTGTAGTTGCGTTGAAAGCTGGCTAATGAGGAGGTTAGGATGTTGAGAGATCTTCTCAAGTTGTTTGACCGCGAGAGAAAGGAGATAGTCCTCAATTGGAGTGATGTTTGCACTGTCATACAAAAAGGTGTTGGGAAAATAGTGTCAGTCAGGTTTCCTGTACACTCCTGTACAGGCCCTAGGATCTTTCTTTCGAGGGCGCTTATTTGCTTCATATAGGATGGCGAGGTGGTGTGCCAGATGGGGAAGCAATAGCAGATGATTGTGTGGATGAGCTGTTTATATATAAGCAGCTTTGTATCTTTCGGGAGATCGTTTCTCCTTCTGATAATAGGGTTGAGTAGGGAGTAAGCGTAGTTGGCTTTCCTCATGATTAGCTTGGCGTGATTGTTGAATTTTAACAGATTACTGAAAGAGACACCAAGGTATTTGGTGTTCTTTAAAGGCTGAAGCTTTTCGTTATTGACTTCGATTTCGATGTTATTGGCACGTGTGGCGAAGTTGGGTTTTCCCCTTGTGGAGGGATTTCGGATGCAAATCATTTCAGATTTGTTAAGGTTTATTTTGATGCCCCACTTTCTGTAGAACTCGTCGAGTTTGAGGACATAACGCCCCACTTTGGTAGCAGCGAAATTGGATGACATGGAGTGGGCGTATGTAAGGGAGTCATCAGCATAAAGCAGTGTGGTGGAATTTGAGTCGTTGGGAGGCTGATCATATAGGTGAAAAGATTGAAGAGAGTTGGTCCGAGGACCGAACCTTGGGGGACACCAGCACTGCTGCCTGAGATTTGACATTCTCGATTTGTATGTAGAAATTCAGGGATGACAGAAAGCTATATATAACCCGGTTGAGATAAGGCGGGAACTCGAGGTTTATGATTTTTAATATTAGCCCCTTTGTCCAGACTGAGTCAAACGCTTTCTCTACATCAAGGAAGCAGCCTACTGTCTGCTCCCTTTTATTGAGGGCGTTTGTAGAATCAGAGAGGACTTTGAGCAAAGCATGAAAAGTGGAGTGCTGGGGCTTGAAGCCGAATTGGGTGTCCTGCCTGACATTTAGGTCAAGGCAGGTATTTTCTATGTGTTGGCGGACTATTCTTTCGAAAAGTTTGCCCAGGTTGGACAGAAGAGAGATTGACCGGAATTCGTTAAGGTTTTTCGAGTTTCCTTTTTTGGGGATTGGGACTATGCGTGCGGTTTTCCAGACATCAGGAAAGTATGAATTATTGAAGATAATTGTCAGAAATTCTATCGCGACAGGTGGGAAATTGTTGATAACATTGTTATATGTTGATAGTTCTGAAAACGTGAGCAGGATTTGAAAAGATGCTTAAATCATCCGGATTTAAGGGTGGTGGAGGATCCCACTGACTGGGCAGTGAAATCATCAACAGTCGAGTCTACGGTGTTCCTAAAATTTGCATCGCTTAGAGATGAGTCGTCTTTGAAGGTGGATTGGAAATATTCCGCGAAAGCGTTGCATTTTTCTTGGGGAAGGTTGTAAGCGTTCGAGTCGCTTAAGATGTCTTGGGGAGTTTTGTTTTCCTGTTGCAAACCCTGTTTATGTCCTGAAAGCAGTGTGGACCGCGTTGAATGGAGGCCAGTTTCTTCTTAAACTCTTGATCGAGAAATATTTTCGTTTGTTCCTCAATAATTGTTGACAAGCAATTAATTTGTGACAACACGGTTCTGTAGGCTGCGTTGTGGCTATTAAGGGTTCGGTGAAATATAGGGTTCAGTATTTTTCGAAGTTTCTGCCTAAATTTATATAATTTTTCAGTTGAGGCGGGAGATTTTTGTATTTGTAGTCCTTGCACGGCACTACACTGGAAAAGAGGGCTGGCATATATATATATTATAAAAAAATTAAAAACACACATTCAGCAGTACGCGTAGTCACGTTCATGCGAACCAGACTTAGTGACAGCCACGAACGTGAGCCAAACACACGACACGACAAGAAGAAGAAAGAAGGTAAAAAGTCACTTTTCAATCGGACGTGCCGTAGTACACACCTCAATAACATCTTCTACCGACGTGGTTAAATTATAGTCAATTTAGTATTTCGCCAGTTAAACAAAATAAAGTTATACGTAAAAAGGATAAAATTGTGCTTTGTAATTATTCACCCCCAAAAAATATCTTCTCGAGTTTGAACAAGTGAAAGGCTTCGTACAAAGCCACCACAAAGAAGTCAATGTGGAAGTAAATTTCCAAGTTCGTGAGATTCCGTTGCGATTCAGGGAGATTTCCTGCGAGGAATTGAGAGAGTCTGTCTTGAAATTGTTGCCAGTCAACGTCTTTGAGTAAAGTTGAGGCTTGAGGGTCAGAAGTCAAAATATTTAAGGGTTCGCTGGGGGTGATTGAGAGTTCAACTGCCAAGTGATCAGATTCAGCAATATGCGCTGTGCAGACGTAATTTCAGAATTGGGGTTGTAGATTAATTAGATTAGAGGTTGCAATATAGAAGTCAAGGATTGACCCAGATCGCGGGAAAGTCCGAGTATCCTGCGATACGACGACGAAATCATGGGTGGTGTTGAAGAGTAGCCAGTCATGTACTGCCTTGCCTGACGGACCACCAAGAACCGTGTAAGTGAAATTGTCCGAGATTCGAGCAATGCTGTTCATGTTATTCTGGATATCAGCTCCCGAGGCGTGGCATCTATTAAATAGGGCGATTAAGAGAGAGACTCGTTGTCTCGAAGTTCTAACTTGACAGCAGTGCATTCTATACTGGAAAGGTTACTTATTTTCACCTCTTCGAATTTAAGGTTTTCCTTAATGAGAAGGGCAGTGAGTAGGATGGTCTCAGATTTGTCCTGGCAGGACGAAGTTGTGGTGTTCAAAAGCTAAATTATGTCTCTCAGTGAGGAAAATTTCAGAGAGGAACATAATCGTGGGTTTATGCGCAATGACGAAGAGATTTAGTGCTGCTCTTTTGCTGTGCTTTACCAGCCTTGGGTCATTGGTTTAATGATGCACTTGGTGCGCTTTGACGTCTTGATGAAAAACTTCGGCCTCATCTCGAGCTTATCGAGCTCGCAGTTGAATGCTTTAACATTCAGATTATGGCAGACAATCGGAGGGGGTCTCACTGCCTTTTCTGCTTGAACAGTAGATGTCTTAGGCTGAATTTCAAAGTCCTTCCGGCTTCCAAGGATTTGGTAAAATCCACCAGTGTTTTCCTCCCTGTGTGGTTGGATCTTTGACCCCGCTGGCCTCCTTTTTGCTGACGTTCCGGCTGATAGTGGCGATGTCACTGGGCTCCTCCTAGCTTTCCGCATATTGTTTTCAACGATTGTAAAATCATTTTCATCCTCTTCATTCTCAGGCGAACTCGATTCTGATGAAGATGATTCGGCCGAGTCAGTACACATAGATTCAACATCACTGGTTGCTTTTTCTGTATTCAAAGCTGGCGGAGCGTCTCTGCCACTGAGCATGCTACTGGCTGCTTCATCAATGGCAACTTCCGAGACACCCATTTCTTTATGCTGTTTAAAACAGCGGTCCTTAGAGCTGATTTTTTAGCTTCAAACCTGGACTTTTTGTCCTCTCCACTTATTTCACTCATGTTGAATTACACTTGTTGTTTTATTTCAATCATGAAAAGGTGTCCTTTATCACAGAGTATACAGCTTATGAAATGGGTAGTGCATTCTGGGATGGACCATAACACGTTTTAGAGCGTGCAGAAAGTAGTTTTGTATACATTTGACCGACTTCCTCAACACTTCAGATACGAAAAAATATGAATCACTCGACGTATACATCATTTCAAATGTTGTGATCTATTCCGAAATGGACCACCCAGCCATATAAATTTTGTATACTTTTTTGGTACTGCATGCGACATCTAGTTCTTGTGCCATCTATGCTAATACTTACTGTTCTTCTATCCTATACAAATTTATACCAAGTAACTGTTGTCGCCTACAGAAGGAGCTCCAACATAACCGTTTTCCATTCGATTTCATAATTATCATTCATTTCATTTCATAATCACTCTAATAACGAACCATCGGAGTGGTGAACGTGAGCAACCAATTAAGTATATGTTAATCATTAAAGGACATGGGAAGTGCCTTAAATCTGATCGCCGAGGCAGTGCGCTGGATATTTATTGGTAGGCGATTCCATGGGACGAAATAAGACTCTTCTTGAACAGAATATTGAATTCTAGGAATTATTAAATTATTATGACGTAGAGAATTTGAAAATCTAAGTTGGGTAAAAACGTACGTTGTTTTACTAGAGTAAATAATTTTGTGAAGAGATATGAGTAATCGACGATGGAGGAACTCAGTGAGGGAACACCCCAGTAAATTGTTACTGTACGAGGAAATATGATCATATCGCCTAAGTCCGTAGATAAATCTAACCCAATCATTGAACGCCACATTTGTCCTTCCTGAACAAACAGAATCCAAATGAGGGAACAACAAGCTACCATTAATGAAATGAGGACAAAGTTAATAACAATAACAACAAAAACTCTCTTTGTAGTTATTATTTTTTCTTCTCCGTAAAGGGAAAGGTGTGGTGAATCTGTAGGCTTTTTATCTTTTCTCTCCCTGGTCCGTGGCCTTCTCTCTCTTTCACAGGTAAATTGCAAGGGACCTCGTAATCATGTACCCACGCCCAGCAAGCAAGATGAAATTACCTTCTTCGGGAAGGGATGTGTACCGAATGCAATACTTCTTGAAATTACTTTCCTATCATCTAGGGAACACGAATGCAATATTTCTTGAGGAACTGCTTTCGTAACATCTAGAGAGCACGAAAGCAATACCTGCAGAAAATAAGACGAAGATAATGTTGAGAAATCACGTTGTTGAAGTATCACATGAGCATTGCCTGGAAGAGAGGAATGTGATATCACTAAAATGTCTCGATAATATCGCATTGGTTATAGAGGGCAAAAAATTATTTTTAAATAAAACTTTATAAATGAGAGGAGCAAAATATTATATATGTAGGAAACTTTACTATAATTTACTCCGAACGCTTATTAAACCAGAATGAACAAACCTAAATTTTTAGGTAACGCATCTTCTTCATTAAAAATAAACATAAACCGGTTTTCGTCCTTGGTTGTCGTCTTCTTTTCGTCTGGCGGAAAAGCACATAATTCCTTTTGCTATTTTATTGCCATTTTGTCATGCAGGTAAAACTGAAATTGTAAGCAATATCTTCCGCTTTTCATCTGGAGGAAAAAAAGATAAAACTGAAATTGGAAGCAACGGAACTCATATCATCTAATTATTGCTTAAGCAACTTAAAATAAAAGCAATTTTCATACATTTGTATTGCTCAAATATTCCGAAGATGATAACTGGAAGATACACTCCAATTAACGGTCTGATGATTTTTCAACTCAATGCTTGCTGGGCGATGTCATGGGAAGCCGGAGATTCTTAGGATTATCTTCAGGTGAGTGGTGTATTTTATTGTTGTAGATCTCCGTTTATATAAACGAATTTCGTTTTGTCTATGGTGACGTGGCAGCTCAGGTTTTGTTTTGGTGAACCCACCCCGCACTCTCCGCTCATAGTCAAGGTGCTAGCGTGTCGACCTGATAGCAGCTGTCACGGACTTAGCTGGCAGACAGGACTTTACGTATTTCGTCCCTCACTCGAAGTATGATTTCATAGCACTGTTTGATATAATATGTTTTAAGACTCAATCCTTTGCATGGGAATTATCAACACTACATGGTCACATACGTTTCTTTGAAACCTTCTACATGTGTCATATCGCCACAAAAAATAATTTAGAAAATTTCGGGAAAGACACTAGAAAAACTTTGAAAATATACATTATGCATAATTTACTTACTTCTTCTGACCCCATCATTTCGAGTATAAGGCCTAGAAGAAACTATTTTCAATATGAGAAGATGTAGGTCTTAGCACTATTGAAATCGCCAAATTATGAAGAATCGAGAGTTTTAACTTCTCCGTCAGATAGCGATAATTTTTTTGATGTGAAGATAGTTATGAATAGGATAATAGAATAATATTATATTATATGTATAAATAGGTTAACATACAAACAAATAATATAACACATTGTTAATTTATCGGCCAAACATTTTCTCTCAAATTGACTAGTTGTTGTAAATGGAATAGTTAAGTAGTACACTTATATAGTATAGTATATAGTTAGTAAACTATATATTATATAAATTAAGCTAATTAGACTTTTATTATGTACAAATGTGTAAATTAAGGTTATTTTGTCATATTAATAATACATAAAAAAAATGACTTTTTTTTTTATAGTGTAATAAAGCCCAGCTAGATAAAACTGATGACCCAATCTGCGGCGCAGCCCAGTTTTATAGTGTAGATGGGATAGAATACTGGGGGCGGAAGGATCGACAATTAGCAAAGGAAAACGGAGAGAACAGTCTTGCCATATCTCCATCTCCCTTTAAATGAAATGGATAGTTAATGCAAGGTGTGGTAGAGTGGTGGTGGTTCGTTATTAGAGTGATTATAATTACCAATTCATATAGCAGCCTCATCTCCAGACAAATCGAATGGAAAACTGTTATGTTGGAGCTCCTTCTGCATGTGACAACAGTTACTTGGTATGAATTTGTATAGAATAGAAGAAGTAAGTATTAGCATAGATGGCACAAGAACTAGATGTCGCATGCAGTACCAAAAAAGTATACAAAATTTATATGGCTTGATGGTCCTTTCCGGAATGTACCACAGCATTTGAAATGATGTATACGTCGAATGACTCATATTTGTTCGTATCCGAAGTGTTGAGGAAGTCAATCAAATGTATACAAAACTGCTATTATAAAAATATTTGCTTTCTACACGCTCTAAAACAGCACAGAATGAATCAGTGAAAGACTATAGTATGTTATGGAACTATCGGAGCGATTGTTAGGACGTGAAGTCCAGACTGCCAGCATGAGCTGACAGATTACTCAGTGTTATTATGTGATTTTACTGGGCTATCCGTAATATTCTTTAAATTTTTGGTAAGAACTCGAAACATTGTGGCCAGCAAATATACCGCATCCAAACGGGATCAATTAAAGCTGTCTCAATCGCTTAATTTTCTGCTCCTTTAGTGTCGATGCTTTTTGTTTAATTGGCACCACATTCGCTGTGTGGCACTGTGAGCTATGCTACATCTGTCGCCATCGTACATGTAGCATGGTGCTGCATGCAGCACGCTACGACCATAACAAGAATGTTAACTCGACTTCTCTACTATTATTTATTGACCATTACATCGGTTTATTTATACAATGATTATCTACAATAAATTTACCTACTTCCAATTTAATGTAAAGTATTGCAAAGAGTGGCGTAACTTTCTTGACCCGTTTTATGCATGTCGCAAAGCATGTTAATAACTGCTTGTTTTGGTTATGATGCGTTACTGCGAAACCATAACAATAAATGTGATTGATTTGTTCGGAAATGTTTCTGGGTCGATTAATTGAAATTGCTTTTGTTCAGTTTTGTATTTTATTGTATTTGTTAATTGTTTATTTTTTCGATACCCCACACCTTTCCCTAAACGGAGAAGAAAAAATAATAATAATAAATACAAAGAGAATTCTTGTTGTTATTGTTATTTTTTCTTTTGTTATGTAGGTATTACACTGGAACTTATTATATTAGGTTATTATGTTGATTCTATCTGTAGTATAAAGTTATTGCGTTCACTTAACACAAGATAAATTTTCTATTACGTTTGCTCATTTGTATGTACTAAAAAAATTGTAATATTCTAATTAGCGTTTTATTCAATTGTATGCGTTCCGTGACCTAATTTATTTCTATTGGGATAATGTCTTTTATTTATTTTGATGTTAGTGGATTACTGCTGATATTTTTGACCTTTTGATGGTTTCTTGGTTGTCTGCTTAATATTTATGTCGTGTAATATCTGGTATATTCTAGCACTTGCGGTTAAGAATTCAATAGGCCTTTAATTGCCGTTATCTTCATTATATTCTCCTAATGCTTCGAAATCCTACTCTAGTGCGGGTTCTACTAATTGGGTATTCTTTCTTTATATATACAGGGTGTCCAGTACGTACCGCATTTCCTTTATACCACGGATTCCTCACTCAATTTCGAGAAATAAATTGTATGGGAGGAGAGCCGGAAAATGCACGGTGTGGGCGGTAGAGGGGTTTTGTGATTTTGGGTGCTTTTTATCCTAATACCATGAAACTTTCTTGTTATACACCCTATGATGATTTGCATCTCACGTGATAGTAAGCCCTCTACCGTTTCCAACAAATGTCCAACCACCTCTCTACTCCCTTTCCGTCGGCAGTTATAGGATGTCAAAGTAAAAAAATTGGATAATTTTGCAATTTCTTTTTCAATTTCAACGATTTTCCCGCCAAAATGCATGATAACTATACAGTTTCATGACAATATTTAAAGACCCCGGAATGTACCTACCTAAATGCTACCGTTTTTTAGATATTCCCGTTTTTATGATGCATAATTTCATGAATTTTGTTAATTTGCGTGGAATTGCATAAAATTAGGCGCGATTTCAATTATTATTAGCAAAATTAAAAAAAAAAACGATTTTGAATCGTATGTGGAACGTTTAGAACAGTTATTTAAAATAAATGATGTAGAAGCGAATAAAAAATTGTCATTTTTAATAACCTTGATAGGCGGTGAAACATACGGCGTATTAAAAAATTTGTGTACACCAAGTGATCCAATTCAAAAGACTTATGGTGAATGTATAGAATTACTCAAATCATATTAGTCCAAAAAAGTTAAAAATTCTTGAACTCTTTAAATTCTATAAACGCGATCAAAAACCTACAGAAACAATTGCTGAATATACGGTACAATTAAAACAGTTGGGGCACGAGCATGTGAATTTGGATCATTTCTTATGGATGCTCTTCGTAACCAATTAATTTGTGGTCTCTACAATGAAACAATACAAAAGATATTATTGTCAGAAGGTGATATTGCATTCGAAGTAGCTTGTAGTAAAGCAATTAGTTACGAACTTGCTTCTAACGAGTCGAAACTTATCCATGATCTCACAGCAGCAAACAGTGTAGCAGCCCTGCAACATTCACAAGCTAAGTATAAATACTCGAAAAACTCAAACCTAAAAAAAAATTTTGTTCCAGAAATAATAATAATCAGAATGAACGCTTCTACCGTTGCGGAAAAAAGCATAAATCCCATGACTACCCAGCTATATCGCGGAGATGCTATCATTGTAAAAGGAGAGGACATATCGCTAGTATGTGTAGACAATCAAAACAGTCGAAGCAGAAAGTAATAAAGGTGATCAATGAGTCAGACGAGCAAGAAATTTCAGCTGAAGAGGATACTGATTTTTTAAGCAATGTATGTATGGTGTCTTATAATAATGAAGTAACCCGTTATGTATGTGAAAATGCATGTAACTAAGAATATGATTAATCGCGCTAAATTTCAAAATGAAAAGGCAAACGCCAATATAGAATGAAATGATAGAAATTCGCTCAAGTCTAGACCGAGGCCTCATTTAATAGAAGTTAAAATAAATAACAGGATAGTAAAAATGGAAATAGACACAGCTGCTTGTGAATCCATTATGTCAGTGAGTACTTTAAAAAAATATTTTAATGTAAAAAACTTTAATATTGAACCTACTAGTGACCTTAAAGCAATAACTGGCGAACAAATTGAAGTGTTAGGAGAAATCAACGTTACTGTTGAATGTAATGGAATAATTCGTCCTTTAAAGCTTTATATTGTAAAAGGTGATCTCAATTTTATGCCATTGATGGGACGAATTTGGCTGGATGTATTTTTTCCGACTGGAGATTAGTTTTTGGTAAAACATACTCAAGGTTTATTAACACGGTAGTAGATATGGAGCAGAAAATTGAAAAACAAGTTGACTTAATTAAAAAGTATTTTAGTGATGTGTTTTCAAACGATGGGTCATCAATCAAAAATTTTAAAGCTACGGTGAATTTAAAAGAATATGTCACGCCAATATTTTGTAAATCTTACAATGTGCCATAGCAGCCAAAGTAGAAGACGAGTTAAAAAGATTGGAAAAATTAGGTGTCATTATAAGAACGCTTACAAGCAGATGGGCGAGTCCTTTAGTCCTAGTTGCGAAAAGAAATGGAACCATCAGACTATGTGTCGAAAGTTAGTTTAAATCGAGTAATAGATATGCAAAACTATCCGTTGCCAACCGCAGATGATATCCTAATTTCTTTGAGTGGTGGTAAATACTTCTGTGTATTGGAGCATTTCAGCAGATGAAAATTTATGAAGAATGCCTTGAACTATTTACGATGAATACTCATGTAGGTTTGTTTAGATTCGTTAGATTACCTTTTGGGTTAAAGACAGCGCCATGTATTTTTCAAAGCGTTATGGACAACATTCTACGCTGACTGGACGCGAGATGCTACATAGATGATGTCATCGTTAAGGATGCAACATTTGAGGAATGCGCTCATAACTTAAACAAGTATTGTGTCGTTTGTCGGAATATAGAGTACGTGTGAACTTAAACAAATGTCAATTTTTTAAGAGCAAGGTCGAATACTTGGGGCATATAGAGTAGTAGGGGTATTGAACCCAGTCCCAGCAAAGTAGAAGCGATACGAAATGCACCCGTTCCAACTACAATGACGCAGCTTAATAACGTATTACAGGAAATTTGTTCCCATGCAGGCTAGCAAGCTTGCCCCATTGTACAACTTAACAAAAAAAATATTACCTTTAGGTGGACCGAAGACTGATCTTTGAGATAAGTAAAGAATCTATATCGAAGAATACATTGCTTGCTCATTATGACTTGTCCAAACCAATTTTCTTGGCTACTGATGCTAGTCAGGATGGTATAGGACCAGTGCTTAGACATTTTATAATGGAAATGAAGTTCCTGGTGCTTCCGCGTCTGCTACGTTGTCAAATGCAGAGCGAAATTACTCTCAGTTAGAGAGAGGCACTAGCTATTATTTTTGGTGTGCGTAAATTCCATAAATTTTTGGCAGGAAGGAGTTTTGTGTTATATACCGACCACCAGCCATTAAAAACAATTTTTCATCCAGAAAAGTCTGTCAGTACTACAACAGCTAGTCGCTTGCAAAGATGGAGTATAATCTTATCTGCTTATAACTATATAATAAAATATAGAAAAGGTACAACTATGTGTGCGCCTGACTCCATGTCGCGCCTGCCGCAGAAGGAGGTTACAACACAAGAGATGCGAGATTCATTGATAAATTCTTTTTCATATGCTGACGAATTACCTCTTTCCTTTAAGGACATTACACGCTTCACAAAAGCGGATCCTGTTCTATGTAAGGTGCTGGATTTAATTAAATATGGATGGAACAATCATGTCGATGATCCGAATATTAAACCATATTTTCATCTCAGGAATTCATTATCGTTAGAACAAGATTGTATTTTATGGGGTGTAAGAGTCGTGGTCCCCACAGCCTTGAGAAGAAAAATACTACAGCTACTTCATGAAGAGCATCCGGGGATGGTAAAGATGAAACTGCTAGCGTGATCAATTTGCTGGTGGCCAAGGATTGACGACGATATACAGGCTACAGTGGAGGAGTGTCATTTGTGTCAACGCCATAGAAAAAACAACGAGATACCACCATTCAGAGGATGGCCTACGTGCGAAAAGCCATGGAAACGTATCCATCTCGACTGCTTCTACTTTCTAGGTCATCACTTCCTGCTAGTGGTTGGCTCTACTTCTAAATGGATAGACATAGCTCTAATGAATAATACAAATGCAGAGTCTGTAATTGAAGTATTGGAACGAATTTTGGCGTCGTTTGGACTCCCAGAACAACTGGTCTCTGATAATGGACCACCGTTCAAATCTTCCAAATTCATAAATTTTCTAAAATCAAATGGAGTAGTAGTACTTAAAAGCTCACCGTATTTTCCTCAGTCCAATGGTTGTGCTGAGAGAACAGTACAAACTGTGAAGCAAAATTTCAAAAAAGCCTTTTCGACAAAAGAAAATTTTAGTATAACTGAAATTAAAAAACGCATTTATAATTTTTTATTTTCTTATAGAAATTCTCCTTGTCCTTCAACTGGGAAATGTCCAGCAGAACTGATACTAAAAATCCAGCCACGGACAATATTACATCAATTGAAACCACCACTAGGCTACACAATATCTCCCTCAAATATTAAAATCGAGTCATATCAGCCTCCCAAATTATATACACCAGGTGATGCAGTTTGGTATTATCATAATAGCCAATGGGAAAGGGCTAAAATAGTGGAACTGTTAAGCGGAACTCGGTTTCTCATTCAACATGAAAACAAGGTCCGGCATGTACATCAACATCAACTGCGCCCTGTAACATCTTATAATTCGATTCCTGCTGAAGCGGAAGCATTAGCTTATATAACTTATATAACTCTATTAACAAGCAGTCGTCGAGTTCTCCGGAGTTACCAAACTCTGCTAAGGTGCTAGTAAACCAATCATCGCAGAAGTCACCACAGGGGACTCAGGACGGGCTTCCGCCCGAGCCTTTAAGACGTTCTTCGAGAATTCGGAAGGCTCCAGAGAGATTCAAATCTTAAAGAAAGGGGGAAATGTCATGTATTAGTATTGAATTGAAATGTTATGTATTAGTATTGAATTACACTTATATGAAATGTACGTAATTATATGTGTATGTAGTAATGTATAGCAACACTGTAATGAATTGAAATGAAGGGAATAAATCATTAAACCCTAAGAGCTCAAACAAAGTGTGTTTTATTTACAGTGTGTCTAATCAAGTACATTTTAGTTGTAATTAGTCTATTCTGTTATTAAGTGTAGTTGTAATCTTTTTTACATTATCTTTTCTCCCATGAATTTTACCTGAACTTTTGTGTGCATCGCACTGTTTTTTTGTATTTTCCATAGAAAGTTAACCCATTATATAGTTATTGCTATTATTTACATCTTTTAGTTTTCACGACAAATTCTAACGCATGGTATGTACACTATTTTCATGGTTTATCTTGCTATGTTCTCTTAGTGATTTTGTTGAATCTGTTATAAAATGGCAGTATATTTTTGTTTAACTTAAATATTTTGTTATTACTTCTATTACCAGTACTGATATAAGATTCTTTTTCCACTTGGGTACTAACATTCTGCAATAAGTAGTATTTGTACTGATTGTATGTTGTGAACCCATAATTTCTCTTTAATAGTTTTGCCATGTCTAACTAGTTTTTCTTCTGATCTTATGCAACTTTTTGTGGAATTGAGAAAAATACCAGTCAGTCGTAGATAGAGAGATTTTTTTTTTTTAATTTTATTGAGAGCAAAATTCTAATATTAACTGATTATAATGATAAATATATTGTTGATAAATTTAAAGTAATCTAAGATATTCTAAAGATAATGAAGAACATTAATAATAATTTTGTTTTTTTGTTTTTTTGTGAAGATTTTTCTGATTACTGGCCTTCCTTTAATGCTTTGTTTCCTTTGTATAGACCTTTGAGCTCTTTTTTGGCTATTGTTATCAGTGTTAGTGGGATTGTGCGATTTTCAGAAGTCACTTGTTTAGGTGTATGGATGTATGAAAAGCCGTGATCTTTTATGTACTGTTTTTCTTTTTTGTTTTCTTTCTGTATTCCTCGATTGTAAGCCTTTTCGAACCTACTGTCTACTTGGGTATCTCAAATGTTGATACCCTTGAATGTGGTATGTAAGGCTCTGGTAACATATGTGCGGGATTTCAAGATTCTATCGAATTTACCGTCTATTTCCATCATAATAATGCCTGTGAATTAAAGACTGCAGCTTACATTATAAATTAAATTAGTAAATCCTCGAAACCGGTTGCATCCTTTGTCTTAACTGTTTCAGCAGATGTGCAGGATAAGTTATTAGATCCCTTATTCTGGCCCTCCGGTGCTTTTACTAAATTATTTGTACCTTCTGGGCGCCAACCTAGGAATACAGTTAAAATAAGCAACGTTACTCCAAAAAACTGAAGTCAGTTTCCCTTTACTATCAAAATGTAAGGGGGATTCGGACAAAAAATGCACATATCTTCAAATCCTCTGTTGCAAATTGTTTTGATATCGTTGCTTTCACTGAAACTTGGTTGCATCATGGCTTTCGTGATGCCGAAATTTTAGACAATTCTTACCAGATTTTTAGAAAAGATAGACATACAGATTCTGAGGCTCGTGGTGGTGGCGTACTCCTCGCATGCAAAAATCATTTTAATTGCAGCCAAATTGACGTTCCCAGTTTTTCCAACACTCTTGATATCGAACTTATTGTTCTTAAGTTGTCTCTCTTAAAACACGACTTATACATATTATGTTGCTATATTCCTCCAGACTCCATAAACAGCGTTGATGACAAAGATCAAAATATTTACGACCTACTCACTTCAACATCTAATTTTATTCACGGCAAGATGCAACCTCTTGACGAACTACTACTTATTGGTGATTTTAACTTACCCATTATACAATGGGTACTTAATGAAGATGACGATGACTATCTTCCTCTTAATAACTTGCCTACAAAGGAATCACTATTCCTGGACAATATGGTCTCAGTCAAATCAGTAATGTAAAGAATGACATGGGTAGGCAATTAGACCTGGTTTTCTCTACTGACGCGGGTAACTCTTTAGTCGAACCTAGCCCAGTTATAATGTCTACTCTTGACAATTATCACCCCCCTCTACTAATTTCATATTGTTATGAAACTGAAAACATTACTATTTGTGATGAAACACAATACTTCTTCAATTTTAGAAAGGCTAACTTTCCGGAACTTTCCAGTAGACTTATGTGTATTTCAACACATTACTATCCAGCAGCAGTGTTGATGAAGACGTTTCTAAATTTTACATAATTATTTTCGATTTATTTTCCTCTCACGTTCCTCGCGAGCGACAGCGGTCCTCCAAAACATCTCCGCCTTGGTTCAATAAAGAAGTTAAACATCTCAAAAATAAAAAGAATAAATTGTGGAAAAGTTACATGAGGGACAAAGACTTTATAAGTCACAACAATTTCCTCACATTATACAATGAGTTCAAAGAGCTTTCCTCTTAAATGAGTTTGATGGAGATCCGAAAAATCTGACAAACTTTATAAACCTGATAGAATTCCTCCTTCGCGATTCGATAAAGAAACCAGAAGAAAAGAAAAGGTTAATTGATTTTCTGATTAAGACAAGAATTTCACAAAAAGTACGTAACAAAATCTGCAACGAACCAGCACCAACAACATTGTCAGACACTATTCCAAAGGATATTCAAATCTAATAAAAATCCTCTCAAAATTCAAACTGAATTAGCAAAGAGCTACCAAGGTGAAAGACCAGTACAAGACTTCGCAAACAAAATCGAATCGCTGGCAGCATAACTGAACAACATTCAGATAATCGAACTAGGAGAATAGAACCGGCAAATAGTTGCCAAACTGAATGATCAATTAGCACTAAATGCTTTTAAGTCAAGCTTAAAAGAATAAGAGAATAAGAAAACATCTTATTATTCTCTTCACACCCAGCATGATTCGTAAACTACAATCGCAACTCAAACATCAACAGAAGAGGACATAACTTTCAAGTTAGCAGAAACCCACAAGGGAACCAATACAATAATGCATACAACATGAATTAGCGAAATCAATTAAGAAGGAACAACTATAATACAGCCAGACAAAGCTACAATCAAAATGCAATACTTTTTAACAATGCACGCACACAAAATAGAACAAATAGAATTCCAGAAACACAGAATCAGAACCGTGCATTTAGACGGATAAGTGCGTTAAATTCGGGAAGCTGACAAAACACAACTTTCAATATCAAACGAACAGTGCGTAAAGATGCATAAACTGACCAACAATGTAAATATCAAAATCAATACAACATCAAGGGATGCATCATAGTTTATAGACACAGGAGCCGACATACCAATAGTTAAGGAAACTAGCTTAATAGACCACTTAGAACTAAGAATGGAATCCTGCAAAATAACAGGAATAGCAGAAGGAGAAACTGAAACGATAGGAACTACAAACATAAAATATGAAGTTGAAGGAGATATAATAGAAAAAAAAGACAAAGACAAAAGACAATTTTCCAATCTCAACTGATGGTTTAATTGGCCTAAACTTTTTGGCCAAATTTGGATGCAAACTGGACTATGAACAATTCATTCTAACAATTTACTCGGAGATTAATAACATTGAGATACCGACCATGACTAGGATCCCAGAAGTAATAACCGTTTCAATTCCAGCGAGATCGCAAATGTATCAAGCAATGGATTTTAAGGTAAAAAAGACAGCATAGTTTTGAGCCAAGAACTTCAGGATGGAAACTTTTTGGCAAACGCCATCATACCAACCAAAGTGATCGCTCACGTCAAACTGGTCAATACACTAGAGCAGGACATCAGCATCAAACTGCCGCAACTAAGCATTGTGCCACTTAAAGAATACTATTTCATAAGGAAGGTGAAGTCAATAGAGAATGAAAAACGCCTTGAAAAACTAAAAAAAAAGAATTGAACATAAATAATCTAGATGAAAAAGCAAAAGATTCACTGTTTGAGATATGCAGAAACTAATATATTCAGATATATTCCACTTAACGGGTGAAACGCCAACAATGAATAACTTCTACACACAAGAGATAAGTATGACAGATCATACTCCAATCTACATAAAGAAGTACCGCTTGTCACAAGTGCAAAGCGATGAAATACACAAACGGGTAAATCAGTTACTGAAAGAGAATATTATAGAACTCTGAGAAACCCATACAACCCCTTTACTATTAGTCCCTAAGAAAGAAACTAAAGATGAAAACAAATGAAGGATGGTAGATAATAGATGACAAATTCCCATTAACTAGACTGGAAGACATCCTAGACAATCTGGGGAGAGCCAAATACTTTTCGACCCTAGACCTAAGAAGTTCTTTTCACCAGATCGGATTGCAACCGCAATCATGACCTGCAACTGCCTTTTCGACCAACAAAGGCCATTACCAATTCAAAGACTACCTTTTCAGTAGCTCTAGCAAGTTTAGATGCCAAGACATAATTTTCGGAAGCGGCTTGCAACATCACTATGTAAAAGTAGAAAAAGAGCTTCTAGGAATTTACTGGACAATAAAACACAAGACCATATTGTCACGCTGTCTGTAGGCGACAGGACGAGGGAGTGCTTCTCTAAATTTGAGGAAGATCACCTGCCCCTTTTCCTTAGTGATTGGGTTTTCTTTATTGAAAATGCTCCTTTGGTGTAGGCTTTCGATTTTTATTCGCAGCTTCCCAACTTATAATTTCACAATGTTTGTTTTATTTGACAACTTATAACTTAACTTCACTAAGTTTGTTCTATTCGATAATTTACAGCTTCACAATGTTTATTCTTTACTTTTTTATTTGACTGTTAAGATTCCTTACCGTTGGTCGGGGGAATCTTAGCAGTTGTTCTTTTAAAAATCGATTGAAAAATACTGCCCCGATCATACAAATTGATCGAGAATTTATACCTACAGATTGCGCCATCTTCTTATGATCAACAGCTAGAATTCCTATTTACTAGAGACCACGCCCCCTTTACGTAAGTCTCTAGCGAATCGCAGACGCAACAAGACATTTTGAGTTTTCCCCTCCGGGAAATTCTTATAGGAATGAGCGAGTATCTCTTCGATACTCGTTCTTAATTTATGTTTGTTCCTATATGTGTTCAAGCTTTCCCCACTGAAAACGTTTGGGAAATTCTTGAACATATAAGCATAATGTACATGTTTACTTTTTTTAAGGCATTCCCCTCTGAGAATATTTGAAATGTTCTCATGTCAACAATTTCATGTATGTATAAGATGTCTCAGCGACCCAGTTAGCTGGTGGGCCATATGTTGGGATTTTTAACTGAGAAAATGAAATTCAAGTTGGGAAATGCTTTGTCTGCAATTTGATACGCTTGATTCTTAGCAATTGAGCGTTGCTATTTCCTCATGTTTGAGGAAGTAGAACAATTGAGTTTTTCTTTAGTTTTATTTTGGTTGCTTCACGGCAACAATTGTTAAGATATTTTCACGGCCGCCTTTGGGAATTTATATTATTGGCCTCGCTCGTGTTTTATGACATGTATGGTCTTTTATGCGTCCTTTCAAAAATGTATCCTTTCTAGGAAAAGTAATGAGTGGCTAAAATGTTCTAGATGCCATACTATTAGTATGCAAAAATGGGTGTTTTTGGGGTTTTGGAGCCGTCACTCATTACAATATCTATATGGAAGAACATTCATAGTCGTCACTAATCACAGACCATTAGTAAGTTTGTTTACACACAAAGATCCATCATCAAAGATGACAAGAATTCGTTAGAATTATCTGAATATTTGATATTATATACAAAAAGGGTTTACTGAACACGAATGCAGACGCACTATCCAGAATAAAACTTAACTCGGATATGCTTAAAGAAATGATAATAGCGCAAATCAAATTAACAACGAGGAAAAGAACAAAAGAAGCACAAGAAGCTAAAGCATGCGAAAAAATTAGAGATATTGAAAGTGTTGAGGCCAACTTTTCATCTACGAATGCACCTCAATTTCCGAAACAACAAACGTAAAACAATTAAAGTTCATAAAGATTAATAAGGACGTCCAAAAAAGAAAGTATAATAAAAGGTAGAGTATACTCATATCAAAAAAGGAAGTTGCAATCGAGTACAGAGATAATCTGAATCTGAACATAGGATCGATATTGGAGAAGCTGAATCACGAAATGATTGACAACAAAATTCAAATGTTAGCAATATCAATAAAAGAAGATATATTTAAAAAAGTTGTAGACAAAGAAGTATTTAAAAAAGAATTTAATGAACTGCAGAATAAAGTGAATACAAAGGAAAAGATTAGTAAACAAGGAAGAACAATTCAGCATAATCAAGCAATTTCATGACACTCCATACACAGGTGGATATTCAGGAGTCCAACGCACAATCAACAAAATTAAGCAAAGATACTGTTGGAAAAATCTCAATAAAATTATCAAACCTTATGTAAATAACTGTGAGAGGTGCAAATGCAATAAACTAATAAGACACACCAGAGAGAAAATGGTAGAAACAAACACACCAGGTGGAAGTTTCGAAATATTAGAAGTTGACACGGTAGGACCTATGAAACAAAGTAAATTCTACAAATACATTCTAACATGTCAATGTCAATTAACCAAATATGTAGAAGCATTTCCCAAGGAAAACAAAGAGGCGAAAACAGTCGCAAAAATATTAGTCGAAAAAGTAATATTTCTAGAACGGTCTGTCGGGCAGAAAAAATGATTATAACCAATTTTATAGAATTTCGTATTCTGAAGAAATTTTTAGTAAAATAAAAATGTCTTGGATTGATTGTTTTCACAGTATACGTCCGATTTAGTCCATTTTTGAAATTTCACATTTCAGCTCTCTACGTCGACGCGTTCTCAGGCAGTGTCCAAATATACAGGGTGTCCCGTAAATTGACGTCAAGCCGGAACGGATGATAGACCAAATCATAATAGTTACCAGAAAAATATAAAAAAAATCCAAGTCATGTTTTTTTTAAATTATAGACTTTCTTTTGTTTTCGAGAAAATGTACACCTTGTGATGGTTTTTTAGCTCCTGTTGCTACAAATCTTTACTTTTTTTCAATTTTATTTTTCTTATGTAATCCCGAATAGTGCTTATGTAACCTGTTGCTTTCACTTCTAAGCCAACTGCTTCAGCTTGGAAGAAAATGTCACATTTTGCCGAACCAAGAATAGAAAATTAATACTTCACTCAGCTTTAACTGACTGTACTGAAAAAAATGTACTACGCCAGTTTGACACGTAACTTTAAAAGTTGACGCATTTAATAAGGATTGTAAGATGGTATAACACTTGCTACATTATTTCTTAGATTACGGGAAAAAAATTGTTTTCTTCAAGAAACCCAGTTTTGAAAAATTTCTTTTTACCTACTAATATTGCAAATATTTATTATTTAATCCGATCTTTTTTAAGAAGATGTCGAACTTGTATTGCAGCTGAAGGAAGGCAGTTTGAACATCTTTTGTAAATAATAAATATTAGCATCCAAATAATTGGTGTTTAATATTAAACTTAAGGAAAACTTATCCTAAGTTTAACAAAAAGTTAGCATCTGTAACTTGAAAGCGTCAGTATCTGTCTCACTCATACTTCATGTAATGACTCTCGGTCTAACTCAAACTAAAATCTTAAAGTTACGGTCTTACGGCAAGCTTTGGGTACACTACATAGAATCATTTTTAGTAGGTAAAAAGAAATTTTTCGAAACTGGGTTTCTTGAAGAAAACAATTTTTTTCCCGTAATCTAAGAAATAATGTAGCAAGTGTTATGCCATCTTACAATCCTTATTAAATGCGTCAACTTTTAAAGTTACTTGCCAAACTGGCGTAGTACTTTTTTTTCTCAGTACAGTCAGTTAAAGTTGGGTGAAGTATTAATTTTCTATTCTTGGTTCGGCAGAATGTAACATTTTCTTCCAAGCTGGAGCAATTGGCTTAGAATTTAAAGTAACAGGTTACATAAGCACTATTCGGGAATACATAAGAAAATTAAAATTGAAAAAAAAAGTAAAGATTTGTAGCAACAGGAGCTAAAAATCCATCATAGGGTGTATATTTTCTCGAAAACAAAAGAAATGTCTATAATTTAAAAAATACATGACTTGGATTTTTTTATATTTTTCTGGTAACTATTATGATTTGGTCTATTACACGGTTGCGGCTTGACGTCGACTTACGGGGCACCCTGTATAGTGGAAAACGAAATTTTTGTATGGCAACCCCACGAACGAGTTGCCCAATTTGGCTCATTTTCGAACTTAATTTTATTTTTATTTTTATGTCCGTGTTTATATCGTGCGTATAGACGGACAGATAGACGGACGGACGGACATGCAAAAATCAAAATAACTTTTAATATTATGCGTGGGTGTCCAATCCATTTTGCTCTACCATCATTATTTCGAGGTGTTACGAACGGAATGGCAAACTTAGTATACCCTATAGATTTCATCTAGGGTATAAAAAGAAGAGGCAAAATGTATAACAAAAACACTAACCCCCTAAAAATTAAGATAGTAGATAAAGTATTGTTAAAAGTAGGAAATAGAAGAACAATGAACACCCGTACAAAGGTCCATATATTGTACTGGACACAAATAATGTCAACACTAAGGTAAAAATAGATAAAGCAATAAAAGAGATACACAATAAATAGATTGAAAAATGCTAAGCGATATCATTGTAAATAACAGATACATAGTAACAAAAATATTTTAAGTGACATAATTTTAAATAACCTTGGCGTGGCTTAATACAAGTAAATGTAATATCATACAAAACAAGTAGAATGGTTAAGGATGTAGGATAGAACATTATATAGTAAAGATTAGGACAAAAAGTAAGTAAAAAATTGTTTTCCCATAAGGAGAGGGATGTAATGCATCAAGCATCTAAAATAGGTAGGAAGCAAAAGCTAAAAAAAAATCCAAAAGAAAATATAAAAAAAAAACAAAAGCACAAAAACAAATAATTACCGATAAAAGTGAACATATCAATAATTTCAGTGCCGCAATCAATGCAATATGATCCACATAATTTCTTTACGGTAATAAGAAATTATGTGAACATACCAAGCACCTGACTGCAGCTGTTATGAATCCACTAATCGCTATTCATAACGCTAACCCAAAAGCCATCCCCTAATCCATATTATCATCATTTTCATCCCAAAATGCATTTCACATCGTTAAGAATTCAATAAACTTATTACATAATCCTAAAATTACGAATTCTTAGCGTGAGTGCAATAACATGTATGCATGTACCAAAGTGCATTTCCAAAAAGTATAAATAATCATCAGGTGTCAGAAATCCTATCCCATTTAGCGCGTGCCTAAAATAATCATAATTCTTTCTATACGAAAGAAACACAATAAAATGCAATATGATCCGGCACTAGCATTCATTCATGAAGAAAATCGATACCAAACTATTAAGCAATACGTGACTACGTCACCGAGCGATCTGAGACCGGCAAAATTATCCACCAGGTGTTCCCTTGAATGGCTGCACTTCGTTGCATTGATAAGGTGACATGTTTATTTCGCGAATTATGATGAACCTGAAAGTTGTTATGCATGGAATCGATCGCCGAACTTTTTAGACGATTGTTATTTCCGTTCGATTCTTTTGGAATTTATTATTTCCGCTCAAATTTAATGATTTTGTTATTCAAAACAGAAAATTGAGCGATCTTCAATTTTCCTTCAGAAATTTCTGGAATTGCATCAAATTGTGGTGGGGAGTATCATCCCCGTGTAAACCAATGATATATAAATATGGTAATGGTTGACTAGGGATTTCAGAGAGTATCTACAGTCGAACTAGGAGAGTCCTCCTACTAAAGGTAAGGCCTCCTAAGTTACAAGTAAAACAAATTAAGGTAGCAGCCAGCTAAACAGTGAAGAATTAAAAAAGTAAAAGTGTTAATAGCGAAAAGATCCAGCACTATACTGAGAGAAAAAAGGGAATTTGAATAAAAATAACTTTTAAAAAGGAGTAACAAATATAACACAGCAAACGTCAATTTGCTGCTCGACATTCTACGCCGCTTATGCGCTGCAGTGAACTTGGTGAACCAGCATGTTTGAAATGCTTGAAATGTATATCAACGAATTGTTGGCAATATTTAAGGTCAATAACTTGTGCATGAAGAATTTGTGTAGCAATATGATGACATGCAAATTCTTTGTATTTCTTTCTCTTTATGCATTAAGTAGGGATAAGAATCAATGGTAATCGATTGTATAAATAAGTTGTTTGGATAATAAAGAGTAGAGTAGTGCCTTACGCTTGAAACTAAGGAGTTTTCATTTATCGGCAGCATTGCCTCAACCTTAGGCTGTCTTTGACGCTGAGTTTATCTCGCCTGTATTCAGAGTACTAAGGCGGTCTTTGACGCCATACATTAAATACAAATATCGGCTGAGTTTATCTCGCCTGTATTCAGAGTGCTACGGCTGTCTTTGACGCCATACATTAAATACAAATAACAGCTGAGTCTTATTCGCCCAAGTTCAAATCATTTAGGCAATTCCAGACGCCAGTTTGAAATCTCGATGAGAGATTAATCAGGGTATCTAGCCATACAATTAGCGATATCTGAAGACGAACCGATCATCATCATCACACGGCGATCCTGTTTTAATTTCGTACGGCGAACCTAAACTATTACCAGCATCTATCCAGAAGGCGACGGATAGTTCCAGCATTACAAAAGGGTAATCGAGTGGTGTAATTTGTTTTTGATCGTTTTAACGTCATAACTGATTTTTACAGTCGAAGAACGGATTTCTTGCATTTGCATCATATACACCCCAGTTACTATACTTTGCATATATTTCTTCCGTTCTTCATTTCACGGCCATTTTTCTCATGTGAAGTGAATTTCCACGACTTACTAGTTATTCGCAATGATGAGTTGAAAATATGTGCATTTTTGTACCAAAAAACGGCCATTTTTCCACCTTAAAAAGGATGGATTCACTTCCTGCAGCTATCTCCAAAACCATTTATCGGACTCAAAAACTAATTACGTATCTAATTATGGGAAAAAATATAGATGCGATCTCTGTCGCGAAATTGCAAATTGGGAGGGGAATTTTAATTATATGAAAAGACTACCGTGAATTATATATCTATTTATTGCTTGATATTAACAATTTAATGGTTTATGAGTCCGATTTATGTTAACGCGACGACGTTCAATTGGAGACTGGCTCTTGCTCTCGAGACCGAGAACAAGCTGATGAATCTGCCTGTGGGAAGTAACGTCTCCAATTTTACTTAGTGTGTGTGTCGTTAAAATTCTCCACAATCTCATCCTACATACAAACTTTAACGTGCATATTCAAAATTCTTATAGCATCTCTTCTGTATTGATCATTTTCGCGTGATTTAAAATTTTTAGCGGGTACCTTGAAACACCAAAATCCATATTTCTCTGTAAGTATTGCAAGGATTTCCATAATTTGTTTGTATAAATATAGCCAGGTTATGTGGTAAATCCATCATTTAATTTGAAAACTTCTAGGTACCTAGGTACCTTCACAAAACACAACAAAAACAGACAATACTGTCAGTTGAGAAATATTCTTCTTACTTCTCCACAACTAAAACA
Organism: Dioctria rufipes; assembly: GCA_963924295.1. NCBI lineage: Eukaryota > Metazoa > Arthropoda > Insecta > Diptera > Asilidae > Dioctria > Dioctria rufipes. Next base: position 112,150,885 of record OZ002740.1, read on the forward strand.
GGCGAGAGTTTTGCGAGTGGAATAGAGAATTTGGAAATTATTAATACAAATTCCCGGAGTTGCAGAATTCCGAGTGGAGAGTTAAGTGTCAAAAGTACTCTCATCTACCCAACACCACAACTCACCGTATTAGTGAATCCGGCCCCTGGAAGCTATTTGAAAAAAAAAAAAGTTTATTTTCCGTAATAAAACAGTTGAATTTCGCTAGGAAGTTTTCATACAAAATCCAACTGCTGAATTTTGCAACTTGGTTCTTTTCTGATGTTCTGTCCTGCGTTTTCTTAACATGAAACTTCGTAGTATCTTTGCCGTATCAGTCATATCTCTCAACAATACTACAAATTTCCGGAATTTACTGAGACTATTTTGGATGGTCCTCTTCCGGATTTTCAACTTTTCAGCTAAGTCTCTTTAAGACATATTCGAATATTACCAGCATTCCCTAATTTTATTTACGTTCTGAATCAGGTCAAAAATAAATTATTTTTTTTTCTTACAAAGAAGTTATCATCATGGTTCAGTGAAAGCTTTTCAACGACGGGGGCACCCCGAGTCATATGTATATAATCCCATAGACATCTTGCGTTATTGCTAGGCGTTAAATTAATAAGTATCATTATTCAAGTCGCGATAGTGGTTGTTTCCCCCAGCTATGGAAAAATTCCTTTATCATACCTATCCACAAAAAAGGTAGTAAAAATGATATTTCTAACTATAGGCCTATTGCAAATTATCTTCCATTATTCGAATCTATAATTTCTTCTCAACTATCGAACCTCCTGTAATAATTTACTCTCTTCAAACCAACATGGGTTTATTTTCGGGCAGGTCTACAACCACTAACTTGTTGGAATTTGTTTCAGATACCATTGGCGGATTTGCAAAAGGCTACCAGACAGACTGTATTTATACAGACTTTAGTAAAGCCTTCGACAGTTATCTCACTCCGTGATACTCTTTAAAATGGAAAAGTATGGGTTTCCTCTAACATTTCTTAAATGGACGGAGTCTTACTTAGATAACAGAACATATCAAATCTTGTTTCGACATTCCACCTCAAGAGTCTTGAAAGCTTCGTCTGGCGTACCTCAAGGGAGTCACTTGGGCCCCTTGTTCTTTATTCTGTCTATTGATGACATTGTCTCTGTTGTGAGGTACTGCAAGGTCTTGATTTATGCTGACGACATTAAACTTTTCGCTCAGATTAAATCTTTTAACGATTGTGAGCAGGTACAGTGTGACCTTCACAGTTTTTACGATTGGTGTAAAAGCAATAACTTGACACTCAACATAGACAAATGTGAGGTTATGACTTTCCACAGAAATCAGAAACCAATTTCTTACGATTATGTGTTCTCGAATTCCTCGATTCGTCGTGTGGGTGCTGTTTGTGACTTCGGTATCAAATGTGACCATAGATTGAATTTTATCTCCCACATAAACTACACAGTATCAAAGAGTAGTTCCATGCTGGGCTTTATAAAACGTTGGTCCCGAGAGTTCGCGAATCCTACCATAACTTTGCGTTTGTACACTCTCTTTGTAAGACCACTTCTTGAATACGCTAGCCAGGTCTGGTCTCCATTTTACGAGTCTATTCAACGAAACTTCCTACGATTTTCTCTCAGGCACCTACCCTGGAATAATTCATTAATTCTTCCACCCTATGAGGATCGCTTGAAGCTTTTAAATATGCACTCGCTTAAGAAACGTCGCATAGTTGCCGATGTAACTTTTGTGCATCAGTTCTTAAACGCGAATATTGATTCCCCGTTGTTGCTTAACAAAATCTCTTTTCGTGATAGTAGGCACAATTTGAGAAGGCTACCTCTGTTGCATGTTAACTCTTCAAGGTCTAATTTTAGTATGTATGAACCTGTTAATCGCATGTGTATTACTGTTAATAATATGGCTGAGCAGTTTGTTCTTGACGTTTCTAAGCATGTTTTAAAAAAACGTATATATAATATTTTTAATGTTTTTTGTGCATTGCGTGTAATTTATCCGGTGTTCGGTTTATGTTTATTTTAACATACTAATACTAACACCGACTAAATGTTGAAACGCATGTATTGTTGACCGTTTATTTATTAAACGTGTCCATGCAGCGCGCTTGTGTTAAGCTGGTTCTGATAGTCAATTTAAAAATAAAAAACAAAAAATGCTTCAAAGAGAGAGATTTTTCCTTATACGTATGTATTTTCACTACTACATTATTTATTTATTTATATTCTCTACCAAAAGGTCTTTAAGAACGTCTTTTCCGTCCCGGTTTTTGTATTTTTATTTACGTTTTTTTTTGCTTAATTTTTCCGGTTTGTTGGGACCGGTTACATTCTTTTGTTTTTTGTATGCTAGTACCAGTGATATTGCTTCATTATTATGACCTAGTAAGTGGAAGGGTGTGGGTCCTTCTGAGAGGGGTAGGTTCGCTCATTTTGATTTGTTCGATTTGTTCTTCCGCCTCTGGAGTTTTCTCAGATTTGCGTGAACGATATTTTTTTTATGAATGGGACTAGTCATTTGGCGACCAGATAGAGCACCATACATGTGATGACAACACCAGTTAAGGATACTTATGTTGTTGCTAATACATGTATAGGATGGTGTTTTATATGAGGAGCTATTTTTGTTAATTGTTCGTCCACTTCTTTTAATAACTTGGTACCTTTTAGGATGAGATTATTAGTGTCATCGCTCGAGTATAGTTTTGTACTAATACTCTCAGACTGTACTTCTTTGGGGGTTTCATTGACGTATTTTTCTACCATTTGCTCTAATGGAGTTATGTCTGGAAAGTAGTTGGGTTGCGTGAGACTCAATTTCAATTCAATTCAATTCAATTAATTTTATTCGGGGATTGTACAACAAGATAACAAAATCTTTTTCCGTACTAAACTAAAGAGGAAGTATCTATACCTATCCTACATAATTGTAAGCAAAACAATAACTATAAATAATTTCAAATATAAAATTCAAATTCAATATTAGAATACAAATCAAAAAGAGAAAGAAAAAATATTTTTATATAATTGTAATTATAATGAATGAAAAGAAAATCAAACATAATGAAAATTTAAGAAAAAGAAATAAATGAAATTAAATTAAATTAAACGAAATTACATTTGCATACATAGCAAGACGGCTGGAAAAACAAGACCCAAAAAACCACAAAATCAACCATCAAGTGGCAAATACTGAAAAATACGCCTCTTAAAAACTCTCGCATCTATGACGTGGAATAGAGATGTTTAAATTCCTTGAAGAATGCATGAAATTCAGTTCGTCACTGAGATATAATGGCTTTTTGTTGTAAATTAGCTTGTGTAAAAAGATAATTTGTTTGTGAATGAGCATCGTATTTAAGGAGCAACCGGAAAAGCATACCGAACAGGTGAGATGTGGTCATAACGTCTCATCCCAAATATAAATCTCGTGCAGTCATTGAAAGCTACATTTAACTTTCGAGCGCATGTGGAATCTAAATGCAGGAATACTAAACAACCCGCTGTAAAATAAGGTTGGAGTAATATTTTTACAAGCCTCATACGCATAGATCTGTGCAGTACATCAGCAAACAACCACAGCCGTCGAAGTCCCATGTAAATTTTAGCAACGGTACTATTGACTTGGTTACAGCAACTCATTGAAGTATTAAGGAGAGCTCCAAGGCTCTTAACCGTATTGTCAATAGGGGGAATATCGGTTATGTCCAAGCTCTGCTTGGTTGCCATTGCATGTGATTTAGTGGGGTTTAATACTAAGAGATTGTCTTTTGCCCAACTAACAACTCTATGTAGAATCGAGCTTATGCGGTCGACACAATCTTCGATCAGATCTATAGACCGACTGAAGTATAATTGTACATCATCGGCATAAAAATGTATATTACAATACTTAATGTTTTCAGGGAGGTTATTAATATAAAGACTGAAAAGAAGGGGACCAAGTATGGAACCTGCGGTACCCCCGAAGACAATGGCAGTAAGCTTGACAGATGGTCAGCAATATTCACTTGTTGATATCTCTCAGTAAGAAAGTTGGATATTAAAAGTACGGCCGAGGATGCAATATTGAAATGAGTACAAAGTTTCGACAAAAGCCTAGTGTGGTGTACGCTATCAAAAGCCTTGGAGAAATCAAGTAGAGTTAAGACAGTCAACCAGTTTTTATCCAGACATTTACGGATATCGGCAGTTACTTTCAAAAGAGCAGTCTCACAGCTATGAGAAGGCCGAAAACCTGACTGCCAACGGGTTAGGAGATTGTTGGTGTCTAAGTGCTCCAGGACCTGCGAGTACAGGAACTTCTCGAGTGCCTTGGACAGAAAACTTGTGATGTTTATTGGTCTATAGTCATTTGGGCTTTCGAAGGACTTTGATTTAGCTATAGGTAACACATTCGCAATTTTCCATGATGTAGGAAACTCGGAGGTAGTGAGACAAGTGTTGAAAATGTTAAGAATGGGAGAAACAATCAACGGAAGAATAAGCTTAAAAAATTTAGGGGAAATTTTGTCCGGACCTGTCGCATCCGATTTTATGGAGTTTATAGCATGGATACCTTCTTCAGCATAGACGCAGCGAAAACTGAATCCTCCATTCTGATCTGCCGATCTTCCAATTTCTGCAGATAACACATCGGACGCCGGGGCTAGATAATGCGAAGAGGTGAAATGAGCACTTAATTCCTCCGGAGTAAGGTCACAACTCAGTTTTTCTTTACCAAAAACACCTGCATTTTTTAAATTACTCCACAGCTCCTTAGAAGACAGATTACAGTCAAACATATCTACGCTTTGCAGCACGAATCCTGGAATTAACCTTATTTCTTGTCGCTCTAAAGCAATTGTGATTATCCGTAGTCCTAAGACGTAAGTATCTTCGATACAGATACTGACGCTCAGTTATTAAGACTTTGATTTCACGAGAGAACCACGGGCAGCCACCCAGCTTAATAGTTCGAGTTCTTAAGGGAATATATTTGTCAAACAAATAAATAATTGTTTCACGAAAAACTTTGACTTTGTCATCCACTAGAGGAAGTCGGTATAGATTGTCCCATGATAACGATGCACGTTCACTGAGTAAGGCTGTGGTGTCAGAATTCTTAAAATCTCTAAAAGACATTAGCTTCTGAGAAGTATCTGAACTGACAGAAAAATCATAAATTAAATATAGTATATCATGGTCAAATAACGAGGTCGACTCGAGTTCATTGTGGAAAAGCACTTTTTCAAGTTCGGGAACCAGTAATAAGTCGAGTAAGGATGGATTAGAAGTGTTGTGATAAGTAGGGAGGCTATTCACAATGTTTAAGTACAATGCTTGCATTAATTGTGTGAATTCCACTGTTCTAGTGGTTGAGCCGAGAACATTCATAGTTACGTGTAAAACGAGCAATATTTTCGGCAAATTCAGAAAAATTATCATTACGGCCAAGCGGGCAGTAATTAGAGCACAGAAGACATTTTTCATATCAATTGTTCAACTCGAGGGCCAAAGACTCCATCACATTAGCAGAAGACCGATAGATCACTTTTACATTCAAATCTTCTCTCACATAAATGGCGATCCCACCTCCCACACGATCAGCTCTATCATTGCGGTATAATTTAAAACCAACCAGATCCACCATAGAAGACGGTATCCCTGAATGTAACCATGTCTCACTCACAAAAACCACATGAAACCCTGATCCTAGAAGCGTTTCACGCATTTCATCGATTTTAGGACGTATGCTTCTAGCATTTAAGTGCATTATGTTCAAGCCCCTAACCCGCCCACAAAAGATCTTCAGCATTATTCCCACTCTGTTCAAGTTACTCAGATTATTATCCATTGGTGCCAGAAGACGAGTGACAAGCGAGTGCAAGCGATGAGGCTATAAATTTAGCTATAAGGCATGTAAGAAATATAACAAACAGGCCCGGCTTCCCAACAGGCAAGCCATGCATGCAAGATTTGTTCCAAAAATAGAAGCAATCACGAGAAAAAAGAAGAAACGAAAAAATTCTACAGATAATAACCGAATACCTAGAAAAATAAGAAAAAATTTTATAAAAGAGAGAAAAAGAGCTAGAGACAAGTAAAAAAGCTAGAATTGGTCTAAGACCAATTCTTATGATACCCTAGATGAATGCCCGTATTAAATTTCGTATGGTCACCGATCTATTCAAGTTTGATTTTGAAGTTGTTTTTCGCATATATTTCTAGAACGGTTTGTCGCACAGAAAAAATGATGATAACCAATTTTATAGGATTTCGTATTCTGCAGAGGTTTTTAGTACAATAAAAATGTCTTGGACTAATCGTTTTCAAAGTATACGTAAAAAACCTAAATTTTTATATGGCAACACCAAGAAGGAGTTGCCCGATTTAGTCCATTTTTGACATTTTATTTGCTAATGTAGTAAAAACATCATGTACGAGATTTCAGCTCTCACGTCTACGCGTTCTCAAGCAGTATCCAAATATATAACGGAAAATGAGATTTTTATATGGCAACCCCACGAAGGAGTTGCCCGATTTGTCTCATTTTCGAACTTAATTTTACTTTTTTTTTAAAGTCCGTGCACAAAATTTCAGCTCTCTAAGTATACCCGTTCTCGAATTATCGTCCGCACGGACGGACGGACATGCAAAAATCAAAATAACTTTTAATATTATGAATGGGTGTCCAATCTATTTTGCTCTACCATCATTATTTCGAGGTGTTACAAACGGAATGACAAACTTAGTATACCCCTATGATTTCATCTAGGGTATAAAAAGGTTATGAATAGAAAGCAAATTACTAAAATAATAAGTAAAATTATGACTAACATTAGTAACGAAATCATCCTCTAATATTTATTAATGATCACTGTGATTCTATTCGTCTCCAAAATAGATAAACATTAAGATTCGATCATGGCAGTAAGCTGGAGTGTGCTTCTAATTTGCACTGCAGGCCCCTCTGTCACCTTTTTCAAATACACTCTTCCATTTCTAGTAAACAATGAGTGCACCTGATTTAGATTACGAGCTTTAAGAGCCTCACGCAGGAGCTGGTTAGTTTCGGCTGTAGGCTTTCATGAAGTTGGATTCTTCGATTTTCGTGGTCAAGAATTGTTGGATACACTGAAGGTGTACAATTGTTGGTTCTATCAACGAGTCCACGAATTGGGCTTACTTAATTTGATAAGTAGGTCTCTGGGAAGTATTTGTGCTCTGAATTGGAACTGTGGCTCTTCCTTTAATGGATTAAAGAGCAGTTTCACTATGCATTCTTTAGACATAGTTGCCTTCATTACGGGAATGCCGAGCTTAACGATGTAAGTGTCCTCTTTGGAATATTGCGTGATCTTATTGAAAGTTTTAAGATCTTGTGGTTTTAATAATAGGATGTCCTGTGTCTGTACCTGGTGCGCTACATGCGAGTACTGTATATCGAGTACTAATGATTGTTTTTTATTTATTTACATGTATGGGAAAACTATGTTCTCTATACAACTTCATTTGTTGTAAATTGAAAATCGGAAGTTGTATTCTAATGACTAATTTATCTTGGACTTATCGTGCCTTTGTTTCCACTGTCTGATATAGTAGCGATAGGCAATTTGCATCTAGGCAAGTAGCGTGAGACTTGTGGTATATCTCCAATAAACTCTTGGGAGACACCACTAGCGGAGAAGTTGATGATTTTTACTGGCAATGATTATATCGAGCAAGGCTTGTTGCCTGTACTCAATTTCCACAATTTGTAACGTGAGGGTAGAAATTATTTCCTGCCTTAATTGTCTCATCAGTAAATCGTCAGTGATATTTTGCATTCTATTTACCTGGAGCGTTATTTGACGTTGTCTTTCCTGAAGAGATATCAACGGCTCTGTTGTAAAGTAGTTTTAACTACGCTGATCTGTTGTCTTTCCAGGTCGGCTAGTCCTTTCGTGTTTGTTTCGAGCTCCTCGAGGCGACTATATATCTCCTGTTCATATGTACTGTCGATGGTCCCGAATAGGTAATGCATTGCATTCCCCATTCCATCGAAAAGAGATCTTGTTGATCTTAAGTTTGGTACCACTCCTCGAAAGACACTTGCTCTCCCCTTGATATTTTCCAAGAGTGAATGAACATGTTTTTGTTGAACAAGGCATAGCTCATCCATTTGAGAGCAGTTTAAGCCTAATCTATACACAAGGTGTTCCGCTTGTTCTGTCATGTGGGTTTGGTTGTCCAGTTCCAGTAGATTTATCTCAGTTAGTATATTCCATGTACTGTGGTATACTTGTAATTTTCCTCATACAGTCCTCATACAGTATTCCTGTATTGATCAGGGGACTTATTGTGTAGGATTCCGTTTGTATTTGTCCCATTGCCAGATGGAAACAGCACATTAATACTAATATGTGCTTCATGTTCTGTAGAGAATGAAGGATCGGCTTCATTGGTCAATTAGTCATGACAGATGATTTTGTGTGTATAACTAGAAGAGCTTAATTTAATTGTGGAATTTTGTATGAAGGGAACTTATTTGGTAAAGATGTATGCACCAGTATACTACTCGTAATAGGGCTTCAAGCGGTTGCTGTGTACGACAACCTGTCGCTTGCCTATTTTTATGGTAATGTTTGTTGGACTGGGTACATTGATTACCAGATATGAGCCAACCCAGATTTGAGACAATTTGTGTTTTCGACTTTCACTTTTGAGGAGGACTTAGTCTGCTAGGTGGAAAGTGAGAGGCCTGACCGTTTTGTCGTAATATGCCTTTGAGCGTTGTTTGCTGGATAAGAGATTTTTACGAGCCGTGGCATATGATTTTTGTAATCTGTGTGTGGTAATAACTTTCGTGATTGTAAACGGGTTCAGGATCCCGTTTTAAATTAGATGGAACATCCGCTGTGAAGCCATAAAGGCAATGGTTAATTTAGTACCCTCGTGTACACCGTTATTGTACACGAATGCAGCGGTTCGTTTTGGGATTCTCGTCTACGATAGTACGCAGATATTCTATCAAAGGTGTATGTGCACGCTCTAGTGCTTCATTAGACTGTGGATGGTATGCTGAAGTCTGTAACTTCTTTACCTTCAGCAGTTTGCAGACCATAGCTCACTCAGGAAATTAGTTCCCTGATCGGTGACTATTCTCTTTGGGATGCGATAGCGCTTGACAATCTCATCGAAGAAGATTCGCGCCACCGTTACTGCTTCTCCATTAGGTATGACATACGCATACCAATCGACAAACTTGGTAAGGTTATTTTGAAAAGTCAGGATATATTTATTACCTGATATGGTCTATTCTAGTGGACCTACTATATCGAGGTAAACCTTGTCGAAACGTTGTTCTGCGATGTCCGTTATTACCATTGGCATCTTAAATTGTGGAGATGCTTTCATTGTTTGGCACTTGGTGCATTTTTTAATGTACTTCTTTATATCGCTAAGCATGTGTCTCCACCAATACTTGCGTCTAATTCTTTTATAAGTCTTACTGACACCCTGATGGCCGCCGAAAGAAGAGTCGTGATAGTCCCTTAGGATTGTATGAACTTCCTTGGGGCTCGTGATTATCTCAGGTGCCTTGACTGGACTTCTGTTCTAGCGTAGCTGGGAGTTGTGTGGCCGCCTTTGGGAGTTTACTTTCTTTATGTTCCGCTGCCGTGGGCTGTGTTTCAGCGCTGGAGCTAGTATGTTGTTTTATTTTTATTTTGGGAATTATTTTCCTCCACATCAGAGTCCATAGTGTGGTGGACTTGAGCTTGTACCGTTAAGATGTTACCTATTTTGTCTTTGTGGTGAAATCTCACCAAACGGGAAGTTGGGTCTTTTACATTAAAGACATCGGAAGTTTCTAGTTGCCCAGACTATAGCCAATAGCTCCTTTTCAATAGTGGAGTAATATCGCTCAGCTTTATTCATCGTTCGGCTTGCATAGGCAATAGGCTGGTCATTTCCCACTTCTCCTTGGGAAAGTACAGCCTCCAAAGCCTCGTTAGTGGCGTCCGTTGTTAGGTTAAAGAGTTGAGAAATCTGGATAGATTAAAAGTGGTGGTGAAATGAGAGCATTTTTAATGCTTTGAAATGCTTCTTGGCATTGCTCGGTCCAAGTGAACTTCACATCCTTTCGGAATAAATTCGTAATTGGACGAACGATTTTGGAGAAGTCCGGGATGAACTTCCTATAGTAATTGGCAAATCCTAAAAAGGACTTGCCTCACTGTTCTAGGAACAGGATATGTTTGGACGCAAGCCGTTTTCCTGGGGTCTGGTAATGCACCTTCGCTGGAGCATTTGTGCCCTAGATAAACAACTTCTCTTCTCAAGAACTGGCACTTCTCTGGCTGCAGTTTGAGGTTGTTCTCTCTCAATTTGTCGAAGACTTTTTTCAGTTTTACGTTGTGCTCATTTAGGTTTTTTCCGTAAATGACGATGTCGTTAAGATAAACGAAACATTCGACGCCTCGTAGGCCTGTCAGAACGAAGTTCATGAGGCGTTGGAATGTAGTGCGAGCTCCTTTCAGTCCGAAGGGCATACGCTTGAATTCATAGCGCCCGTAGCTAGTGCTAAAGGCGGTCTTATGTCGATCTTTCTGATCGACTAAAACTTGGTGATAGCCGTTGGCCAAATCGAGAGTGGTAAAGTACCTGACATGACCTAGTTGGTCAAGAATATCCTCGATTCGGGGTAGCGGAAATGCATCGCCAATTGTCTTTTCGTTCAAGTTACGCAAATCGACTACGATTCGCCACCTTTTTCCACCATCGGGTCCCGCCTTTTTGGGGACAATTAATAAGGATGAATTCCAAGGGCTCTTGCTAGTTTGGACTATCCCGTTGTCTAGCATTTCTCTTAATTGCTCGTTGATTACTTGTCTCTAGTTCTCTGGTAATCTGTAGGCCTTTTGGTTTATGGGCGCTTGATCTTGTATTAATGGGATATTGTGGGTGATAGCATTTGTATATGTTAGCTTGTCACCTTTCAAATAAAGGATATCGTTGTACTCGTAACAGAGTTCGGATATCGAAGCTTGGAGAGTTTTTCCTCGCTGTTTTATCATGCCCAGAATTATCGCGACGGACGATGGTTGAAATGAAATTTGATATTTTCATAAATATCAAACACCATCGTCTTGCTATCGTGCATACATTGTTGCACCCAAAATGTATGCAGCTCGCGACAATTCGCTGATAAGAGCTTTTTCGGTGAAAACTTGACCGTTTCAGTCTTCACCGTGCAAAATTTATTGCGCTCGATATGTAAATATTGTAACACAGGGTTGCTAAGAGCGCCCGAGTACACTGGTCGGAGGTTGGGACCATAAGGTGAAGGGAATTGGATAAACAACTGTCCTAAGGCATAGTGGACACCAGGTTCCATGGAGGTAACTCTCCAGTGATTAAGGCCGTACCATACTGGGGTCACTCCGTAGCGGAGGATGCCTTCACGCCGCTTGCTAATCGCATCCTGCCACGGAAGCCCCTCAGTAGTCACAGCTCATTCTACAGGGAACCAATTATTCAGGCCCTTGCATGTACTTCCCTTTTACCGCGATCTCCTTGGGAGTGCCGGCTAAGCTCTTCGGATGGCGTGGCGGAGGAAAATTGGGTACACGCGGCTTTTGCCTTTCGCCTTTCAACTTTCGCCCTTAACCTTTCGCCCTTCGCCTTTTGCCTTTCGGCTTGGCGACACGACCATCCACCAGCGCATGCCTCTACCAGGCCAGCTCCAGGACGCTAGCACTCCTATTCCATTACAACTAACCTAGACTTACCCATGTAAGGCCATGAGTAGCACCATCCAGCAGGACAAACGACAGGGCGCCTTCCACACTGATTACTTCATTTTATCAGTTCGGAATGTTTTGTAACAAAAAAAAAACTTCCAACAATTCTGAGGCTAATGCGAGGATCTACGGGATATTGTCCGCAATGTCAGCAAAAGAAAGGGAACAATCGTGAGTTTCAATTGACCAACAGGTCACAGTATTCTCCAACCAGAAGATCTTATTTTTCCCGCCGACGGGAATTGAACCTACACTTGTTAGAATCGGTCAATGATGGAGAAAGAAGAACTTTAAGAACTTTTATTTTTAATTATTCTAAATCAAATCTATAAATGCAAGAAGAGACAGATGATTTTCCCCCTTGCATTCTTCAATTTGTTACTTTTGTCACTAGCCTACTAAGCCACGTTTTGCTTTCAGCTGGCATTAACCAGTAACGATGAAAGCGCACAAATAAATTGTAAATTCAATTTTATTTATTTTTCCCGGAATGTCTATCCTTATACTAAAGGTGTGGTTCGTCCTTGCTAAGGAGAAATGTTCGTAGCAGGCAATGACAATAATTATCAATTTGGTTCACTGCGACTAACTACCCTAACCTAGTTGGGTCATGCCTGGATAAAAAAAAATCATATTGGTATCTCTACTAATTTTAAATAAAAAAAAATTAATTCCTTTGTCTTTCTGATCAATCGGTTAGTTGACAGCTTGCAACCCAACCACAATCAAAAATCTTATACTTAAATTATATTTATATATATATATAAAAGAAAACACTTACTCATCTACTATAAGCTAATAAGCTACTGCCTCAAGGTCCACCACTTCTGTGATTCAATGTGATGTCCATTAGTACTAAATATGTTTTTTTTTTATATAGCTGTGTGTTGAGTTCTCGATCTACCGCTGATATGCACGAGAAAATGCTCGCAGATCCGGGTTCAATAATATAAGGTGTTGGTTCCACCTCTTTTTTTGTTTTTTCTTCTTTTTCAAAATTTAGTAAATTTTCCTGCTACAAGATTTAAAAGGAATTGTACTGGTCAACCTAACAAAACTAATAAATTTCCTTACCTTAACCTTGAATTTATTACTCTTACACCTGGAAGATTTTCTTCCTACTTTGTACTCGGTTTTTTTTTTTAATCTCCGGCTATGTCCAGATTCAATGACCACGGAATGGGGCTTCCTTCCCTCGGCTTTGTCGCACTGAGGATTTGCCTTGCAGGCCTAATACAACACTGCGTTTTATGGAGGATTTTCTTTGTCCCTCTTTTTTATTTGCAATTGCTCGCATGGATTATGTCGGAGTGAATTTTAGAATTCTTCCCTTCTTAACTTGCACTTGTGAGGCGTATTGAAAACCACTTTCGCAAGTACAATTAGGCGGCACCACTTCACTGTCGGCCGTGCACTTTCCAAAAGACCGAATTGTTAGGGAACTATATGTTGAGTGATGTACTTCGGACGTTAAGTCCAGACTGCCAGCATGAGCTGACAGATCACCCGACGGACAGCGTTGACTGCAGGGCGGCACGCTAGTTCGCCTCAACTATTGCCGTCTGCCATATACAAAAAAAATTCTTCGTGCCTACAACGAACAAAAGTCGGCACACATTCGGTCCTGAAGGGACCCTTACGTCACTTACCTGTATTTTGGTGGAAGGCGCAGATGGTCTACCTTCCTTGCCAAGCCCCATCCTCCCATTGACTTTGGGTGGCACAATTGTCCAAAGTCCCTTGTTGACCTGTAATGAGAGAGAGAGACTAGGCGAACCTAGACGACCTTCATCTCATGAGAGGGGGCTCCGGGATGTGAAGGGAAGAAATAAGACCTCTCTCATTACGTTACAAGTGGAAATCATTTATTACTAGAACTTAAGTTCACTTCTTACAAAATCAAATCGCTAAATAATCCAATATACCTCTTACAGGAAAAGCTCTTTTGCCAATGAAATTCCCTAACATACAAATTCATTAAACGCTCTGGCAAACATTTATCTCTTCAATACAAGAATATTATAACCGAGAAATAATATAGGAAAATCCTCCACGAAGGCCTTCTGGAGCGACTAATCCTGAAATAATATTTTTTTTCGTTTACAACAAAAGGATATAAGTATCCCTAAAAAAACTCCACCCGGGATTTCCTTCACACGACAGCACACAGTTGTTTTTACTTCCGTAGAGTTCTACTCGTGCTAACTATATTAGGGCTTAGGGCCCACTTCCTGTTTTGTACCTATTGCCATATATATATATAAATCATAGGATTGACTAGTGCCTTTATTCAACAATGGGGATCCAGGCATTGAATGTACGTATCCCGCCCTAGCGATATCCTTACAATAATCTCTCATAGATAAAGAGGCATCTTCAGAAATCAAGTTCTAGATATAGAACGTTTACATATAGGTGAATTGGCACTATCCTCCAGAGTCGGATCGCAAGCAGCGTAAGCGTTTATATATATATATATATGCAATCGGGCTGTTTCAAGGAGCCTCAACTCATAAATAAGGTAAGTACCTACATAATATGAATATTTCAAAGGAATTCAATTCACAACTATAATAATTATGCGTAAATATATAGATAAACGAAGTGTTTCTAAGGAATTCAATTCATAACTATAGTAAAGATATATATAAGTAATAGGAATATTTCTAAGGAATTCCATTCATAACTATAGTAACGATATATATAAGTAATAGGAATATTTCGAAAAACTTAAATCGCACATATAGTAAATATGCATATATAAGTGCTAAGAGTATTTCTTAAAATCCTACTTACAACTACAGTAAATGTGACAGGTGACTCTTGTATAAGCACTCAAAAGGTCTCTCAGAATTCACATCTTGAATGTAGCACGTATATCTTCATGTGCTCGAAATATCTCTAAGTTAGTAGCCCTCCGATATTGCATGGATCTTCATCTACAGCCGTCGATAGTATCAATGTCGAGCCTCTAACGGACGGGACATATATATATATATATATATATATGTATGTAGGAACAGCAAATCTGCTCTTCTCTACAACACACCAAACAAAAGTTTTTTTTTATCGTCCAGTTGGTCCAACAACGGTACCACAGATTAGCAACCGAAGCAGAAAATTATCAGTCGGTCAGCAGTTACGTTTTAAGCCAAGATCAGATACGAGCAACGAGTATATTTACGGAATCAATATACGCATTTTTTTTGTTTTTTTTATGATAAATCGATATATCTCTTAAAGAATTTCGCGATCTAATTATTACTAGTTTTTATTTTGTAAATTTGAATTTTTCTTTCCGTCGGAACAAATGAATTGTTTGTAAATCATACGGTGAAAACCCCTTGCATTAAATTTATAGTGAACTGATCTAATTGAAAATCTTTTAATTAATTTTTCCTTTTATCAAAAGCTAATACCTCTATGATCCTACAAATATCATGGTGTCAGAAGTGGGATAGAAAACAAAAGAGATTAGAAAGGAAAATACTTTTAATTAAGAATTTCAACACGTGCATTGTGAAAAAAAAAAACACATGTTCGCAATATCGCTAATTCGACTAAAATTCTAATGATAAGTGTAATTAATCGAAAGAAAAGCGAAGAAAAGTTTGAATAGAGTGCAGTGTTGTAAACATTAAAGTACTGATATCCAACCCAACTCGTATAAAGCAGTGAATATTTTATTTTATTAATTATTACTAGCATGAAATATCAAACCGCTATACCAATACTCATTAAAACCCGTTAAGTCAACATCATCGCTTGAACAAATTTTCTCATTTTAGTTGCAAGTATTCTAGCCAGAATTGTGTAAACGGGTTTTTATTTTTTTTTTTTTTTATGGAACATCTAGAAAGATTAAGTACTATTGAATTACAAACGCTACTACGTGAACGCGGGTTATCATATAGTTATAGGAAAAAGAAAGATTTGGTGAAACGATTACGAAGTGCCCTTAATAGTGAACCAGCTGGTAGTTCTCAAGGTTCAGAGAAGATTAATGAAGAAAGTGATGAAGATATAAGTTCTGAAGGAAATAGTGAGGAAAATAAGAGTGAGAAAACTAGCCAAGATATAATTGAATACCGTGATACGGTTGAAAGCTTAGAAGGTGGTGAAACTAGCAACGAAATTCAGATTGCTTTTAGATTTGAAGAAAGTGTAGATAACCGACACGACTCGCGTAGTGAAAGATCTTGTTCGGTTCGAGACAGTGAAGATATTAGCGGATCAAGTGTTAGAAGAAATACTAGTGGGATTAGTTCAAGTGCAGAGAAGCTTCAATTGGATAAGTCGTATAACAAAGCTGAAGGGCCTCAAAACAGGTTAGATAACGAGATAAAGAGTAATAATCTGGTAAGTCAAGAATATTCAATTTTTTTAAAATCTGCCGGCAATAAAAGTAGTAAGATGACTGAGCCTAAAGGTGATGCGGATCCACCAAATAACAATAATTTTGTCTTCAGAGACGTAGAGGAGTCTCTAGAAAAATTTAATGGCGAGTCTTCAGGAGATGTTTTAATTTGGCTGAAAAATTTCGATGATATTGCAGCTGTATGTGGATGGTCTGACGTGCAAAAATATCTTTACGCCCGAAGACTACTAACAGGGGCCGCGAGGTTGTCAGTTGAGGCTACAGGGAATCTTCATAGCTGGAAGCAGCTTAAAGAGCATTTAAGTGGGGAGTTCAAAGAATCAGTTACTAGTCTTAGCATTCATAGAACTCTTGAAAATCGCAAGAAAACAGGCAACGAGTCTTATCTAGAATATATGTACATCATGAAAAGTATTGCAAACAAGGGTAGTGTTGATGAAGAATCTCTACTAATGTACATTATATCAGGCATCCCAGATGATACGATCAACAAAACTGTTCTTTACGAAGCCAAAACCTTCAATGAGCTTAAGCATTGTTTCAAAGTGTACCAAAACATGAAAAGTGAGGTTGCAAAGAAAAAACCTGAATCCAGATCTTCTCATGAAAAGAAAAGATACATTCCGCCGGGAAGTCGGTGTAAATTGTGGGGGAAAGGATCATGAAGCGACCTCTTATGCTCACAAAGCAAAAGGCCCGCGATGTTTTAACTGTAGCGAATTTGGTCACCTTTCATCAAATTGTCCTCAGGCTAGAAGGACTCGAACGGTACTAGGGACTACATCAGGAACCAGTCAGATTAATGTTATTTGTACTCCAGACCTTCACGCTAAGGTAAACATTGGTAGGAAAGAATATGTCGCTCTCATAGACACAGGAAGTGACGTCACTATTATCACGGAAAAGGTCCTAAGAGATGCGTCAATGTCAGTTGACGAAGGTTCTGAGATATTTTTGGTTGGGTTTGGTCAACAATTAAAGAAAACGAATGGCTCTACGCTGATCAATCTGAAAGTCGAAGATGAAAATTACAATGTTAAGTGTCACGTAGTTCCAAACGAGTGGATTAAATCCGATATGATTTTAGGCAAAGATTTTTTAAGAGAAACTACTTTAACGGTGACGAATGGGAAAGTTGTATTAAGAAGAATGGATTCGGCTGCAATTAAGAATGAATACTTTCTGTCTTATATCGACGTAGTTGAGTATATAGAAGAGCCTCAGTTGGAGAGTGTAGCTGAAATATCTAGTACTGAGCTAAGGAAACAGGTAAACGCGCTCATCTCTGAATATAAGCCGGCGAAGCCATCAAAGTCATGTGTAGAAATGAGTATTTGCCTGGAAGACGAGTCACCAATATACCAGAAAGCACGAAGATTAGCTTATGCTGAAAAGGAAATAGTCAGTAAACAGATCCAGGAATGGTTGGATGAAGGTATAGTTCGACATAGTCACTCAGACTACGCAAGTCCCATCGTCTTAACAAAAAAAAAGGATGGATCATCAAGATTATGCATAGATTATCGTAGGCTAAATGCAAAAATTATTAAGGACAGGTATCCGATTCCTAATATAGAGGAGATTTTAGAAAGCTTATACGACGCTCAAGTTTTCTCGACTCTCGATCTACGCAATGGCTTCTTCCATGTAAACATCAAAGAGGAAAGTAGGAAATATACTTCTTTTATTACCCCGGATGGCCAGTATGAATTTTTAAAAGTACTCTTTGGGCTATGCAATTCACCTTCAGTGTTTCAAAGATTCATTAATACCATCTTTCAACCACTTGTACATAGGAATATTTTATTGGTCTACATGGATGATATTATTATTCCATCTAAGGATGATGAAGAAGGTATCGAGAAGCTCAAGGAGGTTTTGAAGGTAGCAAGTCAGCATGGTCTCGTGATTAAATGGTCGAAATGCAGATTCCTTAGAAGAAATATACAGTTCCTAGGCCACATAATAGAAAATGGAAACCTAAAACCATCAAACGAAAAGGTACGAGCAGTAAAAGGATTCCCAATTCCTAAAAACATTAAACAGCTACGAAGCTTTCTGGGTCTAACGAGCTACTTCAGGCGTTTTATTCCTCAGTATTCGTTGATAGCTAAACCTCTTACCGAGCTTACCAAGAAAGATACAAGCTTTTCTTTTAATTCTACGGAACACTATGCCTTCAATGCACCTAAAGATCATCTTTGCAGTGATGCTGTTTTAAAGTTATTTAATCCGAATCATCAGACAGAGCTTCATACGGACGCGAGTAAGGCTGGTTATGGAGGGGTTCTGCTGCAAAAAAGCTCCGAAGATTGTCAGTTACATCCAGTATTTTACATTAGCTTTAAGACATCTAATGCAGAAAAGAACTATTCAAGTTACTAGCTTGAAGTTCTGGCAATTATCAAATGCGTTAAAAAGCTACGTCCTTATCTTCTTGGCCTACCTTTTACCATTTACACGGACTGTAAGGCCTTCCAACTAACGATGAGGAAGAAGGAGTTGAGCAGTAGGGTTGCTAGATGGGCTCTCTTATTAGAGGAATTTAATTGTAGCGTCCACCATCGCTCTGGCACAGCAATGAGGCATGTCGATGCGCTTAGCCGTTACCCAGTAGTCTTTTCAATCGAACTTGAGATTCTACAAAGGATTAAACAAGCTCAGGGAAAAGATGAGTTCTGTAAGTTGATTACTGAGATTCTGAAAGAGAGGGAGTATGACGAATATGTTCTCAGAAGCCAAGTTTTGTATAAATTCGTTGAAGGAACTCACCTATTAGTTGTACCAAAGTCGATTCAGAAGGAGATAATACGAAATATTTTCACGATCAGGGACACATAAGCAAGAGAAAAGTAGAAACAATTGTGCGACGAGATTATTATATCCCCGAATTAACGAAGAAAGTAGAAAGTGTGTTATCAAATTGCGTCAGATGTATCCTCTCCTCTAGGAAAGCCGGAAAACCTGAAGGATTTTTAAGCCCGATAGAGAAGATGGACGTGCCACTACATACATACCACGTTGACCACCTGGGACCCCTGCCATCTACATCCAAGAATTACTCTTATCTTTTTGTGGTTATAGACGCGTTTACGAAGTTCTGTTGGTTATATCCAGTGAAGTCGACGACTACAGAAGAAGTCTTGAACAAGCTAGGTCTGCAGAGTGAAACATTCGGAAATCCGCATCGCATCATAACAGACAGGGGTACAGCCTTCACGTCCCAGTCATTCCGATCCTATTGCGAGGAACAAAATATTTATCAAGTCCTTGTTACTACAGGTGTACCTCGGGGAAACGGTCAGGTGGAACGATTGAATCAGGTTATCATCTACATTCTATCTAAGATGTCTTTGGAAGGCCCCCAGAAATGGTTTAAACATGTCCCACGATTGCAGCGTATTTTGAACTCTACTACTTCAAGGGCAACCGGAAAAACGCCATTCGAGCTACTGATAGGGATAAAGATGACAAGGCCTGAAGACCAACATGTAAAGGAGTTATTAGAAGAAGCTATTCGTCAGAACTTCGAAGAACTCCGTCTGGAAATGCGAAAACACGCGAAGGAACAGATTGAGAAAATTCAAGAAGAGAACCGAAAATATGTACGGAAGAAGCGGAAGCCAGCCAGGAAGTATTACGTACGCGATCTAGTTGCAGTGAAACGTACGCAGTTTGCGTCGGGTTCTAAGCTATTACCTAAGTTTTTGGGCCCATATGAAGTTACGAGGGTAAGATGCAATGACCGGTATGATCTCAGCAAGGTAGGAGACCATGAGGGACCCAACAACACCACGTCGGCCGTGGATAATATCAAACCGTGGGCTGATGAGCAAGATTCAGATTCGTCTGAGGCAGACGATCAGCAGGATGGCCGGATGTAGGAACAGCAAATCTGCTCTTCTCTACAACACACCAAACAAAAGTTTTTTTTATCGTCCAGTTGGTCCAACAACGGTACCACAGATTAGCAACCGAAGCAGAAAATTATCAGTCGGTCAGCAGTTACGTTTTAAGCCAAGATCAGATACGAGCAACGAGTATATTTACGGAATCAATATACGCATTTTTTTTGTTTTTTTATGATAAATCGATATATCTCTTAAAGAATTTCGCGATCTAATTATTACTAGTTTTTATTTTGTAAATTTGAATTTTTCTTTCGGTCGGAACAAATGAATTGTTTGTAAATCATACGGTGAAAACCCCTTGCATTAAATTTATAGTGAACTGATCTAATTGAAAATCTTTTAATTAATTTTTCCTTTTATCAAAAGCTAATACCTCTATGATCCTACATGTATATACGGGCGAAATTCTCTGACTTGGTGGAGGTCCCTTTAACTGCAGTTTGCGGGGTCCGCAGATGTGTCAGATATGCGATTAAATTTCGTGCTTGTCTATACGTGGACTTGGAAGCCGCATCTCTTTATTGTTAGGTTAAATTGTCTGAAAATTTGTCTGGCGCATACGTGCCCGTTCTGCCAGTCGAATAGATATGTTTCTTAATTGCTACGAAAATACCTGGTTAAATGACCCCCACGTTCTAGGTTCTTCATGAGCTGTGATGATTTGTAAAATGATGGTGGTGAATATCCACCGATTACCTAATCCGCCTGCTGAATTTTCTTTTTCAGATCTATTATAACAATCCTGACATCAACTTTTCTCTTTTCTGGAGTTCTTATTTTTTTCTCTACCCATGCGGGTGGCAAATATTTTTCTCCTAGTGAGAAGAATATTTTTAATAATAACAATATATGCTTAGAATGAATAATTATTCCTTTGAACTTACGTGGGTTTATCCCTGATGTCGGTGGAAATTCCTGATTTTTTTAGTCGCGTTTACTTTTCGTGGTTAGAAGATTTGACACACAGTGATGATGGTATTCTTCTTCTTTATCTGTCACATCGACAGGGCACCTGAGTGTGAGGAAACACATTTCTCGCGGTCGGGTGCGTTCGGTATGCGGTTTACTTTAAGGCCAGCGTACATGCATCAGTATATTCCATGTAGCATATTGCTATATGCAATACGCTACGACCATAACAGGGCAGAGTGGTCTGCGCCACCCATGGTTCAGACAACGCTGAAAAATGGTCGACTGAGCTAGCCGGTCTTAAACATAGGCCTCATCACTGTGGGCGCTCAATGTGTGTCGCGACCCACGACCCAAGGCGTATTCCTCATCACTCGGATTCTACTTACTGGTAACCTAAAAAATCCAGCCGGTCGATGCCTCTCTGCCCTCCTTCACCGAGATGCTGAGGAAGCCCTGCGATCAGTAACCTAAAGAACTGATCACGAGGCTTTCCCGGCGCAACATTTCACTCTGATCTCAGACTGGCGATTGTTCAAGGGTGTGTCTCCAAGGCGCCGTCGAAGTAGTGACATGCTAACACTCGTCCTAAAATTTTCAGAGACTTATTTTCAAATGGGATACCTACGACAGGCTCTCTGTCGTAGGGTTACCATACGGGAGGGGATTAATATAGTGTAGCATTACTATGCTAGGGAGTAGGGAAAAAAAGGGAAAAATTGTACTATTGTCCAAAAGGTATGTCGGCCGCTAGGCTGGGGATGTCCTAAGCGGCACATTGGCATCCTGTAGTTTGCCAGTGAAGCTGGCTGGATGCCTTATTAGGGCTACCAGGAATAACGACAATAGGTACACGACGTTTCCAGACAGATGATCATTGCCTGATGTCTTTGGCGTGATAGACTCCCAACAGTTTTCTCTCAGATCTTCAAGCTCATAATAGGCGTTTCCTTTCTTGGCCCTGACACGACATTTAACAAATTTCCGTCCCAGTTTAGCGCTAGTCTGTTGGAAATTGCTCTGGGCAAAATTGCGTCTAAATACCTCTTGACCAGCTTTGTATTCGACAGGTTTCGCCCTGAGATTGTAGGCTCGTGAACTCTGTTCGAATGCCTGCTGTAAATTTTCCTGCACTCTCGCACGGATCAATCTCATTTTATCTTCTGCGTCTACTCTCAATGGCTCACTAAGAGTTCCAAGGCTCCTCAAGATAGAATAGGAGCTGCCATGTTCTATCATTTGTTGACCGAAGAGTGTTCGATAGGGAGAGAAACCCGTAGCTTGATGGAAAGAGCTCCTGAGGGAACTAGCTGCTTGGCTTAGTTTCTCATCCCATCTCGTGTGTTCCTTCTTAATATATGCTCTAATCCCCGACAATAGAGACCTATTTACTCGCTCTGAGGCGTTTGCTTGCGGCGAGTAAACCGCCGTTCGCAAGTGCTTCACCCCATAATTGTCCAGCACTCTGGTCAACTGAGTCGAGCAAAACTGGACTCCATTGTCAGAGACGATCGTTTCCGGGACACCGAACACGTGGAACACTTCCGTCTCAATGAATTGGCTTTTCTCATCGGTTTGAGAATTGGAAATTTTGAAAAGTGGTCAAGAACTATCAGAATGCAGACGTTTCCTTTCACTGACCGAGGATATGGACCTAGAAAATCGATATACAGCTTCTGCCATGGTCGTTCTGTCACAGACTGAACTTTCATATGTGGTCTAATGGTATTGGGAGCCTTCGTTTCCTTATACACGTCACAGGCGCCTACGTAGTTTCTGACATCAACTGTCATTCGTGGCCAGTACAAGTATCTTCGCAGACGTTCCAGTGTTTTCCTTATACCTCCGTGTGAAGCCAGTGGCGGATCATGAGCCCTTAAAATGACTTCGGTGACAAGCTCTCGTGGAATCCAAAGCTTCCAAGCTTCTTCTCGAAACAGTCCGAATGTAGACGAAGCCATCCCTGACGCAAAGATCTGGTAGTTCACCAGAAGTCGTTTTAACCTTATGCATCAGTTCTTCATATTCCAACGAGTTGAAATATGGCGAACTAAGGTCAACTTCCGGGCCAGGATCTTCGTTTGTGCACAGGCTGTCACAATGGATGCGTTGCAGCGCATCAGGGACGACGTTCAGGCTTCCTTTTCTGTGCTCAATAGTGAAGTCGAAGCCCTGAAGCCTCAAACTCCAGCGCGCAAGTCTACCGCTGAGGTCCTTTTGAGATATCAGCCATTTCAAGCTCGCATGATCAGTCACTATCTTAAACGGCATGAGTTCTATGAAGGGCCGGAACTTCTGTACGCTCAAGATTGCAGCTAAGCATTCTTGCTCTGTCACGGTGTAATTTCTTTGTGCTGAGTTCAACTTTTTCGAGACGTAGGCTATTGGCTTTTCGTGGGCCTCGTCATCTAGTTGAATCAGCACTCCACCAATACCTTGTTGGCTCGCATCACACTGTATAACGAATGGTTTGGTGAAGTCCGGACTCACCAACAACGGAGCAGAAGTAAGTTTTTGTTTGAGAAGATCAAGAGACGTCTGGGCTTCACGTGTCCATTTGAACTGACTAGGGTTTTTTAAAGTGTCTGTAATGCAGGCAGTTAAGTCAGCATAGTTCGGGATGAACCGTCTATACCATCCCGCCATACCTAGTAGGCGTCGGGCCTGCCGAACAGTTTTAGGTGACGGATAGTCAACTATAGCTGAAATTTTGTCAGGGTCAGTTCTCATACCTCCCTTTCCGACAATAAAACCCAAGTATTTGGTCTCTTTGATACAAAACTTGCTCTTCTCGATGTTGATAGTGAGGCCAGCTTTCCTCAAACAACCCGCTACACGGGATAGTAACGTGAAATGCGAGTCAAAGTCTGATGACAGAATTAATACATCGTCTAGATAGACAAGAACGTTCTCACGAAGATCGAAAGGAATGACTTTATTCATGAGGCGGCACATCGTTTGTGGAGCGTTGCATAGGCCGAATGGCATCACCGTGTACTGATAGAGAGGATGACCAGGCACTGTAAAAGCGGTCTTCTCTCTGGAATCAGTGTCTAGTGGGATCTGCCAGAATGCGTCTTTCAGGTCCAGGCTCGCTATGTAGTTTGCCGGAGGAAGTCGACTCAGAAGTGCGTCTATCTGCGGTAGCGGATAGGCATCCTTCTTCGTAACAGAGTTGACCTTTCTGGCGTCAAAACAAACCCGAACTTTTCCAGGCTTCCTCACTAAGACAACTGGAGAGCTCCAAGGACTCTGGCTCTCCTCTATCACACCCAGCGATAGCATTCGCTCTAATTCGACATCCATCAAACTTTGTACTGCCGGTGAAATCGGATAAAACCTCTCGTTTTATCGGGGTCGCGTCATTCGTTTCAATCTTGTGAGTGACCAACGATGTTTTTCCCAGGCCTAAAGAGGCGAAAGAGGGGAAAAGCTGTTTAGTGGCTTCTAAGCGTTGTTGCTCAAGCCTAGAAAGAATATGACAGTCGGTGTCGGAGGTAGCTATTACACTTGGATTCACTTCTGCTACTATACCCAGGACATCTGGAGCCAACCCAAATAGACGCCAGAAGTCTATTCCCAGATATAGTGCCTGTGTGAGCCCAGGAACCACGTAAAAACGCACGTTTTGGGTCTTATCACGGAAAGTGGCATCCAAGTCCACATGACCATGCACAGTCGTCATGGCACCATTTGCTACTTGGACCTGTGTCCGATACTTCTTCCATTCGACATCTGCTTCTGCAAGCTTCTCTAGAGCTCCCTGACCTAGAATACTGACAGTGGCACCACTATCAAGTAATCCAGTCTCAGTTCGCCCGAGCAGCTTTACTTCGGCGTACGGTCGAATGTCGTCTGGCATCGACACGGAAATCTGTGCCAGTTTTTTCCTTTCTAGTCTCCTCCGTCGACAGTATTCCCGCCAACGAATGGTTGATCGTTTCTTTTTCGGTCCAATATCCACGTCAGGAAACATTATTTCGGCTAACTCCGCTACTGAGGAGAAGATTCGGTCTCTTGCTGCGTTGTATTTCTGCAGACGCGTATGATAAGGCGTCAGCGGATGTAAAACTGGCTCATGCCCACTCGTCATAACAGAGTTTGGTGACCGTTTTAAAACAGAAAGGGCAGGAGGCCCAATCTCCTGCTCAGTAACTTTGTCAGCTAAAGGTGCTGTAGGTGTTATCGGGACATCGAAAATTGAAAACTCTTCCAAAGAAGTGTCTAATAATGTCATGGGCTCCCCAGAAGTGGAAATGGGACTTGAAGATCTGCGGAGAAGTCTATCAAGTTCTCCGCCTCTATCAATGAAGTAGTCATACTTGCAGGTGTTTTACTGATAACATCAGAATCACTGAATGATATCAGTGGACAATTCAGAGATTCGTCAAAGTCTGCTAATGGAGTGGACCTTCCTCCTTGTTCAATGCTTGAACTGGAGTGTTCGTTGCAGTTGTGACTCGCGACGTTGACACTGGTCGGAAAGAGGTGGTGGTATTCCCGACCCGTCTCTCGTTTTTCTGTGCAGTGTCCGCAGTTGGGCTTAAAAATGTTCTTGCGCCCGCATCCGTAGCAGAACACTTGCTGTCTTACTTGCAGGCAGTCCTGGTAGTAGTGACCTGGCTGATCACAATTCCAGCACACTACTGGATGTCTGGTCGAAATGGCTGACACGTCGCTGAAGCTAGTGTCACTGCCTGTTGCTATTGCCAGTTCGGGGTTTAAAGTCTGGAAGTTGTCAATCTCGTGTACTCGTTGGTTCCAGTAAGGGTTCCAACTGCCAGCTGTTGCAATTCGTAGCTGCGTGGTTTGAATTCGAGTAACGAGCGATCTTAACTGTCCTATCGTATCGGTGGAATGTAGGCATATCTTCTCCTGAATCTCAGGCAGTAAGTTAGATTTGACGATTTCCAAGAATTCTTGGTCTGGCATGGCGTTCTGCAACTGATCACGCAGCAACACCAGATGATGGTGGTACATGGCTAATAGTTCACCAGGCTTCTGCTTTCGCGACATCAGCTGCAAAGCGGATTTTTAAATCGTCCTTGGGCACTCCCCATTCAATTGACAACCCAGTCTTGACAAATTCCCAAGTTGGAAAGGGATTTTGTCTTAATATCGACCAGTATCAATCCTTTGCTGGTCCCGTCAATAGCATGAGCATGTTCCTAACAAGAAGATCGAAATCTCCTTCTAGAGCGGAGTGCGTGAGCGCTTCGACTCGAAAAATAAATTCATCCACGGAGAGCTCGGAGTTACTTCCGTTGTATGTCAGGTTCCATTTTCTGATAGGACTGCCTGATCGTCGCGGTCCTACACTCGCCGGGATACGATGAGATGAAGCTGGTGGAGGCTGGTTAAAATTTGGTCCAGGCTGACCAAAAGCCAAAGACGGTGGGTTAACAGACTGCCTACGCTCGTCGTGAAATTCTGGTGGTGGTCTGGGATCACCCATAGTAGGAGGTGCCCGTGGAAAATTTATTGGTGGCAGTGCAGCTGCTATTTGCTGTCGAACACTACTTGTCAATTCCGTTCGTAATGCATTTAAGCTCTGCTCGAGGCCTTCTCGAACCAGGTTCTGCATTTGCATGCGCAAGCCTGCCATCAAAGCATCCGTAGCTGCTGAGGTATGTCCACTTGCAGAAGGCAGTGGGCTATTTCATCGCGAGTGAGTATTTGTGAAGGTCATGGAATGTATATCTGGCATTCCAGGTGATGTGGATCGTCGACTAGGTGGTGGAACTGTCAAAGGTGGTAACTCTAGTGACGGCATGGGAGGCAATGGATCGAGACTGACAGACCTTCCGGGATTCGTCGTCCTCGGGACAACACCTGTATACTCAGTAAAATCATACTGAGTGAGATGGAATCTGCAGTTAGGACAGTTTGACTGCTCCCGATCCACGTTTTCAGACACGCCTTGTGGAACACATGTCCACAAACCGTCTTCACTGGCTTCCTCGGTCCTGACCAGTCGCCCTCCTGACAGATGGAGCACTGTTCTGGCAACGGTACCGGTACACCAGTTGCTCGGGATGGTGTTCGCGGTGTAGCCATTGTACAATCAGTCGTCAATCAAACGAAAAGATTTTCAAACCAAAGGTTTGAACTAGATCTTAAAAAAAAACTTCAAAGAATTTGAAAATTCGGAAGAGATAACAGGCTCTTCACAACGTGCAAATGACGAAATACTAATTTAACTTCGAAGGTTTGGACGAGATACTAAATTTCAAACAAAAATTTTCCAAACGTTCGGACAAGTTGAAAAAAGGAATTAAAAAAAAATCAAAAACAAACTCACAGGTTCGACAAAGTTACCAAAAGTTCAATTAATCGTTTCGAAAAAAAATTCCAACTAAAATCATAAGGTTTCTCCTTCACTTCCAGGACCTAACTCTCAACATAAAAGTCTTCAGGTCGCTCTCCCCTCTTACAGGTCAGAAAATTATACCAGCAAGTGACGTGAATGTGTGCATGAAAAATAATGTTTGCGTCCTCACAGAAATCTGGGAAGAGTCGGGTTGGAAAAGCTAGAGACTGAAAATGATACTAAAAATTCTTCAGCCAGGCAGTTAGCAGTATGCCAACTCCTGATTGCTGAAGGTCTCCAGCACCACTTCCATCCTCCAACAACCTTTCCTTCCTCTTCACCTGATTGTCGTGTCCAGCTGACCTTCCAACTGGGCAGAGCCATGAATCTGGTCAACTAGTTAGCTGAAAGCCAAAAAGCCGTCTCACAGATTCACAACTCTGTCCAGCCAGTTGGCCAACAGAGACATGTCTCCGTGAGAGCACAGACAAAAAATTTTGGTGAGGCCACCTACCATTTCCATGGCAGAAGGCCAGCGGGAAAGATCAATTTCAAAAAAGTTCAAAAATTCAAAAAAAACTAGACAACTGTTCAGACTCGAGGCTTGACCAAAGTCAAACCTAGAGTCGAACTTCAATTCAAAAACTTTCAAAAATCTAAAACGTTACGTTACTTTACTTTGCTCAATCAAAAATTCGAAATATCAAAAACTTTCAAAAGACTTCCAAAAACTTTACTTTAATCGTTCAACTTTAAAAACTCTAATTTTACTTTACCAAAAATTTTCAACTAACAAAAACCAATTGGGCTCAGGTCTGCCTATAACTCCCACCGATTGTGCGATTACCGAGTCAGACTGAGGTGGCCCCACGTTGGGCGCCATTTTGTTATGTAACTATGACACTATGCAAGCGCACAACGTGTCGAAGCCACAAGCTTTGCTCTACAAAAAATTATTTAGCTAACAACACCAGTTAGACTCAGGTCCGCCTGTAACTACTGGATATGAGACTACCGAGTCAGACAATTAGCTAACAGCCAAATGTCAATATCTCCAAGCAATCCCAGTCCCCAGCATCTGTCACATTTAGACGCCGAAGTCTAACTGAGGTGGCCCCACGTTGGGCGCCATTTTGTTTTGGAACTATATGTTGAGTGATGTACTTCGGACGTTAAGTCCAGACTGCCAGCATGAGCTGACAAATCACCCGACGGACAGCGTTGACTGCAGGGCGGCACGCTAGTTCGCCTCAACTATTGGCGGAGTGTGGGGGGGTTCCACAAAAAGACCTGCCGCTGCCGTCTGCCATATACAAAAAAAAATCTTCGTGCCTACAACGAACAAAAGCCGGCACACATTCGGTCCTGAAGGGACCCTTACGTCACTTACCTGTATTTTGGTCGAAGGCGCAGATGGTCTACCTTCCTTGCAAAGCCCCATCCTCCCATTGACTTTGGGTGGCACAATTGTCCAAAGTCCCTTGTTGACCTGTAATGAGAGAGAGAGACTAGGCGAACCCAGACGACCTTCATCTCATGAGAAGGGGATCCGGGATGTGAAGGGAAGAAATAAGACCTCTCTAGAACTTTATTACGTTACAAGTGGAAATCATTTATTACTAGATCTTAAGTTCACTTCTTACAAAATCAAATCGCTAAATAATCCAATATACCTCTTACAGGAAAAGCTCTTTTGTCAATGAAATTCTCTAACATACAAATTCATTAAAGCCTCTGGCAAACATTTATCTCTTCAATACAAGAATATTATATCCGAGAAATAATATAGGAAAATCCCAAACAGCATTACTTGCAATTACCTTTACATGATTTCCTCCACGAAGACCTTCTGGAGCGACTGATCCTGAAATAAATTTTTTTTTCTTTTACAACAAAAGGATATAAGTATCTCTAAAAAAAACTCCACCCGGGATTTCCTTCACACGACAGCACACAATTGTTTTTACTTCCGTAGAGTTCTACTCGTGCTAACTATATTAGGGCTTAGGGCCCACTTCCTGTTCTGTACCTATTGCCATATATATATATATATATATATAAATCATAGGATTGACTAGTGCCTTTCTTCAACAATGGGGATCCAGGTATTGAATGTACGTATCCCGCCCTAGCGATATCCTTATAATAATCTCTCATAGATAAAGAGGCATCTTCAGAAATCAAGTTCAAGATATAGAACGTTTACATATAGGTGAATTGGCACTATCCTCCAGAGTCGGATCGCATGCAGCGTAAGCGTTTATATATATATATATGCAATCGGGCTGTTTCAAGGAGCCTCAACTCATAAATAAGGTAAGTACCTACATAATATGAATATTTCAAAGGAATTCAATTCACAACTATAATAATTATGCGTAAATATATAGATAAACGAAGTGTTTCTAAGGAATTCAATTCATAACTATAGTAAAGATATATATAAGTAATAGGAATATTTCTAAGGAATTCCATTCATAACTATAGTAACGATATATATAAGTAATAGGAATATTTCGAAAAACTTAAATCGCACATATAGTAAATATGCATATATAAGTGCTAAGAGTATTTCTTAAAATCCTACTTACAACTACAG
Organism: Dioctria rufipes; assembly: GCA_963924295.1. Lineage (NCBI taxonomy): Eukaryota > Metazoa > Arthropoda > Insecta > Diptera > Asilidae > Dioctria > Dioctria rufipes. The sequence continues at coordinate 112,180,762 of OZ002740.1, forward strand.
TAAATGTGACAGGTGACTCTTGTATAAGCACTCAAAAGGTCTCTCAGAATTCACATCTTGAATGTAGCACGTATATCTTCATGTGCTCGAAATATCTCTAAGTTAGTAGCCCTCCGATATTGCATGGATCTTCATCTACAGCCGTCGATAGTATCAATGTCGAGCCTCTAACGGACGGGACATATATATATATATGTATATACGGGCGAAATTCTCTGACTTGGTGGAGGTCCCTTTAACTGCAGTTTGCGGGGTCCGCAGATGTGTCAGATATGCGATTAAATTTCGTGCTTGTCTATACGTGGACTTGGAAGCCGCATCTCTTTATTGTTAGGTTAAATTGTCTGAGCCCCCATCCTGTAGCGCTCACGCTATCGCGGTACGAGACTATATGTTGGCGCATACGTGCCCATTCTGCCAGTCGAATAGATATGTTTCTTAATTGCTACGAAAATACCTGGTTAAATGACCCCCACGTTCTAGGTTCTTCATGAGCTGTGATGATTTGTAAAATGATGATGGTGAATATCCACCGATTACCTAATCCGCCTGCTGAATTTTCTTTTTCAGATCTATTATAACAATCCTGGCATCAACTTTTCTCTTTTCTGGAGTTCTTCTTATTTTTTTCTCTACCCATGCGGGTGGCAAATATTTTTCTCCTAGTGAGAAGAATATTTTTAATAATAACAATATATGCTTAGAATGAATAATTATTCCTTTGAACTTACGTGGGTTTATCCCTGATGTCGGTGGAAATTCCTGATTTTTTTAGTCGCGTTTACTTTTCGTGGTTAGAAGATTTGACACACAGTGATGATGGTATACTTCTTCTTTATCTGTCACATCGACAGGGCACCTGAGTCTGAGGAAACACATTTCTCTCGGTCTGGTGCGTTCGGTATGCGGTTTACTTTAAGGCCAGCGTACATGCATCAGTATTTTCCATGTAGCATATTGCTATATGCAATACGCTACGACCATAACAGGTTCCTTTCGACTGTCCCCAAGCCCTGTCATGTACGAGTTATTTCGATGTTACCCGATGGCTCTAAATGAACTACAATTCGTTCAGCGCCAACCTCCTAACCCGACCTGTACTTCTTTTATCCAAGCACAGAACCTATTAATCCCTATTGTAGAATTTATGCTGTTTTCCACTCGGTCAGTTCCCTACGCAATTTAGGTGAGTGGGGTCCTTTTAATACGCAAAAATATTTAAACAATTTTTTTTCTTTTTAAATTTTTGTGGGTCTGGAGTCATTGAGCCCGTTTAGACCTTGCCAGTTAGAACTAGTTTCACGTAAGTCGAATTACGTAGAACTAATATGACGTGGTATAAACATGCCGCATTATGAAAAACCAGTCCTACTTTAATCCGGTATTTGACCTTCAAAATTAGTATTAAACGTAGGCATAAACCTCAGATAAGGAATTGTTTACAAATTTGAATGCGTTATATTCATTCATAGAGATAATTGTTAATATGTTTTAATGAAAACGAGTAGAATTAAGAAGGAAAAAAGTGAGACTGGTCGGAGGGAGGGACAAATTCTTTTATAGACTTTTGACTAATTGAAGAAAGTATTCCGTCCGTAATAGATGGTAAAAAAAATTAGTAGAAGGAAAAAAGTGAGACTGGTCGGAGGGAGGGACAAATTCTTTTATAGACTTTTGACTAATTGAAGAAAGTATTCCGTCCGTAATAGATGGTAAAAAAAATTAGAAATTTGGAAAATTTAATTTTTTTCTTATGCTCTATTCTCTGTTGTACAAAATTAAAATATTATTTCTCATTTTTCTCGTGAAGAAGTAGACAGATCTGACAAATTTGACAACTGTCAAAGCTTTAATACGAGTGGATTAAACGGCAGCCGGATTAGTCCTACGTAAATCGAATTACGTAAAACTAGTTCTAAATAGCTGCGGTCTAAACGTACTCATTATTTAACTGTTACAATATGTATATGCATATCGTATTTTGGACAAATCTTGCTTACGGTAAAATTGTCGTGGGGATTTTCCTATTGAAACGACTTGGGTTGAAATTTCAAACCTTTATTTTTCCCCAAGTCGTTTTGTGGGAAAATATTCTTGTTATTTTCAACAAGGAATTTGAAAAAATTCCTGATGGCAGTTTCTTCGCCTTGTAGAGAGATAAGCTAACCATGTTTTAAGCATGATTAGCTTATATGTACCTATGCATGATAATTAATTAAATTATTTCTTTTTTAAATTACCCTTTTTAGGTAATTTAGGTATGTAACAACTCCCTAACTCTCTATTCGCGCTTCTCTATCATACTTGGGGAATTAGGGAAAACGTGATAAGTGTCGCAATATTGAAGGACGGCTAACTCTGTATGGTAGGGCCGTAGAGCATTGGGGGTTTTTCCATTGGATTTAGGCTCTAGAGTACAAAAATATAGATGAAAACTTTTTGAAAAATTTGTACCAAAAAACGCCTATTTTTTCATCTTCAAAAGGACTGATTCACTTCTTCTGCAGTTATCTCCAAAATTATTTATCGGACTCAAAAACTAATTACATATCTAATTAGGGACAAAATGTAGGTGCGATTTAATCCTACATACAATCTTTAACGTGCATATTTAAAATTTGTATAGCATCTCTTCTGTACTGGAAGACGACCAAATTATCATTTTTGCGTGATTTAAAATTTTTATCGGGTACCTTGAGACACCAAAATCCTTATTTCTCTGTAAGTATTGCAAGGATTTCCATAATTTGTTTTTGTAAAAATAGCCGAGATATGCGGTGAGCCCATAATTTAATTTGAAAATCTTAGGTACCTAGGTACCTTCACAAAATACAACAAAAACAGCGAATACTGTCAGTTGAGAAATATGCTTCTTACTTCTCCACATCTAACACAGCCGAGAGTTTTGTCGAGTGGAATAGAGAGTTTGGTAATTCTTAAAACAAATTCCCCAAGTTACAGAATTCCGAGTGGAGAGTTAAGTGTCAAAAGAGCTCTCATCTCCACAACTCTCCGAGTTAGTGAATCCGGCCCCATGGGAATGAAAAAGCGGACCAACTCGCCAAGAAAATGCTAAGAGGGTGGAGGCGCGATAATACACCATCATATAAGGCAATCAGACGCAGGAAGCAGGAACACCATACAAGCCATGAAACTAGTTGCATGGCAGCAGTCCAATACCTTCCTAGCCAGTTATCACAGGGACAAGCCGGACATGCCACGACAAAAAATGATAGATATGGCGAGATTTCGGCTTGAACACTTCCTTGCTGTGAAGAAACACTTTTTCACAAGGCAGCCGTGCCCCTCTTGTTGTTTTTGCACCAATGCACCTTTCACGGCAGAGCTCATTTTTACACGGTACGAGGAACTATAAAGACAACTACACGGAGAAGGAATACGGAGAATTCTAACACAACTCCTAACGTATAGAAATGAGGATACTGACGAAATACTCCTTGCACTAGGAACATACCTTACGAACAACAACGCAGAAACAAGACTTTAACTGATAGATGAACAATAAATACATATTAAAAATTATTGAATACAGGTAAAACAGAATAATTTCAGGCAATAATTAAGCATCTTAAATATACTAACATGACAACAAATCTAGCATAGAGCCTAGGATAAGTAGATAAATAATAAAATTGTAATGCCTTGAATTGGTGTAATTTTAAGAGCTAATTATAAAGATGGTAAAAACTAAGAGTTCCAATATTTTTTTCTTGTAGACTTAAGAAGCTTTAGCTTGACTTAACCATAATGATATGAATTGCCATATGTGAAAAATTAATTACACAAAACTAAATAAACTAAGGAATGAATTGTTAAAATTAACGAATTACATTGTAATCAATAACTAGACACAAGTATATGAGGTAGGACCTAATTATTAAAACCATATTACTTTAAAAACAAATAAAAAAGCTAGAATTGGTTTAAGGCCAATTCTTATGATACCCTAGATGAATGTCCGTATGTTATTTTATATGGTCACTTCTCTGTGCACGTTTGATTGTTGAAGTGATTTTTCTGATATATTTCTAAAACGGTTCGTCGGACAGTAAAAATGGTAATATCCAATTTCATAGGATTTAACAGTCTGAAGAACTTTTCAGTACATTAAAACCGTCTAGGACGGGGACTGATCGTTTTCATAGTATATGTTAAAATCGTAAATTTTTATTTTGCAACACCAAGAAGGGGTTACCCGATTTAGTCCATTTTATAAATAAATTTTATTTAGTATTACTATAAAAACAACATGGCCCAAATTACAGCTCTCGACGTCGATGCGTTCTCAGGCAGTGTCGAAATATATAGTGACCAAGTAAAAAAAAAAGCTAGAATTGGTCTAACAAGGAGAGGGTCCCTACTCGTCATCACCGATTTCGTCTAAATTCACAGCATATGTTGAGCTTTGTTATGGTCGTAGCGTGCTGCATGCAGCAGCATGCTACATGTAAGATGGCGACAGAAGTAGAGTGGTGACATTCGTCCACACGACGAAGGTGCTGCCACTTTTGGCATGACCTCTCGCATGAACCTTGCTTGAGACAGAATACTGACAAAAAACATTCGGAAGACGAAGAGTTTGAAGTTTGCTTTTTGAGTGGACACGTTTTTTTTTATTTTTAAAGAAGCCGAAAAGTTCAATTGTAGAGGAAATTAATTTAGAAAAGATAATCGGTATAGAGCAATGAGATCTGTGAAAAATATTAAGAGTGAAATATAAAAAGTTTGGCAGCGAAAAGAGGCCAGAAAAATTATTGGTTTGACCATGTGGATAGGCGATGATTACGAGATATAATTCAAGTCATCAAAGTGACTAGAGCCTATGATCCTGTTGTGACCTTTCATATTTTTTTCGGGATAAGGCTCAAAGGAAGGATTGCTTACTGTTCCTCCTTTTGTTTTTCCACCAAGTTTACCGCCGGAATTGGCTGAAATTGCTTGACGTTTTTGGTACGAATTAAGTTGCGGTTTTGATGCGAAAATGAAACGTTTGCTGAAATCTTCAAATAAAATCATTACAAAGATAACTTCCCGAAATAAAGAAAAGGCTGCTGGAATCCCCGACGAAAATCATTTGAACGTAAAATAGCTTTCTAAAATCGTAATCTGTCAGGTCCGTTGTATGAAAAAGTAAAAGTTTGAATGAATTTGCTGAAATATGGACTAAAATTAGTTATACGAAAATATTTTTATGTGATAAATTACTAAAGTTGTGAATAAGTTGTATGAGAAATTTTCCCAAAGTGATTACTTTCCGAAATATTGACTAGGACTAGGTACACAAAGATTTTTTTATATGTATGACAATTTGCTAAGGTATTGATTCAGATTAGTTACACGGAAAATTTTGCTAAAATGAATTTGCCGAAATATTGGCTAGAATTAGTTACACAAAGATTTTTTTCGATAATTTGCTAAAGTATTGATTAGCATTCGTATAAAAGAATTTGCTAAATGCATTTGTCGAAATATTAGCTAGAATTAGTTACATAAAGATTTTTTATATGAAAATTTTCTAAAGCATTCAGCATTCAGATTATTTATATTAAAATGTTTGCTAATGTGCCAGTTTGCTAAAATATTGCCTAGAGGTAGCTAAAACTAAGATTTGCAATAATAATAAACTGTGAAAATAATTGACGAGAAGAGAAATAAACACAGTTTACAAGAGAAAACTGTTCGACCAAAAGAATTTACAAAAAAAAAAAATCAATTGCTAGAATAGTTCGCTAAAGTAATTTGCTGGAGTAGGTAAAGAAACGATCCACTAAAGTGGCGGTTCAAATAGTTTGCTATAATAATTGATTTACTTAAGTCGTTTGCGGAATGAGTATTAGAATAGGTGCTAAAACACTGCTGTAGGAAGTTAGAATAATAACGTGAGAAAGTCAAGGCTTACATTGAAAGACACTTGGGAATTTCGAATGATTTCCAGCTTTTATATCTGCATGAGTAAATAATATCGATAACTAACCCTAACAGCCACGGAGGCGCCTCTGCGGTGGACCCCAACAATAAAATCTATGTAAATTGATGCTTTTTATAATTTTTTTTACCAGTGAATTTTCGGATTGATTGAAGAAAAGAAAGGGGAACGATATTCAATGTAGATGCTTAATAATTACTAACTATATGGACAAGAGAAAAGCCTGAAATTTGTGTGAAAATTAATCAAGTGTGAAGTAAAAGAGGTCAGGCTTACTAGTAATGATAATCTTAGCTTTACTGATAAATAATTTTTGAATTCTTTTGGTCATATTCCATATATGTTTACCGAACAGGTGCTTCTCGGCAATCTGAATTTGATATAGTATAGTCGTCTAGTACGTACGTCATTGTATAGATTCATTATTGTCATTTTGGGAAATGAAGTACTTATAACGTAATGGAGATGTATTACGCCTTTCATTTTCTCCTTCACTCTCCTGGAGCCTCCCTCTGATAACGGTTGACTAAAGGTCCGCTCCTCCTCTAAAGTTTCAGGTCATCCACAGGGACACTGCACATCAATTTGCCCGCAGTGTCAATTGGGTGGTTGGGGCGTGGTAATCGAAGGCAGGTCATCTGCGCCTTCGTTATAGGTAAAATAAGTGGTGTAAGTGACCTTTCAGGGCTGCTTGGTGTGCTAGTTTTTGTGAAGGCACGAACATTTTTTGTTAATAGTGGAAATCCCCACACTCTCCGCCAATAGTCGAGGCGAACTAGCGAGTTAAGATTTTTTATTATTTTGTTCACAAAAAATAAAAATGAATGTTTAATGAAGAAAACAACATCAATTTGAATTGATATTTTATTTATTGGAAAGAATAAAATGATTAACACAACTTAACACTGAAAATTAATTCTATGAACTTTTTACTAGTAACAAACTTCTGAACGGTTTGGGAGAAAAATCTAAACTGTACTTCTAGTTCAATTAATTGTCTGCATTCATTCCCGTAAACACAAAAGCTTTTTTAATTTTTATCTACTAAGCAGGAATGCATGGGAACGGTTGCATTTCCTGGGTTCTGTTGAGTAAGCATAATTGTCTGGGAACATTTATATTTTATATAAATGAAAATTTCGTGAAGGTTGCTCTGAGGTGTCATGTTCCGTGATGTCGGTTAAATTTGCCGACGTAACTCCTCCCTCCTTAAATTGAGGACTCTCCTGAGTCACATTATTGATTTTTAATTTTAGTCTTCTATGTTTACAGGTATGAACTCCGATAAATATTATAATGCCTATAATTATTACAATACAACTACTTCCAAAAATATAGTGCAATTTTCTTTGATATTTAATTTCCTTAATTTCTTTTATATTTTCCATTTGTGTTATAATTATATTGTCAAATGATAATTTTTTATTTAAATCTTCAATTTGTTCAAGATAGTCTGATATTACAAAGCTTTGTTTGAACTTCTTTTGGTTATTATATATAGTACGATTATCAATTTTTATGGAACAGTTATTGAAGTTTAAAAAATAATTACCATTCAACATCATTCTACGTTTGTCACAAGTACTGCTGAAATTGGCATTATTTTGATTTTTCACTAATACTACTCCTCTACTTAGTTCTATGACTTCGGATGCATTATTGTATACTCTCATACAATTCTTTTTAATTATACAATTGTTGGAAATTTTTAAATCTTTCAAATCTCTGTTTTTAACATAATCAAAAATTCTATTTTCATACTTCACAATTTCTTGAATATTAAGCGTTAATTCTTCGTTTTTGTCGTCAGTTATTGGTGTTATTAATATTTTCTGTAAGGAAACTATTTCTCTTGGTATTCTAATCACAAATATTATATTATCTTGGTTATCTATTGCGGTATCTAATTTAATATTTTGCAGTTTTTGGAAGTCAATGTTATATTCCGTAATTTCCTCGTCTGTTAATATGTTACTATGAACGATGCCTAATCTTGCTGAAGCTATGTTATTTTGTATATGTTCAATATTGTCCTGTAGTATTTTTAGTTTTAATGCAGTCTGTGTAAAGTACAAGTCCCTCTATTTTGTCTAGCCTTTCTGATATCATAAGCCTATCCTTTTCAATGACATCTTTGAGCTTCGCGAAGGTCTCATTGAAGTTTAGATTGATTTTGATTTGGGCATTGAGATTATTTATAGCATTGTGGTTATTTATGTCAATGACCTTAAGATGTTCTTCGATTTCTTGCCTATCATCGTCGTCCATCGTACCATAAATCCATTTAAATGCTGTACCTATGAAATTGAACAAGCCACGTTTTTGCCTATGTGGAATTAATGTATTAATTTTATTGCGAATGTGGTTCAACTGGTACTCGAGGGTTAAAGATTTTTCTTTTAGATTTGCCTGTCTTATATTTATCTCTAAACTATCTACAATGCTTTGGATTTCTTTAGGACTTATTAAATGCAATATATTATCATAATTTTTTACAATATTGACTTCTTCTAATTTAATTTCGGTGTATCCGAAGTTTGTATCGATTTTATCGACCACTAGATGTGCTTGGATTATTGTGCACATCCATAGTATTTGAAAAGCTTTGAAGATCCAGCTGCCCTGAAAATTTATTTTTTCTTTTAATATTTGAGACATGTATGTTATCTAATGTAGTTTTGATAAATTTGGGTTCTTGTTTGTGTCTAACACTTTTATAATTTTTTATGTAGCCTTCTTTCCTATCTTCAGAATATTCCTCCCTTTTAACATTTCGCTTATTAATGTACCTAGCCTTTTCTTTGCAAAGATTATTGTATATATTTTTTTTTGTCGCAATTTCCTTCTTGAATATTTATTGGTTTATCTTTAGTAGTTGAATGGTAAGTATTGTTGTACCACTCAATAGCCTTACACATTTTTTCTTTGATGTTGAGTTGTTTACCCTCAATCCCTAAAGTTCTAATTTTTTCACTTAGGGTGTTGTGTAAACGTTCTACATCGGAATTCCCAGTGTGGTTGTTGGGTTTAACTAAGTGAAAGTCAATATTCTCATTTTTAAGGTAATCTTTTATATTAATACTTCTAAATTCATTGTCGGTGACTAATTTACGGAATTTTCCTCTTTGTGCTTTGTATTCTCTCAATTTTTCTATAATTGTCTGATTATTCCTATCTTCAAGGTAGTAAGCTGTCGCGAATTTGGAAAATTTATCTATAAATGTGAGAAAGTTAGCTTTGGAATTGGTATAAGTGTCCATATGTACGATTTCCTTAATGTCTTTGGGGGTTTCAGTTACCTCGAATTTTCTTTTAATAGGATTCCTATCGTATTTAACTCGATTACATGTGTCGCAGTTATTAATGTATTTTTCTATTAGAGTCTTGAGGTTGGGGAAGTAAATATGTTTCTTTAATCCTTCGTAGTTTTCATTAATTCCTGTGTGTCCTGTCTCGTATTTGTGATATTTTTGGATTTGTCTATATGTTTCATCTTCGCTGTCCATGTCTTTAGCATGATATACACATCTGACAAATCTTATGCTTTGAATACCGTCGAATAATTCTATAATCTTTTGTTGTAGCCTATTATAATTATTATCGCTCAATTCTGTGTATATGCCTGTTTTTCCCGGCTTTATGTATCTTCTTAAGATGTCTGATAAGTTGTTATCCAAATCATCGGAGTCAATATAAATTTTCCTATTTTTATGCTTTATGTCTAATTCCTTTTCCTTTTTGTTGACTAATATAATTTGAGTTTTAAATCGATTAACCACTGTATCCAGTATGGGAATGTGATTATTAAGATTTTCCTCTTGTGAATGTATTGTTCTAATACTCTCAAGATCTATGTTATTTTCTACGGAAAGGTCGGAAAGTTCTTCAGAATTTTCCATTTCTTCCTCAGTGTCGTTACTTGAATTATTTGTCTCGACTACGTTTATTTCATTTGTATCCGAGTTTATTCGGCTAAGGAAGTCAGCAACCTTGTTTTCCTTCCCTTTTATGTAATCCAAATTAATGTTGTACTCGCCTAATTTTAATAACCATCTATAAAGCCTTGGATTAACATCTTTTCCTCTGGTTTTCGTATATAGCCATTTAAGAGGTTGATGATCTGTTAGCAGATCGAAATTTACACCATAGAGATAGGGTCTAAAATAATTTGTGGACCAAACAATGGCTAGAAGTTCTTTTTCGGAGACTGTATAATTGCGTTCATGTTCATTTAAAGTTCTGCTGGCGTAGCAGATTGGATGATTATCTTGCTGCAGAATAGCACCGATTGCAAAGGTACTGGCATCCGTAACTAATTTAAACCTTCTACTGAAGTCAGGATATTTTAATATAGGTGCTTCTGTTATGATTCTCTTAAGTTTTTCAAATGAATTTATATAATTTGGGTCGTTGAGGTTTAATCTAACGTTCTTTTTAAGATATTTGGCCATAGGCTGGGCTACTTTAGCATAATCTTTAATAAATTTTCTATAGTACCCAGTAATGCCTAGAAACGACTTTATTTGTTTTGGTGTTTTTGGTAATTTCAGTTTTAAGATATCCTCTACTTTTTTCGGATTAGGTCTGACTCCTTCAGGTGTCAAAATATGACCTAGGTACTCCGTTTCCTTTGAAAAGAACTTACATTTATCCATTTGGATTTTTAAGTTGTGGCTACGTAGTGTATTGAATATTTTCTTTATACTATTTATGTGCTCATCTAATGTTGTGCTGAATATTAGAATATCGTCTAAATAGACAACACATATTTTATTTATGTGTTCCTTTAAGACAGAGTTCATTAGACGCTGGAATGTCGAAGGCGCATTCTTCAACCCGAAGGGCATTCTCACATACTCATAATGACCTAGAGGCGTGGAAAATGCTGTTTTCTTCCGATCTTCTTTTTTAACTAAGATCTGGTGGAAGCCTTTCGCCAGATCAAGGGTCGTAAAATACTGCGCTCTGCCTAGCTTGTCCAATATATTTTCTATATTCGGAATTGGGAACTTGTCGTCGATTGTTACCTCGTTAAGCTTGCGATAATCAATGACAATTCTCCATTTTTTCATTCCTGAATTATCGAGTTTTTTGGGTACAATCCACAAAGGACTGTTGTATGGGGAGTTGCTTTCTTTTATGATTCCTTGTCTGAGCATATCTGCTATTTGCGTAGATATTTCTTGCTCATGAACTTGGGGATATCTATATATTTTGGAATATATAGGCTTATCGGTTGTTGTGATAATTTCATGCTGAATATCGAAAGCACTAGTTAAATGGTCGCCTTCTTTAAAGAAGAGATCTTTATATGATCTTAGTATTTCTCTTAAATTCTTTTCCTCTTCAGGGTTCAAAGATTTAAAGAGATTTTCGAATTCCCTACCCTTTATAACTGTAAACTCTAACTGATGGATCTCGTCTGTTTTATATGGGCAACTATTGATAAAACTTATTTCATTATTATTAATTTTTAAGCACTCGTTTTCCATATCTACGATAGCCCCTAAAGGTTTGAGTAAATTCTGCCCAATTATGGCATCAAAACATTTGTTTCGAAATTTCGTTAACTTCCACATCATGTAAGCATCTTCATTAAATTCAATTGGTAGATTTGTTTTGATTTGATTAGTGACATGTATACTAGTATTGAGGCTACTGAATTTGATAGGTATTTCTAAGGGTTGTCTTTTATATTTTAACAATTTCTCTTCGTCTAAAAGTGAGGTAGAGGAACCTGTATCGATGAGACATTTAATCTTATCCCCATCGATCGATAGTTCTACTATTGGTAAGTAAACTTGTGAGGACTCGAATGAAAATTTACCTCATGTTGGACATGATCAATATCCATACGTTCTACTCAATTTGAGGTATTCTGTCTAGAAATATTATTGGAATTGCTATCAAAATTTCGTCTAGGTTGACCAGGATTAAATTGATTTCTTTCATTTGTATTATCTTGTCTATATTGTCCCGAGTTTTGTCTGAAGTTATAGTTAAGATGTCTTGGATAATTCAAATTTCTATTGCTGTTATTAAAACTATTATTGTTATAAAAACGTCTTGGATTTGATTGATTTCTATGGCTATCACTGATTTTATTTTGATTAACATGGTTATATGATTTCGTTTTTTCTCTTATCATTCCTAAGTTGTCTAATAAATTGAATGCATCACGTATATTTGTAATATTCCTATTTAATATTATGGAAGCTAAATTGGCATCAATATTATTTAAAAATGTTTGTAGAATCATTGAATCATTAACCCTAGGACTAAATTCAGTAGGTTTATCGATATCGTATTCATACTTCTCGTTTAATTTTGCTAAAATACCTTGCAAAGTTATAAAATATTCTCTTACTTGGTAATTCCTTGCAGAGAGAGCTTGATGATATAACTGATGATATGTTTGTTGGATCCCAAAGTTATTTATTAATTCCTTTCTAACTTGGCTCCACTTGGCGTTGGATCCCAATGACCGGAGGACATCTAAGGCTAGTCCCTGAATTTTATTGATGATAATTCGTTGGTAGACATATTCCTTTACTTGAGGATGGCCATCAAAGAGTGGAAGGATGGTGTCCACTTCTCTTAGGAAGGATGTCAAAGCATATTCGCTGTTACCTCTAAATTCATGTATTCTCTGGGCATCTTTCATCAGATCGTTTATGGAGATTGAAAATGATGGTGTAGGTGCTGCTTGTTGTGTTGACCCTGATTGTGTTTGAATGGTTTCGGGTACATTCGTCATTTTATCACTACAATTTTCTCTTATTTGGTCACGATTTTCGCCTTTTGAGTACACCTCGAATCTATCTGATTCTCTCACTTGTTTTGTTTTTGGCATAAAAAAAAATTTCACTCAAACGATTGCAATTTAATTTAACTTAGTCACAGTAACTTTTCAGCGAAATATATATGTAAATATTTTTTTTTTTTCACCACAATAGACATTCACTATTTGTACTATTTGCACTTCAAGTTTTTTCTTTTTGTTTTTCTTTTTTTTTTTTCAATTTTCAGTGTTTGTTGCGTTTTGTTAATCTTTTTATTCTCTTTTTCCAATTTTTTTTTTTTTGTTTTCAATCTTCAAATTAGACTTAAGTCCATAATGATTTACTTTCGAATTGCAATGCTTTAGAATGCAATCCTACCGACTGCGCCAGTTAAGATTTTTTATTATTTTGTTCACAAAAAATAAAAATGAATGTTTAATGAAGAAAACAACATCAATTTGAATTGATATTTTATTTATTGGAAAGAATAAAATGATTAACACAACTTAACACTGAAAATTAATTCTATGAACTTTTTACTAGTAACAAACTTCTGAACGGTTTGGGAGAAAAATCTAAACTGTACTTCTAGTTCAATTAATTGTCTGCATTCATTCCCGTAAACACAAAAGCTTTTTTAATTTTTATCTACTAAGCAGGAATGCATGGGAACGGTTGCATTTCCTGGGTTCTGTTGAGTAAGCATAATTGTCTGGGAACATTTATATTTTATATAAATGAAAATTTCGTGAAGGTTGCTCTGAGGTGTCATGTTCTGTGATGTCGGTTAAATTTGCCGACGTAACTAGCGTGCCGCCCTGTAGCAACGTTGTCATCGAGTAATCTGTCAGCTCATCCTGGCAGTCTGGCCTTCACGTTCAAGCCCATCGCTCATCGCCTACTACCATAACAAAAAGGGCGCCCAGCATGGGGCCACTTCAATTAGACTTCGGTGGTCTACTTGTGACTCATACTGGGGACTGAGATTGCTTCGTAAATATTTGGCTATCAGCTCAATTGTCTGACTCGGTAGTCTCACATCCAGTGGAGGTTTGTACTGGCGGATTTTGTCATGTTTCAATTCGGTTAGAGCTTTTAAATAAAGTATGGAGTTTTTAAGTTTTTCGAGTAAAGTTTTGTAATTTTCGTTTGAGTTAAAGTTTTAAAGTTCGGTTTCGATTTTTTTTGAAACTATTACGAGATTTGTACGGCAGCGGGTTACTTATATATTATTATAATTATAATAAAAAAAAAAATATTTAAAAAATAAATTATTTTTAACTCTGTGTAGAATATTCGTACGCAATCTCATCAAAATCGGATGATAAATTCAATGTCAAAGGGCTATTCATATACACCAATGAGAAAAACTTTCTCATTTCCCAAATTCGGTGCTCTGAGGGAGGTGGGGGTAAATATTATCTGATTAGCAAAATTCCTTTTGACAGTTTTTTTTCTGATTTTTTGAACATATTTCCCTCCTTTTCTGATTAAGTTGCGAAATTTAATTTTCGACGGCCAAAATTCGATTATCGATTATTCCAATTTTTTGTTGTTTTTATGGATGCGCTTTTAGTAAGAGATTATCTGTACAAAATTTCAGGAAGATCGGATCTTTGAAAACGAACGGAAATGGAACTTACAGAATCGAAAATCTACATACCTCCTCTGTGGTTGGCATTTAACCTAAATGGATTTGGCACTTTTGTTCAAATTCTGTTGCAATTTAACCGCGACAACTCCCGCGAAAATTTGCAAATTTGATTTTTGAATGTATTTCTAGAACGGTTCGTAGAACAGCAAAAATGATTATAACCAATTTTATAGGATTTTATATTCTGAAGAACTTTTCAGTACATTAAAAGCGTATAGGACTGATCGTTTTCACAGGATACGTAAAAATCTTAAATTTCATGACAACACCAAGGAGTTGCCCGATTATTTAGTATTTTTATGAAAACACTATGTACAAAATTTCAACGCTCTACGTTGACGAGTTCTCAAGCACTGTCCAAATATGTAATGAAAAATGAAATTTTTGTATGGTAAGCCTACGAAGGAGTTAGCCAATTTGCCCCATTTTCGAACTTAATTTTACTTTTTTTTTTTTAAAGCCAATGTGCAAAATTTCAGCTCTCAAAGGGCACGCGCTCTCGAGTTATCATGAGGACGGACATGCAAAAATCAAAATAACTTTTAATTTTATGCATGAGTGTCCAATCCATTTTGACAAACTTAGCATACCCTTTAGATTAGTTTTCGAACTTAAATTTACTTTGTTTTTAAAAAGCCCGTGTGCAAGCTTTCCGCCCTCTAAGTGAAAACGTTCTCGAGTTATCGTGCGGACGGTCGGGCGGATGTGCAAAAATCAAAATAACTTTTGATATTATGCGTCCAATCCATTTTGCTCTACCATAATTTTTTCTAGGTCTTACAGACGGAATGACAAACTTAGTATACCCTATAGATTTCCTCTAGAGTATAAAAAAAAGATTAATACGAACTAAAATGAACTGTAAAACCAAATAAGAACATGTAAACAAGGAAATACTAGAATACAACTCTGTTCAAAACAAATTAGAATATGTACTAGAGAATACTGAACTTGCTCAAATGGCCTAGTAGCTGTGGGCAAATGTACATTGGTTACATTAGGCTTATAATTTAAGATATTGTAATCAATATTTTAAATAAATAAGATCTAGAAAAAGTTAAAGCAACTCGATTTGAACTCAAATACTAAAAAGAAAAAACTATATTTTAATACTTTGTAACGAACCATTTCTGTTTTTATGACGGTCTCTCATCACTTTGGCATCGATTTTACAAGATTTTCCATGGTATCAGTTGGGATCTGAGGCCACTCCATTTTGCTTCAGACAGCTGCCTCTGGCTGGAAAGCCTTTTCCCCCTCGTTTGTAAAAAATTTCCACAAAGTTTAAATGGGATTTAAGCCCGGTGATTGCGCGACCCCCTCCAGCAGTTCAATATGCTTCTCTCGAATCTAGTTTGTAACGAATTTCGAGGTATATTTCGGATCCCAGTCATGTTTAAACCTCCAGTGGAGATATCCAGGATGCTCTTGTATTAGTACTGATACATTTTGTCCTCCACAATAGGGCCAGGTCCTTCCCACAAGAAACAATCCCACACTATTACGGAAGGGGTTGTTTTATTGTATGAATAAAATATTGTGAAGGAAACCTTGTTCCTTCAAGTCACCTGACATTAGTCGTTCCGTCAGATTGAATCAAACTAAATTTTGATTCGTCCGAGAGTAAATAAAACTGTTCTTCTAAAGTTGGGAATTTAGCCGCCATGGCCCAACTTCTGATTGTTCTATCAGTAACACTTAGTTGTGTATCTCTTTGAATCGGTGCCGATGATACGAACGGGTTAGTCTTAACTTACCAGATGATGAGGGCATCCTCTCGTGCTGTCGTCTTTTTTGGGTCCACCTCTGAGGATTGTTTTTACGCTACCAGTAACGTTATACTTTTTTATTAGTTGTAATATCACAGATTTGTTGATGCTGTATTTTTCACTTAAGTCCCTTTGTAATCATTATACTTGTATTTTGCTTTGCATTGAAATCCTACACGCGCTTCTTCTACTTTAGTTTTTTCCAAGCCGTTTTATTACTGTTCATTTTCAGATTTTTTTTTTTTTATTTATTCTTGCCAAGTAAATTGAGGTTAAGTAAATAAAAACGAAAGAAATTTTTTCTACTACCAAAACTATAACTCTTTTTCAAAATTTTATGTTCGATTCATTTTTCGCGCATGGAAAACAACAACAACTTGTGTCAACTTTGCTAAAATAACGGTAATGATATGTTGGTTCAAATTTGTTAACTTTACATGATACAATGATAATTAACCAAATTAGTCTAGTTTGTTACCATCCGTAAGTAATTGGTCAGGAAATACGCAATACAGTGTTACAAAGAAATATGGCATTAACAGATCAATCGTACGTCGAATATTTAGGAAATTTCAGGAAACAGGGCACACAAAGACGATACATATAGGTGGTCGACCGAGAGCAACAAAAAGGGAAGTTCGGAAAATACTTTCCATAATCAGGAATGACCCAGTCACACCGGAAATTATCAGAACCTTGAATCTAACAGTTGATCTCAGCACCATACGAAGGCGTGCTATATAAAGTAATTTACGTGGTTATCGTCCTGCAAAACAGCCTTTATTGACAAAGAGACATGCCAAAAACAGGTAATATTTACCAGCTTATTTCATGACCTACGCTATTATGACACATCGATTTTTTAGAATAAAATTCCCTTTGGATCACATTAATTGGTCGATTGCGAAGTGTTTCGTGATGAGAGCAAATTTAACCAGTTCAATTGCGATGGAATTCATTTTTTTCGAAGACCCAAAGGAAAACGACTTGACCGACGATATTGCGTACCTACAGGCAAACATGGATATGGTGTGGGGTTGCTTTTCGGCTAGAGAAGTTGGTCGTTTTAATGAAATCAACGGTATAATGGATCGTTTCAAATATAAAAAAAAATTTGTGGAAGTAAATTTGGTAACAAGGCGTCATTAATTGAAGTCTTATGGGAAAGTATTTCCCCTGACATAATTAACAGATTAATTAAATCTATGTCGGACCGTTGCGCTGAAGTCATTAGACATAACGTAAAATATTAAAATATTTAAAAAAATACTGGACGATGCTATTGTTCTGCACGTGCGTAAAACGAGGAGAATATTGAATTTGGAAAAAATGTATAGTTTTGGTAATAACAAAAAATTCCTTTGGATTTTATTTATTTAGCCTTGCTGTACTTGACAAGAATAAAAAAAGTCTGAAAATAGAGTGTCTTCAATTTTTTTTGCATTTTATCTCACACGCACACCATGCGTTGCTAATGTTTTACACGGCACTGTATATACTAATTTTATTTTAAATATACTAATATTATGCAATAAAAAAAATGGTTTAGTTTCTTCCAATGCTGCAGATTCGTCTAATACACTATTGGCAAGATATAAAATATAAATATAATAAAAAAATATTCATATTTTAAGCTTTATTACAATTAAAATATATTTTTGTTCCATACTATGTTCCACATATGAATGAATATTCATTTCGGTCTTACATAACCTCATTTCCGTTTATTTAAATTTACTACGAGCCTAACCATTGAATAAATAACTAAAAATTATTTATTTATTCAATGTGCCCAATTCATTTTTTATTCCTTCGTTTTTTATACGTAAGCATAGACGAATTTTCGCTGTGGAACTGTTTATTCGTTCGTTCTTTTTTCGATGTGCAAGCGGCCTTATCACACTGCACTGTACAAAATTTTTCAGTTTACTATACTCAAATTATTCAAACTAATTACTTCTTACATCAAATGAAATCTAGAAAGCCATTACATTTATTATAATGACAGATCAACAGCTTTCCACTAGTAACATATTTCTTGCATTTATGTTAGCAAACGATTTTGTTTTGACTATTGTAATGGGCGCCATATACGATCCGTTTTGCCGTCGATTTAAAACCACGTTTTAGTCGAGAAAAGGACCTAAAATGTGGTTAAGAGAAAGCCCCACACACATAACAACTTCACCACGTTTTGCCTTCATCTTGTATTATAGTAATTATAGTTCAAGTGATTTCAATTATACATGCATAAGCAAGTTTGTACAATAATTGTGTTATTTTCTTATTCTCTTTGAAGTTCTCAAAGCTTTTCTATTTGCAAAATGCTCAATATTTGAGGTTCGCGGCTATGCGTAATTAATTTAACATACTTGCGCAAAAAAATTAGTTTTATTCGCGCTTTCACATTTTTTATCTTTATTCATAAAAGTTTTAAAGAGAGTTTGATTTTTTTCTTTCTTCCTTTTCTTGCCGTGTACATTTTAAATGTAAAACACTCGGAAATCTCGCCTGCTTCTTAACACGGCAATCACCACACACGTAACGCTTTGCCCACGTTTTATCCACGTTTTAAGCAAGATTTCTGGCATGACCAGAATTCTGGTTTTAGTAAACATCCGAACCTCAAAACATGGTGTTCGCCACACACGTTCCATTTTGTCGTGGTTTTACTGTAAAACCACGGCAAAACGGATCGTGTATGGCCTGCTTAGCAATCGCGAGTACATAATTACTGTAGAAACTGCTAGAAACCATGTTCTTACGAATGGGAAGCAGCATAATTACCGATTGAAGATTTAATAGGTTTGGCACTTGGGAAACAAGTAGGTCAATTAGTGGTGAAGGTGAAGTCAGTGAGAGCCATCTGACAACTTAGACAGGAACCTGTTATACATCGCATCGCAAGCACTTGGTAATACAGTAAAGGGAAACTTCTAGAAGCATAGATAAGTAAAGGGAGACCATGTGAAGCCGCCAAATCCGTTCTTTTAAATTTGGACAGCCGACAGAGAACCTGGCGTATATTGTAAAGATTTAAAGTGTATAAAGTTGCACAAAGTTATTAGTAGTAAACCCGTGGTCGAGTGACTACACAAAAAAAAAAAAAAAAGATTTTCAAAAATTTTAAGGAAAGGAAATTATTTTATTTCCTAGTAGTACTCGGCAGGAGATTAGTTCCAAAGACAAAGGGAAATCGGTATTAGTTAAACCCACAGTGCCAAGGCGAAGCCAAATTTCCGTAGCCTCAAAACGGGCCACATTTAGAAGTGGAAATAAATGGCAAGGGGAGAATTCTCCAAGGCACGAGCATATAATTTCACAAAGAGTAAGTCGGGCGGGGGCCAGTCTTGAAACGGAGGCTCGCCTCCGACCCCTTTTGAAAACAAAAGGAAGGGAAGGGGCTTAGTCCCATTCTCCAGTCATTAAGTGTACACCAGACGAGGAAGAAGGAAAATTATCTTAATTAAGTCCGGAGCAAGGAGCACTACCTGGTGCCAATTACTTGTAGATCAGGACTGCCACCAATTGTTCAAGGGATTACCGCACATAACCACTGGAAGCTAGATGACTATTCAATTAGCTTGTACGCTAATTTTAAGTAGTTATGGCCTATTCCTTAAGCTAGAAGAAAAATTTTACATGATTTTTTGCCAACGCGGCTGTGCTGACCGCGTCATCACAAATGCGCATTTGGGACAACGCCGATGATTACTCTAAATTTTATTAACTATATATATATAAAAAAAAAAATGTTATTAAATTCATTGAGTAGCCTTAAGGGTGGAGTAGGACTGTTCGTTAAATCAGAAGAACTGGGTTAACGAATGGCATATCTAGGCATAATAGCATTCTAGGGTAGATTAGTTCGTTGAAGCAAATTAATTGAATATCAGACTGGAATACTCAGATCATTGAAGTATAGGATCGTATGTGTCCCTGCCTACTTGGATCCTTGAACGCAAGATAGTTAGGTGAATTGAATTTAGGGTAACACGTGGTCTAGTGGGCAGTGGAGAAAGCAGTCTAAGTAGCTAGTGGAGAGGGTCGCCGATAGATCTATCCCTCTAAGGGTTAAGCAATTTATTCCAATGATTACTGTGAATAGACTTTTAATTAACTATCTATAGGCATATTCAAGTGCAGTGGACCACCTAGATGAATACATTATACATAGAGTAAGCAAATTTGTTATTTAGGGTTTGAAAGTTCATTACTACTAATGGTATTAACTACATAGTGGAATTCTCGTGATAGGTAACTTGACACACGCTCCGCGTACAACGGGAGCTTATAGAAGAAAGAGAAATGAACTGGTTTATTTAGTTGGATTAATTGCATAAATAGTCTCCCATAGTTGTAAGGTAGCGTGGATAAGTACATGTAATCGGTGCCAAGCAGGTTGGACGTGTTATGAACTATTAATGAGGAATTGTATCTAGAAAAAAAAAAAACGAAAATATATTTATGTGTGGTCTGAATTGAGAAGTATATGTATTTCAATGGAGGCGGCTTGGTGCCGGATGATCGTGATTCTCGCAAGGAATACCGCGTTGTCGTTCAGTAATCTGAGCTTTCGTTGCACTGGGATAGTAGTACTAGCGTCGTGGATCTCGATGCATGAAACAGCAGTGCACTGGTGGATGGCCGAGTCGTCAGTGAGTTAGGTTACAACGAAGTATACTGAGTTCGTCCCCTTTGCCGCGTGTACCCCAATTTTACCCCCCACACCCGTCCTACGTGCTCAGCCGGCGTTCTCAAGGAGGTCGCGGGAGAAGTGGAGTACACGCAAGGCTCAGAGTAAGTGGTTCTTATAAGTGAGTTGTTAGCGATGAGGCGATCCGGTGGACGCATGCGATCAGGAGGCGGCGTAAGGCATCCTTGGCTTCTGGGTGACCACAGTATGGTGGCGTTCCTGTAACAATTGGAGAGCTGTCTCCACGGAACCTGGCGCCCACTATGTCTTAGGATACTCGTTCTAGTACAAACCCCTTCCAGCATAGCCTCGACCTCCGACTTATGTACACGGGGCGCTCCCGAGCTAACCCCTGCTGCTACATATATGGCGCCCAAGGTGGTGGTGTAAATTGGTGGCATCTGGTCTGATTTTGGTATTAAGGTCATTTCGATTCTGGTCGCAGTTGCTTAACAGATGACATCCACGTCCTGTTCTGCAGTTTGTTCCTAAATTTCGGCGGGAGTACTTAACCAAGCTTCTCTGGGTTAAGAGCTGATGTCTTAAGGAGCGTTTCCTTTTATCTTTAAAAAAAAAATTTAAATTTTTAAATTCTAGTTCTATATAAGGTTGCTGTACAGATCTGGTCCTAATCGGTACGTTGGGTCTTCAGTGATTTTCGTCACTCATTGGCGTTGCAAACGTGTTGCGCGATTCCGGGGTTGACAATTAGTTGACTATAACATGATTTCAGCGTATACGTATAGCATCCAGAGTTCCTTTTGTTCGTTCTTCAGTAATTTTCAATTAGTTAAAAAAAAATTTCATTAGGGGCCTAAGGCGTAATTACAGGGCGTTCATTGTAGTGCGGTGAAGGTGAGGTACTAATAATAAATCGTCTTGATGAGGCAGTAGCTGGTTAGATGTTCGTGATTGGATAGTGAGCTAAGTAAGATCTGCGCGAAGCAGTATCCTTAAGAGTAAGGTGATAACCATGTGAGAAATGGGTCTGTGTGGTCATAGACGATTTCCGTGGATATCGCTCTTGGGAAGTTAGATTCGACTAATGAGTGGCCTCTTTTGTCGAGTCCTTCCTAAATGATCCACTGTAGACGGTTAGAAATGGAGTAAGTGGTCTTGCTCTATTTGCGCTGCGAGGAATTACGAAGTGCTGGTACTGTCGCCACAGGTCACGTTGTAAGGTATTCAGGCCATGCTCATTGACATCCACCATTCACCAGTAGTGCGAAGTAGAGGGTCCAGGACAGCACTGTCCTATTGTATTGGAGTGTAGGGGGTAAGACAAGCCACGCCGCAGGGACGAATGACGGGTGCACCTTTTAAAGTGTGAAAATTGAATTAAGTAAACATATCTTGAGAAGTTGCAATTAACAATAGTGGAAGTAGTGCAGTTCAACCATTGAAGTTTTGAATTAAGGTAACCATTACTGCTACACCCGTAATATAGCAACCTAAAAAGGTGGAGTAAGGCCACTAGTGTAGTTAAGGAAGTTTAAAGATTTGAGTTGCAGTAAGAAATAAGTTAAGTCACAGTGAAGTAAAGGGAATGCAAGGCATGATCGTATCGAATGACGGCAACCTTGAAGAAATATTGAATTAAGAACAATTAGTATACAGTAGTAATAAGAAGATATAGCAATAGGAGCGAACCTTGCTAGAAGGGGAACGGAGGTAAGAAAGCCTCCTAAATTTAGTGCCGAGTTGAATTTATCTGCTATAAATAGCTGCGAAGGTACTTAAGCTGTCCTTATTAATATGGACCATAGGTCACAGTAGCAAGGTCGAGACTTTAATTCATTTGTTGGGATTTATTATTATGTAAGCAGCACATTAGACATCTCAATTATATCATTGACGAACCGGGATTTCGTTGGAGACAAACGGAATCACCGTAGATCTAAGAGTTTAAGGCAACAGAGGAAGTAAGTACGAGAATTGGCAGGAAGTGCAATCAATTACGTACTAAAGAAGGGTGGTAGTTAAAATATTTTTTTTTTTTTTTAAATAGCGGGAGCAAATTGCACCGAAATTTTTTCTTGTCTAGTACGTGAAGGCAGTAGTGTGTGATTCGTATATCACTCAACTAGGTAGAATTTTCGCTCTCAAGGAGTATACACGGTATATATAGAGTTGAAGCGCTTACTAATTTACTAACCCCATTGTCACTATCCACCATGAATGCCCATCTTTTAGAAGCCGACGAGCTCGAGTATGAGCTCAAATGGCGGAAATTACGCGGGTCCACGACTGCGCAGCCCATCACTCGTTTACAAGATCTCCTGGACAAGGAAGAACAGGGTCTAAGTAAGAAACCGACCGGGTTTCCTCTCATAACTAATGTAGTAGAAGAATGGACTACGTGTCAGACGAAGGCATCGTCCTTACAAAAAACTGTCAATATAGTAGTGGCAAACCAAGAATAGCATGGAGTGGTGCGGAATCACGATTAATACACTTGCGTAACCGACTCAACCTGTTGATTAGCTCGGAAGCGTCCCCAAATAGTCGTTATATAGAGTTATTACAAGCCGTTGAGAAATTGATAGCAAAAGTAAGGCGGGAATTAGCGTCAAATGCGAGGAGGTTCTGCTGCCAGCTGAAGCATCGGCGGGAGTAACAACCGCGAGAGTACAAGATTATGGCGATGACAGAGGAAGTGCAACTGTCACGCCAAACGACGTGAATGGACGGGGTGATCGTACCTCACATGAAGCTACGAGCAGTGCATCAATAGCAGTTATAAATGCTGATATTACGGTGGCCAGTAGCCATGACATACCCATAAAGATTAGAGCTCGACTGCCTGCGGCTGTGGGTAGGGCATATATTAACCCAGTTCGATCCACTAGCAGCGGAGCTATTCCTAAGAACTCGGCACATAGGGCGGATCCACCTACGTACCCTCGCCCAGTTGTTACATCACAAGTATATCCTTCGCGATTCAATCAAAAAGCTCAACCAGCTGATAAAGATGTAAGATTATCCAGAGCACCATCTCAGTGGCCGGTGCCTGGACAGGTCCCGATACAAGGGGTTAGCACTCCTCGTCAAACCCAATTTAGACACAAACCCGGTGTCCAACCTCCAAGATCGAGTCTTCGGCTCGACAGCGGGAGAATGAATGACTCAAACACCGAAGACTGTCTTCCTCAACATTTTCGACATTGGTCGGGTCAAAGTCAGAACGAGCAATTTGCAGATGCGCCAATGAGTCAACGACCATTCGATCGTATTGACCGTAATCAATCGTTAATAAATCCAGACGAAGTAATTCGGTCTCACCGAATGGGACCTCGCTTGACACCGTTAACCAGGCCCCGACCTCGCCAATCTTATCCTCCGGAACCACCTCAGCCTCCTCCGACTGGGCAAAATGGCTCAGCCAGACGAGCAAGTGGCAATCCAGTTGCTTATTGGCAGATCCGCTTTGATGGATCGCCACGAGGTCTACCGGTTGACGACTTCCTATTTAGAGTTGAGACCCTCGCGCGTGCGGACGGCGTTTCCCAAAATAGTTTGATATATGTTATTCATCAGCTCCTTAGTGGTACAGCGGCCACCTGGTATTGGCAAATCTGCAGGAAATACCTTAGTGCGAATTGGCGTCAACTATGTCATGGCTTATTGAGAGAATTTGAAAACAATTTAAGCGAATACTATGTGAAACGTCGTCTCAGCCTTTTGGTGTAGGCCGAGGAATGTACACACGGTCTCAGCCGACGAGGGGTAGACACCTGCTAGCTGAGGCCTTATGTCAACGAGGGCCGACTAAAGCTCATGGCCTGGGGTGGGCGTAAACCTTCCTCGTTGACGATTAAATATAATATATGTCAAAATTAACTTTACTAAGCGGAGCCGTGGAGGTGCCCACGGCGTACTGAAAACGGTCAAAGAGGAAGAATTCGGGATACAAAAAAAATAAAGAGGAAATCACTACACTCTACCCCTTTGCCCTCCCACCACGGTCAAAATGAGCCGAAACTGATAATCTCGTCTCTCCTTCCGTAGGTACTAGCCGTCCGTGGCTTACATGGTCTTAAAGGATAGCTGCCCCTCCTCCTGGCCTACAAGTATTTCCGCCAAAGATATTTAAACGAGCATGCTTAAATGTTTTTCAATATATTCATTGCAAAAGTTCAAGATAATACTTAAAGATAAGATACTCAGCTATAATTATACAACTAGGAATCAACTAGGCTACATATTAACACATAAGCTAGCTGGACCGCTTCCCTGGGCTGCCTATTGATTCAATGCTCTTAATTAGACAAAAAAAAATCCAAACTTCGTTAATTCGATAAATTAAATTCAAATCTAAAATAACTGGGATCAGTTCATAGATTAACTAATTACATCGGGCATGATTTACCAAAAGAATATCAATATACACTTACTCGCTACTTGCAACCAACAACAAAATCTACTACTACGCGAAGAATTCAACTAAGCTAAGTCGAATAATCCTACGTGCCTACTATAGTGATTTAATATGTATGTATACTTATCTAAATATTTGAAAATGCTGATAATTTGCGATACAAGCCCTATATGATAATTAAGTTATAGAAAAAAAAATCGTGATGAATTCTTTTAAAACGAATCTACACTACAGTTGCATTTATATATATCAGAAATTGTAAATGCAAGCTAGCGGTTGCATAAACGATTAATTTAATTACGAAAACAAGAAAAATAATAGTGATATTTATATATAAAAGAAATAAATAAATCGTAGCAGGATGCACTTACTTGTATTATCCTCCCATTGGCTGAAGCTTCACCCGATGAGTCGGTTCTTGTAATAGTGTTATTAGGCTGCACACAACAACAAAAAATTGAATGACCGCCGAGCAATCATAAATCCACTCCGCCTTTTTTTTTGTTTTTGTTCGTTTTGTACTTACTTAAAGAGTATTAATGGAAAGAAATTTTTTTTTAAGCTAATTTACAGATACTAAGCTGATACTATTGTATTAAAGCAGAAACTAGTATACGAAATATTTTATATGTATACATACAAGCAAGCCGTCGTAGTTATTATTCAACCGTTATTCAGCACAACGACCGTGCGTCCCACTACTTAGTACAGGCAACGGAACTTTATGTATGTAATTCCAAACGGGTGAGAATATGGGTTCCTTGAGATTCGACACTGACATCAACAATTTTTCGCGGATGTTTTCACGGAAAGTATCCTTTGGTTTTTCTATTTAGACCACAATGTCAAAGTAAGCAAATATGGAGTGTAGATGGCCGCTGTTGTATGCTTCCTTGGCTCTTCTACGTACCCCGAATATAGATATAATGGGGTTTAATGACAGAGCCAAGTTTGCCTGAAAACATAATTAAAAGCAAACTTTTTCACAATCACGTTACCTAGGACCGAATAACTCACTAATTTACCTGAAAGGGAACGTAGTGGCTGACTCCCCCGTGGAGCAATCGGCTGCCAGGCAAGAAAACTTTCCAATGACTTTTACGCTATTGCACAATTGCACTTCTTTACTGAAACTAACTAAACACAGGGCACTACGTTATGTTATATTATCACCTAGATTATTTACGCTTTTTACCTTTCTTTAGTAACTTAGCACGTGAAAAATTATGCTATTGGAACTGAGGCTTTGCCTGCAAACTATTGAACCGCGTCAGAACTTTTCAATTCGGATGTTACTTTGTAAATGACGATCATCGAGAGCATCTGCCTTGCAGCTGTGACGATGCTTATCAGTACTTTTGGAATCATTCTATACCACAAAAAAAATTTTTGATGTACAACGGTCGAGTATACTGAAATAATATATTTTGTCACCCATCTGGGATGGGCAGAGAAAAAATCGAGAACAGAATCGGTACATTGATTCTTGCATTATTGCCTATATATATATTTGTAAGTACATACCTACATATACATACTCTATACGTAAAAGTTGTCGATATCGTCATTGCCTCGTCTAATTTGTTGTGCTATTTATTAAATATGATCGTATCGATAGATGAAGGAAGTACATATGTAAGGAACTATCAAGAATATCCGTTTTTCTTTTTCTTTTTTTTTTCCGTTCAAACACATTCTTGAGTAAGGTTTACTATGGCTGAACTACCTTGCGGGTGTACAGTCTGACCGTTACAGGGCAGCTTCAACTCGCTACAACTAGTTGTGGAGGTGAAGCTGGGGACATACTTACGGTCTAGACATTACGAGGCCTAGAGTACCATAAACACCATAACGTGGGGACGCCCCACACCCTGAGATTAAGAGTCTCATGCTCTATCGACTGAGTTAGCCGGGCGAGTAGGTGATGCTTGTCCCTTCACCAATGATTGCACACAAATCCTTACGGAGCCCATCCCTAAGGACGCATATCCTTACCATGGAAGGTCCCCAGAAACTTCCCACTTAGGTCTTCAATCTCATACAAGGAATTGCCTACTCTACTATGTACACGAGCTTCCCTAAATCTATCCGTCAGTTTGCTATTGAAATGTTTGGAGGCATCACTTTGTGCGCAGTTCCGAACGAATATCGTTTGCCCCTGTTGATAATGTATGGGCCTAGCCCGTAAATTATATCTTTTAGCATTTTTCATATGGGTTTCCCGCAGATTCTCTTGAATTTTTTGTGTATGATTGCGAGCCGTGTACTGGACGAAAAGGATTCAACATCCCCTTCTCCGACACAATCCAAGGCCCGCAAAAGTTCATACATGCTTCCGTATGTCACCATATGATACCCAAATGTTAGAAAATATGGGCTATATTTCGTTGTCTCGTGGACAGAATTTCTGAGCGCGCACGCAATTTCGTTAAGGTTCTCATCCCATTTCCGGTGATCATCCTTTAAATGCGCTTTGATTGCATCTAAGATTGACCTATTCACACGTTCGGAAGCGTTAGCTTGAGGTAAGTAGTACGCTGTGCGAATGTGCCTAATACCATTACAACGAAGAAAATTTTGAAACTCATGAGATACAAATTGTTTTCCATTATCGCTTAACAGAATTTCAGGTACGCCAAACACCGAGAAGACTGATTCTTGAAGGAATTTAGTGACATGCTTGGCTTTTTCCTCTCGGACGCCCTTCAGCAGAATAAATTTAGTAAGGTGATCCAGCACTATGAAAATGGCTGTGTTCCCCTGTTTTGATCGAGGGTAGGGTCCAAGAAAGTCAACAAAGAGACGCTGAAAAGGTCTTTCTGAAGATGTATGTTGTCCCATTAAAGGGCGTTGGATGCTATTCGGCGCCTTTACTGTTTTGCAGGTCTTACAGGCCACGACATAGTCGCGAATCTGCTTCCTCATTCTTGGCCAGAAATAATATCTGCGTATTCTTTCGAGGGTTTTTTTATGCCACCGTGCGATGCGGTTGGTTCATTATGCTCTTGGTGAAGAACCTCAGCTATCATTGGGCTTGGAACCCATAATTTCCACGAAGGTATATCTGTGAGAGCATTTCTTTCTGGAGGTTCGATGCGTATATACACCTTATTCTCGAGAATTCTGATATTCGGAAATGTTTCAGGTTTATTGGTAATTGTCTTGATCCAATTAAGATACTCTTTATCTCTGAAGTGATGTTCAGCTTGAGCTCCTGTGGAAGTTACCGTGACCGATTCATCCATCAATTCCTCAACAACATTGCAGTATGTCCGCGACAGGGCATCAGGAACAAGGGTTTGACTACCCTTCTGATGTTCAATGTCGAAATTGAAGCCCTGAAGCTCCACTGTGCCAAACGACCCGAGAGGTCTTTCTGCGTCATCAACCATTTTAGGCTGGCATGGTCAGTTATGACGGTGAATTTCAAACCTTTTATATAAGCGCGGAATTTTTTAATGCTGAGCACAGCTGCCAAGCATTCTAGCTCCGTAATACTATAGTTTTTCTGTGCTGAATTGAGTTTTTGACTCATGTATGAAATCGGCTGTTCGTGACCGTCGTCGGTTCTCTGAAATAGTACTCCACCAACCCCAGCAGTACTTGCGTCACAACGGATAAAGAAAGGGCGTTTATAGTCAGGGTTTATGAGGACAGGTGTAGTAGTAAGCATACGCTTTAGTTCTTTGAACGAATTCTCAGCTTCGTTTGTCCACTGAAATTTCGTGTTCTTCCGCAGGAGATCCGTAATTGGTGCTGGTATTGCAGCATAACTAGGAATGAACCTTCTGTACCACCCTGCCATACCGAGTAATCGCCGTACTTGACGCACCGTGGAGAGTGCCGGAAAGTCTGCGATCGCAGAGATTTTTTCTGGATCAGTCTGCAGGCCCCCTTCACCAATGATGTATCCAAGGTATTTCACTTTTCGCATTACAAACTTACTTTTCTCGACGTTTATAGTAAGCCCCGCTTTCCTTAATAACTGGGAGATTTTCTTCAGTAGTACCAAATGCTCTTCGAAAGTAGGAGATGTTATTAGGAGGTCATCCAAATACACGAAGACCTTATCATGCAATTGATGTGGAATTACACGGTCCATGAGGCGACACATGGTTTGAGGGGCGTTACACAACCCAAAAGGCATAACCTTAAACTGGTACAAAGGCCGCCCTGGTACTGCAAAGGCCGTCTTTTCTCTAGACGCTTCTGACAGAGGTATCTGCCAGAAGGCATCCTTGAGGTCGAGGCTGGAAATAAATCGCGTGTCATTTAACCGACCTAACAGCCCATCAATTATAGGTAAGGGATAGGCATCTTTTTTTTATGCTATTTAGCTTGCGTGAATCCAGGCACAATCTCCCATTGCTGTTGTTGTTTTTCTTAACTAATACTACTGGCGAGCTCCACGGGCTTTGACTTTCTTCTAACACATCAAGTGCTAGCATCCGGTCTAGTTCCGCATATAACTTCTCTCGCACCACAGGTGATACAGGATAATATCTCTGCTTAATGGCCTGATGATCGCCCACATTGATGACATGTTCTATCAAATTGGTACGACCTAGACCCTCCCTTACGAACGATGGAAAGTCTGCCTTCACTATATCCAATTGCTGTTGTTGGACCTCAGTTAGGACATAAAAATCTCGGTTTAAACCAACTGAAGGGCTTGATTTGTTATCCAGTTCGTTAACACACATAGGTATTATACCAAATTCCTCCTAAAAATCAACACAGAGAATTAGCTCCTGTTTCAAGCTCGGAACGATAAAGAACCTACATACCTTTTGGAGATTATTATACGACACTTCTAGGTCTACAAATCCAATTACTAGGTTCGGTGTGCCATCTGCGGTTTGAATAGTAGCCTTAAGTTTACGGTACGATATTTCAAATTGGCTTATGAAGGCAAGCGAGTTTTCACCCAGAATGCCCACTCGGTTTATTCAAGACACAGTTATGATTCAAGGATTTGTCCTTTGAAGGTCGCTCTTGTTGAAATCTAGGAGTAATTGGGTCTTTTGGTTGTAAGAACAACGGATGGCAGGGCTTCATTGGGGCCTCTGCGCAGGTTGGTTGCTGGTATTGGTCCCCACGCTCACCGTGTTTTGCCTGGCGCTCTTCTCGTTTGATATCGAACGCGCTGCTCCAGCTTTCCTCGCGTTCGATATTGCGTTTCCCGCGATTTTTCCCTGGCAGAATAAGCAATTGGGCTCAAGGATGTTTGGACGTCCACATCCATAACAGAAAATTCTTTGCGGAGGAAGCTTTCAGTCCACATATATGTGACCTAAATCCTTACAATTCCAACAAATGTTGTATTGAGAAGGCAGACTCGAGGATACCCCTTTACTACCCAGATTCAGAGCCGTTATACTTGGCTCATCATTATCCTTTCTTGCTTCTTCCTCGTACTCCCACTCCTCAGTCCCTTCTGTAGATGAGGAGGTTCCCAGTACATGAACTACAGGATTTTGCCAAACAATTCGGGGGGGAATTATTACGCGGATCAAGCCCTGTCCTGGACCATAACCTCTCCAATCTCTGGCACCAAGTTCGTAGCTCTTCGGTGTTACGGATTGCTACAGTCATCCATTTTGTAGGGCCGGATCCATATTCGCACGTAAGATTTCCAAAAGTTCTGAATCACTGAAAGTATGTCGCAATCTCCCATTCATACTCTCAGTATGAAGTAAAAAGTCGTTAAAACTCTCTTTAGCGCGTTGCTTACGTGATTCAATGGTTCTACGAGTCTCTCTTTCTGATTCATAACTTGAGAATCGCTGAGTCATTGCATCGCGCAGCTGTTTCCATGACAACTTAGTTTGAGCTCCGCACTTACTGGTATAAACCCAATACCAGGCTTCTGCCGTCCCACATAAAAAGTTTGGTAGAAACCCCACTAAGTTCTCCAAATTGCAATTATCATTTCGCGCGAATGCTTCTAATCTGAACATAAAATCATTGATGTCTAGGCCATCATCAGTACCATCAAATTTTATTTTCCAAGGGGGGGGGGGGGATGAGAGGTTGGGTACCTGGAAGGATAGCCGTTGGACAATCTGGTGGTTGATGGTTGGATTGGACCACCCTCGTTAGGACCAGCTTGAATTCTCGCAGCTGGAATGGATGTACCGAATGTTGAAGAAGCAGATGCTCCACTCGGTATCTGATGTGTCGGATAACCATTTGGACAAGAGAGGTTACCGAAAGTTCCCGAGTGCTGATTCCCCAGAACATTTGGCGAACATAAATGGGTGGAAAAGTGGATTGAAAAACCCACTCGGAGCTGTCGGATACCCCAATTGGGTATAGAAGGGTGCTGCAGCTTGCGAAAATTGTGAAGTATTAGTCGTCAACTGTTGTAAGCGTGAGATTTGGTCTGCCGTTGTAATAGGCGTTTGGGACATATTAGTTTGTTGGAATGTAGCCCCTTCGGTAAAAATATTAGTTTTGATTGAATTGCGATTGTCTAGTCCTTGTGAGCAACCTATCTGCTTGTCAGCTGTTAGATCTAGTAGAGGATTGACTTCCTGCGACCTCGTTTCAAGAGATGGACCATCAGTTAAACTTGCTTTATGCGAAGGTAGGTTATCGGAAAGCTTATCAGATTCCCTTTTTATTATTTTAAGCTTGTTTACTAGCTCAGACGCAACATCTGAATAAGTAGGTGAATTGTTTACTACCCTCATCATTCTATCTTGCCAATGTTGGATGCGAGAACGTACTACCGCAACATCCTTTACATCGGTGCATTTTTGTAATACCCCTTGCATCTCCTGAATTTTAGTCCCACATAGGCTAGTTTCTCTTTCAGGGTTCTTCTTGGCTGCTGGGTGGGGGATCATTGGTTTTTGGTCAGGCCGAAGGAGCTCTTCATCAAGGAATTTTTGCAGCGACACTAGGCTATCGCTACTATCGAGCTGCTTTTCCTCCAGCTACAACAGTAAAAGCTCTACTTCAAACTCATCCGTGGTCAAGTGACTTGGATTCATTTTTTCCAATAATCACGTATGAAGATTAGGAAAGAAGAATAAAACGAAGATTTTGTTTTTTTTTCATTTATACTTGATTTGATACTACTATAGGTTGAATTAAAGAGAGACAAGATCAAAGTCTCTTGTAATGGATGAACAATCTGTACCACGTTTGGTAAGTTCAGCCGATTATAATACAGTGGTACACAGGTTGACTTACTAGCGAAAAATTTTAAGAATCACGAATGCGGACTACTTGTATTGACCAGGAGGGTACCTATATCGAAGGAGGAGTTGCTTTTGTCTTTCCCAAAAGCTTGAGATCTTGGAGTTGAGAATACTTATTTAGTTGGTTGATCTCTGCAGTGTATTCGACACACGTCGGAATATGGATTAACACGCAGCAAATCGAGGAGGGAGTTATCAGATTTATTGTCTGACAGAACGTCTATAGAGAAAAGAAGAAGGGGGAAAAAGAAAAAAGATACAAATATCAGCCACGCTAACCACAAAATCCACATCAGGTAATTCAAACGTCTTCATACACTTTACAATGAATCTTACTTGAAGAAATCGAACCGCTTCAAAGACGCGATGCTGCCAGTATATGTTGTGGGACCGACAAGGAACACTGCGGGGTACAAGCGTTAATAAAGAGAAGCGAAGGGTACGCCTGCCGAAGGTAACACATACTACATCACCTTGATTGTCACCGCTATGATGATCCAATAACATCTCCGCATCTAATGTGAAATCGAAAGAACTTCGAACATCAGCGGAATTATGATTGGAAATAATGCAGTTGTCTGCCATCTTTATGTGTAGGTTATCTGGGATTTTAAAAAAACTATAACTACTATCAATTCGAGCCTGTGCATTAGACTTTGGGCGCCATATGTGTAACGTCGTCTCAGCCTTTTGGTGTAGGCCGAGGAATGTACACACGGTCTCAGCCGACGAGGGGAAGACACCTGCTAGCTGAGGCCTTATGTCAACGAGGGCCGACTAAAGCTCATGGCCTGGGGTGGGTATAAACCTTCCTCGTTGACGATTGGAGGATTAAATATAATATATGTCAAAATTAACTTTACTAAGCGGAACCGTGGAGGTGCCCACGGCGTACTGAAAACGGTCAAAGAGAAAGAATTCGGGATACAAAAAAAAAATAAACAGGAAATCACTACACTCTACCCCTTTGCCCTCCCACCACGGTCAAAATGAGCCGAAACTGAACATCTCGTCTCTCCTTCCGTAGGTACTAGCCGTACGTGGCTTACATGATCTTAAAGGATAGCTGCCCCTCCTCCTGGCCTACAAGTATTTCCGCCAAAGATATTTAAACGAGCATGCTTAAATGTTTTTCAATATATTCATTGCAAAAGTTCAAGATAATACTTAAAGATAAGATACTCAGCTATAATTATACAACTAGGAATCAACTAGGCTACATATTAACACATAAGCTAGCTGGACCGCTTCCCTGGGCTACCTATTGATTCAATGCTCTTAATTAGACAAAAAAAAATTCCAGACTTTGTTAATTCGATAAATTAAATTCAAATCTAAAATAACTGGGATCAGTTCATAGATTAACTAATTACTTCGGGCAAGATTTACCAAAAATATCAATATACGCTTACTCGCTACTTGCAAACAACAACAAAATCTACTACTACGCGAAGAATTCAACTAAGCTAAGTCGAATAATTCTACGTGCCTACTATAGTGATTTAATATGTATGTATAATTATCTAAATATTTGAAAATGCTGATAATTTGCGATACAAGCCCTATATGATAATTAAGTTATAGAAAAAAAAATCGTGATGAATTCTTTTAAAACGAATCTACACTACAGTTGCATTTATATATATCAGAAATTGTAAATGCAAGCTGGCGGTTGGATAAACGATTAATTTAATTACGAAAACAAGAAAAATAATAGTGATATTTATATATAAAAGAAACAAATAAATCGTAGCAGGATTCACTTACTTGTATTATCCTCCCATTGGCTGAAGCTTCACCCGATGAGTCGATTCCTGTAATAGTGTTATTAGGCTGCACACAACAAAAAAAATTGAATGACCGCCGAGCAATCATAAATCCACTCCGCCTTTTTTTTTGTTTTTGTTCGTTTTGTATTTATTTAAAGAGTATTAATGGAAAGAAATTTTTTTTTTTTTTTAAGCTAATTTACAGATACTAAGCTGATACTATTGTATTAAAGCAGAAACTAGTATACGAAATATTTTATATGTATACATATAAGCAAGCCGTCGTAGTTATTATTCAATCGTTATTCAGCACAACGACCGTGCGTCCCACTACTTAGTACAGGCAACGGAACTTTATGTATGTAATTCCAAACGGGTGAGAATACGGGTTCCTTGAGATTCGATACTGACATCAACAATTTTTCGCGGATGTTTTCACGGAAAGTATCCTTTGGTTTTTCTATTTAGACCACAATGTCAAAGTAAGCAAATATGGAGTGTAGATGGCCGCCGTTGTATGCTTCCTTGGCTCTTCTACGTACCCCGAATATAGATATAATGGGGTTTAATGACAGAGCCAAGTTTGCCTGAAAACATAATTAAAAGCAAACTTTTTCACAATCACGTTACCTAGGACCGAATAACTCACTAATTTACCTGAACGGGAACGTAGTGGCTCACTCCCCCGTGGAGCAATCGGCTGCCAGGCAAGAAAACTTTCACCTAGATTATTTACGCTTTTTACCTTTCTTTAGTGACTTATGCCTGCAAACTATTGAACCGCGTCAGAACTTTTCAATTCGGATGTTACTTTGTAAATGACGATCATCGAGAGCATCTGCCTTGCATTCTTGCAGAACCGGGAACCGTTTGCTTATTACCCGCAGCTGTGACGATGCTTATCAGTACTTTTGGAATCATTCTATACGACAAAAAAAAATTTTGATGTACAACGGTCGAGTATACTGAAATAATATATTTTGTCACCCATCTGGGATGGGCAGAGAAAAAATCGAGAACAGAATCGGTACATTGATTCTTGCATTATTGCCTATATATATATATTTGTAAGTACATACCTACATATACATACTCTATACGTAAAAGTTGTCGATATCGGGGTCATTGCCTCGTCTAATTTGTTGCGCTATTTATTAAATATGATCGTATCGATAGATGAAGGAAGTACATATGTAAGGAACTATCAAGAATATCCGTTCTTTTTTTCTTTTTTTTTCCGTTCAAACACATTCTTGAGTAAGGTTTACTATGGCTGAACTACCTTGCTACCTTGGGTGTACAGTCTGACCGTTACAGATGTTAAAAGGCTAATCGAGAATCGCAAACAGAAGCCGAAAGAGAAATTCAGTGACTTTCGATTAGAAGTTGAAGGCATAGCACTCCGGTTGAGAAAACCAATGAGAGAGGCAGAACTTATCCAACTTATTATGCAGAATATGAGAAATTATGGTTGGGGGTGGGTGAAACAGCCGAATACGGAGACATTATCTTCACGAAATGCAGTGATTCAGAACATTATTAGACCCAATTGTATTCGCTGCATGATGGCAAACAGACGGGCGGGTCTGGGCCTGAGGGGACACCCAAACACGCCGAACCCCATAAGTACCCCTCCACAATTTATCACCCGGGCGAATCATCCGACGAAGACAATCCAACCAATTACAACAATTCCGAATTAAACCACTACTTGTCAAGACCTCCGGACATTCGACGAGAGACCAGAGCTCGTGCTTACCACCAAAGCCGTAGAATAATGAAGAAGCAACTGCTGGCAATGACCATCGCATCCGAGGAAGTCGGAAGACCAATAGCCCGAATAAAGATTCAGAACAAGCAGCTAAATGGCTTGCTCGATATTGGTGCTAGCGTCATTTGCCTTGGAAGAGGCGCCCGAACTGCTAGAGCAGATTCAGATTCCCTGGTTTCGATTCCCCGCTTCTATCCAAACAGCCGATGGAACCAAGCAAGACGTTTTAGGCTTTGTATACTTGCCTGTCGAATTTAATAAGCGAGTCCAAGTAATAAAATTTTTCATTATTCCGAATATAGTACGTGAAATTGTCCTAGGCGTAGATTTTTGGTCCGCTTTTGATATAATTCCAGCGATTATCTCTGAAATACAGTTAACCCCACATTCCGATGGAAACCACCACCAACTAAGTCCAATGCAGAGACAGCGTCTTGAAGAGGTGATAATGGCAGTCCCCTCCTTCAGTAAGGAAGGACTGGGTAGGACGTCCATATTAAAACACACCACAGACGTGGGTGACAGTAAGCCGATCAGGCAACGACATTACCCTCTTTCGCCCCCAATGCAAAATCTTTTGAACGAGGAAATAAATAGGATGCTCCAGTTAGGGGTCATTGAAGAAAGTGAGGGTGAGTGGACGTCTCCACTGGTGATGGTGAAGAAGCCGAATGGGAAGATCAGAGTCTGTTTGGATTCACGGAA
The DNA here is from genome assembly GCA_963924295.1 of Dioctria rufipes. Classification (NCBI taxonomy): domain Eukaryota; kingdom Metazoa; phylum Arthropoda; class Insecta; order Diptera; family Asilidae; genus Dioctria; species Dioctria rufipes. Next base: position 112,217,441 of record OZ002740.1, read on the forward strand.
GGTTAACGAAGTAACACGAAAGGATGCGTATCCTCTACCACAAATTAATGGTATTCTAGGTCGAGTCATGACCACAAAATATATCTCCAGCCTCGACTTAAAGGATGCGTTCTGGCAGATAGAACTTGTACCTGCTTCACGTGATAAGACCGCCTTCGTAGTTCCTGGGAATGGACTGTTTCAAATTGTTGTTATGCCATTTGGTCTAACAAATTCCCCGAAAACCATGTGTAAGCTGATGGACAAGGTAATTCCTCATGATTTACATGAGGACGTCTTCGTCTACTTGGATGACCTTCTGATTTTATCAGAAGACTTCGATAGCCATCTCCAGGTGTTGAGGAAGGTTCAAGATTGCCTACGGAAGGCCGGCCTGACCATTAATGTGGAAAAGAGTAAATTCTGTCAAAAAACTATCAAGTATTTCGGTCACATTATTAGCGAGAAGGGAATCCAGACAGATCCTGAGAAAATTTCAGCTATTCAAGATTTTCCGTGTCCCAAGACCGTGAGACAGATAAGACGTGTTCTGGGGCTCTGCGGCTGATATCGTAGGTTCATTGACAACTATGCGAGTATAATCAGTCCAATAACGGACTTATTAAAAAAAAAAAACCCTACCAGTCTCTGGTCCGATGAAGCTGAAGCCGCCTTTGTTAAGGTTAAATCCTGCATTACAGAAGCTCCGGTCCTTGCAAGTCCAGATTTCGGGAAGCCCTTTATGATTCAATGTGATGCATCCTCGGTAGGAGTGAGTAGCGTACTCTGCCAGAAAGATGAGGAAGGTAATGAACACCCTATAGCATTCATGAGCCGAAAACTAAATTCCGCGCAGAGGAATTATAGCGTGACGGAACTCGAATGCTTTGCCGCGGTACTGAGCGTAAAAAAATTGCGCACATACATAGAGGGCTCTCACTTCACCATAATCACCGATCATGCGAGCTTAAAATGGCTCATGAGTCAAAAGGATTTATCTGGTCGCTTAGCAAGATGAAGTCTAAAATTGCAAGGGTTCGATTTTGAGATCCTACACAGGAAAGGTTCAGATAATGTGGTAGCAGAGCACTTTCTCAGGGAGACATTGGGGAAGGAGGCCAAGTAGTCGCACCTCTAACGCTGGACTTAAAACATGCAGCGTTTCAGGAAGGGGAGTATTTGGATAAAGTGAGGGTAGTCTGAGACAACCCAGAACGGTTGCCTGAACTGCGAGTGTCCAACGGGATCCTCTACAGGAAATCCATAACCATCAATGAAGATCCCTTAATTGAAATGCCATCCTGGAAAATATGGGTTCCTACCAACTTAACCCCTCCATTGATAAAAGCTGGCCACGATCCTCCTCTTTCAGCACATAGTGGTATCGCGAAAACGACGGAGAAATTGCAACGAGTATTTTATTGGCCGCGAATGTCTCAGAACATCCGAGAGTGTATGCGTCCACCCATGGATAAGCCTATAATCCCACTACGACCGTGGCAATTCATCAACATAGACCTTCTTGGACCTTACCCACGCTCTAAGTCGGGGAACACCAGCCTTATCATAGTATGAAACCAGTTCACCAAGTTCATTGTTCTTAAAGCTATATTTTCCACCTCTTCGGGGTTCCGGAAAGTTTGACTTCCGATAACGGCTTGCAATTTACTGCAAGAGAATTTAAGGTGTTGCTTGAAACGTATGGGGTCCAACACCTCAAAACGGCCTTGTATACTCCACAAGCGAACGCATCGGAGCGAGTGATCACCGGGCGTGGGATGAGAAAATCTCAGCCATCAGCTGTGCCTTAAATAATGTTGTTCATCAATCCACCGGATTTAACCCTCACTACCTTAACTTTGGTCGTCACCTGATCACGCATAGATCAAGTTATGAGCTTTTACATTTCCCATTAATAGTCCTCTCGTATCCTTTGAACAGATTCAGGAAAAGGTAGTCAATAATTTGAAAAAGGAACAGAAACGGCATCAAAATCAGTATAATTTACGCTGTAAAGAAAGAAAATATACAGTAGATCAAGAAATTTATAGAAGGTATTTTGCACAGAGTGATGCTAAAAAGAATTACAATGCCAAACTCTCCAAGAAATTCCTGAAATGTCGCATACGCCGACCGGTAGGCACTTCTTGTTATGAGATAGAAAACAGGAGTGGTAAATTTATCAGAATCTTCCATAGCTGACTCAGGGTGTGGGACAGCCCCACGTTGAGCTTCCGTGCATAAACATAGTAATTATTCCTCGGTAGCCCTAAAAAGGCATCCGGCAAACTATAGGTTATCGCGCAACCCTCCTATTGCCGCGTCAATGGTGGGCGATATACCTGTTGAAGTCCAATCCATTTCAACCTTTTCCCTTCGCTTGACAATGCGTCAAACCCAACCATATACGGCATCCTTACAAATAGGAACTAACGTAGAAATTCCGATTGCGAAACAGCCTCCGAAAACTTTAAAATTTGCCGCGTAGCACACAGATTGCACGCTTCTTTGCGTCAATTACAATGTCTGCTGTCATTAATTAGGCCTCAATGCTCGGTCCTCCAAACCCGTGCAGTCTTGTCTATAGCATAGGACTTCTAATGAGCTTTAACCTACCTCCGTCCGTTGGGTCCAGGGGGTTAACTACTCAACAAAGTTGGGATCCCTGATCTTCAGCCTCGGAAATATACCTAGTATGAAAAGTTGCGAGCCTGCCTTGTATCAATCGCGAGTAGATAATTCCTGTAGAAACTGCTAGAAATCATGTTCTTACGAATGGGAACCAGCATAATTACCGATTGAAGAATTAACAGGTTTGGTACTTGGGAAAGAAGTAGGTCAATTAGTGTTGAAGGTGAAGTCAGTGAGAGCCATCTGACAACTTAGGCATCGCAAGCACTTGGTAACACAGTAAAGAGAAACTTCTAGAAGCATAGATAAGTAAAGGGAGACCATGTGAAGCCGCCAAATCCGTTCTTTTAAATTTGGACAGCCGACAGAGAACCTGGCGTATATTGTAAAGATTTAAAGTGTATAAAGTTGCACAAAGTTATTAGTAGTAAACGGCGTGGTCGAGTGACTACACAAAAGAAAAACAAAAAAAGATTTTCAAAAATTTTAAGGAAAGGAAATTATTTCATTTCCTAGTAGTACTAGGCAGGAGATTAGTTCCAAAGACAAAGGGAAATCGGTATTAGTTAAACCCACAGTGCGAGGGCGAAGCCAAATTTCCGTAGCCTCATAACGGGCTACATTTAGAAGTGGAAATAAATGCGAAGGGGAGGAGAATTCTCCAAGGCAAGAGCATATAATTTTACGAAGAGTAAGTCGGGGGCGCCAGTCTTGAAACGGAGGCTCGCCTCCGACCCCTTTTGAAAACAAAAGGAAGGGAAGGGGCTTAGTCCCATTCTCCAGTCATTAAGTGTACACCAGACGAGGAAGAAGAAAAATTATCTTAATTAAGTCCGGAGCAAGGAGCACTACCTGGTGCCAATTACTTGTAGATCAGGACTGCCACCAATTGTTCAAGTGATTACCGCACATAACCACTGGAAGCTAGATGACTAGTCAATTAGCTTGTACGCTAATTTTAAGTAGTTATGGCCTATTCCTTAAGCTAGAAGAAACATTTTACATAATTTTTTTCCAACTCAGCACAGCCGCGTCATCACAAATGCGCATTTGGGACAACGCCGGTGAGTACTCTAAATTTTATAAATTATATTTATGTATATATATATAAAAAATATATTTTTTTTATTAAATTCATTGAGTAGCCTTAATGGTAGAGTAGGACTGTTCGTTAAATCAGAAGAACTGGGTTAACGAATGGCATATCTAGGCATAATAGCGTTCTAGGTTAGATTAGTTCGTTGAAACAAATTAATTGAATATCAGACTGCAATACTCAGATCATTGAAGTATACGATCGTATGTGTCCCTGCCTACTTGGATCCTTGAACGCAAGATAGTTAGGTGAATTGAATTTAGGGTAACACGTGGCCTAGGGGGCAGTGGAGAGGGTCGCCGATAGATGTATCCCTTTAAGGGTTAAGCAATTTATTCCAATGATTACTGTGAATAGACTTTTAATTAACTATCTATAGGCATAATCAAGTGTAGTGGACCACCTAGATGAATACATTATACATAGAGTAAGCAAATTTGTTATTTAGCGTTTGAAAGTTCATTACTCCTAATGGTATTAACTACATAGTAGAATTCTCGTGATTGGTAACTTGGCCACATAGAGATGCATATAAAGGTAATACTAGGCATACGCTCCGTGTACAACGGGAGCTTATAGAAGTAAGAGATATGAACTGGTTGATTTAGTTGGATTAATTGCATAAAGTCTCCCATAGTTGTAAGGTAGCGTGGATAAGTACATGTAATCGGTACCAAGCAGGTTGGACGTGTTATGAACTATTAATGAGGAATTGTATCTAGAAAAAAAAAGAAATATATTTATATGTGTGGTCTGAATTGAGAAGTATATATTCAATGGAGGCGGCTTTGTGCCGGATGATCGTGATTCTCGCAAGGAATACCACGTTGTCGTTCAGTAATCTGAACTTTAAAATTTTTTCCTTCTTCCTTCTTCGCAGACTAGGCTCCGGTAGGTTACCGTAGATATTGAGTTGGCGTAGAAGTGTGGTTCGAAGATGTATAGAATGGAGTGAGGAGTAAAGAAGGCATCTCGTCATTCGGTCCTGTAGTGGTCGTGTTGTCATAGTTCCTGATATGGGTAGGTAGAAGTAGAGTATGACGAATTCGTTGCACTGGGATAGTAGTACTAGCGTCGTGGATCTCGATGCATGAAACAGCAGTGCACTGGTGGATGGCCGAGTCGTCAGTGAGTTAGGTTACAACGAAGTATACTGAGTTCGTCCCCTTTGCCGCGTGTACCCCAATTTTACCCCCCACGCCCGTCCGACGAGCTCAGCCGGCGTCCTCAAGGAAGTCGCGGGAGAAGTGGAGTACACGCAAGGCTCTGAGTAAGTGGTTCTTATAAGTGAGTTGTTAGCGATGAGGTGATCCGGTGGCCGCATGCGATCAGGAGGCGGCGTAAGGCATCCTTGGCTTCTGGGTGACCACAGTATGGTGACGTTCCTGTAACAATTGGAGAGCTGTCTCCACGAAACCTGGCGTCCACTATGTCTTAGGACGTCCGTTCTAGTACAGGGTGGGCCAAAAGTCACCATGGAAGCCAAAAGTCACCATGGGGTTTAAAAATTTAATAACTTTTTCGTTTATATATTTTTTTTATTTTTTTTTCCATTATTTATTCTCCAGATGTTATTTATATAATCTAAAAAAAAAATAAAAAAAATATATAAACGAAAAAGTTATTAAATTTTTAAACCCCATGGTGACTTTTGGCCCCCATGGTGACTTTTGGCCCACCCTGTACAAACCCCTTCAAGCATAGCCTCGACCTCCGACTTATGTACACGGGGCGCTCTCGAGCTAACCCCTGCTGCCACACTATGTCAGTTGACCATGCATTGCAGGGGTGGCATAATAGTCGAAGAGGGAATGTGATGCTAATGAAATTCAGCAGCAGCGGAAACGCACACGCACGTGCGTAATAGTTTACGATAAAAGCGCACATACTCATTAGTCGTATGCAATTTTCTTTCATATTCCAAGGACGCCGATGAGTGAATAATTCAAAATAAGAAAGCGCACACGAAATTTTTTACTGCTCACTACTCATGAGTGAGTAATTCAAAGGAAGAAAGCGTACACGAAATTTCCTACTGCTCATTACTCGTGAATGAGTCATTCAAAGTAAGAACAGGCTAATGCATTTGTACAATACAATACCTTTATTGCTGGATATATGTACACAAGATCAAGATCTAGCAGGTACAATATTAAAATGACGGCATAATGAATTGGCAATTAAGATATAACTAAAAACAAAATGAGATAAGAAGTTGTTAATTTAGATTCAAAAGAGAAAATTTTAAGATTACGAGTTAAATTAAGTTAATGAAAATGTGAGATATCAGAAAAAGACAATTTAGATAAATAAAGTTCAAAACATTTAGATAAGTAAAATTAGAAAGAAAACAAAATCAAGCTTAGCAACTACTTTGTGCATTCGATGAGAAGAAGCTATTCTACTAATTACTGTTGATAAATTTTTTAAAAGCACAAGTGGAGGTAGCAAGTTGAGCAGTGACCGATAAGGCGCTCCATAAGCGGGGATTTGAACTCTAAAAAACAACATGAGAGAAATCAGTATCATACGATATCACTGGGTTTGTAAGAATTGAAGGAAATCAAAAAGGTAAGCAAGTTCGCAGACTGCAGAAGTTTAAAAAGAAAAATAAGTGCCCTCCGTTTAAGATATGCGTCCAGTGAGTTGAAGAAGAAGGTTCCTAAGACATGAAACCTGGTCAAAACGACGAAAACCATAGATGAAACGAACACAATCATTGAAAGCTATATTCAGCCTTCTCATATTTATTGTCCGACGAACCGATTTAGAAATATATGCGAAAAACCACTTCAAAAATCATACTTGCTTTGCTATAGGAATGAATTAAAGTTTGAGCAAAATTCATTGTGAGTGGAGGCAAAAGTTAACATCTGATTCTGTCTAGTTCAATTCCATAGCAAAGTCATTAGTTTTGCTTATACGCAATAGTTTCGGCCGAATTCTTTCATACTCTCTCAACTCAAGTTCCGACATGTGGTACACACGCTCATGTAAATCAAACGACTGGACCATGCATAAGTCGCAAGATTTGCATGAGCGTATGTAGAGGCCTTTGACCAATTCTATATTTTTTACTTGTGTAAGTATGCGGCTATATTTTTTACGATAGGTAATCGAGTGTTTTTACTATTGGAACATAATTTCTAGGAAAGAACACTTAGGGATACGAGGCAATAATGTTGTAACGAACTATATTGTAGGGGAAACCTGTAGAGAGAAGATTTAATTTTTGTTCATGTAAAATTTTCGTTTATATAATCCACAATTAGAATTTGAAAATAACATATTAAGTAGAGGCATAATAATCAGGCCAAGACACCCTTCTCTAGTACCCGAATCCCCACCTATCCCGACGTTTAAATGCCGAACTGGCTTGCCCGGAAAGCATTTGAACATCCAGAACGCAGTCCGACGGTAGTACGTGTGTTAAAACGGAATCCATACCCACGCCCATAATTCCAAGCGAGTACGTGAAGAACGGAAAGTTGATTGGTTGTACGTGTGATACAACGGAAGCCACTCAGCCTGTATGTGTACAACGGAAAGCCATCCAACTGCCTTACTCCTGTCAAAGCCAGTACGTGAAAAACGGAAAGCTGTGTGGCTGTACGTGTGACACAACGGAAGCCACTCAGCCTGTACGTGTACAACGGAAAGCCGCCCAAGTCTCTTTGTTGCCGAGTAAGTACGTGAAGAACGGAAAGCTGAGGGGTTGTACGTGTGATAAAACGGAAGCCACTCAGCCTGTACGTGTGCAACGGAACGCTAAGTAGTCTACAAACTCACATCTCTCGCTTGTAACAGGAACACAGCCATAAGAAGCAATAAAGAGTCAAACATATAAACGAGAAACCAGCGTTGTCATTTAGCCCTATACTCCATTGCAGCTACCCAGCAAAAATTTGACGTTTTCCACCGACGACCGTATTAGCGCCCGGGCAAATCCTAGCGACCGAACGAAAAGACGTCACAATTTGGCGCCCGAGCAAATCCTAGCGACCGAACGAAAAGACGTCACAATGTGAATACAAACTTTACGAATGCAATTGTAGGAAACCACATTAAAGGCCAAAACACAGTGAGAGCGACACAACAATGTTGGCAAATTAGTTGGCGATAATGTCGCATTTAAAACACAGTGAACGCGACTCGGTTTTTGACAGCTATCTCTGTTTTATTTATTGTAAAAGAAATGGCAAAAAGGAAAAAGTTAAGGAAAATCGCTATTATAGCTTATATAGCTTATGCGGCATACTTAAAATTGCAAAACTTCTATTAATTCCTACTCAAAACCCATAATTTGTCAAACTAATAAATGAAATTAATTTTATACAAGGTTTTAATAACTAGTTTATTTACTCATAAAAATATCCAAATCCACATAACATGAATGTCAATTATTCACAATCCACACAGAAATGTCAATTATGTTGGCGACTAATTTAGAGATTTTCCCAAACTTTTTGTTGGCAACTTATCCCGTCGCCCTCATTGTGTTAAGTATATGGGACTTCCATATATTTGAATCTTTGACAGCAACCAATTTACGGCGACTTTGTTGTGTCGTCCTCACTGTGTTTTGGCCGTAAGCGTAAAGTCTGAATTAGATTGCCACGGCAGCAACTACAGCAAATTGCTTTCATTGCTTAAGATCGATGAGATGATTGAGAAAAAGCAGCATGTGTCGCTAAGGGTGTTGCTGACGCTTGTCGCGTTACTTAAAATTGAAAACATTTCAACTTGAGACGCACAACACCTTGACAGCTGCAGTTGAGGCAATTTTGGCAATTTATTTTATCAGAACATTGAAATTGTGAGTGAAAATTGTAAGTTTTAAGTAATGCCACAGTATTTAATAACTAGTTAATTTATTTATTTACGATTTAATAATGGAACGAAAATTCAACACATGTTAGAGCGTCGTCATTGGAACAGCATAAGCAACAGGCACTGCGTCCGCGTCAACATCAGCAACATCATTCGCGACCGCTTCTCGCGTCTCATTGTAAAGGCCAAAACACAGTGAGAGCAACACAATAATGTTGGCAACTTAGTTGGCGATAATGTCGCATTTAAAACATGTTTTATTTATTGTAAAAGAAATGGCAAAAAGGAAAAAAATTAAGGAAAATCGCTAGTATAGCTTATGCGGCTTACTTAAAATTGCAAAGCATAAAGAAAAAACTAAGAAGAGATTTCTATACATGGGATGACGTTTATTTCACAACATAATTTTTTCCCTCATTTTCTCTATTAATTCCTCCTCAAACCCATAATTTGTCAAACTAATAAATGAAATTAATTTTATACAAGTTTTTAATAACTAGCTTTCTTACTATTATCTTTTAATTTACTATGTTTCATAAAAATATCCAAATCCACATAACATAAATGTCAATTATTCACTGTCAATTATATTGGCGACTAATTTAGAGATTTTCCCAAACTTTTTGTTGGCAACTTATCGCGTCGCTCTCATTGTGTTAAGTATATGGGACTTCCATATATTTGAATCTTTTGACAGCAACCAATTTACGGCGACTTCGTTGTGCTTTGGCCTTAATTCAGGCTTTAATAACAATGACTACAACTCGCATGCGCACATGAGTTTTTAAGAGCTATACGCGCACATGAGTCGTAAATTACTGTGCTTGCTTACTCTGCGTTTTTCAGTGTATGCAGATTTTTTGACGTTATTTTGATGTAATTTTTTTTTTGTTAGCAGTGCACTTCAAAGGACCGATTTCAGTGTATCACTGCTAGAAAATTGTAGCACTTCTTCTAGAAAACGGTATAATTAAAGGCGTTCTTGAGCTATCGTGAGGATGAACAGACAGACATGCAAAAATACAAATATGCGTTTCAAAAGGAATGAAAAACTTATACCAATTTCCATTGATCAAGTTTTCTAGCAGAAGTGTTACACTTTTCTTGCAGTGTTACACCGAAATTGTTCCATTCACCTGCACTACTAGAAAAGGTGTACGTCAAATGAGTCTGGTGCTACACCGGAAAAATCGGCGGTGTTACACCGAAAAACGCGCACATCTTCATGAGAAATGTCACAACTGAATGTTATTGAGCAATACATAACAACCTTCAACTATTACTCTACCAAATTCATCCGCAATCACTCCAAAATCTTAAGTAGCAATTTTCATAATTTTTACGTTATCGTGATGTTATTTTTCCAAAAAATTTCAATTTGACAAATTACACGGATATGAGCTACTATTACATTCTCATCGCGTCAAAAGTTGTTCCATTGAACTCGTTTTTTACTGATTGACGTGCACTTTCTTAAAATATCAATGGAAATCGACATTAGTATACCACAGTTGACTACAGCTAACTTCATAACGCACAAAAGTCAACTCAGCTAACATAATTCAGTTGACTACTGGGTTTTGAAACGATTGAAGTCAGCTGTAGTCAACTGTAGCTATGATTTGGAACGCACTCTCTATAGCAGATAATTGTTCTAGAAATTTTTTCCGGATGAGTGCGTAACTATGAAGCTCTCGTTCTGTATAAGAAATCTAAATATGTATATTGGGCCTGATGCTTCAGCAGGCAAATAGTTGATTTGGTTCAGGGCCTATCGAGATTGGTGATGTTCTTAAATTGTAATTATATATATTGATATATACATAAATGAATAACTATTTCTATTGCTCTAGTTAATTTGTTATGTTTGTTTATTGACTACCTACCTACGTAATTAGTTTCAATTTGAAAATTTATTTATTAGAGTGACCGTGCCAAAGCAACCATAGTGCTGGGTACATCTTAGAAACTTATATGATAGACTTACATTATAGCAAAACAAACAATGATTTGATTTGATTTTTTGTCGTTGTTTATCATCGCAATCATTGACCTGACCTTCTAATTTATAAAACCTCTAACAATTTACAAATTATTGATATTCTTTTGGCCTGTCAAATTCATGACATTGCATACAGGCAATGGAAAGCGAATAAGACAAACATCAACTATAGAGCTTTTCATAATCACAGAAGACCGGCAGACTACATGATTAGGGCAAGGCTACCTTCAAACACTCTTAAGGGAATCAGACAGGGTAATGCAATAAACTGGAGGAAGGTGAACGAAATGGGACTGGACTCCAGAGCCAAAGTGAAATCGGACCTGAATCCAAACGAGTTTGCAGATTATTTGTGTGATATGGCTGAACCGACGAGGCCTCCTCCGTCCTCGGTCGAATCATCTCTAGCAAGAAAAGAGACCTACGGCTTGCAAATTGATGAACAGCTACCTGTCTGAAAGACTATTTATGGTCAGGTCCGGGGAGAGTCACTCATCATTGAGGTTGGTGAGAGCAGGTGTTCCACAAGGTGCCATCCTTACTCCCCTGCTCTTCTCGCTCTACATCAATAACGTTAGCGAGATTCTGAGCGGAGTGGGCTTTCACATCTACGCAGAGAGGAGCTCTCATCTGACATCACATATAACCTCAATAACACTAATGGGTCATAATATTCCTCTCAACGGCTGTCAGAAATCTTGGTTACCTCATGGATTCCAATCTTACATGGAAAGCACAGATAAACATAATGTGCTGCGATCTCTCTATGCAGCCTCTACTCACTTTGATGAAACCACGAGACTGAGGCTGTTAAATGGCTTAATTTTGCCACACTTCCTTTATGCGGACGTCGTCCTATACCCTATCTCACAAGCAGGGCTAAACAAATTACTGAGAGCACTTAGAGCATGTGCCAGATACGTTTATGATCTTCGACGAAGAGCACACGTCAGTCCAATGTTCATTGCTGGACATCCTAATACCGGGTTCATTGCAATGCATGTACGAATAATAAGCGCTTGCATTTCTACATAGGTCAGATTTGGTCGCCTGCCCGGCTATATAAAGAACCGCTTCTCTTGGAGCAGGAGGGACAACAAACGGTTTATTCATTCACGAGTTATTACACAGTTTGGTAGCAGAAGCATATTCGCGCAAGTTATGTTACCGTCTCAAGGTAACACAACTAAAGGAAAAGAAAACGTGACAAAAGCCTGGGAAGATACGAAATTCGCATTCCCTCTGAAAGAATAAAGTTTCATGACGAGATGCACATTTCGTATCTTCACTATCCATGAGAACTGTCGACTCACCAGAATATGAGACACCGACCAAAAGCTCTTTATGAACAGAGCAATTTAAAATACATATATGTAATAAAAAGTTAGTCTTAAGATCGACGTGAAAAGAGTAATTACTCCGAAGAGTGATTCCGGTTTATTTTCATTTGTTAAATTAACTAATTAGCTAGATAGTAGTGTATTAGGAATAGGGAATATTTTTTTGAATAAAGATAATCCATAATAATTGTTATTTTTGTTTTTTTGATAAAATAAAAATAAAACATTTCATTGGCGCAGTCGGTAGGATATCGCTCTAAAGAGATGATATCCAGTGATCTAACCATAAAAGTGTAAATCTCTCCAAAGAGTAGATATTGAAAAAATAAAAAAAAATAAAACGCAAACTACATGTATATGGTGCATTTCTGTAAGAGAAAATACAGTGTCGTGTGAATTTGTGACCAAATTAAATCTAACTACAATAATTGAAAAGTGATTACGAATAGTGATCAATGTGAACTTGTAGTTTTAATCTCTTAGTGATTATTCAATCATTTAAAGTACTATTGGGAAACAAACTTTTTCTTGAAATTAGTACAATCATAGAAAAGAATTCTCAATCGCTGACTTGATCGTATAAATAGAAGAAGAGAACTTTTTCCCCGAAATCGACATTTAGAAGGAATTGAAGAAGAAATGGCAGCAGAGCAAATTCAAGCTTTGGTGCATTCAGTCCAGCAGCAGCAGGAGGAAATCAATCAGTTCAGACAGCAGTTAGCTCGACAACCAGCTAATTTATTTGAACTTTCATCAGAACAAGTGCTAAATTATTTTCGGCGCTTGAGATCATTTAATGGCAAAGAGGAATACACACTTCAGGAGTTCATCAGATCTGTGGAAAGTGCAGCAAGGCTTTGCAATGGAAATGAACAGCTACTAAGCTATTCTCTCAACATCGTTTATAACGAAAAAATTCAAGGTGAAGCAAAAAGATGCATCCAGAGATTAGGCGATAATCTGACATGGCAAACCGCGAAGGAAGAGCTTAAACTTCATTTCAAACCAAGGAAAGACTATGCGGAATTAATCAACGAGTGTAGAAGTATTAAGGTAACAAATTTACGAGAATTATTTGATTATGTTAGAATAGTTAATTATCAATTAAATGAACTATATGATTTCGACGCAGAAAGACCTATTACTTATACTCCGCAAAATAATGACAAATATTTAGTAGGAATAATTTTAGAAAAAATGGATAATTTTGTTCGTGGACATGTCTCACATAATAGCACTATTATTGAAATATATAATAAATTTTCGCAATTGAAGTTACTAGACGACGAAAGAGCAGTAGATTACAGACATAGAAAATTTAAAAATTCAAATAAGAGTAATTATCGGGGAAAACATGATCAGACAAACTCTAACGACAATAATGGACAATTAAACAGAAACTTTAACTTTAGAACGCAAAACGCATTAAACCAAAATACACAGCAAAACGGATACAATAATTTAGGACAGAATAGACATAACTACCACAATAATTCAGGACAATTTAGAAATAATAATTATAGAAATAACCAAACTTACTCTGGACAATATAGGAATAATCAAAACAATTCCAATCGAACTGGATTCTATAATTCGACACAAACAAGACAAAGATACAACAATTATAATAACAACAATCAAATAGAACCAATGGAAATCGAAAATGTTCAGCATCAGAATGTAAATTTTTTAACAGAGCCTCTGGAAATAGGTTACCCATAGTAAACCTGACTGTAGGTTTTCAAAAAATAAAATGTTTAGTCGACACAGGGTCGGATACTAGTATAATTAAACCCCAATTATTTACAAATTTTTCTGAAAAAAATTCTCTGAACCTCTATATTACAGTACAATTAAAGGAGAGTAATTCCCCATATAAGTCACCCTTATGGATAGTACCCAAGAAATCAGATAACTCGGGAAAGCGTAAATGGCGTATAGTCATTGACTATAGGAGACTCAACGAAGTCACAGTTAGTGACAAATTTCCAATTCCCAATATAGATAGTATATTGGACAAACTGGGTAAGGCACAATACTTTACTACATTGGATCTCGCAAAGCGATTCCACCAAATAATAGTAAAGAGTGAAGAAGTGAAGATAGGAAGAAAACGGCATTTTCAACACCCTTTGGTCATTATGAGTATGTCCGGATGCCTTTTGGTTTGAAAAATGCTCCGGCGACTTTCCAAAGATTGAGATTGAGACCACATAAATAAAACTTGTGTTGTTTACTTGGACGACATTTTGGTATTCAGCACATCTTTAGAAGAGCATATCAATAATATTAGGAAGATTTTAGATAAGTTGAAGCAAGCTAAATTAAAAATTCAAGTAGACAAGTGTAATTTTCTTCATAAAGAAACAGAATACTTAGGCCATATACTTACGCCAAATGGAGTTAAGCCGAATCCCAACAAAATCAAAGTTATACAAGAACTTAAATTACCCACGACCCAAAAACAAATTAAGTCATTTCTGCGAATGACGGGATATTACCGTAAATTTATATAAGATTACGCTAAAGTAGCTCATCCCATGACTAAATACTTAAAGAAAAATTCGAAAGTAAATGTCAATGACCCTTGTTACATATCATCTTTTGAAAAACTTAAGGAAATAATTACTAATCATCCTATTCTGAGATACCCAAATTTTAACAAGAGGTTTAAGCTAATAACGGATGCTAGCAATTTTGCTATAGGGGCAGTCCTAACACAGGATAATCATCCAGTTTGCTATGCCTCACGAACATTAAATAATCATGAGCAAAATTATTCAGTTATAGATAAAGAACTTCTCGCAATTGTCTGGGGAGTGAAATATTTCCGGCCATATTTATTTGGCAAGGAATTCGACTTACAAACTGACCATCAACCTATTAAGTGGTTGCAAACCAAATATACAGGTAAGGATATTAATCCCAGGTTAGCTAGGAGAATATGACATAAGAATGGAATTTATAAAGGGAAAAGACAATAAAATTGCAGATTTTTTAAGTAGAATAAATATCGACAGTAAAGAAATTAATCATGTCGGACTGGGCAAGGAAAAATCCGAAGATATTCCTGAAGGCTCAAGAGACTTAGTGAATTATACCTTCAAAGACATGTTCACAGAAGAATTTGAAGATTCAAAAATCGAGGAACAAATTAATGTACTCGATGATTCCATAGAAGTACAAACGGTGCATTCGCAAGAGGAAAACTTAGATAACCACATACCAATCCTCGAAACAATAGTCAATCGATTTAAGACACAAATTTTATATGTTAAAGAAAAGGAAAAAGAACTCGAACAGATATTCAAGAATAGAAGAATATACATTGATAAAAATGATTTATCTGGCGAAAAAGTAAATGATATACTGAGAAGATACATCGAGAAAGGAAAAATAGGTATCTACTCAGAATTAAATTTTCACGAATATAACAAATTGCAGCAGAAGATATTAGAATTATTCTCAAATAATCGAAACATAAAATTTGTTAAATGTAGTAAATTTGCAGTAGATATTGAGGACGAAGAAAAACTTAGGAAACAAATCGCACTTTTCCATAAAAACGAATCAGGACATTCAGGTATTATAGCTACTTACGAAGGAATTAAAGATAGAATCTACAATCCAAACCGCAAAACTAAAGTGCATGAAGTGATCAATAATTGTGAGATCTGTTCAGCGGCGAAATACGATAGAAACCCAATTGTTAAGAAATTTTACCTGACGGAAACCGCGTCAACAAATAATGAAATTGTTCATATTGATACATATGTTAATAGGAAGCACTCTTTCATTAATTTTATAGATAAGTTTTCCAAACACGCAATTAGCTTTTACCTAGAAGATAGGAATAGCCAAACCATAATAGAGAAATTAAAGCAGTTCATAGCACTCAGAGGAAAAATAAAGAAATTCGTTTTCGATAATGAATTCAAATCGAAAAACATAATCGAATTCTGCAAAAAGGAAGGAATCGAGTTCCATCTGACTAAACCCAATAGTCATACAAGAAATTCGGATATAGAGAGGTTTAATAACACAATAACTGAAAGAATTAGAGCACTTAATTTGGAAGAAAAACAACCAATCCGAATGCAAATGTTAAATGCAGTCACTTTCTACAATAATACCTTTCATTCCACAATTAAAGCTACACCACTGCAAGTACACGAAAAACTAATCGATCATAGAATAATCAAAGAACGAACAGAACAAAAGAAAAGCCATATTATAAACAAAAGGAATCTTAATAGGGAAGAATATAAAGAAACAAGATCAGAAGGTTACATAAAAAATTATAAATCTCTTAGGTATAAGGAAGAACCCAAATTTCGGAAACAAAAGCTACAAAATATTCATGAAAGCAACATTAAAAGAGCTTTTAAATTTTCAGATAAAAACTCTACTGATATGGATACTAATACTAACAACGCTACCTCAAGTACAAACAACCATGACCATTGAAAACATTAACTCCGAACTAGGATACAGCGAAATAAAAATTGACGAAGTTGAAATAGTAAGTAAATATGACATAATTTTACACATAATACACCCGAAGGAAATATTAAACATAATAAATAACTTAGGTAATACTGTCGTGACCCAATATTCAATTGGTGAAATTGTGACATCACGACTCGAGCTAGCAGCAAATGCACAAGTAATTAAACGATTTGCAATAACTAAGCATTTTACTTCGCACAGTAAAATGCTTGGCGATTGCGAATTGTTTACTTGTAAACTGTCGCATCCACTGCTGTATGTAACTGGGTATTGAGTCATGGTTAAGTAATTCACTTCGCATAGTGAAATACTCAGCTGGGCTCACTGTTTGTTTACATACAGTATTGGGGGCTCCCGCTGTCGGCAGTGATTAGCGTAATACTTTGTAATTATGATTGCAAGGTATTGCGCTGGTCACTGGGTCAAAGTCGCTTCCGCCTGGTTGAATGGAGGTAAGCACGGTTTTCGATAGATCGGGTTGCGTAGTTAGAAGTTAGTTTAGTTTAATAAAAGATACGGTTCGGTGTTCAATTAGTTGAGTTAAGATTCTGAAGCTCGATCGCGAGTAACTGTTTTTGTAATAGTCAAGTAAAGTCAGTAAATAAAGTTTTAACTTAGAATTACGCGAGTGTTTTTATTGGAGTGCTTATGGGACACGACAATACTATAGAAATGCTAGAAATAGTAAGTCATAAAGAACTTTTAACCGACCAAATAATATCACTTAAAAGCAAAATAAAAACAATCATACCACGAAGATCTACTAAAGCTTTACTAGGCCCACTAAGCAAAATCTTTAAATGGATTTACGGGACCCTAGACGAGGATGACAAGCAAGAAATTGAGGAACACTTCCGAGTAACAGACGAAAATAACCATAATATAATCAATAATATAAACAAACAAGTAAAAATCAATGATAATTTCAACAAGACATTTACGTTACTTAGAAATATTATAGAATCGGACAGAAACAAAATATTACAAACATTCAAAACACTGAACGTTACCGACAGACAAATACTTGCAAAGCAAACGTTTTTAGAACAACAAATCAAAATAAATATGATAAAAGACCAAGTAGATCATATTCAAAGCAACATTGCCTCAGCTAGAGTAGGAATGTTACACCCGAATATATTAACTAATGAGGAAATTGAAGTTTATAAAATTGACTTTAGAGCACTTAGCAATATACGCTTAGGTATGGCAAAATCTATTAATTCAATTATATTTGCCATAAAAGTTCCTACCGAAGCCATTAAAACAGATAAGAAGCTTTTAATTCCAATTGCGAACTCTGAAAATAAGCAAATTAAGGAAGAAATGGAATATATAGTTAGGATTGAAAATAAAGTTTATTCATTCCAAGAAAATTTAGGACTAAGAGAATTAAGATTAAGTAAAAACTGTATTATAGAAAAAAATTGTCAACTAATAAAAAATACAGACGAAGAAATTATAGAATTAAAAGAAGACGTTATAATACTGAATAATTTTAGAAACAAAAGATTTGAAAGTACCTGTGACGAAAGAAAATTTATTTTAAAAGGAAGCTTTTTAGTGAATCTTAATAATTGTACAATTCGGGTAAATAACAAAGAATTTAGCAATAAAGTCCATGAATTTATTGAACGGTTCATGATTCCAATAACAGAGAATATTACTTACAATGATAACAACCTTTTCTTTGATGAAATCAAATCAAATCAAGTAGATAATATAAAGAAAATAGAAGAATTAAGGTATCATAAAACTGTTAACTATGGACTGGGCTCTGTCACAATTTTAGTTATAATCATTATCATTGTCTACATAATTTATAGATGTAAGAGAAATAAACTCAAGGTTAAAGTTGTTAACAGGATTCAGGAGAATCCAAATTCTAGGAAGGGAGGAGTTATGTTACCGTCTCAAGGTAACACAACTAAAGGAAAAGAAAACGTGACAAAAGCCTGGGAAGATACGAAATTCGCATTCCCTCTGAAAGAATAAAGTTTCATGACGAGATGCACATCTCTATCTTCACTATCCATGAGAACTGTCGACTCATCAGAATATGAGACACCGACCAAAAGCTCTTTATGAACAGAGCAATTTAAAATACATATATGTAATAAAAAGTTAGTCTTAAGATCGACGTGAAAATAGTAATTACTCCGAAGAGTGATTCCGGTTTATTTTCATTTGTTAAATTAACTAATGAGCTAGATAGTAGTGTATTAGGAATAGGGAATATTTTTTTGAATAAAGATAATCCATAATAATTGTTATTTTTGTTTTTTTGATAAAGTAAAAATAAAACATTTCATTCGCACAGTCACGAGCTGGAATGGAATGGTTTAGCTTTTCTATTTTATTCTATCTTATTTTAGTTTCGTTATTTCTTTATTTCGTTACGCGGAACCTGAACTAACTCAACAATCTTTTATATTCTTTTGTACTCTTTTAAAATCTAATGTCCCGAACTAGATCGAGCTGTTTGAATCTTGAGGCTGCATTGATGTATTGATATTGAGTGTAGTACTGATGTGTCGATATGTGAGGATTGGTTTATGGAAACTGTTGTCTAGAATGGGGTTGATACTGATATCGATATAGATAATTGTTGATATCGATTTTGGAATTAATCTAACCACTACTCAGGTTTATTCTTCATTTTATTCTTTGTTAACGATTCAGAACTGCTATAAGGATTTAGAGGATAAGACTGTATGGACTGTTTAAATTGCTAACACTAATGTAAGCTAATTCGATTTAATTCTTTAATTTGATATTTTTGTTTTGCTATTGATTTGTTTATTTATTTATGTAAACTAATTACTAAACTATGTAACATCGTGGAACCCAGCGTTATACGTTACTTTAAGCAGGAATTTTAAAATAAAGAGACTTTGATTTGATTATTCCCAAATATGTATCATAGTATCTACCTAATAGAAAAATGTCAACCGTTATTTTCTAAACGTAATCTTTCAGCATTCATAACTTTAAAACTAAAGGAGGCGACATGTGATTATTTTCGGCGCTTGAGATCATTTAATGGCAAAGAGGAATACACATTTCAGGAGTTCATCAGATCTGTGGAAAGTGCAGCAAGGCTTTGCAATGGAAATGAACAGCTACTAAGCTATTCTCTCAACATCGTTTATAACGAAAAAATTCAAGGTGAAGCAAAAAGATGCATCCAGAGATTAGGCGATAATCTGACATGGCAAACCGCGAAGGAAGAGCTTAAACTTCATTTCAAACCAAGGAAAGACTATGCGGAATTAATCAACGAGTGTAGAGGTATTAAGGTAACAAATTTACGAGAATTATTTGATTATGTTAGAATAGTTAATTATCAATTAAATGAACTATATGATTTCGACGCAGAAAGACCTATTACTTATACTCCGCAAAATAATGACAAATATTTAGTAGGAATAATTTTAGAAAAAATGGATAATTTTGTTCGTGGACATGTCTCACATAATAGCACTATTATTGAAATATATAATAAATTTTCGCAATTGAAGTTACTAGACGACGAAAGAGCAGTAGATTACAGACATAGAAAATTTAAAAATTCAAATAAGAGTAATTATCGGGGAAAACATGATCAGACAAACTCTAACGACAATAGGGGACAATTAAACAGAAACTTTAACTTTAGAACGCAAAACGCATTAAACCAAAATACACAGCAAAACGGATACAATAATTTAGGATAGAATAGACATAACTACCACAATAATTCAGGACAATTTAGAAATAATAATTATAGAAATAACCAAACTTACTCTGGACAATATAGGAATAATCAAAACAATTCCAATCGAACTGGATTCTATAATTCGACACTAACAAGACAAAGATACAACAATTATAATAACAACAATCAAATAGAACCAATGGAAATCGAAAATGTTCAGCATCAGAATGTAAATTTTTTAACAGAGCCTCTGGAAATAGGTTACCCATAGTAAACCTGACTGTAGGTTTTCAAAAAATAAAATGTTTAGTCGACACAGGGTCGGATACTAGTATAATTAAACCCCAATTATTTACAAATTTTTCTGAAGAAAAATTCTCTGAACCTCTATATTACAGTACAATTAAAGGAGAGTAATTCCCCATATAATTCACCCTTATGGATAGTACCCAAGAAATCAGATAACTCGGGAAAGCGTAAATGGCGTATAGTCATTGACTATAGGAGACTCAACGAAGTCACAGTTAGTGACAAATTTCCAATTCCCAATATAGATAGTATATTGGACAAACTGGGTAAGGCACAATACTTTACTACATTGGATCTCGCAAAGGGATTCCACCAAATAGTAGTAAAGAGTGAAGATAGGAAGAAAACGGCATTTTCAACACCCTTTGGTCATTATGAGTATGTCCGGATGCCTTTTGGTTTGAAAAATGCTCCGGCAACTTTCCAAAGATTGAGATTGAGACCACATAAATAAAACTTGTGTTGTTTACTTGGACGACATTTTGGTATTCAGCACATCTTTAGAAGAGCATATCAATAATATTAGGAAGATTTTAGATAAGTTGAAGCAAGCTAAATTAAAAATTCAAGTAGACAAGTGTAATTTTCTTCATAAAGAAACAGAATACTTAGGCCATATACTTACGCCAAATGGAGTTAAGCCGAATCCCAACAAAATCGAAGTTATACAAGAACTTAAATTACCCACGACCCAAAAACAAATTAAGTCATTTCTGCGAATGACGGGATATTACCGTAAATTTATTAAAGATTACGCTAAAGTAGCTCATCCCATGACTAAATACTTAAAGAAAAATTCGAAAGTAAATGTCAATGACCCTTGTTACATATCATCTTTTGAAATACTTAAGGAAATAATTACTAATCATCCTATTCTGAGATACCCAAATTTTAACAAGAGGTTTAAGCTAATAACGGATGCTAGCAATTTTGCTATAGGGGCAGTCCTAACACAGGATAATCATCCAGTTTGCTATGCCTCACGAACATTAAAAAATCATGAGCAAAATTATTCAGTTATAGATAAAGAACTTCTCGCAATTGTCTGGGGAATGAAATATTTCCGGCCATATTTATTTGGCAAGGAATTCGACTTACAAACTGACCATCAACCTATTAAGTGGTTGCAAACCAAATATACAGGTAAGGATATTAATCCCAGGTTAGCTAGGAGAATATGACATAAGAATGGAATTTATAAAGGGAAAAGACAATAAAATTGCAGATTTTTTAAGTAGAATAAATATCGACAGTAAAGAAATTAATCATGTCGGACTGGGCAAGGAAAAATCCGAAGATATTCCTGAAGGCTCAAGAGACTTAGTGAATTATACCTTCAAAGACATGTTCACAGAGGAATTTGAAGATTCAAAACTCGAGGAACAAATTAATGTACTCGATGATTCCATAGAAGTACAAACGGTGCATTAGCAAGAGGAAAATTTAGATAACCACATACCAATCCTCGAAACAATAGTCAATCGATTTAAGACACAAATTTTATATGTTAAAGAAAAGGAAAAAGAACTCGAACAGATATTCAAGAATAGAAGAATATACATTGATAAAAATGATTTATCTGGCGAAAAAGTAAATGATATACTGAGAAGATACATCGAGAAAGGAAAAATAGGTATCTACTCAGAATTAAATTTTCACGAATATAACAAATTGCAGCAGAAGATATTAGAATTATTCTCAAATAATCGAAACATAAAATTTGTTAAATGTAGGAAATTTGCAGTAGATATTGAGGACGAAGAAAAACTTAGGAAACAAATCGCACTTTTCCATAAAAACGAATCAGGACATTCAGGTATTATAGCTACTTACGAAGGAATTAAAGATAGAATCTACAATCCAAACCGCAAAACTAAAGTGCATGAAGTGATCAATAATTGTGAGATCTGTTCAGCGGCGAAATACGATAGAAACCCAATTGTTAAGAAATTTCACCTGACGGAAACCGCGTCAACAAATAATGAAATTGTTCATATTGATACATATGTTAATAGCAAGCACTCTTTCATTAATTTTATAAATAAGTTTTCCAAACACGCAATTAGCTTTTACCTAGAAGATAGGAATAGCCAAACCATAATAGAGAAATTAAAGCAGTTCATAGCACTCAGAGGAAAAATAAAGAAATTCGTTTTCGATAATGAATTCAAATCGAAAAACATAATCGAATTCTGCAAAAAGGAAGGAATCGAGTTCCATCTGACTAAACCCAATAGTCATACAAGAAATTCGGATATAGAGAGGTTTAATAACACAATAACTGAAAGAATTAGAGCACTTAATTTGGAAGAAAAACAACCAATCCGAATGCAAATGTTAAATGCAGTCACTTTCTACAATAATACCTTTCATTCCACAATTAAAGCTACACCACTGCAAGTACACGAAAAACTAATCGATCATAGAATAATCAAAGAACGAACAGAACAAAAGAAAAGCCATATTATAAACAAAAGGAATCTTAATAGGGAAGAATATAAAGAAACAAGATCAGAAGGTTACATAAAAAATTATAAATCTCTTAGGTATAAGGAAGAACCCAAATTTCGGAAACAAAAGCTACAAAATATTCATGAAAGCAACATTAAAAGAGCTTTTAAATTTTCAGATAAAAACTCTACTGATATGGATACTAATACTAACAACGCTACCTCAAGTACAAACAACCATGACCATTGAAAACATTAACTCCGAACTAGGATACAGCGAAATAAAAATTGACGAAGTTGAAATAGTAAGTAAATATGACATAATTTTACACATAATACACCCGAAGGAAATATTAAACGTAATAAATAACTTAGGTAATACTATAGAAATGCTAGAAATAGTAAGTCATAAAGAACTTTTAACCGACCAAATAATATCACTTAAAAGCAAAATAAAAACAATCATACCACGAAGATCTACTAAAGCTTTACTAGGCCCACTAAGCAAAATCTTTAAATGGATTTACGGGACCCTAGACGAGGATGACAAGCAAGAAATTGAGGAACACTTCCGAGTAACAGACGAAAATAACCATAATATAATCAATAATATAAACAAACAAGTAAAAATCAATGATAATTTCAACAAGACATTTACGTTACTTAGAAATATTATAGAATCGGACAGAAACAAAATATTACAAACATTCAAAACACTGAACGTTACCGACAGACAAATACTTGCAAAGCAAACGTTTTTAGAACAACAAATCAAAATAAATATGATAAAAGACCAAGTAGATCATATTCAAAGCAACATTGCCTCAGCTAGAGTAGGAATGTTACACCCGAATATATTAACTAATGAGGAAATTGAAGTTTATAAAATTGACTTTAGAGCACTTAGCAATATACGCTTAGGTATGGCAAAATCTATTAATAATTCAATTATATTTGCCATAAAAGTTCCTACCGAAGCCATTAAAACAGATAAGAAGCTTTTAATTCCAATTGCGAACTCTGAAAATAAGCAAATTAAGGAAGAAATGGAATATATAGTTAGGATTGAAAATAAAGTTTATTCATTCCAAGAAAATTTAGGACTAAGAGAATTAAGATTAAGTAAAAACTGTATTATAGAAAAAAAATTGTCAACTAATAAAAAATACAGACGAAGAAATTATAGAATTAAAAGAAGACGTTATAATACTGAATAATTTTAGAAACAAAAGATTTGAAAGTACCTGTGACGAAAGAAAATTTATTTTAAAAGGAAGCTTTTTAGTGAATTTTAATAATTGTACAATTCGGGTAAATAACAAAGAATTTAGCAATAAAGTCCATGAATTTATTGAACGGTTCATGATTCCAATAACAGAGAATATTACTTACAATGATAACAACCTTTTCTTTGATGAAATCAAATCAAATCAAGTAGGAAATATAAAGAAAATAGAAGAATTAAGGTATCATAAAACTGTTAACTATGGACTCGGCTCTGTCACGATTTTAGTTATAATCATTATCATTGTCTACATAATTTATAGATGTAAGAGAAATAAACTCAAGGTTAAAGTTGTTAACAGGATTCAGGAGAATCCAAATTCTAGGAAGGGAGGAGTTATGTTACCGTCTCAAGGTAACACAACTAAAGGAAAAGAAAACGTGACAAAAGCCTGGGAAGATACGAAATTCGCATTCCCTCTGAAAGAATAAAGTTTCATGACGAGATGCACATTTCTATCTTCACTATCCATGAGAACTGTCGACTCATCAGAATATGAGACACCGACCAAAAGCTCTTTATGAACAGAGCAATTTAAAATACATATATGTAATAAAAAGTTAGTCTTAAGATCGACGTGAAAATAGTAATTACTCCGAAGAGTGATTCCGGTTTATTTTCATTTGTTAAATTAACTAATGAGCTAGATAGTAGTGTATTAGGAATAGGGAATATTTTTTTGAATAAAGATAATCCATAATAAATGTTATTTTTGTTTTTTTGATAAAATAAAAATAAAACATTTCATTCGCACAGTCACGAGCTGGAATGGACTGACTGGCGAAACAAGGGATATCAACATGCCTATTTTCATTTCTACATCTACTTTCATTTCTATTGAAACCTTTTATGGTCGGCCAAACACATGCGGCATGATGGACATAACTTACTATGTCCTATCATACTTAAGGCCATGCCTGTACGGACATGTCTCCTTGTCTTTGTCATAACCTTACCTTATTTTATTTTATTTCATTCGTGTTTGCTTCGTCTCATTATCCCATTGCACTGCATTCACTTTGTTTCATTGTATCTCATTGTATTTTGGTTTAGCTTTTATATTTTATTCTATCTTATTTTAGTTTCGTTATTTCTTTATTTCGTTACGCGGAACCTGAACTAAGCTTGAATTTCTGTGCAGCTTTGGGTCCTACGTGGCCAATCGTCTTCATTGGGTCAAATATGATGTTGAGTATATTGAATATATTGGATACGTTTACTCAACAATCTTTTATATTCTTTTGTACTCTTTTAAAATCTAATGTCCCGAACTAGATCGAGCTGTTTGAATATTGAGGCTGCATTGATGTATTGATATGGAGTGTAGTACTGATGTGTCGATATGTGAGGATTGGTTTATGGAAACTGTTGTCTAGAATGGGGTTGATACTGATATCGATATAGATAATTGTTGATATCGATTTTGGAATTAATCTAACCACTACTCAGGTTTATTCTTCATTTTATTCTTTGTTAACGATTCAGAACTGCTATAAGGATTTAGAGGATAAGACTGTATGGACTGTTTAAATTGCTAACACTAATGTAAGCTAATTCGATTTAATTCTTTAATTTGATATTGTTTGTTTTGCTATTGATTTGTTTATTTATTTATGTAAACTAATTACTAAACTATGTAACATCGTGGAACCCAGCGTTATACGTTACTTTAAGCAGGAATTTTAAAATAAAGAGACTTTGATTTGATTATTCCCAAATATGTATCATAGTATCTACCTAATAGAAAAATGTCAACCGTTATTTTCTAAACGTAATCTTTCAGCATTCATAACTTTAAATTTGATATGTAATAGAAAAATAATGCATAAAACGTACGAAGAATGAAAGAGCATTTGCCATACCCAGCAGATCACTTCCTCGAGGGAAATCCTAATTGGTTGTCAGTGTCATTTGTTTAATATCGAAGAAAATGTTGGATTTTCACTGTATTCTTACTGCTTTAGTCTGAACATATTAAAAATCTGTTTAAACGAAAAATCACTAGATTTTCGAAAAATTTAATCAAAACAAGAAAACATTATTTACTTTCACTACTTTCCATATTTGGAAATTTTAATAGATACATAACCTTACAGAACTTGAATTCTTGTAGTATATATTAACTAGTTGATATTTTTTTATGAAATATAGGATTTTACCTGATGTATCAGTTCTTTTTTGTATTCTGCAAAATTTGGAATTTTCCGATTCTTCCATCCCGCACTACTTTTGTACAAATTTGTGTCTTCGTCCAGCGGCATACAAGCAGATTTACCATGCGCACAATCTCTCCCTTACCCAGCTCAGCTGATTACATTACAATTTACAATGCAATGCACATGCGATTATCAAAAACAACACTCATATTTCATCCAATGCAAAATTAACATCTTTTATCCAAGCCACAAACTAAAATCTCTACATGCTACGTTTGCCTAACACCATTGTGTTTAGAGTATATAGTGAACGCAGAGGCAATGAGTTCACAACTCAATAGATGGCTCTAGATGTACCGAATTGAAGCAATTCTCTGTTCACATTAAATTTGATGATATAAATTTACTCTTTGGTTCTTGTTCGTGCTGCAGTGCAGCTAGATTTGCGCATCGCGTCACTGTTTTTGCATATTCTTCTCGTTCGTTGTTGCCTTCCCGTACCATAGGCGCTGTTTCGTGTTTGTGTGGTGGCTTCACCCATCACTTACTTTGCACAGAATAACATTGAAGGGCGAAACGGGTACAATGACAATGATTAATTTAGCTATGCATTGATGTGGCGGATTTTTGGGATCACTAACTTTTTCATAATTATGTACTAAGAAAAACAGAGGAGTAAATGAATGTTTTCTTAGAAAGGAATCTTTAACATATTTTTGCATGACGTTTGTTTTTGTGGATTTTAATTTCCAATTTTTGAGGCTGCATATGAATGAAGACCTAATTAAGGGTTCCTTTTATATTGAAGGAAGCATGATAAGGAAATATACATTTACGTAGATAGACCTGGGGATCACACGAGGAAGTACAGCTTGTATGCAAGCCTCCCTTCCATCGCGTTTTTAAAATTGACAGAAGAAGGTAGTTCGATTGGTATTTTATCAGCTTTATGGAAAATCATTTAGAAAAATGGCATTGAGACAAAGTTTTATGTATGTCGGCGGAAGTCGCTTTTGCAAACTTTGATATTAGAAAATTTTCTGGAATTTAAGAAAATAATTTTTGTGTATATTAGAACAAACAAACAAATAAATTGATTTTAAAAATCTTGAGGTAGGTAAAATTTCATGAAAAGGATATGGTCCTATAGGCGTGGTCGTGGTGGTCATTTGGCTGATGCTATTTTCCATTATTAACGACATACCTTCCTCTTTATAATGAAATAAAGATCCGATCATTTATCTCAAAAAATGGCATTTTTCTTTGAATATCAAAATAACACCTCATATTGGAAAACCCTTTACTATCAACTACACCAGCCTACCCATATGCTCGACTCAGTTTTCAATTCCACGAAATATTTCTAGTTAACTATATTTTACCAAAACGAATATCTAAGCATGTACGTACATATATTAACAAAAAACAATAAAAATGGGAAAGCAGAATGTGAGTACGAGCCAGAACAGAGGAAAAAATTGGTATATTCATACATATATATAAATTATTCCAAGAACGAAGTCATGGACTCTCTTCTAACGAATCAGCGTTGCTAACAAAATTAGAGCAATTCAACGAGAAAATTAATCACATCAACTAACATCATTATTGTTTGCCCGTCTCGTCACTATTCCATGCAAAGTAGAAAACGAAGCCACGCAAACACCGCTGACAGACGACGGTACGAGAACGCCACGGCATATGTGCCGAAGTGTGAGTGGAGCATGCCAGCGCCAGGCAACTGGCTGGGGTAGTGAATAGGCTTGAGTCTCGGATAGTACAGCGACGTGGCGCCTCTAGCGAGCAGTGTACCCAACAGCCGATTTCCATTCTTGCGTTCACTATATACTCTAAACACAATGCTAATACCTAATATTTAATTAATAAAATATTCTGTTTTTTATTATTATTTAGTTTACATGCATTTTCTATACGATCGAAATTATGACTTTTATTGGAAGCTTTTCTCCTATAACATCAAATATTCCTTAAACTAAGTTTAATGGTATGTAATAGTACCTTTTACTAGGCCTCAAAAACGAAATTTCCAGCAAAAGTTCGAAATTACGAGACTGTTGACACTTCACTACTATTTTCCTTGTTCTTAAACCAAAACAAGAGCAGCCATCATAATAAATAAATAAAATAATAATAATAAATAAATAAAATAATAAAATGCCAATGTTCCAGAATTTTGAGATGCGTTCGTCATAAATAAAATAATTTCGATGGTAGTGGAGAAATTCCTTGACCGAACTCCTTGGCTCTAGCATACCGCACTTAATTTAGGCTGAACTACAATGGAAGTAAATAACGAGACTATGGTTTACTTTCGAAATTGAAATTGATATTTTTAACCTAAAGCCTAATACGCTGTTCAAGCGAAAATTTTGTTTCCTATAAAAAATATATGTAAAAAAAATGTGGACGAAAAGTGGCACGAAAATTTCGGTTTGTATGCTGTTCGAAAGGAAAAACCAATGTTTAGATCATGGAATGCAGATGGCGCTAATATGAAGTGGAGACATTTTTCCGCAGCGATTTATATATCCAGACCTTCGAGGAGAGAACTAAAGGAGGCGACATGTGATGAAAAAAGCGTAGCAACTTTCTTTCTTCTTCTTGTTTTTGTGAGGTGCCAGGGGAGGCGTTAAAAATTGTTGATGCTTTAAATATCACAACAAATTAATGGCGCGGAAATTCAAACACATTTCTTAAAAACTCGGCACAATCTTCCGCACCACCCACCTACATGTATATAAATGGACTGACTGATCTCCTGTTTCATGTGGCATCAGTTTTGATTACAGCAAGTATGCTCTCACTGACGATATATCTAAATTTTTTGCGAATTTACTTATATATGCATGTCAGTGGAACTTACCGAATTTACCACAAAAGTATTTTTAAAGCATTTTCCTCAACACGGCTTGTTGTATCTAAATCTTCGAGCACATATAACTCCTTTTTATATTACTCTCACTTAGTCCAATAGTCATTAACCATTTCCTATAAAAAGTAAATTATCCATTTGTAACTACGTCCCTGCGCCAAACGCACTTCGCGGCTCTTTGTTTATAGAAAAGTGACAGTCAAACACCCCGCCAAAATCAAGATGGCGAAAATTTTTGGCTACGCTGCCATACATACATATACTTTACTATGGCATGTCATCTCCTTTCTCCTCAAAGATCCAGACATATATTTTGCACGGAAAAGTTGACAGTTATACGCTTTGATGTTTGGCGCTTTGGCACATATGTGTAATTTGTGATTTTACGTGTATTCAGTCAGTTTAATGCAACGAGGTAAGAACTAAAGGAGATGCAAATGAGAAAATATCGCGTACCCAATTCTAACACAATGACACTGATATTGTTTGTACATAAGCGCCGTAAAATTTGTACACCTGTATACAATTGTACAACCTATGCGCAATTTTAATCGCTTTTATTTTCATATACTCAAAAGTATTTACTGAATTTGCAAACGTGAACGTAAAAAAGTTAATAATTAAGAAGAAAAGTTCAGTGGTAAAAAGTTTGTGAGTAATATTTGCTTCGTGGCCCCTACGGTTATTTGACGGGTTTTCCTGCGTCAATGCACCAAGCCCAAAACCACAGTATATATATTCCCAAAACCATCCAAACCTAAGTATGGATTTGACAGCGAAGACCAAAAATGGCGGAGTGAAACAGACACAAATGCAGGTCAATTTTGGGTACGCTCATGTACACGGATCGTACATATGATTGCATCTCCTTTAATTAATTCCTCGTTGGTTTAATGTTATTTAATTTGTGATTTAAATTTTCTCCACAACTTTTTTCCGTGTAGAATTATATGCCCATAATGCAGGCGAAATTTTCGCTTAAACAGCGAACTAGGCTTAAATATATAGGCTGAACAACAATAGAAGTAAATAACTTACGAAATTAAACGAGACTGAGGTTTACTTACAAAAAATTCATACTTTTAGCCTGTTAGCCTAAATATATATCACATTCCGTAAGAGTTATTATCTTGATATTTAGGGCCGTATTCACCAAGCAAAATTAAAAAAAATTTCAATTAAAGCTA
This sequence comes from Dioctria rufipes, assembly GCA_963924295.1. NCBI lineage: Eukaryota > Metazoa > Arthropoda > Insecta > Diptera > Asilidae > Dioctria > Dioctria rufipes. The sequence continues at coordinate 112,247,805 of OZ002740.1, forward strand.
TTCACCAACCACACTTACCGAGTCGATTTAATGAAAATTTACCCTCTCTTAAATAAATTTAATTTCGATGTCAGCTGAGCTGTTAAAAGTTTGAAGAAGCAACAATTTAACTGTGTAGATATATTATGATTTCAGTGAATAGAACCACGGTTTTTAGTTTTAAGTGCATTAAAAAAAAGTAAATACAAATTAATTTAATCTTAATCACTGCTATGGATTTTTGGTTCAATGACTAGTCCATTTATGTATATACGTGTCAGTGGAAATCATATATGATTCGATTTTGATTTGATTTTTCTTTTTTAGAAATGCGAGTAGCGCCCACAACAGAGTAATTGTTGCGACAGCTGTTTTAAACAATCTTTTAAGAGACAGGAAAATTCCACCAATCGAAATTGTATTTGACAACCTACAGCAACCTCAAATGAATATAAGGGATACTCAGACCGATTTTTCTGCGCGTAATTCAGTTATTGCAAATTTTTTTAAAATCATTTTTAATATGTGAATTGCTTAATATGGGCTATTTTTAATTAAAACGAATTGTACATATATTATAAATTATATTTAATAATACATAAAAACGTCTTTATTTAAATAATACTAAAAAACTTCTTTAATAAAATTTAAATTACATGAACTGTCACGAGAACTGTCACTTGCCAAATTCGGAAATCTTGCAGCTGATAGTCCGAAATGTCCGAAATTATTTATTTTATTAAGGTTGGTGAATAGCTACAAAAATTTAATTGCGGTCCCTCAATAATAATTAAATTAAAATTAAATTTGTATTAAATGGCTTGGTGAATACGGCCCTTAATGTTTTCAATTTTGAAAGTGGTAGAAGTGAAAAAATTAACAAATGGAAGTTGATGTAATTGAAGATTTGTGCTTTCTATTAATTCACAGTACCATTTTTATTCCATTTTAAAGGCTTAAACACAATTCCGACGACAGACGACAAACGACGACGATATATCGCTGTCAAACTTCTAAAAACACAGCATCTTATGCGAATGCACCAAATTGCGACGACCGACGTTGAGCGATCGACGACATTATCGCCGGGATTGATCAGTTTCTAATTTTGCCGTCGTCGCTGCAGTCCTACCAACAAAATTAATCGAATGAAATGGTTGTGGCATTCACTTTTGTCTTTTTTAGGTGGTAGCACGCCGCGGTAATTTTAAAATAATGAGCTTTGAGGAAAAATTGATCGAGGAAATGCGAAATACATAAAATAATTTATAGTTTAAAAGATAGGCAAATCAAGTGGACAAAAAAGACAAGGGTTGGATGGATATTTTAAAGCGTTTAATTTACTTAGTTTCCGCATTTTCAGTTTTTTTCCACACTTTGGTTCATTGCATTTCTTTCAATATAATTTAAAATATTCTTGATAAAAATCTCCTTTTAAAACGCTCGAAAATTTGACAAATGAAATTTCAATAACTTCTTCTTTCACAATCGTCGCTCATCGCTTGTCGTTTCAATTGTGTTCCAAATTTTTCGACTGCCTGTTTTGCAGCGAATTTTTCGTTGTCGTCTGTCGTTCTATCGCTCTGTCGTCGCAATTGTGTTTAAGCCTTAAGGCTTAAACACAATTCCGACGACAGACGACAAACGACGACGATATATCGCTGTCAAACTTCTAAAAGCACAGCCACTTATGCGAATGCACCAAATTGCGACGACCGACGTTGAGCGATCGACGACATTATCGCCGGGATTGATCAGTTTCTAATTTTGCCGTCGTCGCTGCAGTCCTACCAACAAAATTAATCGAATGAAATGGTTGTGGCATTCACTTTTGTCTTTTTTAGGTGGTAGCACGCCGCGGTAATTTTAAAATAATGAGCTTTGAGGAAAAATTGATCGAGGAAATGCGAAATACATAAAATAATTTATAGTTTAAAAGATAGGCAAGACAAGTGGACAAAAAAGACAAGGGTTGGATGGATATTTTAAAGCGTTTAATTTACTTAGTTTCCGCATTTTCAGTTTTTTTCCACACTTTGGTTCATTGCATTTCTTTCAATATAATTTAAAATATTCTTGATAAAAATCTCCTTTTAAAACGCTCGAAAATTTGACAAATGAAATTTCAATAACTTCTTCTTTCACAATCGTCGCTCATCGCTTGTCGTTTCAATTGTGTTCCAAATTTTTCGACTGCCTGTTTTGCAGCGAATTTTTCGTTGTCGTCTGTCGTTCTATCGCTCTGTCGTCGCAATTGTGTTTAAGCCTTAAGGCTTAAACACAATTCCGACGACAGACGACAAACGACGACGATATATCGCTGTCAAACTTCTAAAAACACAGCATCTTATGCGAATGCACCAAATTGCGACGACCGACGTTGAGCGATCGACGACATTATCGCCGGGTTTGATCAGTTTCTAATTTTGCCGTCGTTGCTGCAGTCCTACCAACAAAATTAATCGAATGAAATGGTTGTGGCATTCACTTTTGTCTTTTTTAGGTGGTAGCACGCCGCGGTAATTTTAAAATAATGAGCTTTGAGGAAAAATTGATCGAGGAAATGCGAAATACATAAAATAATTTATAGTTTAAAAGATAGGCAAGACAAGTGGACAAAAAAGACAAGGGTTGGATGGATATTTTAAAGCGTTTAATTTACTTAGTTTCCGCATTTTCAGTTTTTTTCCACACTTTGGTTCATTGCATTTCTTTCAATATAATTTAAAATATTCTTGATAAAAATCTCCTTTTAAAACGCTCGAAAATTTGACAAATGAAATTTCAATAACTTCTTCTTTCACAATCGTCGCTCATCGCTTGTCGTTTCAATTGTGTTCCAAATTTTTCGACTGCCTGTTTTGCAGCGAATTTTTCGTTGTCGTCTGTCGTTCTATCGCTCTGTCGTCGCAATTGTGTTTAAGCCTTAAGGCTTAAACACAATTCCGACGACAGACGACAAACGACGACGATATATCGCTGTCAAACTTCTAAAAACACAGCATCTTATGCGAATGCACCAAATTGCGACGACCGACGTTGAGCGATCGACGACATTATCGCCGGGATTGATCAGTTTCTAATTTTGCCGTCGTCGCTGCAGTCCTACCAACAAAATTAATCGAATGAAATGGTTGTGGCATTCACTTTTGTCTTTTTTAGGTGGTAGCACGCCGCGGTAATTTTAAAATAATGGGCTTTGAGGAAAAATTGATCGAGGAAATGCGAAATACATAAAATAATTTATAGTTTAAAAGATAGGCAAGACAAGTGGACAAAAAAGACAAGGGTTGGATGGATATTTTAAAGCGTTTAATTTACTTAGTTTCCGCATTTTCAGTTTTTTTCCACACTTTGGTTCATTGCATTTCTTTCAATATAATATAAAATATTCTTGATAAAAATCTCCTTATAAAACGCTCAAAACATTTAACAACAGAAATTTCAATATCTTCTTCTCTCACAATTAGAAACTGATCAATCCCGGCGATAATGTCGTCGGTCGTCGCAATTTGGTGCATTCGCATTAAATGCTGTGTTTTTAGAAGTTTGACAGCGATATATCGTCGTCGTTTGTCGTCTGTCGTTGGAATTGTGTTTAAGCCATAATTTTGCCGTCGTCGCTGCAGTCCTACCAACAAAATTAATCGAATGAAATGGTTGTGGCATTCACTTTTGTCTCTTTTAGGTGGTAGCACGCCGCGGAGATTTTAAAATAATGGGCTTTGAGGAAAAATTGATCGAGGAAATGCGAAATACATAAAATAATTTATAGTTTACAAGATAGACAAGGCAAGTGGACAAAAAAGACAAGGGTTGGATGGATATTTTAAAGCGTTTAATTTACTTGATTTCCACATTTTCAGTTTTTTTCCACACTTTGGTTCATTGCATTTCTTTCAATTTAATATAAAATATTCTTCATAAAAATCTCTTTTTTAAACGCTCGAAACATTTAACAAATGAAATTTCACAATCGTCGCTCATCGCCTGTCGTGGCAATTGTGTTCCAAATTTTTCGACTGCCTGTTTCGCAGCGAATTTTTCGTTGTCGTCTATCGTTCTATCGCTCTGTCGTCGCAATTGTGTTTAAGCCTTTAAGTTTTACATTGCACTTTTAATCATTTATTAATAATTTAACTGTTTGACACATCACGTTCTTACGGAATGTGCGATCTTAAGGCTTAAACACAATTCCGACGACAGACGACAAACGACGAAGATATATCGCTGTCAAACTTCTAAAAACACAGCATTTTATGCGAATGCACCAAATTGCGATGACCGACGTTGAGCGATCGACGACATTATCGCCGGGATTGATCAGTTTCTAATTGTGAGAGAAGAAGATATTGAAATTTCTGTTGTTAAATGTTTTGAGCGTTTTATAAGGAGATTTTTATCAAGAATATTTTATATTATATTGAAAGAAATGCAATGAACCAAAGTGTGGAAAAAAACTGAAAATGCAGATATTAACTAAATTAAACGGTTTGAAATATCCATCCAACCCACGTCTTTTTTGTCCATTTGTCTTCCCTATCTTGTAAACTATAAATTATTTTATGCTACCACCTAAAAAAGACAAAAGTGAATGCCACAACCATTTCATTCGATTAATTTTGTTGGTAGGACTGCAGCGACGACGGCAAAATTAGAAACTGATCAATCCCGGCGATAATGTCGTCGATCGCTCAACGTCGGTAGTCGCAATTTGGTGCATTCGCATAAGATGCTGTGTTTTTAGAAGTTTGACAGCGATATATCGTCGTTGTTTGTCGTCTGTCGTCGGAATTGTGTTTAAGCCTTTACTGACTGCTCTTTGACTTTTAAATTTAACGAAAGTTCCCCTCACACGAGTTAAAGTTAATTTGTGTACGCCTGTTAAATTAAAGGGCGCGTTCGCTTTACGTAAGTAAATGAACTTACGTTTACTTCTATTGTGGTTCAGCCTTATATCACATTCCGTAAGAGTTACTTTGATATGTAATGTTTTCAATTTTAAAAAGTTGTAAAAATAAAAAAATTAACAAATGTAAGTTGATGTCATTGAAGATTTGTGCCTTCTAAATATTAATTCGCAGTGCGGTAATGACATTTTATGATTTAAATTTTAAAAAGTGGTAAAAGTGAAAAAATTAACAAATGGAAGTAGATTTAATTGAAGATTTGTGCTTTCTATTAATTCGCAGTACCATTTTTATTCCATTTTAATTTTTACATTACACTTTTAATCATTTAACAATAATTTAATTGTTTGACACATTGCGTTCTTACGGAAAGAGCGATTCTTACCGCACCTTACTGATTGCAATTTGACTTTTAAACTTAACGAAAGTTCTTCTCACACGAGTTAAGCCCACGGTTACACCTGCAAGTACAGCTTGCATGCAAGCCTCCTTCCAACACGATTTTTAACTTGACAGCGGAAGGCAGTTTGGTTGATGTCTTATCAGCTTGCATGCAAGTTCATTTAAAAAATGGCATTGAGACGTAAACTCTTGCGTATATTGGAAAATTATGGCAATAAAGGAAGTATCATAATTATAAAAACCCAAGAAAAAAGGAAAATGAAGGTGTTGGTAAATGATGTATTGCAAATAATCCCAGAAAATCTCATTTTCCCGGTATAAATTTATGAATTTCTCTCAAGCATTTCGTTTCCGCCATTTTGAAAATTGTATAAATGTCAAATTACTATCTCCCAGCTGCCATGATTATTCATCATGCAAGTTCGCTGAAAGTTGCATGGCAGTTGGATTACACGTGCAAGAAGGATGGCAGTGCAAGTTGCATGCAAGCTGTATTTGCAGATGTAACCCCCGGGTAAGGCTGAACTACAATAGAAGTAAATAACTTTACGGAATTAAACGAGACTGAAGTTTACTTACAAAAAATTGATACTTTTAGACTAAATATATAAGAGTTACTATCTTGATATTTGTAATCGTTGTTATTTAAAGTTGAACGTTTTGGGTCAGCTCTGGAGTTACGCCAGGGTCAAGGCGTTCAACGACGGGGAAGAAGAAGAAATAAATACCAGGTTTTGACGTATTAAAGGTGAACACTTATTTGATTTTATTCTGAACAAATGTTTTTATTTATCATTTAATTTGATTTTTTTAAAATACACACACAATCTTAATATTATTAACCTTTTGTCCATAAGGTTTTACACAGAACTGTCGGTTTTATTGTCTGTGACAATACACACAATCTTAATACTATTTAACCTTTTGTCCATAAGGTTTTTACACAGAACTGTCGGTTTTATTGTCTGTGACAATACCACCAATCTTAATACTATTTAACCTTTTGTCCATAAGGTTTTTACACAGAACTGTCGGTTTTATTGTCTGTGATAATACACACAATCTTAATACTATTTAACGTTTTGTCCATAAGGTTTTTACACAGAACTGTCGGTTTTATCGTCTGTGACAATACACACAATCTTAATACTATTTAACCTTTTGTCCATAAGGTTTTAACACAGAACTGTCGGCTTTATTGTCTGTGACAATACACAATCTTAAAACTATTAACCTTTTTCCCATAAGGTTTTACACTCAGATTTTATTGTCTGTGACAATACACAAATATTAATACTATACAGTTTTGGGTCGTTTTCCACTTTTTACACTGTATTGGGTGAGATCTATACTTCTAACTACGGGATGACGGGTATATCTCGAATGCGGTAAACCTCGCACTCGGCAGGATTTGAGAAATTGTCTCGAATACGGAAAACCTCGTACTCGGTAGGAATATTTCTAACTACGGGATGACGGGTATATCTCGAATGCGGTAAACCTCGCACTCGGCAGGAATTGAGAAATTGTCTCGAATACGGAAAACCTCGTACTCGGTAGGAATATTTCTAACTACGGGATTTGATAGGTAAATCTCAAGTTTGGAAAACCTCAAACTTGGCGGGAGTTGAGTCGATTACTTCTTCGCAGCTAAGTTCAATAAAGTACCCAGCCAGTCGAAGCTTGATGATCGACTGATTTATTCACGGTGCCAGCTCGCCTTTTATAGACGTGAAAGTGTTGCCGTCTTGATGATTCCATTCGACATTTGACATCTCAAGCATCCTGAGTTACCGTCATTCATGGAACGTCAAGAGGGTTTGTTCATACATGAACATTTAAGTTATACTTCATTGTAAACAAATCAGTCAGTCAAATCGGGTTAAGCACTACTTGATATTATACGGCATGCATTAACGGAATTTTATGGATTTAAAATACTTATTTGTAACTTCGTTACATCCCCCTCTTTCTTCGCCAAAACAAAAAAAAACTGTTACATTGGTTCAGTTTTGTTACTTATTATTTTACTGTGGAAACATGATTTTTATATTGGAGCACTCCATTAATTTTATAGTGGAAAACGATTATTAAAAATATTTATTGACATATTTACAGTTTATTTTATACATAAAAAGAGAATGAAAAATAATTTTACTTCAGTTCGGTGGGTGTTTTTTTTTTTTTTTTTTTTTTTTTTTAACCCGTTTTGTTGGTAGCGGTGGCAACACTTTCCGTTGCCCCTTGCAACGAAGAACTCTGCACCCATTTGCTACGGTATGCACACGTAGCGGTCCGTTTGGTCCATGAGCTACAAATTTTGTTGCTTTGCCAAACGGGGCTAGCACTGCTTCTATTCCTTTGAATAAGTCATCGGTTAGTGGTGGCGGCTCCTTTTTTTTAATTGGGTTCGGATGAGTAGTTCCCGGTCCCCTTGGTTTAGCGGCCTTAGTTGTTTTGGCGATCTTCGGTTTATTCTGCTGAGCATTCTGTTCAGTGGTGATGTTTTCTACCCTTTGTACAATATCTGCTACTGGTATCTTCGGTTTTAGTAGATCATCAATTTGCAAGTTTATAATTTCTTTCATAGCGGGGTTACGAGGGTAGTAGCGTTGTTTTATCGGTCGGTTATGTTTCATTCGGATATGGTGCTGTGTTATCGGAGTGGGTCCGGAGATTTTGTCAAATCTTTGAATTTGAGTGGACAAGAATTCGGTTATTTGTTTTTCCTGTATGTTATCTATCTCGTCGGGTATTACCACTGTACATGTTGCTGGTTCGGATATTTCTTCTTCAATATTCATGATTTCTGGTGAAATTTCCTGGTTCCACATTTTTACTGATATGTCAGCTTTCCGAAGAAAGTCTACTCCCAGTATGACGGTTTCGGCTAGATTTGGCATGTAGTAGAATAAATGTGAAATTTTATGATTATTCCACTGTGTGTCCACCATATATGACTGATGGATTTTAAATTCACTACTGTTCGCCATTCCAGTTCTCAAAGAACATGATATCGGAGGAATATTATGTAATTCCAGCAGTTTTTTGACTTCGTCACCAATAAATGATTTAGCAGCTCCAGTATCTATGAGTGCTATACACGGTGTTTCAAATATTGACATGGTGATGAAATATCGGTCGTCCTCATAGTGTACGTCTATCATGGTTGTATCGGGTAGACTGATTTTTAAGGCATCTGGTTCTGGTTCTGGGATACTCGGCTGCCTTGTCTCTCCGGTATCCCTTGGTCTTTTAACGGTCTGTTCATGTTTTGGCCATGACAGTTTCTAGTCAGTACACCTAGTTTTCCACATTGTGAACAAAATATTTTCGGTGGATTTCGACATTCGTGTCTACGATGTCCCAGTTGTCCACATCTCCAACAGCTCTCTCGCCTTATATGTGAAACATTTATTGGCAAGGCTGGGGTGTTTTGTGGTGGTCTACTCATCTGACGGATAGGCGGTGTTTCGGTGTTGCGGGATTTTTGTTGAACTTGAATATATTCATACTCTTCTGCGAGTTGAATAAGTTCAGACAGTTTACGGAAATCTTTTCTTCGGATGTATAGACGGTACTCTGGTAACATGTTTTCATAAATTCGTTCTAGTTTCTCTTCGGTTGACACGTTTGTTTGCCAGCGCATGAGTGACTGGATGGCCGTGATATAATCTTTGGCCCTTTCTCTAGGTTTGTGTAACCTAGTTCGGATCTCATCGGCTAGTTTAATACTGAAACGTGGTGGCAAGAAAAATAGTTTGAAGTCACTTATGAATTCATCCCATGTTGTGCATTGTTCTCGGTTGTTACGATACCATGCTAGTGCTGTCTTTGTCAGCAGCTCGGGTAATGTATTCAACAATCGGTCGGTTGGTATACTGTAACATTGTGCCATTTCCTCAATTCTCTCGAGGAAATTTAACGGATCTTGACCTTGGTCAAATCTCACATTCCATTTTCTGACTTTATCCATAATGTCAGCGTCTGAAAGTGGTGGGTCTCGGATTTCTATCGGGTACGGAATATTTTGAATATTTGGTATATTGTTACAAGATGTCTCCTTGTCGGTAACACTCAGACGTGTTGGCGGTATATGCGGTATATTCGGTATATTTTTACAAGGTATTTCCTTATCGGTAAAACTTAGGCGTGTTGGCGGTATATTCGGTATATCGGTCTGTGTTTCGGTTGTATTTGTAATCGGAGGTGTCATTTTATCGGCCTTAGTTTCGGTTGACACAATTTTTAACTGGTTTTGTTCCTCCTCTTGAAGAGCCAGTTCACGTTTTACACTGTCCGCAAGACGTTTTCGCAATTCGTCCACGGTTCCCTTTGTATTTAAACTCCTACGGTTCAATTCAGTGACTAGATTTTCCTTTTTCAGCTGGTAGATGTCATTGACGGTTATTTCACTTTTGTCGGTCATTTTTAATTTATATGGATATAGTTTTAACACACAGATATTAGTTTTGTTAACGAGTATTGTCTATTTTATACACTGATATTTATTATAGCACGGGTATTATTGTATACACTGGTATTTATCTTCTTCTCGGTCTGGTTTCTGGATATGTATATACGGTGACTACTCTACTTCATTCACTGACGTTTCTCCAGTGGCAGAAAAGAGAGTCCCTGCTCGGGCGCCATTTTGTAATCGTTGTTATTTAAAGTTGAACGTTTTGGGTCAGCTCTGGAGTTACGCCAGGGTCAAGGCGTTCAACGACGGGGAAGAAGAAGAAATAAATACCAGGTTTTGACGTATTAAAGGTGAACACTTATTTGATTTTATTCTGAACAAATGTTTTTATTTATCATTTAATTTGATTTTTTTAAAATACACACACAATCTTAATATTATTAACCTTTTGTCCATAAGGTTTTACACAGAACTGTCGGTTTTATTGTCTGTGACAATACACACAATCTTAATACTATTTAACCTTTTGTCCATAAGGTTTTTACACAGAACTGTCGGTTTTATTGTCTGTGACAATACACACAATCTTAATACTATTTAACCTTTTGTCCATAAGGTTTTTACACAGAACTGTCGGTTTTATTGTCTGTGATAATACACACAATCTTAATACTATTTCACCTTTTGTCCATAAGGTTTTTACACAGAACTGTCGGTTTTATTGTCTGTTACAATACACACAATCTTAATACTATTTAACCTTTTGTCCATAAGGTTTTAACACAGAACTGTCGGTTTTATTGTCTGTGACAATACACAATCTTAAAACTATTAACCTTTTTCTCATAAGGTTTTACACTCAGATTTTATTGTCTGTGACAATACACAAATATTAATACTATACAGTTTTGGGTCGTTTTCCACTTTTTACACTGTATTGGGTGAGATCTATACTTCTAACTACGGGATGACGGGTATATCTCGAATGCGGTAAACCTCGCACTCGGCAGGATTTGAGAAATTGTCTCGAATACGGAAAACCTCGTACTCGGTAGGAATATTTCTAACTACGGGATGACGGGTATATCTCGAATGCGGTAAACCTCGCACTCGGCAGGAATTGAGAAATTGTCTCGAATACGGAAAACCTCGTACTCGGTAGGAATATTTCTAACTACGGGATTTGATAGGTAAATCTCAAGTTTGGAAAACCTCAAACTTGGCGGGAGTTGAGTCGATTACTTCTTCGCAGCTAAGTTCAATAAAGTACCCAGCCAGTCGAAGCTTGATGATCGACTGATTTATTCACGGTGCCAGCTCGCCTTTTATAGACGTGAAAGTGTTGCCGTCTTGATGATTCCATTCGACATTTGACATCTCAAGCATCCTGAGTTACCGTCATTCATGGAACGTCAAGAGGGTTTGTTCATACATGAACATTTAAGTTATACTTCATTGTAAACAAATCAGTCAGTCAAATCGGGTTAAGCACTACTTGATATTATACGGCATGCATTAACGGAATTTTATGGATTTAAAATACTTATTTGTAACTTCGTTACATATTTAATATTTTCAATTTTGAAAAGTGGTAAAAGTGATAAAATTATCAAATGGAAGTTGATGTAATTGAAGATTTACGCCATCGCAGTGCCCGAATGGCATTTTATGTGTTAAATTTTAAAAAGTGGTAAAAGTGAAAAAATTAACAATTGGAAGTTGATTTAATTGAAGATTTGTGCTTTCTATTAATTCATAGTACCATTTTTATTCCAATTTAAGTTTTACATTGCACTTTTAATCATTTAGTAATAAATTAACTGTTTGACACATTGCGTTCTTACGTAATGTGCGATTCTTACCGCACTATACTTACTGAAAATTGGATATTTAAACTTAACGAAAGTTCCCCTCACACGAGTTAAAGTTACTTTGTGTACGCCTGTTGAATTAAAGGGCACATTCGCTTTACGTAAGTAAGCCTTTACTATTCTACATAAATTTTTGTGGAGAAATATTAATTTTAAGAGGTTAAGCCTAGTACGCTGTTCGCTTGCATTCTGGGTATATAATTCTACACGGAAAAAAGTTGTGGAGAAAATGTCGTGACACAATATTCAATTGGTGAAATTGTGACATCATGACTCGAGCTAGCTAGATGTACAGGTAATTAGACGATTTGCAATAACTAAGCATTTCACTTCGCACAGTGAAATGCCTGGCGATTGCGAATTGTTTACTTGGAAACTGTCACATTCACTGCTGTATGTAACTGGGCATTGAGTCATGGTTAAGTAATTCACTTCGCATAGTGAAATACTCAGCTGGGCTCACTGTTTGTTTACATGCAGTATTGGGGGCTCCCGCTGTCGGCAATGATTAACGTAATACTTTGTAATTATGACTTCAAGATATTGCGCTGATCACTGGGTCAAAGTTGCTTACGTCTGGTTAAATGGAGGTGAGCACGGTCGCTTCGATAGATCGGGTTGCGTAGTTAGAATTTGGTTTTATTAAAGATAGCCGTTCGGTATCAGTTTAGTTAGTTGTAATTCGAGAGTATAATCAGAAGTATCGATCACGGGTGATACTCCATTTAATTTATATCGTAACAGAATTTAACTTAATTAAAGAAATAAAGTTTGTTTTACAATTGAATTACGCGAATGTTTTTACTGGATTGCTTTGGGGCACGACAAATTGGCGCAGCCGGAAAATGAGTAGGTAAGTGTTGTTTTTTTTTTCTTCAGTGAAATAATTTATTTTTCTTTTCATTTTTATTTTTTTTTATTTTTGGGAGTAAATCTTATTAGCTCCTCCATATTTTTGTGAATTGTGGGAGTTATGCTTTTTTAGCTGGTCCATTTTTTTTTTGTACTTTAGGGGAGTTAATGCTTCTTAGCTGCTCCACTTTTGTGAAGTGTGGGAGTAACGTTTTTTTTAGCTGCTCCATTTTTTTTTTGTGTTTTATGGGAGTTAATGCTTTTTAGCTGCTCCATTTTTGTGAAGTGTGGGAGTAAAGCTTTTTTTAGCTGCTCCATTTTTTTGTATTTTATGGGAGTTAATGCTTTTTACCTGCTCCATTTTTGTGAAGTGTGGGAGTAAAGCTTTTTTTGAGCTGTTCCATTTTTGTGAATTGTGGGAGTTAACGCTTTTTAGCTGCTCCAGTCTTAGGCTAATTTTCTTTTCAGGTTAGAGTTATGGGAGAAAAACAAAAAAGGGGAATAAATTGTTATGATTGTGTTAAATAGCATAAGATTGTTGTTGCGTGAGATTGTTTTTGGTTAGGTGGTCTGAGTTTTATTTAATGTATAGTGTGATAGTGTGGTATGTAAATGGAGTGGTTTTAGTAGTTCAGTAGATTAAGTAAGTAAAGTCTAATTTTTCGGAATGAACGGCGTATTAAGGGTTATAATTTTGGTCATTGGAAGTTTTCAAACGCTAGGTTTAAAATTTAAGGTATTCGCGGGTATTCGGGCGTTAAACGTGGAAGAGGGTTTGGAAATATTGAATATTAGGAAAGAGCATTGTGAAACACCGTCGAAAATTCAAGGTTTTGCATTTATGGTTTTTAAGCAATTAGTTACAGTCTAGGAGAAGTGTTTGAGAGTGAAGGGTAAATTAGGTAATGACTATAGATGTCAGTGGGAAGAAGTAACGTTCTAACGAGGGAAGAATTGTTACGAGTTAAGGATCAGGAAAAGGAATTGGAAACCAGCACACAGGAATTGAAGGAGTGCCAGTTGAAATTACAACGGTACGAACAGGATTTTCGGTATCTAGAAGATCATCTAACGGATGAATTGAAGAAATGATTGCCGAGTGAGGACGTTAATAAGTTTTTAGAAGAAATAAATGAGGCTACAATGAAAAGCACAAAGGGAGAAACCTTAGATTTGTTGATAACGTCTACCTTTGAAGTTATTGGTAGAATTGAGCAAGAAACAGATCAAGCGTTTGAGGAGTGCAAACAGGAAAACAAGGCTTTAAAAGGAACTAAAAAGTCTTTAGAAAGGGAATTGGAGGAGGCAGATAACACTGCCACCGAACTAGAGCACGAATTAGGAGTCGCGCCATTACCACAAGAGGAGCGTCAAGTTCGAGGGATTTTTAAGAAGTGGTCACGCAAGAAATTAATATTCCACGAACGGTAGCGAGAAGGAGGAGCAAGTACTTCAGGGCAAGAAGAAAATTTGAAAGCTAAAAAGCAGACCTTAGCAAAGACGAGTGAAGACCAAGTGCCGAAAGATAACACGAGGAATTCAGAAAAACTAGCAAGGAAAACCATGGCCGATGTGTATGATAAAGTCATGGGGTGTCCAGATACATACCAACGTTTTCCGGAGAAAGAACGCCAAAACTATCGAAGTAAGTTTACCGTATCTTGAGCTTTCAGGAACGTAACAGGAGCCGAAAAAGTTAAACAGATAACCTTGCAGGGTTATAATGTCGAAGAGAAAGGACTGTCCAGTAGGGAAGCAGTTCGGACAGTTTCAGCGGAAGTTCTAAGAGAGCGAATGACTAATCGAATTGTAAACCTGAGAGAGGTGATATATAAAGCTCGAGCTACCTCTGAGAGTATAACCAAGTATTTTAGAGTCGAAAAACAGGCAAAGACTCAAAAGGGTATCAAGAATAAATCACGTGGAAGCCCGGAAAGAGGAAATACGTTGGCGCCGGCTTTTTGCATGGAGGCGAAGCAGGAAAGTCCTCTCTATACAAAGGAGATTTTGGTAAGGGGGGGGGGGGATTTGGGTCAGATTATCCTCGCATGGAAATCGAACCAGTTATTTCCGAAACTGCAGCCTTTGCGGTGGCGTGATTATGCGAAAAAGCTTCAATTCCTAAACAGGGCAATATAACCAAACCCCTCCCTAGCTCGAGAAATGGCAGGGAGTCCATAGTACAGCTGGAACCAAGAACGGAGCAATTGGTGAGAATCTGTGTCGAGAGCGAAGATGAGCTGGTGTGCGTGGCGGAAGAGATTATCTCAGGTGTGTACTCAGGTGTGTACTGTGATAACGCCATAATCAGGCCGGAGAATGGACAGGGATTTGTGGGTTTGTCAACGCTAGAACTGAGCCGGTTGAGATAACGAACTTTCAACCCAAGCTTGAGAGGTTGGATAGGTATTCAGTGCAGCCATTGAGAGATAAGATAAAGGCGGTAAGTCGTTCTCAGCAAAGACTCGAATTACTGAAACAAACACTAGTACTGTCGGAAGATTTAAATTGCGAAGAAAGAGAAGTGGTGTCTGAAATTTGCAGTGAATATAATGACATTTTTTACTTTCCAGGTGACAAGTCAACATAAACTCCAACTAGAACTTTTAAGCTTCCATTACTGTCGAATATAGGGCCCATACACAGTACACAGGAAACAATATCGTCTGCCGGAGGCTTACCGAGAAGAATGTCAGAAGCAACTAGAAAAGCTCCTAGAAGATGACATTATAGAGCATAGTGACAGCCCTTTTAATTTTCCGGTATTATTAATACCAAAAAAAGGAAAGGATGAAGCAGCAAATCGGAAGTATAGGTTATGTGTAGATTTTCGGGAGTTAAATAAAGTCTGCGTTCCCTTTTCGTATCCTCTGCCACGGATTGAGGACATCTTAGATCAATTAGGTCACTCTAGATATTTCTTTACTTTGGATTTAGCTAATGCTTATCACCAGGTGTTAATCGACCCAGCGGACAGAGAAAAGACGGCTTTTAGTACGAACTTCAGCCACTTCCAATATAAACGATTACAGTTTGGATTGAAAACCGCACCTCCATTTTTCCAGTTTCTATTATATTAACAGGGCTTCAAGGTATCAAATGCTTTGTATACTTAGATGATGTGGTAATTTTCGCGAAGAATCTGGGCGAGCATAATAGAAAGCTAAGGGAGGTATTTCAGCGTTTTAGAGAAAATAATTTAAAGCTACAACCCGCGAAGTGCCAGTTTGTACAGAAGAATGTAGTATACTTAGGGCATGTGTGTTCAGAGAAAGGAGTAACTCCGGACCAACGGTTAGTGGAGGCAGTTCAGAACTATCCTCGACGTAAAACGGTTCGGCAGGTGCAATCGTTTCTGGGAAATTCAATGTGGGGTCAGTATGTGAGGAATCTTTTAAAACCACTAAAGAGTCGCTCACTTTCTCTCCCGTGCTAGGTTATCCAGACTTCAATAAGGAATTCACGCTTATCACAGATGCTAGCGGAGAATCATTAGGTGCCGTATTAGAACAGGATGGGAGGGCTATCTGTTATGCCAGCCGCACGTTTAATCCTGCTGAGGGGAATTACTCCACCACGGAACGGAAAATGCTTGCTATTATTTGGGCGGTACGAAACTATAAATGTTACCTTCTGGGCAGGCATTTGAAAATTAAAACAGATCATCAGCCGCTCCGAGGGATTATTAAGGTAAGGGACACTACATCACGCATGGTACGATTCCATCAGAAATTATCTGAGTACGATTTCGAGATTATCTACCAGAAGGGAAAGGAGAACGATAATGCGGATGCCCCGAGCAGGATACCCCAGCAAGGTACCTGCCAAGAGAAGAATTCTCGCTGTCTTGCGGTTATACGAGCACAAGCCTAGAAGCAGGGAGCAGAGGCTGAAGAGAAAAAAAACCCAGATTCCGAGAGTGAATGGGAAGATATTTAGGAGGCCAAGAGAATGGTAGAAAGAGCATTACACAGTCCAACACCCCAACATGTGACTGACCCGGAGGATATTCAGGTAATATTGAAGGATTATCATGATTCCCGATTTGGAGGACATTTCGGCGGAAACAAACCATTAAACAGGGTGAAACGCTTCTATAGCTGGAAGGGAATGAAGAATGATATAGCGAAGTATATTCGCAAATGTAGGCAATGTCAAAGAAATAAGCATTCTAGAGCCATTAAAATGTGCATTGGTCATAACAGAAGTGTCGGAAAAGCCGTTCGATAAGGTATACGTTGACCTCGTGGGGCTATTACCTACAAGTCATAATGGCAAGAAATATATACTGTCTATGATGGATGACCTGACGCGATTGGTGGATTTCGTGGTGGTACCCGATCAGGAAGCCAACACGGTAGCCCGAGCACTATTTGACCAAATACTGAGCCGATATACGATTCCCAAGCAATCAGTGACTGACCAAGGGAGTAATTTTACGGGTAAAGTCATGAAATCTTTATGAAAATTGTTAAATTGTCAAACGCAGTAGAGCGACAACATTCAACCTTAGCTAACTATCTAAGGAGTTTTGTGGATGCGGAGCCCAGGAACTGGGATGAATTGCTAAGAACTGCGGCACACGCGTACAATATCAGCGTACATACGGGCACTAAGCTTACGCCCATGGAGACTCTGTTTGGGTTTGTGTCAGAAATCCCAGCAATTTGATGCGTAACCAGAACCACTTTATAACGCCGATAGATATCATTCTGTGCTGCGATTCAAGTTACAGAAGTCTTTTGAATTAGCACGGAATAATTTACGGCAAAATAAGGAGAAGGCGAAAAAGTACTACGATAAGTCGTCTAGAGGTCAACTTTTTTATGTGGGAGATAAGGTTCTGGTTAGGGACTTAGCTAGGGTGCGGAAATTGTCAGCTATTTTTAAGGGACCCTACGAAGTCATATACATACACAACCCTGAAAACCTAACAATACTCCAAGGGCGGAAGTTGAAGCGAATTCATGTTAATAGGCTGAAGAAGTTTGAACAATGATTGATTCACAGTTCGGACGTGTAGTTACATAGATACTGGTCTTTTCGAATTTCGCAATCACCAACTTCACGCGTAAAGTTCTTTGCAAACTATTCAGACCTTACATTTTTCTGCCACGTCAATGTACTAATCATTTTTGCATTACAAAAAAAAAAAAAAAAATACTAAAACTAAAAGAAGGACTCAGAAACCGCGGGCCGAGGAAGAGGCTTACTGGAAAGATAGAAAGAAAGAAAGATAAACTTTTCATTTCTGTGGAAAGGGTAAGATAAAAAGGTAAAAAAAAAGAAAGAAATAAAAGAAAGACAGAAAGAAGTTAATAAAGAGTATAGGTAAAAAAAATAGAAAATTTAAAAGAAGAATAGAATGAAGATAATAAAGAGTATAGGTTAAAAAGAAGAAAAAATAAATAAATAGATAAATAAATAAAAGGGAAAAAATTGAGAAGCAAATAAGTGTTTTAAATCTACTATAAGTATAGGAAAGTTGCCCGTTTAAAATAGGTTAGTTAAGTATACGAAAGTGCAACAGAATGAAGGCGATCGCGATAGTACTGCTAATCTTGGTAGTAGGATCTGCGATAGGCGTAGAACAGAGCGGCTATAGTATTAAGGAAATAGCAGAGTCTGGAGTCCTTTTCGAATACGTGGGAAAGACGCACTTCTACACCCGGCATTGGACTATCCTGTCTACGCTGCAGATGCCAGATGTATCAGAAGAGTTGAAGTTCGCCGTCAATTGCAGCAGCCTGGTGGCAGGTCTTTGTACCGAAATTATACATACTGGAGTAAGAGCAAGATATAAGGTAGCAGTGAGGGAAATTGACGGTTGGGTCAGTCAAATTAAGCAGCAGGAGGAGGAATTATTACATCACACCCATAATGGAGCTTCGATGGGGTAGGTGCCGTATCCAAAACACTTTTTGGAACGATGGATCATGAGGATTCCATAAAAATCTACGCTGCACTTGATGATCTCAATGAGAAAGAGAATCGTACCTTCAGCCTTCTAGAAGACCAGATTACCCTTGTGAAGTCAACGTTCGACCTGTTTAATTCATCACGAGTAAGGGCAGAGGCGGAGCGAGAGCAAATTCGGACCCGGATCTCTGGCATTATCACCGCGCAACGGAACACTGATGGAGAACTAGCAGTATTGCAGCGCAGAGTTGAATTAAATGAGGTTCTGACCCTTCTGACCCTCCAGCTACGCGAGATAAGTGACACGTTGAACACCATTTCGAACATTATGGTCTCGCTGAGCGTCGGGAAGTTATATCCTCTAATAGTCCACGCTCGGGAATTGACTGAGATTATGAGGAATGCCACCAAGGAACTGGACCTAAACGAGGAGTTTCCGGATTTCCAGTTATTAGTTAAGATTGCTAAAGTGAAGGCCATCTTGACTAACCAACGCATCCTGGTCAGAGTAGACATTCCCCAACCCCAGAAAACTTCGTTCGACACCCACAAGATCTACATCATACCAGCAGTAGTAGATGAAGCCGGCTACCATATGTATGAACTAGACGCGGAATTTATTTCAGCCAACAACCACGAGAGGCAATATGTCTTACTAGATGACCACCAGTACCAGAGGTGTCAGCAGCTGATCACCATGACGGCTCATACCCATTTACTGTGCCCACAGTTGAGCCCGATAATTACGGCTATTGGCTTAAACCTGTTTCGCAGTTTCAATGTCAAGACTAAGGCTTGTAAGGAGAAAGTCATCCCGAAATGGAGCTCTCTAACGCGAATGATGACCAGAAATCACTGGCTGTTTGTGATGGCCGAAAAAACAAAGCTGGAGGTCAACTGCCACAATTCACCGACCAAAATAGGAGAGCTCTCATCGATAGGAGTATTGGACATAAAGGAACGCTGTCATCTGCAGATTGGAGATGTACTTATAACCCCCGATGACGACGCTCACCGAAATGTAACTCTCTTTCAGCGCGCACCTTCAGAATTACCTAAATGGGAAACCTTAATGACACCAACAGGTCCAAGGAATCGCGAACATCCACAGGGACAAACAGGAAAACTACAACTTCTAGCGGCAGGTAATATCAATCAAGCATGGAAAGATCATGCTGAGAAGATAGCCAAGGTTCAGAGCGCCATCAAGACTGAAGAAGTTCACAGGCAGCAGAATCATCCGCACCAGATCTATTTAGCAGCCACGTCTTTGACTGGGCTGATAAGATTCGTCAGCTTGACTTTAGTAGCAGTAATGATGTTCCATGTAAGACGCTGGAAACGACAGCAAGGACGAGTACTGGCAGAGTATCGATACCACCTACTATCCAGACATCCATTAAACATCCAAGACCCACCTCAACAGAGCCGAACAAGGAAGGGACTGACAGGATAGAGTTAGTCATGCCAATAAGAATATTTTCACAATTAATTCATTTTGATAAAATTGTAATGTAAACTTCATGTATATATGTCCCATGATATAGTAGTATATAAAGATTATAATGCTTCTGTTTATGTAGTTATGTATGCAGAAATGTCTTATGGTTTTACGTGAGCACCTGCTAGTTATAGCTTAATCTCACGGCACCATAATGCACGGATTAGTAGACAAGCGACAATCAACGCCCTCAAGAGTTTTGTATTTTATGGGAGTTAATGCTTTTTAGCTGCTCCATTTTTGTGAAGCTTATTTTTTAGCTGTTCCATTTTTGTGAATTGTGGGAGTTAACGCTTTTTAGCTGCTCCAGTCTTAGGCTAATTTTCTTTTCAGGTTAGAGTTATGTTAGAAAACCAAAAAAACGGAATAAATTGTTGTGATTGTGGTATATAGCATAAGATTGTTGTTGCGTGAGATTGGTTTTGGTTAGGTGGTCTGAGTTTTATTTAATGTATAGTGTGATAGTGTGGTATGTAAATGGAGTGGTTTTAGTAGTTCAGTAGATTAAGTAAGTAAAGTCTAATTTTTCGGAACGTACAGCGTATTAAGGGTTATAATTTTGGTCATTGGAAGTTTTCAAACGCTAGGTAAAAAATTTAAGGTATTCGCGGGTATTCGGGCGTTAAACGTGGAAGAGGGTTCGGAAATATTGAATATTAGGAAAGAGCATTGTGAAACACCGTCGAAAATTCAAGGTTTTGCATTTATGGTTTTTAAGCAATTAGTTACAGTCTAGGAGAAGTGTTTGAGAGTGAAGGGTAAATTAGGTAATGACTATAGATGTCAGTGGGAAGAAGTAACGTTCTAACGAGGGAAGAATTGTTACGAGTTAAGGATCAGGAAAAGGAATTGGAAACCAGCACACAGGAATTGAAGGAGTGCCAGTTGAAGTTACAACGGTACGAACAGGATTTTCGGTATCTAGAAGAACATCTAACGGATGAATTGAAGAAACGATTGCCGAGTGAGGACGTTAATAAGTTTTTAGAAGAAATAAATGAGGCTACAATGAAAAGCACAAAGGGAGAAACCTTAGATTTGTTGATAACGTCTACCTTTGAAGTTATTGGTAGAATTGAGCGAGAAACAGATCAAGCGTTTGAGGAGTGCAATCAAGAAAACAGGGCTTTAAAAGGAACTAAAAAGTATTTAGAAAGGGAATTGGAGGAGGCAGAAAAGACTGCCACTGAACTAGAACAAGAATTAGGAGTCGCGCCATTATCACAAGAGGAGCGTCAAGTTCGAGGGATTTTTAAGAAGTGGTCACCCAAGAAATTAATATTCCACGAACGGCAGCGAGAAGGAGGAGCAAGTACTTCAGGGCAAGAAGAAATTTTGAAAGCTAAAAAGCAGACCTTAGCAAAGACGAGTGAAGACCAAGTGCCGAAAGATAACACGAGGAATTCAGAAAAACTAGCAAGGAAAACCATGGCCGATGTGTATGATAAAGTCATGGGGTGTCCAGATACATACCAATGTTTTCCGGAGAAAGAACGCCAAAACTATCGAAGGAAGTTCACCGTTTCTTGAGCTTTTAGGAACGTAACAGGAGCCGAAAAAGTTAAACATATAACCTTGCAGGGTTATAATGTCGAAGAGAAAAGACTGTCCAGTAGGGAAGCAGTTCGGACAGTTTCAGCGGAACTTCTAAGAGAGCGAATGACTAATCGAATTGTAAACCTGAGAGAGGTGATATATAAAGCTCGAGCTACCTCTGAGAGTATAACCAAGTATTTTAGAGTCGAAAAACAGGTAAAGACTCAAAAGGGTATCAAGAATAAATCACGTGGAAGCCCGGAAAGAGGAAATACGTTGGCGCCGGCTTTTTGCATGGAGGCGAAGCAGGAAAGTCCTCTCTATACAGAGGAGATTTTGGTAAGGTTGCCAGAAGGAATGTGGGGGCAAAAGCAAATTCGGAAAGTAATGGTTGATGGGAATGGGTCAGATTATCCTCGCATGGAAATCGAACCAGTTATTTCCGAAACTGCAGCCTTTGCGGAGGCGCGAATATGCGAAAAAGCTTCAATTCCTAAACAGGGCAATATAACCAAACCCCTCCCTAGCTCGAGAAATGGCAGGGAGTCCATAGTACAGCTGAAACCAAGAACGGAGCAATTGGTAAGAATCTGTGTCGAGAGCGAAGATGAGCTGGTGTGCGTGGCGGAAGAGATTATCTCAGGTGTGTACTCAGGTGTGTACTGTGATAACGCCATAATCAGGCCGGAGAATGGACAGGCGTTTGTGGGTATTGTCAACGCTAGAACTGAGCCGGTTGAGATAACGAACTTTCAACCCAAGCTTGAGAGGTTGGATAGGTATTCAGTGCAGCCATTGAGAGATAAGATAAAGGCGGTAAGTCGTTCTCAGCAAAGACTCGAATTACTGAAACAAACACTAGTACTGTCGGAAGATTTAAATTGCGAAGAAAGAGAAGTGGTGTCTGAAATTTGCAGTGAATATAATGACATTTTTTACTTTCCAGGTGACAAGTCAACATAAACTCCAACTAGGACTTTTAAGCTTCCATTACTGTCGAATATAGGGCCCATACACAGGAAACAATATCGTCTGCCGGAGTCTCACCGAGAAGAATGTCAGAAGCAACTAGAAAAGCTCCTAGAAGATGACATTATAGAGCATAGTGACAGCCCTTTTAATTTTCCGGTATTATTAATACCAAAAAAAGGAAAGGATGAAGCAGCAAATCGGAAGTATAGGTTATGTGTAGATTTTCGGGAGTTAAATAAAGTCTGCGTTCCCTTTTCGTATCCTCTGCCACGGATTGAGGACATCTTAGATCAATTAGGTCACTCTAGATATTTCTTTACTTTGGATTTAGCTAATGCTTATCACCAGGTGTTAATCGACCCAGCGGACAGGGAAAAGACGGCTTTTAGTACGAACTTCAGCCACTTCCAATATAAACGATTACAGTTTGGATTGAAAACCGCACCTCCATTTTTCCAGTTTCTATTATATTAACAGGGCTTCAAGGTATCAAATGCTTTGTATACTTAGATGATGTGGTAATTTTCGCGAAGAATCTGGGCGAGCATAATAGAAAGCTAAGGGAGGTATTTCAGCGTTTTAGAGAAAATAATTTAAAGCTACAACCCGCGAAGTGCCAGTTTGTACAGAAGAATGTAGTATACTTAGGGCATGTGTGTTCAGAGAAAGGATTAACTCCGGACCAACGGTTAGTGGAGGCAGTTCAGAACTATCCTCGACGTAAAACGGTTCGGCAGGTGCAATCGTTTCTGGGAAATTCAATGTGGGGTCAGTATGTGAGGAATCTTTTAAAACCATTAAAGAGTCGCTCACTTTCTCTCCCGTGCTAGGTTATCCAGACTTCAATAAGGAATTCACGCTTATCACAGATGCTAGCGGAGAATCATTACGTGCCGTATTAGAACAGGATGGGAGGGCTATCAGTTATGCCAGCCGCACGCTTAATCCTGCTGAGGGGAATTACTCCACCACGGAACGGAAAATGCTTGCTATTGTTTGGGCGGTACGAAACTATAAATGTTACCTTCTGGGCAGGCATTTTAAAATTAAAACAGATCATCAGCCGCTCCGAGGGATTATTAAGGTAAGGGACACTACATCACGCATGGTACGATTCCATCAGAAATTATCTGAGTACGATTTCGAGATTATCTACCAGAAGGGAAAGGAGAACGGTAATGCGGATGCCCCGAGCAGGATACCCCAGCCAGTGGAAGGCACCTGCCAAGAGCAGGATTCTCGCTGTCTTGCGGTTATACGAGCACAAGCCTAGAAGCAGGGAGCAGAGGCTGAAGAGAAAAAAACCCAAATTCCGAGAGTGAATGGGAAGATATTGAGGAGGCCAAGAGAATGGTAGAAAGAGCATTACACAGTCCAACACCCCAACATATGACTGACCCGGAGGATATTCAGGTAATATTGAAGGATTGTCATGATTCCCGATTTGGAGGACATTTCGGCGGAAACAAAACATTAAACAGGGTGAAACGCTTCTATCGCTGGAAGGGAATGAAGAATGATATAGCGAAATATATTCGCAAATGTAGGCAATGTCAAAGAAATAAGCATTCTAGAGCCATTAAAATGTGCATTGGTCATAACAGAAGTGTCGGAAAAGCCGTTCGATAAGGTATACGTTGACCTCGTGGGGTCATTACCTACAAGCCATAATGGCAACAAATATATACTGTCTATGATGGATGACCTGACGCGATTGGTGGATTTCGTGGTGGTATCCGATCAGGAAGCCAACACGGTAGCCCGAGCACTATTTGACCAAATACTGAGCCGATATACGATTCCCAAGCAATCAGTGACTGACCAAGGGAGTAATTTTACGGGTAAAGTCATGAAATCTTTATGAAAATTGTTAAATTGTCAAACGCAGTAGAGCGACAACATTCAACCTTAGCTAACTATCTAAGGAGTTTTGTGGATGCGGAGCCCAGGAACTGGGATGAATTGCTAAGAACTGCGGCACACGCGTACAATATCAGCGTACACACGGGCACTAAGCTTACGCCCATGGAGACTCTGTTTGGGTTTGTGTCAGAAATCCCCAGCAATTTGATGCGTAACCAGAACCACTTTATAACGCCGATAGATATCATTCTGTGCCGCGATTCAAGTTACAGAAGTCTTTTGAATTAGCACGGAATAATTTACGGCAAAATAAGGAGAAGGCGAAAAAGTACTACGATAAGTCGTCTAGAGGTCAACTTTTTTATGTGGGAGATAAGGTTCTGGTTAGGGACTTAGCTAGGGTGCGGAAATTGTCAGCTATTTTTAAGGGACCCTACAAAGTCATATACATACACAACCCTGAAAACCTAACAATACTCCAAGGGCGGAAGTTGAAGCGAATTCATGTTAATAGGCTGAAGAAGTTTGAACAATGATTGATTCACAGTTCGGACGTGTAGTTACATAGATACTGGTCTTTTCGAATTTCCCAATCACCAACTTCACGCGTAAAGTTCTTTGCAAACTATTCAGACCTTACATTTTTCTGCCACGTCAATGTACTAATCATTTTTGCATTACAAAAAAAAAAAAAAAAATACTAAAACTAAAAGAAGGACTCAGAAACCGCGGGCCGAGGAAGAGGCTTACTGGAAAGATAGAAAGAAAGAAAGATAAACTTTTCATTTCTGTGGAAAGGGTAAGATAAAAAGGTAAAAAAAAAGAAATAAATAAAAGAAAGACAGAAAGAAGTTAATAAAGAGTATAGGTAAAAAAATAGAAAATTTAAAAGAAGAATAGAATGAAGATAATAAAGAGTATAGGTTAAAAAGAAGAAAAAATAAATAAATAGATAAATAAATAAAAGGGAAAAAAATTGAGAAGCAAATAAGTGTTTTAAATCTACTATAAGTATAGGAAAGTTGCCCGTTTAAAATAGGTTAGTTAAGTATACGAAAGTGCAACAGAATGAAGGCGATCGCGATAGTACTGCTAGTCTTGGTAGTAGGATCTGCGATAGGCGTAGAACAGAGCGGCTATAGTATTAAGGAAATAGCAGAGTCTGGAGTCCTTTTCGAATACGTGGGAAAGACGCACTTCTACACCCGGCATTGGACTATCCTGTCTACGCTGCAGATGCCAGATGTATCAGAAGAGTTGAAGTTCGCCGTCAATTGCAGCAGCCTGGTGGCAGGTCTTTGTACCGAAATTATACATACTGGAGTAAGAGCAAGATATAAGGTAGAAGTGAGGGAAATTGACGGTTGGGTCAGTCAAATTAAGCAGCAGGAGGAGGAATTATTACATCACACCCATAATGGAGCTTCGATGGGGTAGGTGCCGTATCCAAAACACTTTTTGGAACGATGGATTATGAGGATTCCATAAAAATCTACGCTGCACTTGATGATCTCAATGAGAAAGAGAATCGTACCTTCAGCCTTCTAGAAGACCAAATTACCCTTGTGAAGTCAACGTTCGACCTGTTTAATTCATCACGAGTAAGGGCAGAGGCGGAGAGAGAGCAAATTCGGACCCGGATCTCTGGCATTATCACCGCGCAACGGAACACTGATGGAGAACTAGCAGTATTGCAGCGCAGAGTTGAATTAAATGAGGTTCTGACCCTTCTGACCCTCCAGCTACGCGAGCGGTCTCGCTGAGCGTCGGGAAGTTATATCCTCTAATAGTCCACGCTCGGGAATTGACTGAGATTATGAGGAATGCCACCAAGGAACTGGACCTAAACGAGGAGTTTCCGGATTTCCAGTTATTAGCTAAGATTGCTAAAGTGAAGGCCATCTTGACTAACCAACGCATCCTGGTCAGAGTAGACATTCCCCAACGCCAGAAAACTTCGTTCGACACCCACAAGATCTACATCATACCAGCAGTAGTAGATGAAGCCGGCTACCATATGTATGAACTAGACGCGGAATTTATTTCAGCCAACAACCACGAGAGGCAATATGTCTTACTAGATGACCACCAGTACCAGAGGTGTCAGCAGCTGATCACCATGACGGCTCATACCCATTTACTGTGCCCACAGTTGAGCCCGATAATTACGGCTATTGGCTTAAACCTGTTTCGCAGTTTCAATGTCAAGACTAAGGCTTGTAAGGAGAAAGTCATCCCGAAATGGAGCTCTCTAACGCGAATGATGACCAGAAATCACTGGCTGTTTGTGATGGCCGAAAAAACAAAGCTGGAGGTCAACTGCCACAATTCACCGACCAAAATAGGAGAGCTCTCATCGATAGGAGTATTGGACATAAAGGAACGCTGTCATCTGCAGATTGGAGATGTACTTATAACCCCCGATGACGACGCTCACCGAAATGTAACTCTCTTTCAGCGCGCACCTTCAGAATTACCTAAATGGGAAACCTTAATGACACCAACAGGTCCAAGGAATCGCGAACATCCACAGGGACAAACAGGAAAACTACAACTTCTAGCGGCAGGTAATATCAATCAAGCATGGAAAGATCATGCTGAGAAGATAGCCAAGGTTCAGAGCGCCATCAAGACTGAAGAAGTTCACAGGCAGCAGAATCATCCGCACCAGATCTATTTAGCAGCCACGTCTTTGACTGGGCTGATAAGATTCGTCAGCTTGACTTTAGTAGCAGTAATGATGTTCCATGTAAGACGCTGGAAACGACAGCAAGGACGAGTACTGGCAGAGTATCGATACCACCTACTATCCAGACATCCATTAAACATCCAAGACCCACCTCAACAGAGCCGAACAAGGAAGGGACTGACAGGATAGAGTTAGTCATGCCAATAAGAATATTTTCACAATTAATTCATTTTGATAAAATTGTAATGTAAACTTCATGTATATATGTCCCATGATATAGTAGTATATAAAGATTATAATGCTTCTGTTTATGTAGTTATGTATGCAGAAATGTCTTATGGTTTTACGTGAGCACCTGCTAGTTATAGCTTAATCTCACGGCACCATAATGCACGGATTAGTAGACAAGCGACAATCAACGCCCTCAAGAGGTAGAATATATTATATTCTGTCTCAAGAGTACCAGTTTATGTCAGTGCATGCTTGACATTGGACTTACTGGTCGAAGCGAGACCTATCTAAAATCTCTTCCGATCTGTGGGTCACGGCACCCGGTTGATTTAGCGCAACTCCACGCCGAAGGCCAATCCTCTAAGCATACAATAACAAGCGACCATCATGCAGACTCAGACAATTTCTCTCTGCCCGCATATGGGCTACCACAACCACTACGATGCTCCCACAAGGGGGCCTTCCCAATGATGAGGCAAATATTGCTACTAAATGCAGCTCTATTTGGGGCTCCTCATTCCCGTAGTACCAAGTTAGCCAATGTCGGGCCGCCCATTTGGTATGGCTTTCGTAAAGCATGATCAACGGACCATGAATACTCCCAGTTTCATATCTTCATGCAAGATATACTTTTTTAAACGGTACTGGTAACTCCGTTCGGGCCTAGATCTTATTTGCAACGTCTAAAAGAATTATACTTGGGGAACCACGTGAAGGTTAAGATGTGCCCAATTCAGTCTGGAGTGGCTTCGAGATTCACCATGTGGATCTTATAGCTGTCCATGCATACTAACCATATAAGCACTACTAACATACATACCTGATTTCCGTTTTCTATCAACTTATTCATACACCAATTAAGACATCCATTCGCCCCTGGGCAAGGCTATGTCTGTCTTTCTCTTCTCACATCCTATGTCTGAGATTTTATTGTTCTGACTTACATGAGTACATAACTTCGATTGCATCTTTGGCCATCCGCCTAGCATCTACTACAGTACCCACACAGCCAAAAATCTCAAAATTATTATATCGCAGAAGCATGTGCCTATTTATAAATAGTATCCTCCTTGTGGGCTAAACTCACAATGCGTGCACATCACTCCAAATATAATGATTTCATGTATTATACCGTTCCACATTCTCGCACTATCTTTCAGAAGGATATGCCAATGCTCAAAACTTCCTTAAAATGATACCACCATAACAACAAACCAACAAAATTCATCTATCAAGTATGCATGCTTTCCTCTTATACAGCTTTCACCTTGTTCAGCATTGCGCTTCACAGACTACTTCCCCCCCCCCCCCCCAGTTATGTATGCAGTATGATTAGGTAAAATTATGTAAAAAAAAAAAACTAAGTTTTATATATTTATATGGATAATAGAATTGATAATAACGTAGAATTAGCCATAGGAAATTAATTGTTGGCATTATAATTACACTTGTCTTCTGTTTAAGGTATAAACTATTAGTATTATGATTATATAAGAAAGAAATTAAAAAAAAAAATATGTATTGAAGTATGAGAAGAAAATAAAAAAGTGATTGAAGGTGAAAATAAAATGATGAAAAGAGAAATTATATGTGAAAAAAAAAGATGCAAAATGACGTAAAAGAATGTAAACCGAACCATAGTTATAACAATTGTTGAGATGTTAGGGAATATTGAACTTTAGTTTTTGTATAAATTAGTTAAGTTAGATATTGTAACCTAACTGAGCACCCCGATCTGATTCCTCTTGGGAATCAGTTTTTCTCAGGGGGGAGGAATGTCGTGACCCAATATTCAATTGGTGAAATTGTGACATCATGACTCAAGCTAGCAGCAGGTGTACAGGTAATTAAACGATTTGCAATAACTAAGCATTTCACTTCGCACAGTGAAACTGTCACATTCACTGCTGTATGTAACTGGGCATTGAGTCATGGTTAAGTAATTCACTTTGCATAGTGAAATACTCAGCTGGGCTCATTGTTTGTTTACATGCAGTATTGCGGGCTCCCGCTGTCGGCAGTGATTAACATAATACTTTGTAATTATGACTGCAAGGTATTGCGCTGGTCATTGGGTCAAAGTCGCTTCCGCCTGGTTGAGTGGAGGTGAGCACGGTCGTTTCGATAGATCGAGTTGCGTAGTTAGAATTTCGTTTTATTAAAGATAGCGGTTCGGTATCAGTTTAGTTAGTTGTAATTCGAGAGTATAATCAGAAGTATCGATCACGGCTGATACTCCATTTAATTTATATCGTAACAGAATTTAACTTAATTAAAGAAATAAAGTTTGTTTTACAATTGAATTACGCGAATGTTTTTACTGGATTGCTTTGGGGCACGACAAATTGGCGCAGCCAGATAAAGAGTAGGTAAGTGTTATTTTTTTTTCTTCAGTGAAATAATTTATTTTTCTTTTCATTTTTATTTTTTTTTATTTTTGGGAGTAAATCTTATTAGCTGCACCATATTTTTGTGAATTGTGGGAGTTATGCTTTTTTAGCTGGTCCATTTTTTTTTTGTACTTTAGGGGATTTAATGCTTTTTAGCTGCTCCATTTTTGTGAAGTGTGGAAGTAACGTTTTTTTTAGCTGCTCCATTTTTTTTTAAGTTTTATGGGAGTTAATGCTTTTTAGCTGCTCCATTTTTGTGAAGTGTGGGAGTAAAGCTTTTTTTAGCTGCTCCATAGTTTTGTATTTTATGGGAGTTAATGCTTTTTAGCTGCTCCATTTTTGTGAAGCTTATTTTTTAGCTGTTCCATTTTTGTCAATTGTGGGAGTTAACGCTTTTTAGCTGCTCCAGTCTTAGGCTAATTTTCTTTTCAGGTTAGAGTTATGTTAGAAAACCAAAAAAACGGAATAAATTGTTGTGATTGTGGTATATAGCATAAGATTGTTGTTGCGTGAGATTGATTTTGGTTAGGTGGTCTGAGTTTTATTTAATGTATAGTGTGATAGTGTGGTATGTAAATGGAGTGGTTTTAGTAGTTCAGTAGATTAAGTAAGTAAAGTCTAATTTTTCGGAATGTACGGCGTATTAAGGGTTATAATTTTGGTCATTGGAAGTTTTCAAACGCTAGGTAAAAAATTTAAGGTATTCGCGGGTATTCGGGCGTTAAACATGGAAGAGGGTTCGGAAATATTGAATATTAGGAAAGAGCTTTGTGAAACACCGTCGAAAATTCAAGCTTTTGCGTTTAAGGTTTTTAAGCAATTAGTTACAGTCTAGGAGAAGTGTTTGAGAGTGAAGGGTAAATTAGGTAATGACTATAGATGTCAGTGGGAAGAAGTAACGTTCTAACGAGGGAAGAATTGTTACGAGTTAAGGATCAGGAAAAGGAATTGGAAACCAGCACACAGGAATTGAAGGAGTGCCAGTTGAAGTTACAACGGTACGAACAGGATTTTCGGTATCTAGAAGAACATCTAACGGATGAATTGAAGAAACGATTGCCGAGTGAGGACGTTAATAAGTTTTTAGAAGAAATAAATGAGGCTACAATGAAAAGCACAAAGGGAGAAACCTTAGATTTGTTGATAACGTCTACCTTTGAAGTTATTGGTAGAATTGAGCAAGAAACAGATCAAGCGTTTGAGGAGTGCAATCAAGAAAACAGGGCTTTAAAAGGAACTAAAAAGTATTTAGAAAGGGAATTGGAGGAGGCAGAAAAGACTGCCACTGAACTAGAGCAAGAATTAGGAGTCGCGCCATTATCACAAGAGGAGCGTCAAGTTCGAGGGATTTTTAAGAAGTGGTCACCCAAGAAGTTAATATTCCACGAACGGCAGCGAGAAGGAGGAGCAAGTACTTCAGGGCAAGAAGAAATTTTGAAAGCTAAAAAGCAGACCTTAGCAAAGACGAGTGAAGACCAAGTGCCGAAAGATAACACGAGGAATTCAGAAAAACTAGCAAGGAAAACCATGGCCGATGTGTATGATAAAGTCATGGGGTGTCCAGATACATACCAATGTTTTCCGGAGAAAGAACGCCAAAACTATCGAAGGAAGTTCACCGTTTCTTGAGCTTTCAGGAACGTAACAGGAGCCGAAAAAGTTAAACATATAACCTTGCAGGGTTATAATGTCGAAGAGAAAAGACTGTCCAGTAGGGAAGCAGTTCGGACAGTTTCAGCGGAACTTCTAAGAGAGCGAATGACTAATCGAATTGTAAACCTGAGAGAGGTGATATATAAAGCTCGAGCTACCTCTGAGAGTATAACCAAGTATTTTAGAGTCGAAAAACAGGTAAAGACTCAAAAGGGTATCAAGAATAAATCACGTGGAAGCCCGGAAAGAGGAAATACGTTGGCGCCGGCTTTTTGCATGGAGGCGAAGCAGGAAAGTCCTCTCTATACAGAGGAGATTTTGGTAAGGTTGTCAGAAGGAATGTGGGGGCAAAAGCAAATTCGGAAAGTAATGGTTGATGGGAATGGGTCAGATTATCCTCGCATGGAAATCGAACCAGTTATTTCCGAAACTGCAGCCTTTGCGGAGGCGCGAATATGCGAAAAAGCTTCAATTCCTAAACAGGGCAATATAACCAAACCCCTCCCTAGCTCGAGAAATGGCAGGGAGTCCATAGTACAGCTGAAACCAAGAACGGAGCAATTGGTAAGAATCTGTGTCGAGAGCGAAGATGAGCTGGTGTGCGTGGCGGAAGAGATTATCTCAGGTGTGTACTGTGATAACGCCATAATCAGGCCGGAGAATGGACAGGCGTTTGTGGGTATTGTCAACGCTAGAACTGAGCCGGTTGAGATAACGAACTTTCTACCCAAGCTTGAGAGGTTGGATAGGTATTCAGTGCAGCCATTGAGAGATAAGATAAAGGCGGTAAGTCGTTCTCAGCAAAGACTCGAATTACTGAAACAAACACTAGTACTGTCGGAAGATTTAAATTGCGAAGAAAGAGAAGTGGTGTCTGAAATTTGCAGTGAATATAATGACATTTTTTACTTTCCAGGTGACAAGTCAACATAAACTCCAACTAGGACTTTTAAGCTTCCATTACTGTCGAATATAGGGCCCATACACAGGAAACAATATCGTCTGCCGGAGTCTCACCGAGAAGAATGTCAGAAGCAACTAGAAAAGCTCCTAGAAGATGACATTATAGAGCATAGTGACAGCCCTTTTAATTTTCCGGTATTATTAATACCAAAAAAAGGAAAGGATGAAGCAGCAAATCGGAAGTATAGGTTATGTGTAGATTTTCGGGAGTTAAATAAAGTCTGCGTTCCCTTTTCGTATCCTCTGCCACGGATTGAGGACATCTTAGATCAATTAGGTCACTCTAGATATTTCTTTACTTTGGATTTAGCTAATGCTTATCACCAGGTGTTAATCGACCCAGCGGACAGGGAAAAGACGGCTTTTAGTACGAACTTCAGCCACTTCCAATATAAACGATTACAGTTTGGATTGAAAACCGCACCTCCATTTTTCCAGTTTCTATTATATTAACAGGGCTTCAAGGTATCAAATGCTTTGTATACTTAGATGATGTGGTAATTTTCGCGAAGAATCTGGGCGAGCATAATAGAAAGCTAAGGGAGGTATTTCAGCGTTTTAGAGAAAATAATTTAAAGCTACAACCCGCGAAGTGCCAGTTTGTACAGAAGAATGTAGTATACTTAGGGCATGTGTGTTCAGAGAAAGGAGTAACTCCGGACCAACGGTTAGTGGAGGCAGTTCAGAACTATCCTCGACGTAAAACGGTTCGGCAGGTGCAATCGTTTCTGGGAAATTCAATGTGGGGTCAGTATGTGAGGAATCTTTTAAAACCATTAAAGAGTCGCTCACTTTCTCTCCCGTGCTAGGTTATCCAGACTTCAATAAGGAATTCACGCTTATCACAGATGCTAGCGGAGAATCATTACGTGCCGTATTAGAACAGGATGGGAGGGCTATCAGTTATGCCAGCCGCACGCTTAATCCTGCTGAGGGGAATTACTCCACCACGGAACGGAAAATGCTTGCTATTGTTTGGGCGGTACGAAACTATAAATGTTACCTTCTGGGCAGGCATTTTAAAATTAAAACAGATCATCAGCCGCTCCGAGGGATTATTAAGGTAAGGGACACTACATCACGCATGGTACGATTCCATCAGAAATTATCTGAGTACGATTTCGAGATTATCTACCAGAAGGGAAAGGAGAACGGTAATGCGGATGCCCCGAGCAGGATACCCCAGCCAGTGGAAGGCACCTGCCAAGAGCAGGATTCTCGCTGTCTTGCGGTTATACGAGCACAAGCCTAGAAGCAGGGAGCAGAGGCTGAAGAGAAAAAAAACCCAAATTCCGAGAGTGAATGGGAAGATATTGAGGAGGCCAAGAGAATGGTAGAAAGAGCATTACACAGTCCAACACCCCAACATGTGACTGACCCGGAGGATATTCAGGTAATATTGAAGGATTGTCATGATTCCCGATTTGGAGGACATTTCGGCGGAAACAAAACATTAAACAGGGTGAAACGCTTCTATCGCTGGAAGGGAATGAAGAATGATATAGCGAAATATATTCGCAAATGTAGGCAATGTCAAAGAAATAAGCATTCTAGAGCCATTAAAATGTGCATTGGTCATAACAGAAGTGTCGGAAAAGCCGTTCGATAAGGTATACGTTGACCTCGTGGGGTCATTACCTACAAGCCATAATGGCAACAAATATATACTGTCTATGATGGATGACCTGACGCGATTGGTGGATTTCGTGGTGGTATCCGATCAGGAAGCCAACACGGTAGCCCGAGCACTATTTCACCAAATACTGAGCCGATATACGATTCCCAAGCAATCAGTGACTGACCAAGGGAGTAATTTTACGGGTAAAGTCATGAAATCTTTATGAAAATTGTTAAATTGTCAAACGCAGTAGAGCGACAACATTCAACCTTAGCTAACTATCTAAGGAGTTTTGTGGATGCGGAGCCCAGGAACTGGGATGAATTGCTAAGAACTGCGGCACACGCGTACAATATCAGCGTACATACGGGCACTAAGCTTACGCCCATGGAGACTCTGTTTGGGTTTGTGTCAGAAATCCCTAGCAATTTGATGCGTAACCAGAACCACTTTATAACGCCGATAGATATCATTCTGTGCTGCGATTCAAGTTACAGAAGTCTTTTGAATTAGCACGGAATAATTTACGGCAAAATAAGGAGATGGCGAAAAAGTACTACGATAAGTCGTCTAGAGGTCAACTTTTTTATGTGGGAGATAAGGTTCTGGTTAGGGACTTAGCTAGGGTGCGGAAATTGTCAGCTATTTTTAAGGGACCCTACGAAGTCATATACATACACAACCCTGAAAACCTAACAATACTCCAAGGGCGGAAGTTGAAGCGAATTCATGTTAATAGGCTGAAGAAGTTTGAACAATGATTGATTCACAGTTCGGACGTGTAGTTACATAGATACTGGTCTTTTCGAATTTCCCAATCACCAACTTCACGCGTAAAGTTCTTTGCAAACTATTCAAACCTTACATATTTCTGCCACGTCAATGTACTAATCATTTTTGCATTACAAAAAAAGAAAAAAAATACTAAAACTAAAAGAAGGACTCAGAAACCGCGGGCCGAGGAAGAGGCTTACTGGAAAGATAGAAAGAAAGAAAGATAAACTTGTCATTTCTGTGGAAAGGGTAAGATAAAAAGGTAAAAAAAAGAAAGAAATAAAAGAAAGACAGAAAGAAGTTAATAAAGAGTATAGGTAAAAAAAATAGAAAATTTAAAAGAAGAATAGAATGAAGATAATAAAGAGTATAGGTTAAAAAGAAGAAAAAATAAATAAATAGATAAATAAATAAAAGGGAAAAAAATTGAGAAGCAAATAAGTGTTTTAAATCTACTATAAGTATAGGAAAGTTGCCCGTTTAAAATAGGTTAGTTAAGTATACGAAAGTGCAACAGAATGAAGGCGATCGCGATAGTACTGCTAGTCTTGGTAGTAGGATCTGCGATAGGCGTAGAACAGAGCAGCTATAGTATTAAGGGAATAGCAGAGTCTGGAGTCCTTTTCGAATACGTGGGAAAGACGCACTTCTACACCCGGCATTGGACTATCCTGTCTACGCTGCAGATGCCAGATGTATCAGAAGAGTTGAAGTTCGCCGTCAATTGCAGCAGCCTGGTGGCAGGTCTTTGTACCGAAATTATACATACTGGAGTAAGAGCAAGATATAAGGTAGAAGTGAGGGAAATTGACGGTTGGGTCAGTCAAATTAAGCAGCAGGAGGAGGAATTATTACATCACACCCATAATGGAGCTTCGATGGGGCAGGTGCCGTATCCAAAACACTTTTTGGAACGATGGATCATGAGGATTCCATAAAAATCTACGCTGCACTTGATGATCTCAATGAGAAAGAGAATCGTACCTTCAGCCTTCTAGAAGACCAAATTACCCTTGTGAAGTCAACGTTCGACCTGTTTAATTCATCACCAGTAAGGGCAGAGGCGGAGCGAGAGCAAATTCGGACCCGGATCTCTGGCATTATCACCGCGCAACGGAACACTGATGGAGAACTAGCAGTATTGCAGCGCAGAGTTGAATTAAATGAGGTTCTGACCCTTCTGACCCTCCAGCTACGCGAGACAAGTGACACGTTGAACACCATTTCGAACATTATGGTCTCGCTGAGCGTCGGGAAGTTATATCCTCTAATAGTCCACGCTCGGGAATTGACTGAGATTATGAGGAATGCCACCAAGGAACTGGACCTAAACGAGGAGTTTCCGGATTTCCAGTTATTAGCTAAGATTGCTAAAGTGAAGGCCATCTTGACTAACCAACGCATCCTGGTCAGAGTAGATATTCCCCAACCCCAGAAAACTTCGTTCGACACCCACAAGATCTACATCATACCAGCAGTAGTAGATGAAGCCGGCTACCATATGTATGAACTAGACGCGGAATTTATTTCAGCCAACAACCACGAGAGGTAATATGTCTTACTAGATGACCACCAGTACCAGAGGTGTCAGCAGCTGATCACCATGACGGCTCATACCCATTTACTGTGCCCACAGTTGAGCCCGATAATTACGGCTATTGGCTTAAACCTGTTTCGCAGTTTCAATGTCAAGACTAAGGCTTGTAAGGAGAAAGTCATCCCGAAATGGAGCTCTCTAACGCGAATGATGACCAGAAATCACTGGCTGTTTGTGATGGCCGAAAAAACAAAGCTGGAGGTCAACTGCCACAATTCACCGACCAAAATAGGAGAGCTCTCATCGATAGGAGTATTGGACATAAAGGAACGCTGTCATCTGCAGATTGGAGATGTACTTATAACCCCCGATGACGACGCTCACCGAAATGTAACTCTCTTTCAGCGCGCACCTTCAGAATTACCTAAATGGGAAACCTTAATGACACCAACAGGTCCAAGGAATCGCGAACATCCACAGGGACAAACAGGAAAACTACAACTTCTAGCGGCAGGTAATATCAATCAAGCATGGAAAGATCATGCTGAGAAGATAGCCAAGGTTCAGAGCGCCATCAAGACTGAAGAATTTCACAGGCAGCAGAATCATCCGCACCAGATCTATTTAGCAGCCACGTCTTTGACTGGGCTGATAAGCATCGTCAGCTTGACTTTAGTAGCAGTAATGATGTTCCATGTAAGACGCTGGAAACGTCAGCAAGGACGAGTAAGTACTGGCAGATTATCGATACTACCTACTATCCAGACATCCATCAAACATCCAAGACCCACCGCAACAGAGCCGAACAAGGAAGGGACTGACAGGATAGAGTTAGTCATGCCAATAAGAATATATTCACAATTAATTCATTTTGATAAAATTGTAATGTAAACTTCATGTATATATGTCCCATGATATAGTAGTATATAAAGATTATAATGCTTCTGTTTATGTAGTTATGTATGCAGAAATGTCTTATGGTTTTACGTGAGCACCTGCTAGTTATAGCTTAATCTCACGGCACCATAATGCACGGATTAGTAGACAAGCGACAATCAACGCCCTCAAGAGTTTTGTATTTTATGGGAGTTAATGCTTTTTAGCTGCTCCATTTTTGTGAAGCTTATTTTTTAGCTGTTCCATTTTTGTGAATTGTGGGAGTTAACGCTTTTTAGCTGCTCCAGTCTTAGGCTAATTTTCTTTTCAGGTTAGAGTTATGTTAGAAAACCAAAAAAACGGAATAAATTGTTGTGATTGTGGTATATAGCATAAGATTGTTGTTGCGTGAGATTGGTTTTGGTTAGGTGGTCTGAGTTTTATTTAATGTATAGTGTGATAGTGTGGTATGTAAATGGAGTGGTTTTAGTAGTTCAGTAGATTAAGTAAGTAAAGTCTAATTTTTCGGAACGTACAGCGTATTAAGGGTTATAATTTTGGTCATTGGAAGTTTTCAAACGCTAGGTAAAAAATTTAAGGTATTCGCGGGTATTCGGGCGTTAAACGTGGAAGAGGATTCGGAAATATTGAATATTAGGAAAGAGCATTGTGAAACACCGTCGAAAATTCAAGGTTTTGCATTTATGGTTTTTAAGCAATTAGTTACAGTCTAGGAGAAGTGTTTGAGAGTGAAGGGTAAATTAGGTAATGACTATAGATGTCAGTGGGAAGAAGTAACGTTCTAACGAGGGAAGAATTGTTACGAGTTAAGGATCAGGAAAAGGAATTGGAAACAAGCACACAGGAATTGAAGGAGTGCCAGTTGAAGTTACAACGGTACGAACAGGATTTTCGGTATCTAGAAGAACATCTAACGGATGAATTGAAGAAAGTTTTTAGAAGAAATAAATGAGGCTACAATGAAAAGCACAAAGGGAGAAACCTTAGATTTGTTGATAACGTCTACCTTTGAAGTTATTGGTAGAATTGAGCAAGAAACAGATCAAGCGTTTGAAGAGTGCAATCAAGAAAACAGGGCTTTAAAAGGAACTAAAAACTATTTAGAAAGGGAATTGGAGGAGGCAGAAAAGACTGCCACTGAACTAGAGCAAGAATTAGGAGTCGCGCCATTATCACAAGAGGAGCGTCAAGTTCGAGGGATTTTTAAGAAGTGGTCACCCAAGAAATTAATATTCCACGAATGGCAGCGAGAAGGAGGAGCAAGTACTTCAGGGCAAGAAGAAATTTTGAAAGCTAAAAAGCAGACCTTAGCAAAGACGAGTGAAGACCAAGTGCCGAAAGATAACACGAGGAATTCAGAAAAACTAGCAAGGAAAACCATGGCCGATGTGTATGATAAAGTCATGGGGTGTCCAGATACATACCAATGTTTTCCGGAGAAAGAACGCCAAAACTATCGAAGGAAGTTCACCGTTTCTTGAGCTTTCAGGAACGTAACAGGAGCCGAAAAAGTTAAACATATAACCTTGCAGGGTTATAATGTCGAAGAGAAAAGACTGTCCAGTAGGGAAGCAGTTCGGACAGTTTCAGCGGAACTTCTAAGAGAGCGAATGACTAATCGAATTGTAAACCTGAGAGAGGTGATATATAAAGCTCGAGCTACCTCTGAGAGTATAACCAAGTATTTTAGAGTCGAAAAACAGGTAAAGACTCAAAAGGGTATCAAGAATAAATCACGTGGAAGCCCGGAAAGAGGAAATACGTTGGCGCCGGCTTTTTGCATGGAGGCGAAGCAGGAAAGTCCTCTCTATACAGAGGAGATTTTGGTAAGGTTGCCAGAAGGAATGTGGGGGCAAAAGCAAATTCGGAAAGTAATGGTTGATGGGAATGGGTCAGATTATCCTCGCATGGAAATCGAACCAGCTATTTCCGAAACTGCAGCCTTTGCGGAGGCGCGAATATGCGAAAAAGCTTCAATTCCTAAACAGGGCAATATAACCAAACCCCTCCCTAGCTCGAGAAATGGCAGGGAGTCCATAGTACAGCTGAAACCAAGAACGGAGCAATTGGTAAGAATCTGTGTCGAGAGCGAAGATGAGCTGGTGTGCGTGGCGGAAGAGATTATCTCAGGTGTGTACTCAGGTGTGTACTGTGATAACGCCATAATCAGGCCGGAGAATGGACAGGCGTTTGTGGGTATTGTCAACGCTAGAACTGAGCCGGTTGAGATAACGAACTTTCAACCCAAGCTTGAGAGGTTGGATAGGTATTCAGTGCAGCCATTGAGAGATAAGATAAAGGCGGTAAGTCGTTCTCAGCAAAGACTCGAATTACTGAAACAAACACTAGTACTGTCGGAAGATTTAAATTGCGAAGAAAGAGAAGTGGTGTCTGAAATTTGCAGTGAATATAATGACATTTTTTACTTTCCAGGTGACAAGTCAACATAAACTCCAACTAGGACTTTTAAGCTTCCATTACTGTCGAATATAGGGCCCATACACAGGAAACAATATCGTCTGCCGGAGTCTCACCGAGAAGAATGTCAGAAGCAACTAGAAAAGCTCCTAGAAGATGACATTATAGAGCATAGTGACAGCCCTTTTAATTTTCCGGTATTATTAATACCAAAAAAAGGAAAGGATGAAGCAGCAAATCGGAAGTATAGGTTATGTGTAGATTTTCGGGAGTTAAATAAAGTCTGCGTTCCCTTTTCGTATCCTCTGCCACGGATTGAGGACATCTTAGATCAATTAGGTCACTCTAGATATTTCTTTACTTTGGATTTAGCTAATGCTTATCACCAGGTGTTAATCGACCCAGCGGACAGGGAAAAGACGGCTTTTAGTACGAACTTCAGCCACTTCCAATATAAACGATTACAGTTTGGATTGAAAACCGCACCTCCATTTTTCCAGTTTCTATTATATTAACAGGGCTTCAAGGTATCAAATGCTTTGTATACTTAGATGATGTGGTAATTTTCGCGAAGAATCTGGGCGAGCATAATAGAAAGCTAAGGGAGGTATTTCAGCGTTTTAGAGAAAATAATTTAAAGCTACAACCCGCGAAGTGCCAGTTTGTACAGAAGAATGTAGTATACTTAGGGCATGTGTGTTCAGAGAAAGGAGTAACTCCGGACCAACGGTTAGTGGAGGCAGTTCAGAACTATCCTCGACGTAAAACGGTTCGGCAGGTGCAATCGTTTCTGGGAAATTCTATGTGGGGTCAGTATGTGAGGAATCTTTTAAAACCATTAAAGAGTCGCTCACTTTCTCTCCCGTGCTAGGTTATCCAGACTTCAATAAGGAATTCACGCTTATCACAGATGCTAGCGGAGAATCATTACGTGCCGTATTAGAACAGGATGGGAGGGCTATCAGTTATGCCATCCGCACGCTTAATCCTGCTGAGGGGAATTACTCCACCACGGAACGGAAAATGCTTGCTATTGTTTGGGCGGTACGAAACTATAAATGTTACCTTCTGGGCAGGCATTTTAAAATTAAAACAGATCATCAGCCGCTCCGAGGGATTATTAAGGTAAGGGACACTACATCACGCATGGTACGATTCCATCAGAAATTATCTGAGTACGATTTCGAGATTATCTACCAGAAGGGAAAGGAGAACGGTAATGCGGATGCCCCGAGCAGGATACCCCAGCCAGCGGAAGGCACCTGCCAAGAGCAGGATTCTCGCTGTCTTGCGGTTATACGAGCACAAGCCTAGAAGCAGGGAGCAGAGGCTGAAGAGAAAAAAAACCCAAATTCCGAGAGTGAATGGGAAGATATTGAGGAGGCCAAGAGAATGGTAGAAAGAGCATTACACAGTCCAACACCCCAACATGTGACTGACCCGGAGGATATTCAGGTAATATTGAAGGATTGTCATGATTCCCGATTTGGAGGACATTTCGGCGGAAACAAAACATTAAACAGGGTGAAACGCTTCTATCGCTGGAAGGGAATGAAGAATGATATAGCGAAATATATTCGCAAATGTAGGCAATGTCAAAGAAATAAGCATTCTAGAGCCATTAAAATGTGCATTGGTCATAACAGAAGTGTCGGAAAAGCCGTTCGATAAGGTATACGTTGACCTCGTGGGGTCATTACCTACAAGCCATAATGGCAACAAATATATACTGTCTATGATGGATGACCTGACGCGATTGGTGGATTTCGTGGTGGTATCCAATCAGGAAGCCAACACGGTAGCCCGAGCACTATTTCACCAAATACTGAGCCGATATACGATTCCCAAGCAATCAGTGACTGACCAAGGGAGTAATTTTACGGGTAAAGTCATGAAATCTTTATGAAAATTGTTAAATTGTCAAACGCAGTAGAGCGACAACATTCAACCTTAGCTAACTATCTAAGGAGTTTTGTGGATGCGGAGCCCAGGAACTGGGATGAATTGCTAAGAACTGCGGCACACGCGTACAATATCAGCGTACATACGGGCACTAAGCTTACGCCCATGGAGACTCTGTTTGGGTTTGTGTCAGAAATCCCCAGCAATTTGATGCGTAACCAGAACCACTTTATAACGCCGATAGATATCATTCTGTGCTGCGATTCAAGTTACAGAAGTCTTTTGAATTAGCACGGAATAATTTACGGCAAAATAAGGAGAAGGCGAAAAAGTACTACGATAAGTCGTCTAGAGGTCAACTTTTTTATGTGGGAGATAAGGTTCTGGTTAGGGACTTAGCTAGGGTGCGGAAATTGTCAGCTATTTTTAAGGGACCCTACGAAGTCATATACATACACAACCCTGAAAACCTAACAATACTCCAAGGGCGGAAGTTGAAGCGAATTCATGTTAATAGGCTGAAGAAGTTTGAACAATGATTGATTCACAGTTCGGACGTGTAGTTACATAGATACTCGTCTTTTCGAATTTCCCAATCACCAACTTCACGCGTAAAGTTCTTTGCAAACTATTCAGACCTTACATTTTTCTGCCACGTCAATGTACTAATCATTTTTGCATTACAAAAAAAAAAAAAATACTAAAACTAAAAGAAGGACTCAGAAACCGCGGGCCGAGGAAGAGGCTTACTGGAAAGATAGAAAGAAAGAAAGATAAACTTTTCATTTCTGTGGAAAGGGTAAGATAAAAAGGTAAAAAAAAAGAAAGAAATAAAAGAAAGACAGAAAGAAGTTAATAAAGAGTATAGGTAAAAAAAATAGAAAATTTAAAAGAAGAATAGAATGAAGATAATAAAGAGTATAGGTTAAAAAGAAGAAAAAATAAATAAATAGATAAATAAATAAAAGGGAAAAAAATTGAGAAGCAAATAAGTGTTTTAAATCTACTATAAGTATAGGAAAGTTGCCCGTTTAAAATAGGTTAGTTAAGTATACGAAAGTGCAACAGAATGAAGGCGATCGCGATAGTACTGCTAGTCTTGGTAGTAGGATCTGCGATAGGCGTAGAACAGAGCGGCTATAGTATTAAGGAAATAGCAGAGTCTGGAGTCCTTTTCGAATACGTGGGAAAGACGCACTTCTACACCCGGCATTGGACTATCCTGTCTACGCTGCAGATGCCAGATGTATCAGAAGAGTTGAAGTTCGCCGTCAATTGCAGCAGCCTGGTGGCAGGTCTTTGTACCGAAATTATACATACTGGAGTAAGAGCAAGATATAAGGTAGAAGTGAGGGAAATTGACGGTTGGGTCAGTCAAATTAAGCAGCAGGAGGAGGAATTATTACATCACACCCATAATGGAGCTTCGATGGGGTAGGTGCCGTATCCAAAACACTTTTTGGAACGATGGATCATGAGGATTCCATAAAAATCTACGCTGCACTTGATGATCTCAATGAGAAAGAGAATCGTACCTTCAGCCTTCTAGAAGACCAAATTACCCTTGTGAAGTCAACGTTCGACCTGTTTAATTCATCACGAGTAAGGGCAGAGGCGGAGCGAGAGCAAATTCGGACCCGGATCTCTGGCATTATCACCGCGCAACGGAACACTGATGGAGAACTAGCAGTATTGCAGCGCAGAGTTGAATTAAATGAGGTTCTGACCCTTCTGACCCTCCAGCTACGCGAGATAAGTGACACGTTGAACACCATTTCGAACATTATGGTCTCGCTGAGCGTCGGGAAGTTATATCCTCTAATAGTCCACGCTCGGGAATTGACTGAGATTATGAGGAATGCCACCAAGGAACTGGACCTAAACGAGGAGTTTCCGGATTTCCAGTTATTAGCTAAGATTGCTAAAGTGAAGGCCATCTTGACTAACCAACGCATCCTGGTCAGAGTAGACATTCCCCAACCCCAGAAAACTTCGTTCGACACCCACAAGATCTACATCATACCAGCAGTAGTAGATGAATCTGGCTACCATATGTATGAACTAGACACGGAATTTATTTCAGCCAACAACCACGAGAGGCAATATGTCTTACTAGATGACCACCAGTACCAGAGGTGTCAGCAGCTGATCACCATGACGGCTCATACCCATTTACTGTGCCCACAGTTGAGCCCGATAATTACGGCTATTGGCTTAAACCTGTTTCGCAGTTTCAATGTCAAGACTAAGGCTTGTAAGGAGAAAGTCATCCCGAAATGGAGCTCTCTAGCGCGAATGATGACCAGAAATCACTGGCTGTTTGTGATGGCCGAAAAAACAAAGCTGGAGGTCAACTGCCACAATTCACCGACCAAAATAGGAGAGCTCTCATCGATAGGAGTATTGGACATAAAGGAACGCTGTCATCTGCAGATTGGAGATGTACTTATAACCCCCGATGACGACGCTCACCGAAATGTAACTCTCTTTCAGCGCGCACCTTCAGAATTACCTAAATGGGAAACCTTAATGACACCAACAGGTCCAAGGAATCGCGAACATCCACAGGGACAAACAGGAAAACTACAACTTCTAGCGGCAGGTAATATCAATCAAGCATGGAAAGATCATGCTGAGAAGATAGCCAAGGTTCAGAGCGCCATCAAGACTGAAGAAGTTCACAGGCAGCAGAATCATCCGCACCAGATCTATTTAGCAGCCACGTCTTTGACTGGGCTGATAAGATTCGTCAGCTTGACTTTAGTAGCAGTAATGATGTTCCATGTAAGACGCTGGAAACGACAGCAAGGACGAGTACTGGCAGAGTATCGATACCACCTACTATCCAGACATCCATTAAACATC
The DNA here is from genome assembly GCA_963924295.1 of Dioctria rufipes. Taxonomy (NCBI): domain Eukaryota; kingdom Metazoa; phylum Arthropoda; class Insecta; order Diptera; family Asilidae; genus Dioctria; species Dioctria rufipes. The sequence continues at coordinate 112,291,970 of OZ002740.1, forward strand.
CAAGACCCACCTCAACAGAGCCGAACAAGGAAGGGACTGACAGGATAGAGTTAGTCATGCCAATAAGAATATTTTCACAATTAATTCATTTTGATAAAATTGTAATGTAAACTTCATGTATATATGTCCCATGATATAGTAGTTTATAAAGATTATAATGCTTCTGTTTATGTAGTTATGTATGCAGAAATGTCTTATGGTTTTACGTGAGCACCTGCTAGTTATAGCTTAATCTCACGGCACCATAATGCACGGATTAGTAGACAAGCGACAATCAACGCCCTCAAGAGGTAGAATATATTATATTCTGTCTCAAGAGTACCAGTTTATGTCAGTGCATGCTTGACATTGGACTTACTGGTCGAAGCGAGACCTATCTAAAATTTCTTCTGATCTGTGGGTCACGGCACCCGGTTGATTTAGCGCAACTCCACGCCGAAGGCCAATCCTCTAAGCATACAATAACAAGCGACCATCATGCAGACTCAGACAATTTCTCTCTGCCCGCATATGGGCTACCACAACCACTACGATGCTCCCACAAGGGGGCCTTCCCAATGATGAGGCAAATATTGCTACTAAACGCAGCTCTATTTGGGGCTCCTCATTCCCGTAGTACCAAGTTAGCCAATGTCGGGCCGCCCATTTGGTATGGCTTTCGTAAAGCATGATCAACGGACCATGAATACTCCCAGTTTCATATCTTCATGCAAGATATACTTTTTTAAACGGTACTGGTAACTCCGTTCGGGCCTAGATCTTATTTGCAACGTCTAAAAGAATTATACTTGGCCTATACAGGTAATACAATCCTTATGGCGCTGTCAGGGGGACCACGTGAAGGTTAAGATGTGCCGAATTCAATCTGGAGTGGCTTCGAGATTCACCATGTGGATCTTATAGCTGTCCATGCATACTAACCATATAAGCACTACTAACATACATACCTGATTTCCGTTTTCTATCAACTTATTCATACACCAATTAAGACATCCATTCGCCCCTGGGCAAGGCTATGTCTGTCTTTCTCTTCTCACATCCTATGTCTGAGATTTTATTGTTCTGACTTACATGAGTACATAACTTCGATTGCATCTTTGGCCATCCGCCTAGCATCTACTACAGTACCCACACAGCCAAAAATCTCAAAATTATTATATCGCAGAAGCATGTGCCTATTTATAAATAGTATCCTCCTTGTGGGCTAAACTCACAATGCGTGCACATCACTCCAAATATAATGATTTCATGCATTATACCGTTCCACATTCTCGCACTATCTTTCAGAAGGATATGCCAATGCTCAAAACTTCCTTAAAATGATACCACCATAACAACAAACCAACAAAATTCATCTATCAAGTATGCATGCTTTCCTCTTATACAGCTTTCACCTTGTTCAGCATTGCGCTTCACAGACTACTTCCCCCCCCCCCCCCCCCCCCCAGTTATGTATGCAGTACGATTAGGTAAAATTATGTAAAAAAAAAAAACTAAGTTTTATATATTTATATGGATAATAGAATTGATAATAACGTAGAATTAGCCATAGGAAATTAATTGTTGGCATTATAATTACACTTGTCTTCTGTTTAAGGTATAAACTATTAGTATTATGATTATATAAGAAAGAAATTAAAAAAAAAATATGTATTGAAGTATGAGAAGAAAATAAAAAAGTGATTGAAGGCGAAAATAAAATGAAAAGAGAAATTATATGTGAAAAAAAAGATGCAAAATGACGTAAAAGAATGTAAACCGAACCATAGTTATAACAATTGTTGAGATGTTAGGGAACTGAGCACCCCGATCTGATTCCTCTTGGGAATCAGTTTTTCTCAGGGGGGAGGAATGTCGTGACCCAATATTCAATTGGTGAAATTGTGACATCATGACTCAAGCTAGCAGCAGGTGTACAGGTAATTAAACGATTTGCAATAACTAAGCATTTCACTTCGCACAGTGAAACTGTCACATTCACTGCTGTATGTAACTGGGCATTGAGTCATGGTTAAGTAATTCACTTTGCATAGTGAAATACTCAGCTGGGCTCATTGTTTGTTTACATGCAGTATTGCGGGCTCCCGCTGTCGGCAGTGATTAAAATAATACTTTGTAATTATGACTGCAAGGTATTGCGCTGGTCATTGGGTCAAAGTCGCTTCCGCCTGGTTGAGTGGAGGTGAGCACGGTCGATAGATCGAGTTGCGTAGTTAGAATTTCGTTTTATTAAAGATAGCGGTTCGGTATCAGTTTAGTTAGTTGTAATTCGAGAGTATAATCAGAAGTATCGATCACGGCTGATACTCCATTTAATTTATATCGTAACAGAATTTAACTTAATTAAAGAAATAAAGTTTGTTTTACAATTGAATTACGCGAATGTTTTTACTGGATTGCTTTGGGGCACGGCAAATTGGCGCAGCCAGATAAAGAGTAGGTAAGTGTTATTTTTTTTTCTTCAGTGAAATAATTTATTTTTCTTTTCATTTTTATTTTTTTTTATTTTTGGGAGTAAATCTTATTAGCTGCACCATATTTTTGTGAATTGTGGGAGTTATGCTTTTTTAGCTGGTCCATTTTTTTTTGTACTTTAGGGGATTTAATGCTTTTTAGCTGCTCCATTTTTGTGAAGTGTGGAAGTAACGTTTTTTTTAGCTGCTCCATTTTTTTTAAAGTTTTATGGGAGTTAATGCATTTTAGCTGCTCCATTTTTGTGAAGTGTGGGAGTAAAGCTTTTTTTAGCTGCTCCATAGTTTTGTATTTTATGGGAGTTAATGCTTTTTAGCTGCTCCATTTTTGTGAAGCTTTTGTTTTAGCTGTTCCATTTTTGTGAATTGTGGGAGTTAACGCTTTTTAGCTGCTCCAGTCTTAGGCTAATTTTCTTTTCAGGTTAGAGTTATGTTAGAAAACCAAAAAAACGGAATAAATTGTTGTGATTGTGGTATATAGCATAAGATTGTTGTTGCGTGAGATTGGTTTTGGTTAGGTGGTCTGAGTTTTATTTAATGTATAGTGTGATAGTGTGGTATGTAAATGGAGTGGTTTTAGTAGTTCAGTAGATTAAGTAAGTAAAGTCTAATTTTTCGGAATGTACGGCGTATTAAGGGTTATAATTTTGCTCATTGGAAGTTTTCAAACGCTAGGTAAAAAATTTAAGGTATTCGCGGGTATTCGGGCGTTAAACGTGGAAGAGGGTTCGGAAATATTGAATATTAGGAAAGAGCTTTGTGAAACACCGTCGAAAATTCAAGCTTTTGCGTTTAAGGTTTTTAAGCAATTAGTTACAGTCTAGGAGAAGTGTTTGAGAGTGAAGGGTAAATTAGGTAATGACTATAGATGTCAGTGGGAAGAAGTAACGTTCTAACGAGGGAAGAATTGTTACGAGTTAAGGATCAGGAAAAGGAATTGGAAACCAGCACACAGGAATTGAAGGAGTGCCAGTTGAAGTTACAACGGTACGAACAGGATTTTCGGTATCTAGAAGAACATCTAACGGATGAATTGAAGAAACGATTGCCGAGTGAGGACGTTAATAAGTTTTTAGAAGAAATAAATGAGGCTACAATGAAAAGCACAAAGGGAGAAACCTTAGATTTGTTGATAACGTCTACCTTTGAAGTTATTGGTAGAATTGAGCAAGAAACAGATCAAGCGTTTGAGGAGTGCAATCAAGAAAACAGGGCTTTAAAAGGAACTAAAAAGTATTTAGAAAGGGAATTGGAGGAGGCAGAAAAGACTGCCACTGAACTAGAGCAAGAATTAGGAGTCGCGCCATTATCACAAGAGGAGCGTCAAGTTCGAGGGATTTTTAAGAAGTGGTCACCCAAGAAATTAATATTCCACGAACGGCAGCGAGAAGGAGGAGCAAGTACTTCAGGGCAAGAAGAAATTTTGAAAGCTAAAAAGCAGACCTTAGCAAAGACGAGTGAAGACCAAGTGCCGAAAGATAACACGAGGAATTCAGAAAAACTAGCAAGGAAAACCATGGCCGATGTGTATGATAAAGTCATGGGGTGTCCAGATACATACCAATGTTTTCCGGAGAAAGAACGCCAAAACTATCGAAGGAAGTTCACCGTTTCTTGAGCTTTCAGGAACGTAACAGGAGCCGAAAAAGTTAAACATATAACCTTGCAGGGTTATAATGTCGAAGAGAAAAGACTGTCCAGTAGGGAAGCAGTTCGGACAGTTTCAGCGGAACTTCTAAGAGAGCGAATGACTAATCGAATTGTAGGAAAGTCCTCTCTATACAGAGGAGATTTTGGTAAGGTTGCCAGAAGGAATGTGGGGGCAAAAGCAAATTCGGAAAGTAATGGTTGATGGGAATGGGTCAGATTATCCTCGCATGGAAATCGAACCAGTTATTTCCGAAACTGCAGCCTTTGCGGAGGCGCGAATATGCGAAAAAGCTTCAATTCCTAAACAGGGCAATATAACCAAACCCCTCCCTAGCTCGAGAAATGGCAGGGAGTCCATAGTACAGCTGAAACCAAGAACGGAGCAATTGGTAAGAATCTGTGTCGAGAGCGAAGATGAGCTGGTGTGCGTGGCGGAAGAGATTATCTCAGGTGTGTACTCAGGTGTGTACTGTGATAACGCCATAATCAGGCCGGAGAATGGACAGGCGTTTGTGGGTATTGTCAACGCTAGAACTGAGCCGGTTGAGATAACGAACTTTCAACCCAAGCTTGAGAGGTTGGATAGGTATTCAGTGCAGCCATTGAGAGATAAGATAAAGGCGGTAACTCGTTCTCAGCAAAGACTCGAATTACTGAAACAAACACTAGTACTGTCGGAAGATTTAAATTGCGAAGAAAGAGAAGTGGTGTCTGAAATTTGCAGTGAATATAATGACATTTTTTACTTTCCAGGTGACAAGTCAACATAAACTCCAACTAGGACTTTTAAGCTTCCATTACTGTCGAATATAGGGCCCATACACAGGAAACAATATCGTCTGCCGGAGTCTCACCGAGAAGAATGTCAGAAGCAACTAGAAAAGCTCCTAGAAGATGACATTATAGAGCATAGTGACAGCCCTTTTAATTTTCCGGTATTATTAATACCAAAAAAAGGAAAGGATGAAGCAGCAAATCGGAAGTATAGGATATGTGTAGATTTTCGGGAGTTAAATAAAGTCTGCGTTCCCTTTTCGTATCCTCTGCCACGGATTGAGGACATCTTAGATCAATTAGGTCACTCTAGATATTTCTTTACTTTGGATTTAGCTAATGCTTATCACCAGGTGTTAATCGACCCAGCGGACAGGGAAAAGACGGCTTTTAGTACGAACTTCAGCCACTTCCAATATAAACGATTACAGTTTGGATTGAAAACCGCACCTCCATTTTTCCAGTTTCTATTATATTAACAGGGCTTCAAGGTATCAAATGCTTTGTATACTTAGATGATGTGGTAATTTTCGCGAAGAATCTGGGCGAGCATAATAGAAAGCTAAGGGAGGTATTTCAGCGTTTTAGAGAAAATAATTTAAAGCTACAACCCGCGAAGTGCCAGTTTGTACAGAAGAATGTAGTATACTTAGGGCATGTGTGTTCAGAGAAAGGAGTAACTCCGGACCAACGGTTAGTGGAGGCAGTTCAGAACTATCCTCGACGTAAAACGGTTCGGCAGGTGCAATCGTTTCTGGGAAATTCAATGTGGGGTCAGTATGTGAGGAATCTTTTAAAACCATTAAAGAGTCGCTCACTTGCTCTCCCGTGCTAGATTATCCAGACTTCAATAAGGAATTCACGCTTATCACAGATGCTAGCGGAGAATCATTACGTGCCGTATTAGAACAGGATGGGAGGGCTATCAGTTATGCCAGCCGCACGCTTAATCCTGCTGAAGGGAATTACTCCACCACGGAACGGAAAATGCTTGCTATTGTTTGGGCGGTACGAAACTATAAATGTTACCTTCTGGGCAGGCATTTTAAAATTAAAACAGATCATCAGCCGCTCCGAGGGATTATTAAGGTAAGGGACACTACATCACGCATGGTACGATTCCATCAGAAATTATCTGAGTACGATTTCGAGATTATCTACCAGAAGGGAAAGGAGAACGGTAATGCGGATGCCCCGAGCAGGATACCCCAGCCAGTGGAAGGCACCTGCCAAGAGAAGGATTCTCGCTGTCTTGCGGTTATACGAGCACAAGCCTAGAAGCAGGGAGCAGAGGCTGAAGAGAAAAAAAACCCAAATTGCGAGAGTGAATGGGAAGATATTGAGGAGGCCAAGAGAATGGTAGAAAGAGCATTACACAGTCCAACACCCCAACATGTGACTGACCCGGAGGATATTCAGGTAATATTGAAGGATTATCATGATTCCCGATTTGGAGGACATTTCGGCGGAAACAAAACATTAAACAGGGTGAAACGCTTCTATCGCTGGAAGGGAATGAAGAATGATATAGCGAAATATATTCGCAAATGTAGGCAATGTCAAAGAAATAAGCATTCTAGAGCCATTAAAATGTGCATTGGTCATAACAGAAGTGTCGGAAAAGCCGTTCGATAAGGTATACGTTGACCTCGTGGGGTCATTACCTACAAGCCATAATGGCAACAAATATATACTGTCTATGATGGATGACCTGACGCGATTGGTGGATTTCGTGGTGCTATCCGATCAGGAAGCCAACACGGTAGCCCGAGCACTATTTGACCAAATACTGAGCCGATATACGATTCCCAAGCAATCAGTGACTGACCAAGGGAGTAATTTTATGGGTAAAGTCATGAAATCTTTATGAAAATTGTTAAATTGTCAAACGCAGTAGAGCGACAACATTCAACCTTAGCTAACTATCTAAGGAGTTTTGTGGATGCGGAGCCCAGGAACTGGGATGAATTTCTAAGAACTGCGGCACACGCGTACAATATCAGCGTACATACGGGCACTAAGCTTACGCCCATGGAGACTCTGTTTGGGTTTGTGTCAGAAATCCCCAGCAATTTGATGCGTAACCAGAGCCACTTTATAACGCCGATAGATATCATTCTGTGCTGCGACTCAAGTTACAGAAGTCTTTTGAATTAGCACGGAATAATTTACGGCAAAATAAGGAGAAGGCGAAAAAGTACTACGATAAGTCGTCTAGAGGTCAACTTTTTTATGTGGGAGATAAGGTTCTGGTTAGGGACTTAGCTAGGGTGCGGAAATTGTCAGCTATTTTTAAGGGACCCTACGAAGTCATATACATACACAACCCTGAAAACCTAACAATACTCCAAGGGCGGAAGTTGAAGCGAATTCATGTTAATAGGCTGAAGAAGTTTGAACAATGATTGATTCACAGTTCGGACGTGTAGTTACATAGATACTGGTCTTTTCGAATTTCCCAATCACCAACTTCACGCGTAAAGTTCTTTGCAAACTATTCAGACCTTACATTTTTCTGCCACGTCAATGTACTAATCATTTTTGCATTCAAAAAAAAAAAAAAAATAATAAAACTAAAAGAAGGACTCAGAAACCGCGGGCCGAGGAAGAGGCTTACTGGAAAGATAGAAAGAAAGAAAGATAAACTTTTCATTTCTGTGGAAAGGGTAAGATAAAAAGGTAAAAAAAAAAGAAAGAAATAAAAGAAAGACAGAAAGAAGTTAATAAAGAGTATAGGTAAAACAAATAGAAAATTTAAAAGAAGAATAGAATGAAGATAATAAAGAGTATAGGTTAAAAAGAAGAAAAAATAAATAAATAGATAAATAAATAAAAGGGAAAAAAATTGAGAAGCAAATAAGTGTTTTAAATCTACTATAAGTATAGGAAAGTTGCCCGTTTAAAATAGGTTAGTTAAGTATACGAAAGTGCAACAGAATGAAGGCGATCGCGATAGTACTGCTAGTCTTGGTAGTAGGATCTGCGATAGGCGTAGAACAGAGCGGCTATAGTATTAAGGAAATAGCAGAGTCTGGAGTCCTTTTCGAATACGTGGGAAAGACGCACTTCTACACCCGGCATTGGACTATCCTGTCTACGCTGCAGATGCCAGATGTATCAGAAGAGTTGAAGTTCGCCGTCAATTGCAGCAGCCTGGTGGCAGGTCTTTGTACCGAAATTATACATACTGGAGTAAGAGCAAGATATAAGGTAGCAGTGAGGGAAAATGACGGTTGGGTCAGTCAAATTAAGCAGCAGGAGGAGGAATTATTACATCACACCCATAATGGAGCTTCGATGGGGTAGGTGCCGTATCCAAAACACTTTTTGGAACGATGGATCATGAGGATTCCATAAAAATCTACGCTGCACTTGATGATCTCAATGAGAAAGAGAATCGTACCTTCAGCCTTCTAGAAGACCAGATTACCCTTGTGAAGTCAACGTTCGACCTGTTTAATTCATCACGAGTAATGGCAGAGGCGGAGCGAGAGCAAATTCGGACCCGGATCTCTGGCATTATCACCGCGCAACGGAACACTGATGGAGAACTAGCAGTATTGCAGCGCAGAGTTGAATTAAATGAGGTTCTGACCCTTCTGACCCTCCAGCTACGCGAGATAAGTGACACGTTGAACACCATTTCGAACATTATGGTCTCGCTGAGCGTCGGGAAGTTATATCCTCTAATAGTCCACGCTCGGGAATTGACTGAGATTATGAGGAATGTCACCAAGGAACTGGACCTAAACGAGGAGTTTCCGGATTTCCAGTTATTAGCTAAGATTGCTAAAGTGAAGGCCATCTTGACTAACCAACGCATCCTGGTCAGAGTAGATATTCCCCAACCCCAGAAAACTTCGTTCGACACCCACAAGATCTACATCATACCAGCAGTAGTAGATGAAGCCGGCTACCATATGTATGAACTAGACGCGGAATTTATTTCAGCCAACAACCACGAGAGGCAATATGTCTTACTAGATGACCACCAGTACCAGAGGTGTCAGCAGCTGATCACCATGACGGCTCATACCCATTTACTGTGCCCACAGTTGAGCCCGATAATTACGGCTATTGGCTTAAACCTGTTTCGCAGTTTCAATGTCAAGACTAAGGCTTGTAAGGAGAAAGTCATTCCGAAATGGAGCTCTCTAACGCGAATGATGACCAGAAATCACTGGCTGTTTGTGATGGCCGAAAAAACAAAGCTGGAGGTCAACTGCCACAATTCACCGACCAAAATAGGAGAGCTCTCATCGATAGGAGTATTGGACATAAAGGAACGCTGTCATCTGCAGATTGGAGATCTACTTATAACCCCCGATGACGACGCTCACCGAAATGTAACTCTCTTTCAGCGCGCACCTTCAGAATTACCTAAATGGGAAACCTTAATGACACCAACAGGTCCAAGGAATCGCGAACATCCACAGGGACAAATAGGAAAACTACAACTTCTAGCGGCAGGTAATATCAATCAAGCATGGAAAGATCATGCTGAGAAGATAGCCAAGGTTCAGAGCGCCATCAAGACTGAAGAAGTTCACAGGCAGCAGAATCATCCGCACCAGATCTATTTAGCAGCCACGTCTTTGACTGGGCTGATAAGATTCGTCAGCTTGACTTTAGTAGCAGTAATGATGTTCCATGTAAGACGCTGGAAACGACAGCAAGGACGAGTACTGGCAGAGTATCGATACCACCTACTATCCAGACATCCATTAAACATCCAAGACCCACCTCAACAGAGCCGAACAAGGAAGGGACTGACAGGATAGAGTTAGTCATGCCAATAAGAATATTTTCACAATTAATTCATTTTGATAAAATTGTAATGTAAACTTCATGTATATATGTCCCATGATATAGTAGTATATAAAGATTATAATGCTTCTGTTTATGTAGTTATGTATGCAGAAATGTCTTATGGTTTTACGTGAGCACCTGCTAGTTATAGCTTAATCTCACGGCACCATAATGCACGGATTAGTAGACAAGCGACAATCAACGCCCTCAAGAGGTAGAATATATTATATTCTGTCTCAAGAGTACCAGTTTATGTCAGTGCATGCTTGACATTGGACTTACTGGTCGAAGCGAGACCTATCTAAAATCTCTTCCGATCTGTGGGTCACGGCACCCGGTTGATTTAGCGCAACTCCACGCCGAAGGCCAATCCTCTAAGCATACAATAACAAGCGACCATCATGCAGACTCAGACAATTTCTCTCTGCCCGCATATGGGCTACCACAACCACTACGATGCTCCCACAAGGGGGCCTTCCCAATGATGAGGCAAATATTGCTACTAAATGCAGCTCTATTTGGGGCTCCTCATTCCCGTAGTACCAAGTTAGCCAATGTCGGGCCGCCCATTTGGTATGGCTTTCGTAAAGCATGATCAACGGACCATGAATACTCCCAGTTTCATATCTTCATGCAAGATATACTTTTTTAAACGGTACTGGTAACTCCGTTCGGGCCTAGATCTTATTTGCAACGTCTAAAAGAATTATACTTGGCCTATACAGGTAATACAATCCTTATAGCGCTGTCAGGGGGACCACGTGAAGGTTAAGATGTGCCCAATTCAGTCTGGAGTGGCTTCGAGATTCACCATGTGGATCTTATAGCTGTCCATGCATACTAACCATATAAGCACTACTAACATACATACCTGATTTCCGTTTTCTATCAACTTATTCATACACCAATTAAGACATCCATTCGCCCCTGGGCAAGGCTATGTCTGTCTTTCTCTTCTCACATCCTATGTCTGAGATTTTATTGTTCTGACTTACATGAGTACATAACTTCGATTGCATCTTTGGCCATCCGCCTAGCATCTACTACAGTACCCACACAGCCAAAAATCTCAAAATTATTATATCGCAGAAGCATGTGCCTATTTATAAATAGTATCCTCCTTGTGGGCTAACTCACAATGCGTGCACATCACTCCAAATATAATGATTTCATGTATTATACCGTTCCACATTCTCGCACTATCTTTCAGAAGGATATGCCAATGCTCAAAACTTCCTTAAAATGATACCACCATAACAACAAACCAACAAAATTCATCTATCAAGTATGCATGCTTTCCTCTTATACAGCTTTCACCTTGTTCAGCATTGCGCTTCACAGACTACTTTCCCCCCCCCCCCCCCCCCCAGTTATGTATGCAGTATGATTAGGTAAAATTATGTAAAAAAAAAAACTAAGTTTTATATATTTATATGGATAATAGAATTGATAATAACGTAGAATTAGCCATAGGAAATTAATTGTTGGCATTATAATTACACTTGTCTTCTGTTTAAGGTATAAACTATTAGTATTATGATTATATAAGAAAGAAAGAAAAAAAAAATATGTATTGAAGTATGAGAAGAAAATAAAAAAGTGATTGAAGGTGAAAATAAAATGAAAAGAGAAATTATATGTGAAAAAAAAGATGCAAAATGACGTAAAAGAATGTAAACCGAACCATAGTTATAACAATTGTTGAGATGTTAGGGAATATTGAACTTTAGTTTTTGTATAAATTAGTTAAGTTAGATATTGTAACCTAACTGAGCACCCCGATCTGATTCCTCTTGGGAATCAGTTTTTCTCAGGGGGGAGGAATGTCGTGACCCAATATTCAATTGGTGAAATTGTGACATCATGACTCAAGCTAGCAGCAGGTGTACAGGTAATTAAACGATTTGCAATAACTAAGCATTTCACTTCGCACAGTGAAACTGTCACATTCACTGCTGTATGTAACTGGGCATTGAGTCATGGTTAAGTAATTCACTTTGCATAGTGAAATACTCAGCTGGGCTCATTGTTTGTTTACATGCAGTATTGCGGGCTCCCGCTGTCGGCAGTGATTAACATAATACTTTGTAATTATGACTGCAAGGTATTGCGCTGGTCATTGGGTCAAAGTCGCTTCCGCCTGGTTGAGTGGAGGTGAGCACGGTCGTTTCGATAGATCGAGTTGCGTAGTTAGAATTTCGTTTTATTAAAGATAGCGGTTCGGTATCAGTTTAGTTAGTTGTAATTCGAGAGTATAATCAGAAGTATCGATCACGGCTGATACTCCATTTAATTTATATCGTAACAGAATTTAACTTAATTAAAGAAATAAAGTTTGTTTTACAATTGAATTACGCGAATGTTTTTACTGGATTGCTTTGGGGCACGACAAATTGGCTCAGCCAGATAAAGAGTAGGTAAGTGTTATTTTTTTTCTTCAGTGAAATAATTTATTTTTCTTTTCATTTTTATTTTTTTTTATTTTTGGGAGTAAATCTTATTAGCTGCACCATATTTTTGTGAATTGTGGGAGTTTTATGGGAGTTAATGCTTTTTAGCTGCTCCATTTTTGTGAAGTGTGGGAGTAAAGCTTTTTTTAGCTGCTCCATAGTTTTGTATTTTATGGGAGTTAATGCTTTTTAGCTGCTCCATTTTTGTGAAGCTTTTTTTTTTGCTGTTCCATTTTTGTGAATTATGGGAGTTAACGCTTTTTAGCTGCTCCAGTCTTAGGCTAATTTTCTTTTCAGGTTAGAGTTATGTTAGAAAACCAAAAAAACGGAATAAATTGTTGTGATTGTGGTATATAGCATAAGATTGTTGTTGCGTGAGATTGGTTTTGGTTAGGTGGTCTGAGTTTTATTTAATGTATAGTGTGATAGTGTGGTATGTAAATGGAGTGGTTTTAGTAGTTCAGTAGATTAAGTAAGTAAAGTCTAATTTTTCGGAATGTACGGCGTATTAAGGGTTATAATTTTGGTCATTGGAAGTTTTCAAACGCTAGGTAAAAAATTTAAGGTATTCGCGGGTATTCGGGCGTTAAACGTGGAAGAGGGTTCGGAAATATTGAATATTAGGAATGAGCTTTGTGAAACACCGTCGAAAATTCAAGCTTTTGCGTTTAAGGTTTTTAAGCAATTAGTTACAGTCTAGGAGAAGTGTTTGAGAGTGAAGGGTAAATTAGGTAATGACTATAGATGTCAGTGGGAAGAAGTAACGTTCTAACGAGGGAAGAATTGTTACGAGTTAAGGATCAGGAAAAGGAATTGGAAACCAACACACAGGAATTGAAGGAGTGCCAGTTGAAGTTACAACGGTACGAACAGGATTTTTGGTATCTAGAAGAACATCTAACGGATGAATTGAAGAAACGATTGCCGAGTGAGGACGTTAATAAGTTTTTAGAAAAAATAAATGAGGCTACAATGAAAAGCACAAAGGGAGAAACCTTAGATTTGTTGATAACGTCTACCTTTGAAGTTGTTGGTAGAATTGAGCAAGAAACAGATCAAGCGTTTGAGGAGTGCAATCAAGAAAACAGGGCTTTAAAAGGAACTAAAAAGTATTTAGAAAGGGAATTGGAGGAGGCAGAAAAGACTGCCACTGAAATAGAGCAAGAATTAGGAGTCGCGCCATTATCACAAGAGGAGCGTCAAGTTCGAGGGATTTTTAAGAAGTGGTCACCAAAGAAATTAATATTCCACGAACGGCAGCGAGAAGGAGGAGCAAGTACTTCAGGGCAAGAAGAAATTTTGAAAGCTAAAAAGCAGACCTTAGCAAAGACGAGTGAAGACCAAGTGCCGAAATATAACACGAGGAATTCAGAAAAACTAGCAAGGAAAACCATGGCCGATGTGTATGATAAAGTCATGGGGTGTCCAGATACATACCAATGTTTTCCGGAGAAAGAACGCCAAAACTATCGAAGGAAGTTCACCGTTTCTTGAGCTTTCAGGAACGTAACAGGAGCCGAAAAAGTTAAACATATAACCTTGCAGGGTTATAATGTCGAAGAGAAAAGACTGTCCAGTAGGGAAGCAGTTCGGACAGTTTCAGCGGAACTTCTAAGAGAGCGAATGACTAATCGAATTTTAAACCTGAGAGAGGTGATATATAAAGCTCGAGCTACCTCTGAGAGTATAACCAAGTATTTTAGAGTCGAAAAACAGGTAAAGACTCAAAAGGGTATCAAGAATAAATCACGTGGAAGCCCGGAAAGAGGAAATACGTTGGCGCCGGCTTTTTGCATGGAGGCGAAGCAGGAAAGTCCTCTCTATACAGAGGAGATTTTGGTAAGGTTGCCAGAAGGAATGTGGGGGCAAAAGCAAATTCGGAAAGTAATGGTTGATGGGAATGGGTCAGATTATCCTCGCATGGAAATCGAACCAGTTATTTCCGAAACTGCAGCCTTTGCGGAGGCGCGAATATGCGAAAAAGCTTCAATTCCTAAACAGGGCAATATAACCAAACCCCTCCCTAGCTCGAGAAATGGCAGGGAGTCCATAGTACAGCTGAAACCAAGAACGGAGCAATTGGTAAGAATCTGTGTCGAGAGCGAAGATGAGCTGGTGTGCGTGGCGGAAGAGATTATCTCAGGTGTGTACTCAGGTGTGTACTGTGATAACGCCATAATCGGGCCGGAGAATGGACAGGCGTTTGTGGGTATTGTCAACGCTAGAACTGAGCCAGTTGAGATAACGAACTTTCAACCCAAGCTTGAGAGGTTGGATAGGTATTCAGTGCAGCCATTGAGAGGTAAGATAAAGGCGGTAAGTCGTTCTCAGCAAAGACTCGAATTACTGAAACAAACAAACAAAGCTCCTAGAAGATGACATTATATAGCATAGTGACAGCCCTTTTAATTTTCCGGTATTATTAATACCAAAAAAAGGAAAGGATGAAGCAGGAAATCGGAAGTATAGGTTATGTGTAGATTTTCGGGAGTTAAATAAAGTCTGCGTTCCCTTTTCGTATCCTCTGCCACGGATTGAGGACATCTTAGATCAATTAGGTCACTCTAGATATTTCTTTACTTTGGATTTAGCTAATGCTTATCACCAGGTGTTAATCGACCCAGCGGACAGGGAAAAGACGGCTTTTAGTACGAACTTCAGCCACTTCCAATATAAACGATTACAGTTTGGATTGAAAACCGCACCTCCATTTTTCCAGTTTCTATTATATTAACAGGGCTTCAAGGTATCAAATGCTTTGTATACTTAGATGATGTGGTAATTTTCGCGAAGAATTTGGGCGAGCATAATAGAAAGCTAAGGGAGGTATTTCAGCGTTTTAGAGAAAATAATTTAAAGCTACAACCCGCGAAGTGCCAGTTTGTACAGAAGAATGTAGTATACTTAGGGCATGTGTGTTCAGAGAAAGGAGTAACTCCGGACCAACGGTTAGTGGAGGCAGTTCAGAACTATCCTCGACGTAAAACGGTTCGGCAGGTGCAATCGTTTCTGGGAAATTCTATGTGGGGTCAGTATGTGAGGAATCTTTTAAAACCATTAAAGAGTCGCTCACTTTCTCTCCCGTGCTAGGTTATCCAGACTTCAATAAGGAATTCACGCTTATCACAGATGCTAGCGGAGAATCATTACGTGCTGTATTAGAACAGGATGGGAGGGCTATCAGTTATGCCAGCCGCACGCTTAATCCTGCTGAGGGGAATTACTCCACCACGGAACGGAAAATGCTTGCTATTGTTTGGGCGGTACGAAACTATAAATGTTACCTTCTGGGCAGGCATTTTAAAATTAAAACAGATCATCAGCCGCTCCGAGGGATTATTAAGGTAAGGGACACTACATCACGCATGGTACAATTCCATCAGAAATTATCTGAGTACGATTTCGAGATTATCTACCAGAAGGGAAAGGAGAACGGTAATGCGGATGCCCCGAGCAGGATACCCCAGCCAGTGGAAGGCACCTGCCAAGAGAAGGATTCTCGCTGTCTTGCGGTTATACGAGCACAAGCCTAGAAGCAGGGAGCAGAGGCTGAAGAGAAAAAAAACCCAAATTGCGAGAGTGAATGGGAAGATATTGAGGAGGCCAAGAGAATGGTAGAAAGAGCATTACACAGTCCAACACCCCAACATGTGACTGACCCGGAGGATATTCAGGTAATATTGAAGAATTATCATGATTCCCGATTTGGAGGACATTTCGGCGGAAACAAAACATTAAACAGGGTGAAACGCTTCTATCGCTGGAAGGGAATGAAGAATGATATAGCGAAATATATTCGCAAATGTAGGCAATGTCAAAGAAATAAGCATTCTAGAGCCATTAAAATGTGCATTGGTCATAACAGAAGTGTCGGAAAAGCCGTTCGATAAGGTATACGTTGACCTCGTGGGGTCATTACCTACAAGCCATAATGGCAACAAATATATACTGTCTATGATGGATGACCTGACGCGATTGGTGGATTTCGTGGTGGTATCCGATCAGGAAGCCAACACGGTAGCCCGAGCACTATTTGACCAAATACTGAGCCGATATACGATTCCCAAGCAATCAGTGACTGACCAAGGGAGTAATTTTACGGGTAAAGTCATGAAATCTTTATGAAAATTGTTAAATTGTCAAACGCAGTAGAGCGACAACATTCAACCTTAGCTAACTATCTAAGGAGTTTTGTGGATGCGGAGCCCAGGAACTGGGATGAATTTCTAAGAACTGCGGCACACGCGTACAATATCAGCGTACATACGGGCACTAAGCTTACGCCCATGGAGACTCTGTTTGGGTTTGTGTCAGAAATCCCCAGCAATTTGATGCTTAACCAGAACCACTTTATAACGCCGATAGATATCATTCTGTGCTGCGATTCAAGTTACAGAAGTCTTTTGAATTAGCACGGAATAATTTACGGCAAAATAAGGAGAAGGCGAAAAAGTACTACGATAAGTCGTCTAGAGGTCAACTTTTTTATGTGGGAGATAAGGTTCTGGTTAGGGACTTAGCTAAGGTGGGGAAATTGTCAGCTATTTTTAAGGGACCCTACGAAGTCATATACATACACAACCCTGAAAACCTAACAATACTCCAAGGGCGGAAGTTGAAGCGAATTCATGTTAATAGGCTGAAGAAGTTTGAACAATGATTGATTCACAGTTCGGACGTGTAGTTACATAGATACTGGTCTTTTCGAATTTCCCAATCACCGACTTCATTTTTCTGCCACGTCAATGTACTAATCATTTTTGCATTACAAAAAAAAAAAAAAAAAATACTAAAACTAAAAGAAGGACTCAGAAACCGTGGGCCGAGGAAGAGGCTTACTGGAAAGACAGAAAGAAAGAAAGATAAACTTTTCATTTCAGTGGAAAGGGTAAGATAAAAAGGTAAAAAAAGAAAGAAATAAAAGAAAGAGAGAAAGAAGTTAATAAAGAGTATAGGTAAAAAAAATAGAAAACTTAAAAGAAGAATAGAATGAAGATAATAAAGAGTATAGGTTAAAAAGAAGAAAAAATAAATAAATAGATAAATAAATAAAAGGGAAAAAAATTGAGAAGCAAATAAGTGTTTTAAATCTACTATAAGTATAGGAAAGTTGCCCGTTTAAAATAGGTTAGTTAAGTATACGAAAGTGCAACAGAATGAAGGCGATCGCGATAGTACTGCTAGTCTTGGTAGTAGGATCTGCGATAGGCGTAGAACAGAGCTATCCTGTCTACGCTGCAGATGCCAGATGTATCAGAAGAGTTGAAGTTCGCCGTCAATTGCAGCAGCCTGGTGGCAGGTCTTTGTACCGAAATTATACATACTGGAGTAAGAGCAAGATATAAGGTAGCAGTGAGGGAAATTGACGGTTGGGTCAGTCAAATTAAGCAGCAGGAGGAGGAATTGTTATATCACACCAATAATGGAGCTTCCTCAAGAAGAAAACGATCCTTTTTCGATGGGGTAGGTGCCGTGTCCAAAACACTTTTTGGAACGATGGATCATGAGGATTCCATAAAAATCTACGCTGCACTTGATGATCTCAATGAGAAAGACAATCGTACCTTCAGCCTTCTAGAAGACCAGATTACCCTTGTGAAGTCAACGTTCGACCTGTTTAATTCATCACGAGTAAGGGCAGAGGCGGAGCGAGAGAAAATTCGGACCGGATCTCTGGGCTTATCACCGCGGAAAGAAACACAGATGGGGAACTAGCAGTATTGCAGCGCAGAGCTGAATTAAATGAGGTCATGACACTACTGACCCTCCATCTACGCGAGATAAGTGACACGTTGAAGACAATTTCGAACATTATGGTCTCGCTGAGCGTCAGGAAGTTACATCCTCTAATAGTCCACGCTCGGGAATTGACTGAGATAATGAGGAATGCCACCAAAGAACTGGACCTAAACGAGGAGTTTCAGGATTTCCAGTTATTAGTTAAGATTGCTAAAGTGAAGGCCATCTTGACTAACCAACGCATCCTGGTCAGAGTAGACATTCCCCAACCCCAGAAAACTTCGTTCGACACCCACAAGATCTACATCATACCAGCAGTAGTAGATGAAGCCGGCTACCATATGTATGACCTAGACGCGGAATTTATTTCAGCCAACAACCACGAGAGGCAATATGTCTTACTAGATGACCACCAGTACCAGAGGTGTCAGCAGCTGATCACCATGACGGCTCATACCCATTTACTGTGCCTGTTATGGCCCAATATAAGGAAGATTCTTCTTCCAGCAGCCAAGGGCGCATTCTAGCGAAATAATCAGCAATTGCTAAACAATAACCTCGTATGGTATTGTTCTGCAACTGTCGGTTATTTTGCTGATTAGCCCAACAGCTGGCTGCGATGAGCGCTTAGTGGAGCAATCGACTATTACGATAATAATTAACCTCGCATGGTAATTATTATGTAAAGCGATTGTTTACTACTAAGCGACTCAGGTGCTGCAACCCGGTAGAACAAACGGCAAGGTTGTGTCGTTTGTTTACATCCGCGTTGTGAGCAAAGAACGTTTACTTCCGAGTATCGGACATAAAAGACCAATGACTGGTCTGGCGAGTGCCGTTAAGTGTTCAGTCGCGTTTTATCTTTTTGGGTTTTAAGGTGTCAAGTTTCATTCAGTTCGGTTCGGGTTAGCTTTGTTTAATGTATTAGGATAGGTCAGTTTTGAGTAAAATAAAGAAGTACATATGTGAGTAAAGTAATCCGAGCGTGTTTTAATTAAAGACTTTTAGTGATCGTGATTAATTATTCGATTTTCCGCTATTTCATTGCATTGGGACACGACATTTTGGCGCAGCCGGTAAATTTAAGGTAAAAATTATTTGAATTTATATGTGTTTTACCTTTTACGTAATAAAAATAATTTTGTTTTAAATAATTTTAATTTTAATTGTTTAATGAAAAAACATCGGCTGTCGTAAGACGCCATTAACTAGCAAATTTCGGCGAGTTATCGCCTGCTAGAATTTTATTTCAGAGAAAGTGTTAAATTTAAGATGTGATAAACTTCGGAATAAGTGATAAGATGAAATATTTGTAAATACTTTGTGATATAGGTATGTGTTTTAGCTACGCGAGAGTTAGTAATATAAATTTCACCAGCTTTTAACGTCACGTAATAACGTCGTTTTATACTCACGGAAAAAATCTTTGTTTATGTGCATTCGCTCGGCCAAGTGTATTCGGGTTCCATGCGATTAAGTAGGTAGAAAGTTTTAAATAAAGTATGGTGCATCTGATGTATCGGGATAAGTAAAATAGAAACATTAAGAGAATATAATACGTTTGATTTGTACATAGGTACGCATAAATGAGGAGTTTAGAGTATTGAACGTAGTAATTATATTACAGTTTTGAATGTTTAGAGTTATATATGAGTATGTACAATATTAAGAATTTTAAGATGTGTTAAAGTTTTTTTTTTGGAGCTGTATCATTTTCTGCTCTCTTTAATACATAGTAAGGGTATTTAACCGACATGTTGTCTAATGGGCTCGAATAGGGTTAGGTTAAGTTAAGTTTTTAAATATCGGGAATAATCTTGGTAGAAATATGAATCTGGTCGGGTCGTCGCATTAATATTTAACATAGATAAGAGCTGTAGGAGACTTTCTTCGCCGGGGTATCGATGTTATTAGTATAATAGCTCGGTTATAAAACTTAAATGTCCACAGGTAGGAGTAATATCTTAACTAGGGAAGAATTAGCATGCTATCAGGCCCAGGAAAGGGAATTAGAGCTAAAAACACAGGAACTTAAGGAATGTCAGGCAATATTGCAGAATTATGAACAGGACTGGCAATATATTGGGGAGCATATAACAGGAGAGTTACAAAAGAGGTGGACAGAAGAAGAGGCGAAGAAATTACGAGAGGAATTGAATGAGAGTGCTAAAAAAGGTACAAAAGGTGAAGCTTTAGATCATTTAGTGACAGCAGCATTCGAAGTTATCCAGAGTCGTGAAATAGAAGCAGAAGAAGCATTGGAAGAAATCCAGAAGGAGAAAAAAGGGCTCTTAAAGAATATAGACTCGCTAAAGGTACAGCTAAAGGAGGCTGAGGAAACTGCAGCGGAACTAGAGAAAGAATTGGAATTCGATCAATCATCACAAGAAGGTTCTAATCAAGGAGTTAATAAAGCGAACACGAGTAAGAGGTGGAATCCAAGGAAATTAGTATTCTGGGACCAGCAAGAGGATAAAAAGGGGACCTCTGGGACGTTTAAAGACATACAGCAAAAAACGTCCAGTAACAGCACGGAACAAGGTCGAAATAAACCCAGAACAGAATCTGTCAAGTCAAAAGCACCTCCAAAGAGCAACATGGCAGAGGCATACGAGAAAATTATGGACTTGGTCTCTAAATACGTGCCAATGTTTTCAGGGGAAAGGTCTCCAAAGTTGGCAAAAGAAGTTTTTCGTTTCCTTAGTTGCAGCAAAGACTTGCACGATCGACTGGAAGCAGCAGAGCAAAGCATTTTTATTAAATGCATAAAATACCGTTTATCCGATGACGCTTACTATCTAATAAGCGCCAAAGGACTTTGCATCTTTGCAGCAGGCGATTAAAACAGCCTACATGCCACGGAAATCTTTTAGTGAATTACGCACTGAAATGTTAGCCTGTAGGCAGGGACCTGGTGAGGATATTAGAGAGTTTGCAGATAGGATGATGGAGCTGCTGGACCAGATTAAGTCTGCGGTGTCAGCCAAATACCCCAATAAGGATGGAGGTTTGATAGCAGAGCTAGAGGTCGACGCGGTAGCTACTTTTAAAGCTGGTGTCGGCAGTCAGGCCACACGGGTATACTTAACTGGAAGAAAATTCGAAGCATTAGAAGAAGTTCGAGAGGAAGCTCTCTACTTCGAAAAAGATTCGGAAAGACTTCAGGCCATGGCACCAAGGGCCTGGAAAAAAGCACCGGAACATGCCATGGAAACACCACAGGAAAGTTGGAAGACCGGAAACTTTAGCGAGATCAGGCAGAAACAAACTCCAAAGCCTTTCCAAGCAGTACGGAGACCGGCAAGAAATTGGGAAACTCCAATCAGAGCAACACAGCAGCCTAGAGCGGTCAACTGCTTCAAATGCGGACAGCCGGGACACTTTGCTAAAGAATGCCAGTGGAGAAAGCAGCCTCCTTACTGCACTAAATGCCGAAACTATGGGCATGAGGCGCCAAGTTGCAGGAATCAGCAAGTCAGATTCGCAGATACAGTGGTGGACAATTCTACAGAATGCACTCAGAGAAGAGAGGTTCTCTATTGCCAGTTCTGTAAGACCAGTGACCATTACACGGATATCTGTGTAAGAAAGTACTTGGCAGAACATAGAAGCCACCCGCAAGAGGGAAACGAGAGGCGGCAGCTGGGGACTCTTTCCGCAGCTGCCTTCAATTAAGAGAATCGGAGTATACCCAGTCGACCATAGATAAGAATAGTGCAGTAAAATTAGGGTTATTAAACAATTGTATAATCACAGTCGACGCAGACATAGGACCAGAAGGTAAATTAGTATTATTAGTAGATACGGGATCTTCATGCAATATAATTAAGGTAAATAAAATAAAAGGAAGTACGCCCATACAAACCCAAGAAACAATCACTATAGGAGGATTGTTTGGTACACAGAGAAAATCGTTAGGAACCTGTCAAGCATTACTAGGCTTTGGTACTAGCCAACAGACTTGTGTATTTCATGCAATACACGATACCGAATCTATACCCGCAGATGGAATATTAGGCATGGAATTCCTTAAAAACAGAGCTGTTATTGATTGTGTTGGTCATACACTGTTAATTCAAAGCGTAGAAGGAAACAAGGGAGTAAGACCACTTTTTGAAAACATAACAGGGAAAGAAAATGTTGATATTCTTACGTTAGATAGATGTACCTCTAGTCGATCTAGTACAGAGAAGCCGCAGGAGATTTCACCAGAAGCTGTAAGGCTACGAATTCAAGAAAAAGTCACAGGGCTAAAAGATATTGTACTCAAGGCAAGTGCCGCTTCAGATAGCATAGAGAAATACTTGAAATATGTGAGCAACAGCGATGAAACAGTGAATATACAACTGGAAGGTAAACGGATAATACCGAAGGAGCGGAAAATAGCTCCAGAGACGGACGAGCTGGATCTTAGGCAAAAGCAGGGAAATAACTTAACCGCGATTCTTCGCACAGGAGCGCAGCAAAGGGATTTTCGTCCTGCAGTAGAAAAGTCTATAGCGTGGCCCAAAGAAATGTGGGGTGAAGAGCAGGTAAGGGTAGCGGTTGAAAGGAAGAACGGACTAGGACATCCTCGCACGGAAGTCCATCTAAATAGCCTCGAAACTGAACCCTCTGCCTCTTTTCTCAAATTTCAGGACACGAAAAGACCAATACGCTTGGAGCCAAGAAGCGAGCAGCTAATAAGAATTCAAGTCTCGAGCGATTCTGAACTGGTATGTATGGCAGAAGAGATATGTCCCGGGGTGTATTGTGGGAATACCTTGATTAGGCCCAGTAACGGACAAGCCTTTGTAGGAATTGTCAATGCTAGGACTGAGGCAATCGAAATAAAAAATTTTAAGCCTAAGTTGGAAAGCTCACTCAGCAACGGCTTCAAGTAATGAAGAAATCTCTGGAGTTGGGGGATGAGCTGAATTTGGAAGAGAGGGAAGCAGCAATGCAAATCTGTTACGAATACAGCGATATCTTTCACTTACCTGGGGATAAACTAACGTACACTCCGACGAAAATGTTCAAACTTCCCTTGATGGCCGACACCGGGCCCATAAATAAAAAGCAATATAGAATACCTGAAGCCCACAGAGAGGAATGTCAGGAGCAGCTTAAAAAGTTGTTGGAGGATGACATAATCGAACATAGTAACAGCCCGTTCAATTTTCCAGTCTTATTAATACCGAAAAAGGGAACTGATGAAGCAGGTAAGCGAAAGTATAGATTGTGTGTGGACTTTCGCGAACTCAACAAAGTCTGTATTCCTTTTTCTTATCCACTACCACGGATTGAGGATATTCTGGATAGATTAGGTCATTCTAGGTATTTTACTACCCTAGATCTTGCAAATGGTTATCACCAGGTGTTGGTAGATCCGGCAGATCGTGAGAAGACAGCTTTTAGCACAAACTTCAGTCACTTCCACTACAAGAGATTACCATTCGGATTGAAAACGGCACCATCATTCTTTCAATCTTTATTAAATGGGATATTAACAGGTCTTCAGGGGATTAAGTGCTTTGTCTACCTTGATGACGTAGTGATTTTTGCTGCGAAAAATCTGGATGAACATAAAGGAAAGTTACGAGAAGTATTTCAGAGATTTAGGGAACATAACTTAAAACTACAACCTACTAAATGTGAATTCCTGAAAAAGGAGGTAGTATACCTCGGGCATGTTTGTTCGGAGAAAGGTGTGCAACCTGACAAACGGTTAGTAGAAGTGGTACAAAACTTCCCCCGTCCAAAAACAGTGAGACAGGTTCAGTCTTTTTTGGGGTTGGCCAACTACTATCGTAAATTTGTTCCTAATTTTTCAAAAATTCTGGCTCCAATTAATAACCTTTTGAGGAAAAAGGTGAAGTTCAATTGGGGATCAGAATGCGAGAACTCCTTTAAGGTCATTAAAGAAGCTCTCACTTCGCCGCCAGTATTAATTTATCCAGATTTTAATAAGGAGTTCACTCTCATCACGGATGCGAGCGGAGAATCTCTAGGAGCAGTCCTAGAACAAGAAGTTAGGCCAGTTAGTTATGCCAGCCGCACTCTGAACCAAGCTGAGAAAAATTATTCTACCACGGAACGGGAATTGTTAGCCATTGTATGGGCTGTACGCAATTATAAATGCTACTTACTGGGAAGACATTTTAAAATCATAACAGATCATCAGCCTCTCCGAGGGGTTTTAAGGTTAAGGACACCACATCTCGCATGGTGAGGTTTCACCAAAAGCTTTCGGAGTTTGATTTTGAAATTGTCTACAAGAAAGGTAGGGAAAATGGCAATGCGGATGCTCTTAGTAGAATTCCCAGAGACATACAGCAAGCGGAGGAAAAGTGTGGTAAGGAATATCCATGTTGTGCAGTTACTCGAGCACAGGCTAAGAAAGATACAAATGACGGAAAGAGGAAACAAGACTCTTCGCCGGAATCCGAAGATGAATGGGAAACAATAGAGGAGACTGAGAATAAGGAAGTAAGGCTACAAAAAAGCTCAAAGCCACAGAAGGTCACTGACCCAAAAGATGTCGAGGTAATTCTGAAAGATTTTCATGACTCGCGATTCGGAGGGCACTTTGGGCGAAATAAAACCTTGGAAAGAATAAAAAGGTTCTATCGTTGGAAGGGCATGAAGAAGGATATCGCCAAACATGTCGGGTGTTGTGCGAAATGCCAGAGAAATAAGCACTCCAGGGCGATTAAAATGCCGTTAGTGGTAACAGAAATTTCAGAAAAACCATTCGACAAGGTATACGTAGACTTAGTGGGGCCGTTGCCTACTAGTCATAATGGTAACAAGTATATTCCGTCCATGATGGATGATCTGACTAGATTTGTTGACTTTGTGGCCATACCAGACCAAGAAGCGAACACCGTGGCGCAGGTCTTGTTCGAGCAAATCCTTAGCCGTTACTCATTACCCAAACAGTTAGTAAGTGATCAAGGAGCTAACTTTACAGGCGAAGTTTTAAAGGCTCTTTGCAAAATGCTTAAGATAAAGAAACTGCAAACCACCGCCTATCACCTATCATTCTACGTTAGCTAACTACTTGAGAAGTTTTGTAGACCGGGAACCCCAGAGCTGGGATAACTTTTTGAGGACAGCAGCTCATGCCTATAATAACACGGTACATGCTGGTACAAAGCTAACACCCATGGAAACTCTTTTCGGATTTGTATCAGAAATCCCTAGCAACTTACAGCATAAACCTGAACCCGTGTACAACACTGATAAGTATGATTCGGTGTTGCGTTTCAAGTTACAAAAAGCGTTTGAAGTGGCTAGGGAAAACTTACGCAAAAGCAAGCTATCTGCGAAAAGGTATTATGATAAGACAGCCAGGCCAGAAGCCATACATGTGGGGGATAAAGTTCTGGTGAAGGATTTAGCTCGAGTGGGGAAGTTATCCTCAATTTTCAAAGGCCCTTACGAAGTAATTTACATTCACAGTCCTGAGAACGTTACTATCCTTCAAGGAAAAAAGCTCAAGAGGATTCACACGAATCGATTGAGGAAATATAATGAATAGTTTCAGCATAAAATTGGATCATTCCAGAAAGACGGAAGCCTAAAAGGAGTGCAGCACGAGGCAATAATTTTGGAATTGTCGGAATTGGATTAATTAATTTATTTCTTCTTCCTCTTAGTTTGTTTTTTTTTATTACAGAATATAAACAAGTACAAGACCAACACGGATTCATAAAGAAGATTATACTACGAAGGGCGAGAAGATGATAAGGCAGTCGATCTAAAGGAATAGTAAGTATAGTGGAAAAAAAATATATAAGAAAGGTTGAGAAGGAATTAAAATTAAAATTAACAAGAAGCAATTTGAAAAAGAAGTAAGATATCTAATTTTTATGAAGTCAAAGAACCAAGATTTAAAGAGAAAGATTTAAAGTATATAGTATATAGATAAAGACAATTTAAATAAGAAATTTGAAAAAAGAAATAATAGATTTAAAGAAGCCATTTGAAAAAGAAGTAAGATATCTAATTTTTATGAAGTCAAAGAACCAAGATTTAAAGAGAAAGATTTAAAGTATATAGTATATAGATATAGAAAAAATTAGAATAAGGGTTGCCATAGATTAGCATAGGGTTTAGTATCAAGATGAAAGCAGTTATAACGGTAATATTTGCACTCATCACCTTGCTGGAGGCAGAGAAAACAGGCTATAATATCCAACCGATACCCCATACAGGAGTGTTGTTCGAGCACGTGGGAAAAGTCAATTTCTACAACAAGCACTGGACTATCCTGTCGAAGGTGGAAATGCCGGATCTAACAGAGGACATGGAATTTGTAAATAATTGCACTAACCTAATTACGCAGCTATGTTTGGAGGTGACACACGACGGAATAGTATCCAGGTGCACTATAGCGGCCAAGGAGATAAGAAGTTGGGTCTCGAAAATTAAGAGGCAAAACGAGGAACTCCTACACCATACCCAGAGTGAATCACCACGACGAAACAGACGTTCAATTTTTGATGGATTAGGATCAGCATTCAAATACCTTTTCGGGACAATGGATCATGCAGACTCAGAAGAGATCCATGCAGCCCTAGATGATCTTAGTGGAAGAGAGAACTGAACCTTCACTCTGTTAAAGGACCAAATAACGGTCATCAAGTCTACATTCGACGTATTCAACGCTACCAGAGTACAAGCGGCAGCAGAACGAGAGGAGCTAGGTAACAAAATCTCAGCATTAGTAAAAGCACAACAGGGTCAATATCGTGAATTGTCGGCATTGCAGCTTAGATTAGAAATGAGCGAAGTAATTACACTGATGACTCTTCATCTACGAGAAATCAGTGATATGCAGGAAAATATAATCAGTATGTTGGTCGCTCTGAGTGTCGGAAAGCTACATCCATTGATTATTCACGCGCGGGAAATGAGCGAAATAATGAGGAACGCCACTAGTCAATTGGATTTAGATGAGAAATTCCAGAACTTCCAGTTGTTGACGCAGATTGCAAAAGTGAAATCCCTTCAAATAAATCAAGGGATATTGATCCGGATTGAAATTCCACAGCCACAAAGAGTTGCGTTCGATATGCATAAGATATATACAATTCCAGTTACAATAGACGACGCCGGCTATCACATATATGATCTGGATGCCACAATTCCTTTGTCCACAGTTGGGCCCGACCTTCACAGCCATTGGAGAAAATTGTGTACTAAACCTTTTCCGAAGCTTCAATGTAAACTCGAGAGCATGTAAAGATCGAGTTATACCGAAATGGAACAGTCTAGTTCGAATGATGACGAGGAACCATTGGCTATTTGTGGTATCCCAAAAAACAAAATTAGAGGTGAACTGCCAAAATTCACCAACTACCATTGGAGAACTATCATCTACAGGGGTGTTATCAATTGAAGAACACTGCCATTTACAAATTGGAGACCTACGGATAGCCGCAGAAGACGACAGCCAGAAAAATATCTCGATTTGGCAGCCGAATCGTTTGGAGTTGCCAGCCTGGAATGCCGTAGACCTAACTAAATCAAATAAGCAGAAAGCGGAAATTATAGAGAGTAAAGAGAGTGGGATAAGACTGTTGACAGCCAAGAACTTCAACCAAGCATGGAAGGACAATGAAGCTGATATAAAGCGAGTACAGGAAGCCATTAAGAACGAAGAGACTAGCAGACAATTTATTCCACATCACGTCCACGTAGCAGCTACATCAGCTACCGGGTGTTTATGCATCTTCACCTTAGCAGTACTAGCAGGAGTAGTGTGCCATCTAAAGCGATAAAAAAGTGAACAGACTCGAACGATCATCAGCAAACCGTTTACGGGGCCAATTCAATCGAGGGTATGCAAGCAAGCTGAATCCAGTATAGAAGTCGTCATTCCCACAACAGAAAACCTGCCAACAGCAAATTTACCTACCGTCGTCGGGAAACAGCTGGTACAATTAGAATAGTAGAGTAGTTATATTATTGTAGTAATGTAATTGTATTGGGCACCAATAGAAAGTATACCTTTAAATAGAATTTTTGTATGAGTTTTCTTGTTATATATATATGTAAGTGCTATAAATGCTTGTAAAAAAAAACTTTTAATTTTTGTTATTTTTGTAATTAGATAGACAATAAATAAGATTGTATATTTTTAAAATGCATGTAAATTAATTAAGCATTTCTGTTAATAATAAAATTTTAAGGTTAGAAAGAACTATGTAATAGATATAATTAACTTATTAGGTAGAGGGATTTCAAGATAATGGTTGTAAATTTTGAACTTAAAAGAAATGTAAAAATTTTTAGGCAGTAGGAAAAAAGATCATGGAAAATAAATATGAAATATGTAAAAAAAAAAAAGAGAGCCAAGTTAATTAACAAAATGTAGAAATATATATATAGAAAAAAATGTTTAAAGGAAATGTTAGGCAGAAAAGTAGAAAATGTAATAGGTATAAGAAAGAAATTTAAAAAAGATAATTAAATGTGAGAAGAAAATAAGAAAGAAATTAAAACGTGAAAAGAAAAAGATAAGAGAAATTATGTAAATGTGAATTAAAAGATGTGAAATGACGTAAAATGAAAAACGTGAGAAAAGGAAAATAGAATTTAAGTATGTAACGAAAAATGTAAAACAATCTGAACCGAACGGAGACCAAAAATATTTTCAATTTTTAAGACTGTTGCACTCTACAGATCTAGTTTCCTGCGGAAACTAGTTTTTCCAAGGGGGGAGGGATGTTATGGCCCAATATAAGGAAGATTCTTCTTCCAGCAGCCAAGGGCGCATTCTAGCGAAATAATCAGCAATTGCTAAACAATAACCTCGTATGGTATTGTTCTGCAACTGTCGGTTATTTTGCTGATTAGCCCAACAGCTGGCTGCGATGAGCGCTTAGTGGAGCAATCGACGATTACGATAATAATTAACCTCGCATGGTAATTATTATGTAAAGCGATTGTTTACTACTAAGCGACTCAGGTGCTGCAACCCGGTAGAACAAACGGCAAGGTTGTGTCGTTTGTTTACATCCGCGTTGTGAGCAAAGAACGTTTACTTCCGAGTATCGGACATAAAAGACCAATGACTAGTCTGGCGAGTGCCGTTAAGTGTTCAGTCGCGTTTTATCTTTTTGGGTTTTAAGGTGTCAAGTTTCATTCAGTTCGGTTCGGATTAGCTTTGTTTAATGTATTAGGATAGGTCAGTTTTGAGTAAAATAAAGAAGTACATATGTGAGTAAAGTAATCCGAGCGTGTTTTAATTAAAGACTTTTAGTGATCGTGATTAATTATTCGATTTTCCGCTATTTCATTGCATTGGGACACGACAGTGCCCACAGTTGAGGCCGATAATTACGGCTATTGGCTTAAACCTGTTTCGCAGTTTCAATGTCATGACTAAGGCTTGTAAGGAGAAAGTCATCCCGAAATGGAGCTCTCTAACGCGAATGATGACCACAAATCACTGGCTGTTTGTGATGGCCGAAAAAACAAAGCTGGAGGTCAACTGCCACAATTCACCGACCAAAATAGGAGAGCTCTCATCGATAGGAGTATTGGACATAAAGGAACGCTGTCATCTGCAGATTGGAGATCTACTTATAACCCCCGATGACGACGCTCCCGAAATGTAACTCTCTTTCAGCGCGCACCTTCAGAATTACCTAAATGGGAAACCTTAATGACACCAACAGGTCCAAGGAATCGCGAACATCCACAGGGACAAACAGGAAAACTACAACTTCTAGCGGCAGGTAATATCAATCACGCCTGGAAAGATCATGCTGAGAAGATAGCCAAGGTTCAGAGCGCCATCAAGACTCTTCAGTTCACAGGCAGCAGAATCATCCGCACCAGATCTACTTAGCAGCCACGTCCTTGACTGGGCTGATAAGCATCGTCAGCTTGACTTTAGTAGCAGTAATGATGTTCCATGTAAGACGCTGGAAACGACAGCAAGGACGAGTAAGTACTGGCAGAGTATCGATACCACCTACTATCCAGACATCCATTAAACACCCAAGACCCACCTCAACAGAGCCGAACAAGGAAGGGACTGACAGGATAGAGTTAGTCATGCCAATAAGAATATTTTCACAATTAATTCATTTTGATAAAATTGTAATGTAAACTTCATGTATATATGTCCCATGATATAGTAGTATATAAAGATTATAATGCTTCTGTTTATGTAGTTATGTATGCAGAAATGTCTTATGGTTTTACGTGAGCACCTGCTAGTTATAGCTTAATCTCACGGCACCATAATGCACGGATTAGTAGACAAGCGACAATCAACGCCCTCAAGAGGTAGAATATATTATATTCTGTTTCAAGAGTACCAGTTTATGTCAGTGCATGCTTGACATTGGACTTACTGGTCGAAGCGAGACCTCTCTAAAATCTCTTCCGATCTGTGGGTCACGGCACCCGGGTGATCTAGCGCAACTCCACGCCGAAAGCCAATCCTCTAAGCATACAATAACAAGCGACCATCCTTCAAATTCACGGACGCAGTATGCAATTTTGTCAAAAGAACAAACTACTCTGTTTACAGAAGAATGTTCGCCTAGTCATGCAGACTCAGACAATCTCTCTCTGCCCGCATATGGGCTACCACAACCACTACGATGCTCCCACACGGGGGCCTTCCCAATGATGAGGCAAATATTGCTACTAAATGCAGCTCTGTTTGGGGCTCCTCATTCCCGTAGTACCAAGTTAGCCAATGTCGGGCCGCCCATTTGGTATGGCTTTCGTAAAGCATGATCAACGGACCATGAATACTCCCAGTTTCATATCTTCATGCAAGATATACTTTTCTAAACGGTACTGGTAACTCCGTTCGGGCCTAGATCTTATTTGCAACATCTAAAAGAATTATACTTGGCCTATACAGGTAATACATTCCTTATGGGCGCTGTCAGGGGGACCACGTGAAGGTTAAGATGTGCCCAATTCAGTCTGGAGTGGCTTCGAGATTCACCATTTGGATCTTATAGCTGTCCATGCATATTAACCATATAAGCACTACTAACATACATACCTGATTTCCGTTTTCTATCAACTTATTCATACACCAATTAAGACATCCATTCGCCCCTGGGCAAGGCTATGTCTGTCTTTCTCCTCTCACATCCTATGTCTGAGATTTTATTGTTCTGACTTACATGAGTACATAACTTCGATTGCATCTTTGGCCATCCGCCTAGCATCTACTACAGTACCCACACAGCCAAAAATCTCAAAATTATTATATCGCAGAAGCATGTGCCTATTTATAAATAGTATCCTCCTTGTGGGCTAAACTCACAATGCGTGCACATCACTCCAAATATAATGATTTCATGCATTATACCGTTCCACATACTCGCACTATCTTTCAGAAGGATATGCCAATGCTCAAAACTCCCTTAAAATGATACCACCATAACAACAAACCAACAAAATTCATCTATCAAGTATGCATGCTTTCCTCTTATACAGCTTTCACCTTGTTCAGCATTGCGCTTCACAGACTACTTTCCCCCCCAGTTATGTATGCAGTATGATTAGGTAAAATTATGTAAAAAAAAAAACTAAGTTTTATATATTTATATGGATAATAGAATTGATAATAACGTAGAATTAGCCATAGGAAATTAATTGTTGGCATTATAATTACACTTGTCTTCTGTTTAAGGTATAAACTATTAGTATTATGATTATATAAGAAAGAAATTAAAAAAAAATAAATATATATTGAAGTATGAGAAGAAAATAAAAAAGAGATTGAAGGTGAAAATAAAATGAATAGAGAAATTATATGTGAAAAAAAAAGATGCAAAAAGACGTAAAGAATGTAAACCGAACCATGGTTATAAAAATTGTTTAGATGTTAGGGAATATTGAACTTTAGTTTTTGTATAAATTAGTTAAGTTAGATATTGTAATCTAACTGAGCACCCCGATCTGATTCCTCTTGGGAATCAGTTTTTCTCAGGGGGGAGGAATGTCGTGACCCAATATTCAATTGGTGAAATTGTGACATCATGACTCGAGCTAGCAGCAGGTGTACAGGTAATTAAACGATTTGCAATAACTAAGCATTTCACTTCGCATAGTGAAATGCCTGGCGATTGCGAATTGTTTACTTGGAAACTGTCACATTCACTGCTGTATGTAACTGGGCATTGAGTCATGGTTAAGTAATTCACTTTGCATAGTGAAATACTCAGCTGGGCTCATTGTTTGTTTACATGCAGTATTGCGGGCTATTAGTTAGTTGTAATTCGAGAGTATAATCAGAAGTATCGATCACGGCTGATACTCCATTTAATTTATATCGTAACAGAATTTAACTTAATTAAAGAAATAAAGTTTGTTTTACAATTGAATTACGCGAATGTTTTTACTGGATTGCTTTGGGGCACGACAAATTGGCGCAGCCGGATAAAAAGTAGGAAGTGTTATTTTTTTTTCTTCAGTGAAATAATTTATTTTTCTTTTCATTTTTATTTTTTTTTTATTTTTGGGAGTAAATCTTGTTAGCTGCTCCATATTTTTGTGAATTGTGGGAGTTATGCTTTTTTAGCTGGTCCATTTTTTTTTGTGTTTTATGGGAGTTAATGCTTTTTAGCTGCTCCATTTTTGTGAAGTGTGGGAGTAAAGCTTTTTTTAGCTGCTCCATATTTTTGTATTTTATGGGAGTTAATGCTTTTTAGCTGCTCCATTTTTGTGAAGTGTGGGAGTAAAGCTTTTTTTTTAGCTGTTCCATTTTTGTGAATTGTGGAAGTTAACGCTTTTTAGCTGCTCCAGTCTTAGGCTAATTTTCTTTTCAGGTTAGAGTTATGGGAGAAAAACAAAAAAGGGGAATAAATTGTTGTGATTGTGGTATATAGCATAAGATTGTTGTTGCGTGAGATTGTTTTTGGTTAGGTGGTCTGAGTTTTATTTAATGTATAGTGTGATAGTGTGGTATGTAAATGGAGTGGTTTTAGTAGTTCAGTAGATTAAGTAAGTAAAGTCTAATTTTTCGGAATGTACGGCGTATTAAGGGTTATAATTTTGGTCATTGGAAGTTTTCAAACGCTAGGTAAAAAATTTAAGGTATTCGCGGGTATTCGGGCGTTAAACGTGGAAGAGGGTTCGGAAATATTGAATGTTAGGAAAGAGCTTTGTGAAACACCGTCGAAAATTCAAGCTTTTGCGTTTAAGGTTTTTAAGCAAATAGTTACAGTCTAGGAGAAGTGTTTGAGAGTGAAGGGTAAATTAGGTAATGACTATAGATGTCAGTGGGAAGAAGTAACGTTCTAACGAGGGAAGAATTGTTACGAGTTAAGGATCAGGAAAAGGAATTGGAAACCAGCACACAGGAATTGAAGGAGTGCCAGTTGAAATTACAACGGTACGAACAGGATTTTCGGTATCTAGAAGAACATCTAACGGATGAATTGAAGAAACGATTGCCGAGTGAGGACGTTAATACGTTTTTAGAAGAAATAAATGAGGCTACAATGAAAAGCACAAAGGGAGAAACCTTAGATTTGTTGATAACGTCTACCTTTGAAGTTATTGGTAGAATTTAGCAAGAAACAGATCAAGCGTTTGAGGAGTGCAATCAGGAAAACAGGGCTTTAAAAGGAACTAAAAAGCATTTAGAAAGGGAATTGGAGGAGGCAGAAAAGACTGCCACTGAACTAGAGCAAGAATTAGGAGTCGCGCCATTATCACAAGAGGAGCGTCAAGTTCGAGGGATTTTTAAGAAGTGGTCACCCAAGAAATTAATATTCCACGAACGGCAGCGAGAAGGAGGAGCAAGTACTTCAGGGCAAGAAGAAATTTTGAAAGCTAAAAAGCAGACCTTAGCAAAGACGAGTGAAGACCAAGTGCCGAAAGATAACACGAGGAATTCAGAAAAACTAGCAAGGAAAACCATGGCCGATGTGTATGATAAAGTCATGGGGTGTCCAGATACATACCAATGTTTTCCGGAGAAAGAACGCCAAAACTATCGAAGGAAGTTCACCGTTTCTTGAGCTTTCAGGAACGTAACAGGAGCCGAAAAAGTTAAACATATAACCTTGCAGGGTTATAATGTCGAAGAGAAAAGACTGTCCAGTAGGGAAGCAGTTCGGACAGTTTCAGCGGAAGTTCTAAGAGAGCGAATGACTAATCGAATTGTAAACCTGAGAGAGGTGATATATAAAGCTCGAGCTACCTCTGAGAGTATAACCAAGTATTTTAGAGTCGAAAAACAGGTAAAGACTCAAAAGGGTATCAAGAATAAATCACGTGGAAGCCCGGAAAGAGGAAATACGTTGGCGCCGGCTTTTTGCATGGAGGCGAAGCAGGAAAGTCCTCTCTATACAGAGGAGATTTTGGTAAGGTTGCCAGAAGGAATGTGGGGGCAAAAGCAAATTCGGAAAGTAATGGTTGATGGGAATGGGTCAGATTATCCTCGCAATGAAATCGAACCAGTTATTTCCGAAACTGCAGCCTTTGCGGAGGCGCGAATATGCGAAAAAACTTCAATTCCTAAACAGGGCAATATAACCAAACCCCTCCCTAGCTCGAGAAATGGCAGGGAGTCCATAGTACAGCTGGAACCAAGAACGGAGCAATTGGTAAGAATCTGTGTCGAGAGCGAAGATGAGCTGGTGTGCGTGGCGGAAGAGATTATCTCAGGTGTGTACTCAGGTGTGTACTGTGATAACGCCATAATCAGGCCGGAGAATGGACAGGCGTTTGTGGGTATTGTCAACGCTAGAACTGAGCCGGTTGAGATAACGAACTTTCAACCCAAGCTTGAGAGGTTGGATAGGTATTCAGTGCAGCCATTGAGAGATAAGATAAAGGCGGTAAGTCGTTCTCAGCAAAGACTCGAATTACTGAAACAAACACTAGTACTGTCGGAAGATTTAAATTGCGAAGAAAGAGAAGTGGTGTCTGAAATTTGCAGTGAATATAATGACATTTTTTACTTTCCAGGTGACAAGTCAACATAAACTCCAACTAGGACTTTTAAGCTTCCATTACTGTCGAATATAGGGCCCATACACAGGAAACAATATCGTCTGCCGGAGTCTCACCGAGAAGAATGTCAGAAGCAACTAGAAAAGCTCCTAGAAGATGACATTATAGAGCATAGTGACAGCCCTTTTAATTTTCCGGTATTATTAATACCAAAAAAAGGAAAGGATGAAGCAGCAAATCGGAAGTATAGGTTATGTGTAGATTTTCGGGAGTTAAATAAAGTCTGCGTTCCCTTTTCGTATCCTCTGCCACGGATTGAGGACATGTTAGATCAATTAGGTCACTCTAGATATTTCTTTACTTTGGATTTAGCTAATGCTTATCACCAGGTGTTAATCGACCCAGCGGACAGGGAAAAGACGGCTTTTAGTACGAACTTCAGCCACTTCCAATATAAACGATTACAGTTTGGATTGAAAACCGCACCTCCATTTTTCCAGTTTCTATTATATTAACAGGGCTTCAAGGTATCAAATGCTTTGTATACTTAGATGATGTGGTAATTTTCGCGAAGAATCTGGGCGAGCATAATAGAAAGCTAAGGGAGGTATTTCAGCGTTTTAGAGAAAATAATTTAAAGCTACAACCCGCGAAGTGCCAGTTTGTACAGAAGAATGTAGTATACTTAGGGCATGTGTGTTCAGAGAAAGGAGTAACTCCGGACCAACGGTTAGTGGAGGCAGTTCAGAACTATCCTCGACGTAAAACGGTTCGGCAGGTGCAATCGTTTCTGGGAAATTCAATGTGGGGTCAGTATGTGAGGAATCTTTTAAAACCATTAAAGAGTCGCTCACTTTCTCTCCCGTGCTAGGTTATCCAGACTTCAATAAGGAATTCACGCTTATCACAGATGCTAGCGGAGAATCATTACGTGCCGTATTAGAACAGGATGGGAGGGCTATCAGTTATGCCAGCCGCACGCTTAATCTTGCTGAGGGGAATTACTCCACCACGGAACGGAAAATGCTTGCTATTGTTTGGGCGGTACGAAACTATAAATGTTACCTTCTGGGCAGGCATTTTAAAATTAAAACAGATCATCAGCCGCTCCGAGGGATTATTAAGGTAAGGGACACTACATCACGGATGGTACGAGTCCATCAGAAATTATCTGAGTACGATTTCGAGATTATCTACCAGAAGGGAAAGGAGAACGGTAATGCGGATGCCCCGAGCAGGATACCCCAGCCAGTGGAAGGCACCTGCCAAGAGAAGGATTCTCGCTGTCTTGCGGTTATACGAGCACAAGCCTAGAAGCAGGGAGCAGAGGCTGAAGAGAAAAAAAACCCAAATTCCGAGAGTGAATGGGAAGATATTGAGGAGGCCAAGAGAATGGTAGAAAGAGCATTACACAGTCCAACACCCCAACATGTGACTGACCCGGAGGATATTCAGGTAATATTGAAGGATTATCATGATTCCCGATTTGGAGGACATTTCGGCGGAAACAAAACATTAAACAGGGTGAAACGCTTCTATCGCTGGAAGGGAATGAAGAATGATATAGCGAAATATATTCGCAAATGTAGGCAATGTCAAAGAAATAAGCATTCTAGAGCCATTAAAATGTGCATTGGTCATAACAGAAGTGTCGGAAAAGCCGTTCGATAAGGTATACGTTGACCTCGTGGGGTCATTACCTACAAGCCATAATGGCAACAAATATATACTGTCTATGATGGATGACCTGACGCGATTGGTGGATTTCGTGGTGGTATCCGATCAGGAAGCCAACACGGTGGCCCGAGCACTATTTGACCAAATACTGAGCCGATATACGATTCCCAAGCAATCAGTGACTGACCAAGGGAGTAATTTTACGGGTAAAGTCATGAAATCTTTATGAAAATTGTTAAATTGTCAAACGCAGTAGAGCGACAACATTCAACCTTAGCTAACTATCTAAGGAGTTTTGTGGATGCGGAGCCCAGGAACTGGGATGAATTTCTAAGAACTGCGGCACACGCGTACAATATCAGCGTACATACGGGCACTAAGCTTACGCCCATGGAGACTCTGTTTGGGTTTGTGTCAGAAATCCCCAGCAATTTGATGCTTAACCAGAACCACTTTATAACGCCGATAGATATCATTCTGTGCTGCGATTCAAGTTACAGAAGTCTTTTGAATTAGCACGGAATAATTTACGGCAAAATAAGGAGAAGGCGAAAAAGTACTACGATAAGTCGTCTAGAGGTCAACTTTTTTATGTGGGAGATAAGGTTCTGGTTAGGGACTTAGCTAGGGTGGGGAAATTGTCAGCTATTTTTAAGGGACCCTACGAAGTCATATACATACACAACCCTGAAAACCTAACAATACTCCAAGGGCGGAAGTTGAAGCGAATTCATGTTAATAGGCTGAAGAAGTTTGAACAATGATTGATTCACAGTTCGGACGTGTAGTTACATAGATACTGGTCTTTTCGAATTTCCCAATCACCAACTTCATTTTTCTGCCACGTCAATGTACTAATCATTTTTGCATTACAAAAAAAAAAAAAAAAATACTAAAACTAAAAGAAGGACTCAGAAACCGTGGGCCGAGGAAGAGGCTTACTGGAAAGACAGAAAGAAAGAAAGATAAACTTTTCATTTCAGTGGAAAGGGTAAGATAAAAAGGTAAAAAAAGAAAGAAATAAAAGAAAGAGAGAAAGAAGTTAATAAAGAGTATAGGTAAAAAAAATAGAAAACTTAAAAGAAGAATAGAATGAAGATAATAAAGAGTATAGGTTAAAAAGAAGAAAAAATAAATAAATAGATAAATAAATAAAAGGGAAAAAAATTGAGAAGCAAATAAGTGTTTTAAATCTACTATAAGTATAGGAAAGTTGCCCGTTTAAAATAGGTTAGTTAAGTATACGAAAGTGCAACAGAATGAAGGCGATCGCGATAGTACTGCTAGTCTTGGTAGTAGGATCTGCGATAGGCGTAGAACAGAGCTATCCTGTCTACGCTGCAGATGCCAGATGTATCAGAAGAGTTGAAGTTCGCCGTCAATTGCAGCAGCCTGGTGGCAGGTC
Organism: Dioctria rufipes; assembly: GCA_963924295.1. Lineage (NCBI taxonomy): Eukaryota > Metazoa > Arthropoda > Insecta > Diptera > Asilidae > Dioctria > Dioctria rufipes. The sequence goes on from OZ002740.1 coordinate 112,329,874, forward strand.
TTTGTACCGAAATTATACATACTGGAGTAAGAGCAAGATATAAGGTAGCAGTGAGGGAAATTGACGGTTGGGTCAGTCAAATTAAGCAGCAGGAGGAGGAATTGTTATATCACACCAATAATGGAGCTTCCTCAAGAAGAAAACGATCCTTTTTCGATGGGGTAGGTGCCGTATCCAAAACACTTTTTGGAACGATGGATCATGAGGATTCCATAAAAACCTACGCTGCACTTGATGATCTCAATGAGAAAGACAATCGTACCTTCAGCCTTCTAGAAGACCAGATTACCCTTGTGAAGTCAACGTTCGACCTGTTTAATTCATCACGAGTAAGGGCAGAGGCGGAGCGAGAGAAAATTCGGACCGGATCTCTGGGCTTATCACCGCGGAAAGAAACACAGATGGGGAACTAGCAGTATTGCAGCGCAGAGCTGAATTAAATGAGGTCATGACACTACTGACCCTCCATCTACGCGAGATAAGTGACACGTTGAAGACAATTTCGAACATTATGGTCTCGCTGAGCGTCAGGAAGTTACATCCTCTAATAGTCCACGCTCGGGAATTGACTGAGATAATGAGGAATGCCACCAAAGAACTGGACCTAAACGAAGAGTTTCAGGATTTCCAGTTATTAGTTAAGATTGCTAAAGTGAAGGCCATCTTGACTAACCAACGCATCCTGGTCAGAGTAGACATTCCCCAACCCCAGAAAACTTCGTTCGACACCCACAAGATCTACATCATACCAGCAGTAGTAGATGAAGCCGGCTACCATATGTATGACCTAGACGCGGAATTTATATCAGCCAACAACCACGATTGCCTCTCGTGGTTGTTGGCTGAAATAAATTCCGCGTCTTACTAGATGACCACCAGTACCAGAGGTGTCAGCAGCTGATCACCATGACGGCTCATACCCATTTACTGTGCCTGTTATGGCCCAATATAAGGAAGATTCTTCTTCCAGCAGCCAAGGGCGCATTCTAGCGAAATAATCAGCAATTGCTAAACAATAACCTCGTATGGTATTGTTCTGCAACTGTCGGTTATTTTGCTGATTAGCCCAACAGCTGGCTGCGATGAGCGCTTAGTGGAGCAATCGACTATTACGATAATAATTAACCTCGCATGGTAATTATTATGTAAAGCGATTGTTTACTACTAAGCGACTCAGGTGCTGCAACCCGGTAGAACAAACGGCAAGGTTGTGTCGTTTGTTTACATCCGCGTTGTGAGCAAAGAACGTTTACTTCCGAGTATCGGACATAAAAGACCAATGACTGGTCTGGCGAGTGCCGTTAAGTGTTCAGTCGCGTTTTATCTTTTTGGGTTTTAAGGTGTCAAGTTTCATTCAGTTCGGTTCGGGTTAGCTTTGTTTAATGTATTAGGATAGGTCAGTTTTGAGTAAAATAAAGAAGTACATATGTGAGTAAAGTAATCCGAGCGTGTTTTAATTAAAGACTTTTAGTGATCGTGATTAATTATTCGATTTTCCGCTATTTCATTGCATTGGGACACGACATTTTGGCGCAGCCGGTAAATTTAAGGTAAAAATTATTTGAATTTATATGTGTTTTACCTTTTACGTAATAAAAATAATTTTGTTTTAAATAATTTTAATTTTAATTGTTTAATGAAAAAACATCGGCTGTCGTAAGACGCCATTAACTAGCAAATTTCGGCGAGTTATCGCCTGCTAGAATTTTATTTCAGAGAAAGTGTTAAATTTAAGATGTGATAAACTTCGGAATAAGTGATAAGATGAAATATTTGTAAATACTTTGTGATATAGGTATGTGTTTTAGCTACGCGAGAGTTAGTAATATAAATTTCACCAGCTTTTAACGTCACGTAATAACGTCGTTTTATACTCACGGAAAAAATCTTTGTTTATGTGCATTCGCTCGGCCAAGTGTATTCGGGTTCCATGCGATTAAGTAGGTAGAAAGTTTTAAATAAAGTATGGTGCATCTGATGTATCGGGATAAGTAAAATAGAAACATTAAGAGAATATAATACGTTTGATTTGTACATAGGTACGCATAAATGAGGAGTTTAGAGTATTGAACGTAGTAATTATATTACAGTTTTGAATTTTTAGAGTTATATATGAGTATGTACAATATTAAGAATTTTAAGATGTGTTAAAGTTTTTTTTTTTGGAGCTGTATCATTTTCTGCTCTCTTTAATACATAGTAAGGGTATTTAACCGACATGTTGTCCGGGTTTAATGGGCTCGAATAGGGTTAGGTTAAGTTAAGTTTTTAAATATCGGGAATAATCTTGGTAGAAATATGAATCTGGTCGGGTCGTCGCATTAATATTTAACATAGATAAGAGCTGTAGGAGACTTTCTTCGCCGGGGTATCGATGTTATTAGTATAATAGCTCGGTTATAAAACTTAAATGTCCACAGGTAGGAGTAATATCTTAACTAGGGAAGAATTAGCACGCTATCAGGCCCAGGAAAGGGAATTAGAGCTAAAAACACAGGAACTTATGGAATGTCAGGCAATATTGCAGAATTATGAACAGGACTGGCAATATATTGGGGAGCATATAACAGGAGAGTTACAAAAGAGGTGGACAGAAGAAGAGGCGAAGAAATTACGAGAGGAATTGAATGAGAGTGCTAAAAAAGGTACAAAAGGTGAAGCTTTAGATCATTTAGTGACAGCAGCATTCGAAGTTATCCAGAGTCGTGAAATAGAAGCAGAAGAAGCATTGGAAGAAATCCAGAAGGAGAAAAAAGGGCTCTTAAAGAATATAGACTCGCTAAAGGTACAGCTAAAGGAGGCTGAGGAAACTGCAGCGGAACTAGAGAAAGAATTGGAATTCGATCAATCATCACAAGAAGGTTCTAATCAAGGAGTTAATAAAGCGAACACGAGTAAGAGGTGGAATCCAAGGAAATTAGTATTCTGGGACCAGCAACAGGATAAAAAGGGGACCTCTGGGACGTTTAAAGACATACAGCAAAAAACGTCCAGTAACAGCACGGAACAAGGTCGAAATAAACCCAGAACAGAATCTGTCAAGTTAAAAGCACCTCCAAAGAGCAACATGGCAGAGGCATACGAGAAAATTATGGACTTGGTCTCTAAATACGTGCCAATGTTTTCAGGGGAAAGGTCTCCAAAGTTGGCAAAAGAAGTTTTTTGTTTCCTTAGTTGCAGCAAAGACTTGCACGATCGACTGGAAGCAGCAGAGCAAAGCATTTTTATTAAATGCATAAGATACCGTTTATCCGATGACGCTTACTATCTAATAAGCTCACACGAGCCAAAGGACTTTGCATCTTTGCAGCAGGCGATTAAAATAGCCTACATGCCACGGAAATCTTTTAGTGAATTACGCACTGAAATGTTAGCCTGTAGGCAGAGACCTGGTGAGGATATTAGAGAGTTTGCAGATAGGATGATGGAGCTGCTGGACCAGATTAAGTCTGCGGTGTCAGCCAAATACCCCAATAAGGATGGAGGTTTGATAGCAGAGCTAGAGGTCGACGCGGTAGCTACTTTTAAAGCTGGTGTCGGCAGTCAGGCCACACGGGTATACTTAACTGGAAGAAAATTCGAAGCATTAGAAGAAGTTCGAGAGGAAGCTCTCTACTTCGAAAAAGATTCGGAAAGACTTCAGGCCATGGCACCAAGGCCCTGGAAAAAAGCACCGGAACATGCCATGGAAACACCACAGTAAAGTTGGAAGACCGGAAACTTTAGCGAGATCAGGCAGAAACAAACTCCAAAGCCTTTCCAAGCAGTACGGAGACCGGCAAGAAATTGGGAAACTCCAATCAGAGCAACACTGCAGCCTAGAGCGGTCAACTGCTTCAAATGCGGACAGCCGGGACACTTTGCTAAAGAATGCCAGTGGAGAAAGCAGCCTCCTTACTGCACTAAATGCCGAAACTATGGGCATGAGGCGCCAAGTTGCAGGAATCAGCAAGTCAGATTCGCAGATACAGTGGTGGACAATTCTACAGAATGCACTCAGAGAAGAGAGGTTCTCTATTGCCAGTTCTGTAAGACCAGTGACCATTACACGGATATCTGTGTAAGAAAGTACTTGGCAGAACATAGAAGCCACCCGCAAGAGGGAAACGAGAGGCGGCAGCTGGGGACTCTTTCCGCAGCTGCCTTCAATTAAGAGAATCGGAGTATACCCAGTCGACCATAGATAAGAATAGTGCAGTAAAATTAGGGTTATTAAACAATTGTATAATCACAGTCGACGCAGACATAGGACCAGAAGGTAAATTAGTATTATTAGTAGATACGGGATCTTCATGCAATATAATTAAGGTAAATAAAATAAAAGGAAGTACGCCCATACAAACCCAAGAAACAATCACTATAGGAGGATTGTTTGGTACACAGAGAAAATCGTTAGGAACCTGTCAAGCATTACTAGGCTTTGGTACTAGCCAACAGACTTGTGTATTTCATGCAATACACGATGCCGAATCTATACCCGCAGATGGAATATTAGGCATGGAATTCCTTAAAAACAGAGCTGTTATTGATTGTGTTGGTCATACACTGTTAATTCAAAGCGTAGAAGGAAACAAGGGAGTAAGACCACTTTTTGAAAACATAACAGGGAAAGAAAATGTTGATATTCTTACGTTAGATAGATGTACCTCTAGTCGATCTAGTACAGAGAAGCCGCAGGAGATTTCACCAGAAGCTGTAAGGCTACGAATTCAAGAAAAAGTCACAGGGCTAAAAGATATTGTACTCAAGGCAAGTGCCGCTTCAGATAGCATAGAGAAATACTTGAAATATGTGAGCAACAGCGATGAAACAGTGAATATACAACTGGAAGGTAAACGGATAACACCGAAGGAACTGAAAATAGCTCCAGAGACGGACGAGCTGGATCTTAGGCAAAAGCAGGGAAATAACTTAACCGCGATTCTTCGCACAGGAGCGCAGCAAAGGGATTTTCGTCCTGCAGTAGAAAAGTCTATAGCGTGGCCCAAAGAAATGTGGGGTGAAGAGCAGGTAAGGGTAGCGGTTGAAAGGAAGAACGGACTAGGACATCCTCGCACGGAAGTCCATCTAAATAGCCTCGAAACTGAACCCTCTGCCTCTTTTCTCAAATTTCAGGACACGAAAAGACCAATACGCTTGGAGCCAAGAAGCGAGCAGCTAATAAGAATTCAAGTCTCGAGCGATTCTGAACTGGTATGTATGGCAGAAGAGATATGTCCCGGGGTGTATTGTGGGAATACCTTGATTAGGCCCAGTAACGGACAAGCCTTTGTAGGAATTGTCAATGCTAGGACTGAGGCAATCGAAATAAAAAATTTTAAGCCTAAGTTGGAAAGCTTAAATAAGTATTTGGTAAGACCATTAAGAAATCCCGAGGGCAGAACGAAAATCACTCAGCAACGGCTTCAAGTAATGAAGAAATCTCTGGAGTTGGGGGATGAGCTGAATTTGGAAGAGAGGGAAGCAGCAATGCAAATCTGTTACGAATACAGCGATATCTTTCACTTACCTGGGGATAAACTAACGTACACTCCGACGAAAATGTTCAAACTTCCCTTGATGGCCGACACCGGGCCCATAAATAAAAAGCAATATAGAATACCCGAAGCCCACAGAGAGGAATGTCAGGAGCAGCTTAAAAAGTTGTTGGAGGATGACATAATCGAACATAGTAACAGCCCGTTCAATTTTCCAGTCTTATTAATACCGAAAAAGGGAACTGATGAAGCAGGTAAGCGAAAGTATAGATTGTGTGTGGACTTTCGCGAACTCAACAAAGTCTGTATTCCTTTTTCTTATCCACTACCACGGATTGAGGATATTCTGGATAGATTAGGTCATTCTAGGTATTTTACTACCCTAGATCTTGCAAATGGTTATCACCAGGTGTTGGTAGATCCGGCAGATCGTGAGAAGACAGCTTTTAGCACAAACTTCAGTCACTTCCACTACAAGAGATTACCATTCGGATTGAAAACGGCACCATCATTCTTTCAATCTTTATTAAATGGGATATTAACAGGTCTTCAGGGGATTAAGTGCTTTGTCTACCTTGATGACGTAGTGATTTTTGCTGCGAAAAATCTGGATGAACATAAAGGAAAGTTACGAGAAGTATTTCAGAGATTTAGGGAACATAACTTAAAACTACAACCTACTAAATGTCAATTCCTGAAAAAGGAGGTAGTATACCTCGGGCATGTTTGTTCGGAGAAAGGTGTGCAACCTGACAAACGGTTAGTAGAAGTGGTACAAAACTTCCCCCGTCCAAAAACAGTGAGACAGGTTCAGTCTTTTTTGGGGTTGGCCAACTACTATCGTAAATTTGTTCCCAATTTTTCAAAAATTCTGGCTCCAATTAATAACCTTTTGAGGAAAAAGGTGAAGTCCAATTGGGGATCAGAATGCGAGAACTCCTTTAAGGTCATTAAAGAAGCTCTCACTTCGCCGCCAGTATTAATTTATCCAGATTTTAATAAGGAGTTCACTCTCATCACGGATGCGAGCGGAGAATCTCTAGGAGCAGTCCTAGAACAAGAAGTTAGGCCAGTTAGTTATGCCAGCCGCACTCTGAACCAAGCTGAGAAAAATTACTCTACCACGGAACGGGAATTGTTAGCCATTGTATGGGCTGTACGCAATTATAAATGCTACTTACTGGGAAGACATTTTAAAATCATAACTGATCATCAGCCTCTCCGAGGGGTTTTAAGGTTAAGGACACCACATCTCGCATGGTGAGGTTTCACCAAAAGCTTTCGGAGTTTGATTTTGAAATTGTCTACAAGAAAGGTAGGGAAAATGGCAATGCGGATGCTCTTAGTAGAATTCCCAGAGACATACAGCAAGCGGAGGAAAAGTGTGGTAAGGAATATCCATGTTGTGCAGTTACTCGAGCACAGGCTAAGAAAGATACAAATGACGGAAAGAGGAAACAAGACTCTTGGCCGGAATCCGAAGATGAATGGGAAACAATAGAGGAGACTGAGAATAAGGAAGTAAGGCTACAAAAAAGCTCAAAGCCACAGAAGGTCACTGACCCAAAAGATGTCGAGGTAATTCTGAAAGATTTTCATGACTCGCGATTCGGAGGGCACTTTGGGCGAAATAAAACCTTGGAAAGAATAAAAAGGTTCTATCGTTGGAAGGGCATGAAGAAGGATATCGCCAAACATGTCGGGTGTTGTGCGAAATGCCAGAGAAATAAGCACTCCAGGGCGATTAAAATGCCGTTAGTGGTAACAGAAATTTCAGAAAAACCATTCGACAAGGTATACGTAGACTTAGTGGGGCCGTTGCCTACTAGTCATAATGGTAACAAGTATATTCCGTCCATGATAGATGATCTGACTAGATTTGTTGACTTTGTGGCCATACCAGACCAAGAAGCGAACACCGTGGCGCAGGTCTTGTTCGAGCAAATCCTTAGCCGTTACTCATTACCCAAACAGTTAGTAAGTGATCAAGGAGCTAACTTTACAGGCGAAGTTTTAAAGGCTCTTTGCAAAATGCTTAAGATAAAGAAACTGCAAACCACCGCCTATCACCTATCATTCTACGTTAGCTAACTACTTGAGAAGTTTTGTAGACCGGGAACCCCAGAGCTGGGATAACTTTTTGAGGACAGCAGCTCATGCCTATAATAACACGGTACATGCTGGTACAAAGCTAACACCCATGGAAACTCTTTTCGGATTTGTATCAGAAATCCCTAGCAACTTACAGCATAAACCTGAACCCGTGTACAACACTGATAAGTATCATTCGGTGTTGCGTTTCAAGTTACAAAAAGCGTTTGAAGTGGCTAGGGAAAACTTACGCAAAAGCAAGCTATCTGCGAAAAGGTATTATGATAAGACAGCCAGGCCAGAAGCCATACATGTGGGGGATAAAGTTCTGGTGAAGGATTTAGCTCGAGTGGGGAAGTTATCCTCAATTTTCAAAGGCCCTTACGAAGTAATTTACATTCACAGTCCTGAGAACGTTACTATCCTTCAAGGAAAAAAGCTCAAGAGGATTCACACGAATCGATTGAGGAAATATAATGAATAGTTTCAGCACGAGGCAATAATTTTGGAATTGTCGGAATTGGATTAATTAATTTATTTCTTCTTCCTCTTAGTTTTTTTTTTTTTTTATTACAGAATATAAACAAGTACAAGACCAACACGGATTCATAAAGAAGATTATACTACGAAGGGCGAGAAGATAAGAAGATAAGGCAGTCGATCTAAAGGAATAGTAAGTATAGTGAAAAAAAAAATATATAAGAAAGGTTGAGAAGGAATTAAAATTAAAATTAACAAGAAGCAATTTGAAAAAGAAGTAAGATATCTAATTTTTATGAAGTCAAAGAACCAAGATTTAAAGAGAAAGATTTAAAGTATATAGTATATAGATAAAGATATATATAGATAAATATATATATAGATAAAGACAATTTAAATAAGAAATTTGAAAAAAGAAATAATAGATTTAAAGAAGCCATTTGAAAAAGAAGTAAGATATCTAATTTTTATGAAGTCAAAGAACCAAGATTTAAAGAGAAAGATTTAAAGTATATAGTATATAGATATAGAAAAAATAAGAATAAGGGTTGCCATAGATTAGCATAGGGTTTAGTATCAAGATGAAAGCAGTTATAACGGTAATATTTGCACTCATCACCTTGTTGGAGGCAGAGAAAACAGGCTATAATATCCAACCGATACCCCATACAAGAGTGTTGTTCGAGCACGTGGGAAAAGTCAATTTCTACAACAAGCACTGGACTATCCTGTCGAAGGTGGAAATGCCGGATCTACCAGAGGACATGGAATTTGTAAATAATTGCACTAACCTAATTACGCAGCTATGTTTGGAGGTGACACACGACGGAATAGTATCCAGGTGCACTATAGCGGCCAAGGAGATAAGAAGTTGGGTCTCGAAAATTAAGAGGCAAAACGAGGAACTCCTACACCATACCCAGAGTGAATCACCACGACGAAACAGACGTTCAATTTTTGATGGATTAGGATCAGCATTCAAATACCTTTTCGGGACAATGGGTCATGCAGACTCAGAAGAGATCCATGCAGCCCTAGATGATCTTAGCGGAAGAGAGAACTGAACCTTCACTCTGTTAAAGGACCAAATAACGGTCATCAAGTCTACATTCGACGTATTCAACGCTACCAGAGTACAAGCGGCAGCAGAACGAGAGGAGCTAGGTAACAAAATCTCAGCATTAGTAAAAGCACAACAGGGTCAATATCGTGAATTGTCGGCATTGCAGCTTAGATTAGAAATGAGCGAAGTAATTACACTGATGACTCTTCATCTACGAGAAATCAGTGATATGCAGGAAAATATAATCAGTATGTTGGTCGCTCTGAGTGTCGGAAAGCTACATCCATTGATTATTCACGCGCGGGAAATGAGCGAAATAATGAGGAACGCCACTCGTCAATTGGATTTAGATGAGAAATTCCAGAACTTCCAGTTGTTGACGCAGATTGCAAAAGTGAAATCCCTTCAAATAAATCAAGGGATATTGATCCGGATTGAAATTCCACAGCCACAAAGAGTTGCGTTCGATATGCATAAGATATATAGAATTCCTGTTACAATAGACGACGCCGGCTATCACATATATGATCTGGATGCCGAATTTGTAGCCGCTAACAACCATGAACGGCAGTATGTCCTAATGAGTTATCAGCAGTATCAGGGGTGCCAGCAGCTTTCGACCACAGCCGATCAGCCACAATTCCTTTGTCCACAGTTGGGCCCGACCTTCACAGCCATTGGAGAAAATTGTGTACTAAACCTTTTCCGAAGCTTCAATGTAAACTCGAGAGCATGTAAAGATCGAGTTATACCGAAATGGAACAGTCTAGTTCGAATGATGACGAGGAACCATTGGCTATTTGTGGTATCCCAAAAAACAAAATTAGAGGTGAACTGCCAAAATTCACCAACTACCATTGGAGAACTATCATCTACAGGGGTGTTATCAATTGAAGAACACTGCCATTTACAAATTGGAGACCTACGGATAGCCGCAGAAGACGACAGCCAGAAAAATATCTCGATTTGGCAGCCGAATCGTTTGGAGTTGCCAGCCTGGAATGCCGTAGACCTAACTAAATCAAATAAGCAGAAAGCGGAAATTATAGAGAGTAAAGAGAGTGGGATAAGACTGTTGACAGCCAAGAACTTCAACCAAGCATGGAAGGACAATGAAGCTGATATAAAGCGAGTACAGGAAGCCATTAAGAACGAAGAGACTAGCAGACAATTTATTCCACATCACGTCCACGTAGCAGCTACATCAGCTACCGGGTGTTTATGCATCTTCACCTTAGCAGTACTAGCAGGAGTAGTGTGCCATCTAAAGCGACAAAAAAGTGAACAGACTCGAACGATCATCAGCAAACCGTTTACGGGGCCAATTCAATCGAGGGTATCCAAGCAAGCAGAATCCAGTATAGAAGTCGTCATTCCCACAACAGAAAACCTGCCAACAGCAAATTTACCTACCGTCGTCGGGAAACAGCTGGTACAATTAGAATAGTAGAGTAGTTATATTATTGTAGTAATGTAATTGTATTGGGCACCAATAGAAAGTATACCTTTAAATAGAATTTTTGTATGAGTTTTCTTGTTATATATATATGTAAGTGCTATAAATGCTTGTAAAAAAAAAACTTTTAATTTTTGTTATTTTTGTAATTAGATAGACAATAAATAAGATTGTATATTTTTAAAATGCATGTAAATTAATTAAGCATTTCTGTTAATAATAAAATTTTAAGGTTAGAAAGAACTATGTAATAGATATAATTAACTTATTAGGTAGAGGGATTTCAAGATAATGGTTGTAAATTTTGAACTTAAAAGAAATGTAAAAATTTTTAGGCAGTAGGAAAAAAGATCATGGAAAATAAATATGAAATATGTAAAAAAAAAAAAGAGAGCCAAGTTAATTAACAAAATGTAGAAATATATATATAGAAAAAAATGTTTAAAGGAAATGTTAGGCAGAAAAGTAGAAAATGTAATAGGTATAAGAAAGAAATTTAAAAAAGATAATTAAATGTGAGAAGAAAATAAGAAAGAAATTAAAACGTGAAAAGAAAAAGATAAGAGAAATTATGTAAATGTGAATTAAAAGATGTGAAATGACGTAAAATGAAAAACGTGAGAAAAGGAAAATAGAATTTAAGTATGTAACGAAAAATGTAAAACAATCTGAACCGAACGGAGACCAAAAATATTTTCAATTTTTAAGACTGTTGCACTCTACAGATCTAGTTTCCTGCGGAAACTAGTTTTTCCAAGGGGGGAGGGATGTTATGGCCCAATATAAGGAAGATTCTTCTTCCAGCAGCCAAGGGCGCATTCTAGCGAAATAATCAGCAATTGCTAAACAATAACCTCGTATGGTATTGTTCTGCAACTGTCGGTTATTTTGCTGATTAGCCCAACAGCTGGCTGCGATGAGCGCTTAGTGGAGCAATCGACGATTACGATAATAATTAACCTCGCATGGTAATTATTATGTAAAGCGATTGTTTACTACTAAGCGACTCAGGTGCTGCAACCCGGTAGAACAAACGGCAAGGTTGTGTCGTTTGTTTACATCCGCGTTGTGAGCAAAGAACGTTTACTTCCGAGTATCGGACATAAAAGACCAATGACTGGTCTGGCGAGTGCCGTTAAGTGTTCAGTCGCGTTTTATCTTTTCGGGTTTTAAGGTGTCAAGTTTCATTCAGTTCGGTTCGGGTTAGCTTTGTTTAATGTATTAGGATAGGTCAGTTTTGAGTAAAATAAAGAAGTACATATGTGAGTAAAGTAATCCGAGCGTGTTTTAATTAAAGACTTTTAGTGATCGTGATTAATTATTCGATTTTCCGCTATTTCATTGCATTGGGACACGACAGTGCCCACAGTTGAGGCCGATAATTACGGCTATTGGCTTAAACCTGTTTCGCAGTTTCAATGTCATGACTAAGGCTTGTAAGGAGAAAGTCATCCCGAAATGGAGCTCTCTAACGCGAATGATGACCAGAAATCACTGGCCGTTTGTGATGGCCGAAAAAACAAAGCTGGAGGTCAACTGCCACAATTCACCGACCAAAATAGGAGAGCTCTCATCGATAGGAGTATTGGACATAAAGGAACGCTGTCATCTGCAGATTGGAGATCTACTCATAACCCCCGATGACGACGCTTCCGAAATGTAACTCTCTTTCAGCGCGCACCTTCAGAATTACCTAAATGGGAAACCTTAATGACACCAACAGGTCCAAGGAATCGCGAACATCCACAGGGACAAACAGGAAAACTACAACTTCTAGCGGCAGGTAATATCAATCACGCCTGGAAAGATCATGCTGAGAAGATAGCCAAGGTTCAGAGCGCCATCAAGACTGAAGAAGTTCACAGGCAGCAGAATCATCCGCACCAGATCTATTTAGCAGCCACGTCCTTGACTGGGCTGATAAGCATCGTCAGCTTGACTTTAGTAGCAGTAATGATGTTCCATGTAAGACGCTGGAAACGACAGCAAGGACGAGTAAGTACTGGCAGAGTATCGATACCACCTACTATCCAGACATCCATTAAACACCCAAGACCCACCTCAACAGAGCCGAACAAGGAAGGGACTGACAGGATAGAGTTAGTCATGCCAATAAGAATATTTTCACAATTAATTCATTTTGATAAAATTGTAATGTAAACTTCATGTATATATGTCCCATGATATAGTAGTATATAAAGATTATAATGCTTCTGTTTATGTAGTTATGTATGCAGAAATGTCTTATGGTTTTACGTGAGCACCTGCTAGTTATAGCTTAATCTCACGGCACCATAATGCACGGATTAGTAGACAAGCGACAATCAACGCCCTCAAGAGGTAGAATATATTATATTCTGTTTCAAGAGTACCAGTTTATGTCAGTGCATGCTTGACATTGGACTTACTGGTCGAAGCGAGACCTCTCTAAAATCTCTTCCGATCTGTGGGTCACGGCACCCGGGTGATTTAGCGCAACTCCACGCCGAAAGCCAATCCTCTAAGCATACAATAACAAGCGACCATCCTTCAAATTCACGGACGCAGTATGCAATTTTGTCAAAAGAACAAACTACTCTGTTTACAGAAGAATGTTCGCCTAGTCATGCAGACTCAGACAATCTCTCTCTGCCCGCATATGGGCTACCACAACCACTACGATGCTCCCACAAGGGGGCCTTCCCAATGATGAGGCAAATATTGCTACTAAATGCAGCTCTGTTTGGGGCTCCTCATTCCCGTAGTACCAAGTTAGCCAATGTCGGGCCGCCCATTTGGTATGGCTTTCGTAAAGCATGATCAACGGACCATGAATACTCCCAGTTTCATATCTTCATGCAAGATATACTTTTCTAAACGGTACTGGTAACTCCGTTCGGGCCTAGATCTTATTTGCAACGTCTAAAAGAATTATACTTGGCCTATACAGGTAATACATACATTCCTTATGGGCGCTGTCAGGGGGACCACGTGAAGGTTGAGATGTGCCCAATTCAGTCTGGAGTGGCTTCGAGATTCACCATTTGGATCTTATAGCTGTCCATGCATATTAACCATATAAGCACTACTAACATACATACCTGATTTCCGTTTTCTATCAACTTATTCATACACCAATTAAGACATCCATTCGCCCCTGGGCAAGGCTATGTCTGTCTTTCTCCTCTCACATCCTATGTCTGAGATTTTATTGTTCTGACTTACATGAGTATATAACTTCGATTGCATCTTTGGCCATCCGCCTAGCATCTACTACAGTACCCACACAGCCAAAAATCTCAAAATTATTATATCGCAGAAGCATGTGTCTATTTATAAATAGTATCCTCCTTGTGGGCTAAACTCACAATGCGTGCACATCACTCCAAATATAATGATTTCATGCATTATACCGTTCCACATACTCGCACTATCTTTCAGAAGGATATGCCAATGCTCAAAACTCCCTTAAAATGATACCACCATAACAACAAACCAACAAAATTCATCTATCAAGTATGCATGCTTTCCTCTTATACAGCTTTCACCTTGTTCAGCATTGCGCTTCACAGACTACTTTCCCCCCCAGTTATGTATGCAGTATGATTAGGTAAAATTATGTAAAAAAAAAAAACTAAGTTTTATATATTTATATGGATAATAGAATTGATAATAACGTAGAATTAGCCATAGGAAATTAATTGTTGGCATTATAATTACACTTGTCTTCTGTTTAAGGTATAAACTATTAGTATTATGATTATATAAGAAAGAAATTAAAAAAAAATAAATATATATTGAAGTATGAGAAGAAAATAAAAAAGAGATTGAAGGTGAAAATAAAATGAATAGAGAAATTATATGTGAAAAAAAGGATGCAAAAAGACGTAAAGAATGTAAACCGAACCATGGTTATAAAAATTGTTTAGATGTTAGGGAATATTGAACTTTAGTTTTTGTATAAATTAGTTAAGTTAGATATTGTAATCTAACTGAGCACCCCGATCTGATTCCTCTTGGGAATCAGTTTTTCTCAGGGGGGAGGAATGTCGTGACCCAATATTCAATTGGTGAAATTGTGACATCATGACTCGAGCTAGCAGCAGGTGTACAGGTAATTAAACGATTTGCAATAACTAAGCATTTCACTTCGCATAGTGAAATGCCTGGCGATTGCGAATTGTTTACTTGGAAACTGTCACATTCACTGCTGTATGTAACTGGGCATTGAGTCATGGTTAAGTAATTCACTTTGCATAGTGAAATACTCAGCTGGGCTCATTGTTTGTTTACATGCACTATTGCGGGCTCCCGCTGTCGGCAGTTATTAACATAATACTTTGTAATTATGACTGCAAGGTATTGCGCTGGTCACTGGGTCAAAGTCGCTTCCGCCTGGTTGAGTGGAGGTGAGCACGGTCGTTTCGATAGATCGAGTTGCGTAGTTAGAATTTGGTTTTATTAAAGATAGCGGTTCGGTATCAGGTTAGTTAGTTGTAATTCGAGAGTATAATCAGAAGTATCGATCACGGCTGATACTCCATTTAATTTATATCGTAACAGAATTTAACTTAATTAAAGAAATAAAGTTTGTTTTACAATTGAATTACGCGAATGTTTTTACTGGATTGCTTTGGGGCACGACAAATTGGCGCAGCCGGATAAAAAGTAGGAAGTGTTATTTTTTTTTCTTCAGTGAAATAATTTATTTTTCTTTTCATTTTAATTTTTTTGTTATTTTTGGGAGTAAATCTTGTTAGCTGCTCCATATTTTTGTGAATTGTGGGAGTTATGCTTTTTTAGCTGGTCCATTTTTTTTTGTGTTTTATGGGAGTTAATGCTTTTTAGCTGCTCCATTTTTGTGAAGTGTGGGAGTAAAGCTTTTTTTAGCTGCTCCATATTTTTGTATTTTATGGGAGTTAATGCTTTTTAGCTGCTCCATTTTTGTGAAGTGTGGGAGTAAAGCTTTTTTTTTAGCTGTTCCATTTTTGTGAATTGTGGGAGTTAACGCTTTTTAGCTGCTCCAGTCTTAGGCTAATTTTCTTTTCAGGTTAGAGTTATGGGAGAAAAACAAAAAAGGGGAATAAATTGTTGTGATTGTGGTATATAGCATAAGATTGTTGTTGCGTGAGATTGTTTTTGGTTAGGTGGTCTGAGTTTTATTTAATGTATAGTGTGATAGTGTGGTATGTAAATGGAGTGGTTTTAGTAGTTCAGTAGATTAAGTAAGTAAAGTCTAATTTTTCGGAATGTACGGCGTATTAAGGGTTATAATTTTGGTCATTGGAAGTTTTCAAACGCTAGGTAAAAAATTTAAGGTATTCGCGGGTATTCGGGCGTTAAACGTGGAAGAGGGTTCGGAAATATTGAATGTTAGGAAAGAGCTTTGTGAAACACCGTCGAAAATTCAAGCTTTTGCGTTTAAGGTTTTTAAGCAAATAGTTACAGTCTAGGAGAAGTGTTTGAGAGTGAAGGGTAAATTAGGTAATGACTATAGATGTCAGTGGGAAGAAGTAACGTTCTAACGAGGGAAGAATTGTTACGAGTTAAGGATCAGGAAAAGGAATGGGAAACCAGCACACAGGAATTGAAGGAGTGCCAGTTGAAATTACAACGGTACGAACAGGATTTTCGGTATCTAGAAGAACATCTAACGGATGAATTGAAGAAACGATTGCCGAGTGAGGACGTTAATACGTTTTTAGAAGAAATAAATGAGGCTACAATGAAAAGCACAAAGGGAGAAACCTTAGATTTGTTGATAACGTCTACCTTTGAAGTTATTGGTAGAATTTAGCAAGAAACAGATCAAGCGTTTGAGGAGTGCAATCAGGAAAACAGGGCTTTAAAAGGAACTAAAAAGCATTTAGAAAGGGAATTGGAGGAGGCAGAAAAGACTGCCACTGAACTAGAGCAAGAATTAGGAGTCGCGCCATTATCACAAGAGGAGCGTCAAGTTCGAGGGATTTTTAAGAAGTGGTCACCCAAGAAATTAATATTCCACGAACGGCAGCGAGAAGGAGGAGCAAGTACTTCAGGGCAAGAAGAAATTTTGAAAGCTAAAAAGCAGACCTTAGCAAAGACGAGTGAAGACCAAGTGCCGAAAGATAACACGAGGAATTCAGAAAAACTAGCAAGGAAAACCATGGCCGATGTGTATGATAAAGTCATGGGGTGTCCAGATACATACCAATGTTTTCCGGAGAAAGAACGCCAAAACTATCGAAGGAAGTTCACCGTTTCTTGAGCTTTCAGGAACGTAACAGGAGCCGAAAAAGTTAAACATATAACCTTGCAGGGTTATAATGTCGAAGAGAAAAGACTGTCCAGTAGGGAAGCAGTTCGGACAGTTTCAGCGGAAGTTCTAAGAGAGCGAATGACTAATCGAATTGTAAACCTGAGAGAGGTGATATATAAAGCTCGAGCTACCTCTGAGAGTATAACCAAGTATTTTAGAGTCGAAAAACAGGCAAAGACTCAAAAGGGTATCAAGAATAAATCACGTGGAAGCCCGGAAGAGGAAATACGTTGGCGCCGCATTTTTGCATGGAGGCGAAGCAGGAAAGTCCTCTCTATACAGAGGAGATTTTGGTAAGGTTGCCAGAAGGAATGTGGGGGCAAAAGCAAATTCGGAAAGTAATGGTTGATGGGAATGGGTCAGATTATCCTCGCATGGAAATCGAACCAGTTATTTCCGAAACTGTAGCCTTTGCGGAGGCGCGAATATGCGAAAAAGCTTCAATTCCTAAACAGGGCAATATAACCAAACCCCTCCCTAGCTCGAGAAATGGCAGGGAGTCCATAGTACAGCTGGAACTAAGAACGGAGCAATTGGTAAGAATCTGTGTCGAGAGCGAAGATGAGCTGGTGTGCGTGGCGGAAGAGATTATCTCAGGTGTGTATTCAGGTGTGTACTGTGATAACGCCATAATCAGGCCGGAGAGTGGACAGGCGTTTGTGGGTATTGTCAACGCTAGAACTGAGCCGGTTGAGATAACGAACTTTCAACCCAAGCTTGAGAGGTTGGATTGGTATTCAGTGCAGCCATTGAGAGATAAGATAAAGGCGGTAAGTCGTTCTCAGCAAAGACTCGAATTACTGAAAAAAACACTAGTACTGTCGGAAGATTTAAATTGTGAATAAAGAGAAGTGGTGTCTGAAATTTGCAGTGAATATAATGACATTTTTTACTTTCCAGGTGACAAGTCAACATAAACTCCAACTACGACTTTTAAGCTTCCATTACTGTCGAATATAGGGCCCATATACAGGAAACAATATCGTCTGCCGGAGGCTCACCGAGAAGAATGCCAGAAACAACTAGAAAAGCTCCTAGAAGATGACATTATAGAGCATAGTGACAGCCCTTTTAATTTTCCGGTATTATTAATACCAAAAAAAGGAAAGGATGAAGCAGGAAATCGGAAGTATAGGTTATGTGTAGATTTTCGGGAGTTAAATAAAGTCTGCGTTCCCTTTTCGTATCCTCTGCCACGGATTGAGGACATCTTAGATCAATTAGGTCACTCTAGATATTTCTTTAGTTTGGATTTAGCTAATGCTTATCACCAGGTGTTAATCGACCCAGCGGACAGAGAAAAGACGGCTTTTAGTACGAACTTCAGCCACTTCCAATATAAACGATTACAGTTTGGATTGAAAACCGCACCTCCATTTTTCCAGTTTCTATTATATTAATAGGGCTTCAAGGTATCAAATGCTTTGTATACTTAGATGATGTGGTAATTTTCGCGAAGAATCTGGGCGAGCATAATAGAAAGCTAAGGGAGGTATTTCAGCGTTTTAGAGAAAATAATTTAAAGCTACAACCCGCGAAGTGCCAGTTTGTACAGAAGAATGTAGTATACTTAGGGCATGTGTGTTCAGAGAAAGGAGTAACTCCGGACCAACGGTTAGTGGAGGCAGTTCAGAACTATCCTCGACGTAAAACGGTTCGGCAGGTGCAATCGTTTCTGGGAAATTCAATGTGGGGTCAGTATGTGAGGAATCTTTTAAAACCATTAAAGAGTCGCTCACTTTCTCTCCCGTGCTAGGTTATCCAGACTTCAATAAGGAATTCACGCTTATCACAGATGCTAGCGGAGAATCATTAGGTGCCGTATTAGAACAGGATGGGAGGGCTATCAGTTATGCCAGCCGCAAGCTTAATCCTGCTGAGGGGAACTACTCCACCACAGAACGGAAAATGCTTGCTATTATTTGGGCGGTACGAAACTATAAATGTTACCTTCTGGGCAGGCATTTGAAAATTAAAACAGATCATCAGCCGCTCCGAGGGATTATTAACGTAAGGGGCACTACATCACGCATGGTACGATTCCATCAGAAATTATCTGAGTACGATTTCGAGATTATCTACCAGAAGGGAAAGGAGAACGGTAATGCGGATGCCCCGAGCAGGATACCCCAGCAAGGTACCTGCCAAGAGAAGAATTCTCGCTGTCTTGCGGTTATACGAGCACAAGCCTAGAAGCAGGGAGCAGAGGCTGAAGAGAAAAAAAACCCAGATTCCGAGAGTGAATGGGAAGATATTTAGGAGGCCAAGAGAATGGTAGAAAGAGCATTACACAGTCCAACACCCCAACATGTGACTGACCCGGAGGATATTCAGGTAATATTGAAGGATTATCATGATTCCCGATTTGGAGGACATTTCGGCGGAAACAAAACATTAAACAGGGTGAAACGCTTCTATCGCTGGAAGGGAATGAAGAATGATATAGCGAAATATATTCGCAAATGTAGGCAATGTCAAAGAAATAAGCATTCTAGAGCCATTAAAATGCCATTGGTCATAACAGAAGTGTCGGAAAAGCCGTTCGATAAGGTATACGTTGACCTCGTGGGGCCATTACCTACAAGTCATAATGGCAACAAATATATACTGTCTATGATGGATGACCTGACGCGATTGGTGGATTTCGTGGTGGTACCCGATCAGGAAGCCAACACGGTAGCCCGAGCACTATTTGACCAAATACTGAGCCGATATACGATTCCCAAGCAATCAGTGACTGACCAAGGGAGTAATTTTACGGGTAAAGTCATGAAATCTTTATGAAAATTGTTAAATTGTCAAACGCAGTAGAGCGACAACATTCAACCTTAGCTAACTATCTAAGGAGTTTTGTGGATGCAGAGCCCAGTAACTGGGATGAATTTCTAAGAACTGCGGCACACGCGTACAATATCAGCGTACATACGGGCACTAAGCTTACGCCCATGGAGACTCTGTTTGGGTTTGTGTCAGAGATCCCCAGCAATTTGATGCGTAACCAGAACCACTTTATAACGCCGATAGATATCATTCTGTGCTGCGATTCAAGTTACAGAAGTCTTTTGAATTAGCACGGAATAATTTACGGCAAAATAAGGAGAAGGCGAAAAAGTACTACGATAAGTCGTCTAGAGGTCAACTTTTTTATGTGGGAGATAAGGTTCTGGTTAGGGACTTAGCTAGGGTGCGGAAATTGTCAGCTATTTTTAAGGGACCCTACGAAGTCATATACATACACAACCCTGAAAACCTAACAATACTCCAAGGGCGGAAGTTGAAGCGAATTCATGTTAATAGGCTGAAGAAGTTTGAACAATGATTGATTCACAGTTCGGACGTGTAGTTACATAGATACTGGTCTTTTCGAATTTCCCAATCACCAACTTCACGCGTAAAGTTCTTTGCAAACTATTCCGACCTTACATTTTTCTGCCACGTCAATGTACTAATCAATTTTGCATTACAAAAAAAAAAAAAAAATACTAAAACTAAAAGAAGGACTCAGAAACCGCGGGCCGAGGAAGAGGCTTACTGGAAAGATAGAAAGAAAGAAAGATAAACTTTTCATTTCTGTGGAAAGGGTAAGATAAAAAGGTAAAAAAAAAGAAATAAATAAAAGAAAGACAGAATGAAGTTAATAAAGAGTATAGGTAAAAAAAATAGAAAATTTAAAAGAAGAATAGAATGAAGATAATAAAGAGTATAGTACTGCTAGTCTTGGTAGTAGGATCTGCGATAGGCGTAGAACAGAGCGGCTATAGTATTAAGGAAATAGCAGAGTCTGGAGTCCTTTTCGAATACGTGGGAAAGACGCACTTCTACACCCGGCATTGGACTATCCTGTCTACGCTGCAGATGCCAGATGTATCAGAAGAGTTGAAGTTCGCCGTCAATTGCAGCAGCCTGGTGGCACGTCTTTGTACCGAAATTATACATACTGGAGTAAGAGCAAGATATAAGGTAGCAGTGAGGGAAATTGACGGTTGGGTCAGTCAAATTAAGCAGCAGGAGGAGGAATTATTACATCACACCCATAATGGAGCTTCCTCAAGAAGAAAACGATCCTTTTTCGATGGGGTAGGTGCCGTATCCAAAACACTTTTTGGAACGATGGATCATGAGGATTCCATAAAAATCTACGCTGCACTTGATGATCTCAATGAGAAAGAGAATCGTACCTTCAGCCTTCTAGAAGACCAGATTACCCTTGTGAAGTCAACGTTCGACCTGTTTAATTCATCACGAGTAAGGGCAGAGGCGGAGCGAGAGAAAATTCGGACCGGATCTCTGGGATTATCACCGCGCAAAGAAACACAGATGGAGAACTAGCAGTATTGCAGCGCAGAGTTGAATTAAATGAGGTCATGACACTACTGACCCTCCAGCTACGCGAGATAAGCGACACGTTGAAGACAATTTCGAACATTATGGTCTCGCTGAGCGTCAGGAAGTTACATCCTCTAATAGTCCACGCTCGGGAATTGACTGAGATAATGAGGAATGCCACCAAGGAACTGGACCTAAACGAGGAGTTTCAGGATATCCAGTTATTAGTTAAGATTGCTAAAGTGAAGGCCATCTTGACTAACCAACGCATCCTGGTCACAAGATTTACATCATACCAGCAGTAATAGATGAAGCCGGCTACCATATGTATGACCTAGACGCGGAATTTATTTCAGCCAACAACCACGAGAGGCAATATGTCTTACTAGATGACCACCAGTACCAGAGGTGTCAGCAGCTGATCACCATGACGGCTCATACCCATTTACTGTGCCCACAGTTGAGCCCGATAATTACGGCTATTGGCTTAAACCTGTTTCGCAGTTTCAATGTCAAGACTAAGGCTTGTAAGGAGAAAGTCATCCCGAAATGGAGCTCTCTAACGCGAATGATGACCAGAAATCACTGGCTGTTTGTGATGGCCGAAAAAACAAAGCTGGAGGTCAACTGCCACAATTAACCGACCAAAATAGGAGAGCTCTCATCGATAGGAGTATTGGACATAAAGGAACGCTGTCATCTGCAGATTGGAGATCTACTTATAACCCCCAATGACGACGCTCCCGAAATGTAACTCTCTTTCAGCGCGCACCTTCAGAATTACCTAAATGGGAAACCTTAATGACACCAACAGGTCCAAGGAATCGCGAACATCCACAGGGACAAACAGGAAAACTACAACTTCTAGCGGCAGGTAATATCAATCAAGCATGGAAAGATCATGCTGAGAAGATAGCCAAGGTTCAGAGCGCCATCAAGACTGAAGAAGTTCACAGGCAGCAGAATCATCCGCACCAGATCTATTTAGCAGCCACGTCTTTGACTGGGCTGATAAGATTCGTTAGCTTGACTTTAGTAGCAGTAATGATGTTCCATGTAAGACGCTGGAAACGACAGCAAGGACGAGTACTGGCAGAGTATCGATACCACCTACTATCCAGACATCCATTAAACATCCAAGACCCACCTCAACAGAGCCGAACAAGGAAGGGACTGACAGGATAGAGTTAGTCATGCCAATAAGAATATTTTCACAATTAATTCATTTTGATAAAATTGTAAAGTAAACTTCATGTATATATGTCCCATGATATAGTAGTATATAAAGATTATAATGCTTCTGTTTATGTAGTTATGTATGCAGAAATGTCTTATGGTTTTACGTGAGCACCTGCTAGTTATAGCTTAATCTCACGGCACCATAATGCACGGATTAGTAGACAAGCGACAATCAACGCCCTCAAGAGGTAGAATATATTATATTCTGTCTCAAGAGTACCAGTTTATGTCAGTGCATGCTTGACATTGGACTTACTGGTCGAAGCGAGACCTATCTAAAATCTCTTCCGATCTGTGGGTCACGGCACCCGGTTGATTTAGCGCAACTCCACGCCGAAAGCCAATCCTCTAAGCATACAATAACAAGCCACCATCATGCAGACTCAGACAATTTCTCTCTGCCCGCATATGGGCTACCGCAACCACTACGATGCTCCCACAAGGGGGCCTTCCCAATGATGAGGCAAATATTGCTACTAAATGCAGCTCTATTTGGGGCTCCTCATTCCCGTAGTACCAAGTTAGCCAATGTCGGGCCGCCCATTTGGTATGGCTTTCGTAAAGCATGATCAACGGACCATGAATACTCCCAGTTTCATATCTTCATGCAAGATATACTTTTTTAAACGGTACTGGTAACTCCGTTCGGGCCTAGATCTTATTTGCAACGTCTAAAAGAATTATACTTGGCCTATACAGGTAATACAATCCTTATGGCGCTGTCAGGGGGACCACGTGAAGGTTAAGATGTGCCCAATTCAGTCTGGAGTGGCTTCGAGATTCACCATTTGGATCTTATAGCTGTCCATGCATACTAACCATATAAGCACTACTAACATACATACCTGATTTCCGTTTTCTATCAACTTATTCATACACCAATTAAGACATCCATTCGCCCCTGGGCAAGGCTATGTCTGTCTTTCTCTTCTCACATCCTATGTCTGAGATTTTATTGTTCTGACTTACATGAGTACATAACTTCGATTGCATCTTTGGCCATCCGCCTAGCATCTACGACAGTACCCACACAGCCAAAAATCTCAAAATTATTATATCGCAGAAGCATGTGCCTATTTATAAATAGTATCCTCCTTGTGGGCTAAACTCACAATGCGTGCACATCACTCCAAATATAATGATTTCATGCATTATACCGTTCCACATTCTCGCACTATCTTTCAGAAGGATATGCCAATGCTCAAAACTTCCTTAAAATGATACCACCATAACAACAAACCAACAAAATTCATCTATCAAGTATGCATGCTTTCCTCTTATACAGCTTTCACCTTGTTCAGCATTGCGCTTCACAGACTACTTCCCCCCCCCACCACCCCCCCCCCCCAGTTATGTATGCAGTATTATTAGGTAAAATTATGTAAAAAAAACTAAGTTTGATATATTTATATGGATAATAGAATTGATAATAACGTAGAATTAGCCATAGGAAATTAATTGTTGGCATTATAATTACACTTGTCTTCTGTTTAAGGTATAAACTATTAGCATTATGATTATATAAGAAAGAAATTAAAAAAAAAAATATGTATTGAAGTATGAGAAGAAAATAAAAAAGTGATTGAAGGTGAAAATAAAATGAAAAGAGAAATTTTATGTGAAAAAAAAGATGCAAAATGACGTAAAAGAATGTAAACCGAACCATAGTTATAAAAATTGTTGAGATGTTAGGGAATATTGAACTTTAGTTTTTGTATAAATTAGTTAAGTTAGATATTGTAACCTAACTGAGCACCCCGATCTGATTCCTCTTGGGAATCAGTTTTTCTCAGGGGGGAGGAATGTCGTGACCCAATATTCAATTGGTGAAATTGTGACATCATGACTCAAGCTAGCAGCAGGTGCACAGGTAATTAAACGATTTGCAATAACTAAGCATTTCACTTCGCACAGTGAAATGCCTGGCGATTGCGAATTGTTTACTTGGAAACTGTCACATTCACTGCTGTATGTAACTGGGCATTGAGTCATGGTTAAGTAATTCACTTTGCATAGTGAAATACTCAGCTGGGCTCATTGTTTGTTTACATGCAGTATTGCGGGCTCCCGCTGTCGGCAGTGATTAACATAATACTTTGTAATTATGACTGCAAGGTATTGCGCTGGTCATTGGGTCAAAGTCGCTTCCGCCTGGTTGAGTGGAGGTGAGCACGGTCGTTTCGATAGATCGAGTTGCGTAGTTAGAATTTCGTTTTATTAAAGATAGCGGTTCGGTATCAGGTTAGTTAGTTGTAATTCGAGAGTATAATCACAAGTATCGATCACGGCTGATACTCCATTTAATTTATATCGTAACAGAATTTAACTTAATTAAAGAAATAAAGTTTGTTTTACAATTGAATTACGCGAATGTTTTTACTGGATTGCTTTGGGGCACGACAAATTGGCGCAGCCGGATAAAGAGTAGGTAAGTGTTATTATTTTTTCTTCAGTGAAATAATTTATTTTTCTTTTCATTTTTATTTTTTTTTATTTTTGGGAGTAAATCTTATTAGCTGCTCCATATTTTTGTGAATTGTGGGAGTTATGCTTTTTTAGCTGGTCCATTTTTTTTTGTACTTTAGGGAATTTAATGCTTTTTAGCTGCTCCATTTTTGTGAAGTGTGGAAGTAACGTTTTTTTTAGCTGCTCCATTTTTTTTAAGTTTTATGGGAGTTAATGCTTTTTAGCTGCTCCATTTTTGTGAAGTGTGGGAGTAAAGCTTTTTTTTAGCTGCTCCATAGTTTTGTATTTTATGGGAGTTAATGCTTTTTAGCTGCTCCATTTTTGTGAAGCTTTTTTTTCAGCTGTTCCATTTTTGTGAATTGTGGGAGTTAACGCTTTTTAGCTGCTCCAGTCTTATGCTAATTTTCTTTTCAGGTTAGAGTTATGTTAGAAAACCAAAAAAACGGAATAAATTGTTGTGATTGTGGTATATAGCATAAGATTGTTGTTGCGTGAGATTGGTTTTGGTTAGGTGGTCTGAGTTTTATTTAATGTATAGTGTGATAGTGTGGTATGTAAATGGAGTGGTTTTAGTAGTTCAGTAGATTAAGTAAGTAAAGTCTAATTTTTCGGAATGTACGGCGTATTAAGGGTTATAATTTTGGTCATTGGAAGTTTTCAAACGCTAGGTAAAAAATTTAAGGTATTGGCGGATATTCGGGCGTTAAACGTGGAAGAGGGTTCGGAAATATTGAATATTAGGAAAGAGCTTTGTGAAACACCGTCGAAAATTCAAGCTTTTGCGTTTAAGGTTTTTAAGCAAATAGTTACAGTCTAGGAGAAGTGTTTGAGAGTGAAGGGTAAATTAGGTAATGACTATAGATGTCAGTGGGAAGAAGTAACGTTCTAACGAGGGAAGAACTGTTACGAGTTAAGGATCAGGAAAAGGAATTGGAAACCAGCACACAGGAATTGAAGGAGTGCCAGTTGAAGTTACAACGGTACGAACAGGATTTTCGGTATCTAGAAGAACATCTAACGGATGAATTGAAGAAACGATTGCCGAGTGAGGACGTTAATAAGTTTTTAGAAGAAATAAATGAGGCTACAATGAAAAGCACAAAGGGAGAAACCTTAGATTTGTTGATAACGTCTACCTTTGAAGTTATTGGTAGAATTGAGCAAGAAACAGATCAAGCGTTTGAGGAGTGCAATCAAGAAAACAGGGCTTTAAAAGGAACTAAAAAGTATTTAGAAAGGGAATTGGAGGAGGCAGAAAAGACTGCCACTGAACTAGAGCAAGAATTAGGAGTCGCGCCATTATCACAAGAGGAGCGTCAAGTTCGAGGGATTTTTAAGAAGTGGTCACCCAAGAAATTAATATTCCACGAACGGCAGCGAGAAGGAGGAGCAAGTACTTCAGGGCAAGAAGAAATTTTGAAAGCTAAAAAGCAGACCTTAGCAAAGACGAGTGAAGACCAAGTGCCGAAAGATAACACGAGGAATTCAGAAAAACTAGCAAGGAAAACCATGGCCGATGTGTATGATAAAGTCATGGGGTGTCCAGATACATACCAATGTTTTCCGGAGAAAGAACGCCAAAACTATCGAAGGAAGTTCACCGTTTCTTGAGCTTTCAGGAACGTAACAGGAGCCGAAAAAGTTAAACATATAACCTTGCAGGGTTATAATGTCGAAGAGAAAAGACTGTCCAGTAGGGAAGCAGTTCGGACAGTTTCAGCGGAAGTTCTAAGAGAGCGAATGACTAATCGAATTGTAAACCTGAGAGAGGTGATATATAAAGCTCGAGCTACCTCTGAGAGTATAACCAAGTATTTTAGAGTCGAAAAACAGGCAAAGACTCAAAAGGGTATCAAGAATAAATCACGTGGAAGCCCGGAAAGAGGAAATACGTTGGCGCCGGCTTTTTGCATGGAGGCGAAGCAGGCAAGTCCTCTCTATACAGAGGAGATTTTGGTAAGGTTGCCAGAAGGAATGTGGGGGCAAAAGCAAATTCGGAAAGTAATGGTTGATGGCAATGGGTCAGATTATCCTCGCATGGAAATCGAACCAGTTATTTCCGAAACTGCAGCCTTTGTGGAGGCGCGAATATGCGAAAAAGCTTCAATTCGTAAACAGGGCAATATAACCAAACCCCTCCCTAGCTCGAGAAATGGCAGGGAGTCCATAGTACAGCTGAAACCAAGAACGGAGCAATTGGTAAGAATCTGTGTCGAGAGCGAAGATGAGCTGGTGTGCGTGGCGGAAGAGATTATCTCAGGTGTGTACTCAGGTGTGTACTGTGATAACGCCATAATCAGGCCGGAGAATGGACAGGCGGTTGTGGGTATTGTCAACGCTAGAACTGAGTCGGTTGAGATAACGAACTTTCAACCCAAGCTTGAGAGGTTGGATAGGTATTCAGTGCAGCCATTGAGAGATAAGATAAAGGCGGTAAGTCGTTCTCAGCAAAGACTCGAATTACTGAAACAAACACTAGTACTGTCGGAAGATTTAAATTGCGAAGAAAGAGAAGTGGTGTCTGAAATTTGCAGTGAATATAATGACATTTTTTACTTTCCAGGTGACAAGTCAACATAAACTCCAACTAGGACTTTTAAGCTTCCATTACTGTCGAAAATAGGGCCCATACACAGGAAACAATATCGTCTGCCGGAGTCTCACCGAGAAGAATGTCAGAAGCAACTAGAAAAGCTCCTAGAAGATGACATTATAGAGCATAGTGACAGCCCTTTTAATTTTCCGGTATTATTAATACCAAAAAAAGGAAAGGATGAAGCAGGAAATCGGAAGTATAGGTTATGTGTAGATTTTCGGGAGTTAAATAAAGTCTGCGTTCCTTTTCGTATCCTCTGCCACGGATTGAGGACATCTTAGATCAATTAGGTCACTCTAGATATT
Organism: Dioctria rufipes; assembly: GCA_963924295.1. Taxonomy (NCBI): domain Eukaryota; kingdom Metazoa; phylum Arthropoda; class Insecta; order Diptera; family Asilidae; genus Dioctria; species Dioctria rufipes. The sequence goes on from OZ002740.1 coordinate 112,357,650, forward strand.
TCTTTACTTTGGATTTAGCTAATGCTTATCACCAGGTGTTAATCGACCCAGCGGACAGGGAAAAGACGGCTTTTAGTACGAACTTCAGCCACTTCCAATATAAACGATTACAGTTTGGATTGAAAACCGCACCTCCATTTTTCCAGTTTGTATTATATTAACAGGGCTTCAAGGTATCAAATGCTTTGTATACTTAGATGATGTGGTAATTTTCGCGAAAAATCTGGGCGAGCATAATAGAAAGCTAAGGGAGGTATTTCAGCGTTTTAGAGAAAATAATTTAAAGCTACAACCCGCGAAGTGCCAGTTTGTACAGAAGAATGTAGTATACTTAGGGCATGTGTGTTCAGAGAAAGGAGTAACTCTGGACCAACGGTTAGTGGAGGCAGTTCAGAACTATCCTCGACGTAAAACGGTTCGGCAGGTGCAATCGTTTCTGGGAAATTCAATGTGGGGTCAGTATGTGAGGAATCTTTTAAAACCATTAAAGAGTCGCTCACTTTCTCTCCCGTGCTAGGTTATCCCGACTTCAATAAGGAATTCACGCTTATCACAGATGCTAGCGGAGAATCATTAGGTGCCGTATTAGAACAGGATGGGAGGGCTATCAGTTATGCCAGCCGCACGCTTAATCCTGCTGAGGGGAATTACTCCACCACGGAACGGAAAATGCTTGCTATTGTTTGGGCGGTACGAAACTATAAATGTTACCTTCTTGGCAGGCATTTTAAAATTAAAACAGATCATCAGCCGCTCCGAGGGATTATTAAGGTAAGGGACACTACATCACGCATGGTACGATTCCATCAGAAATTATCTGAGTACGATTTCGAGATTATCTACCAGAAGGGAAAGGAGAACGGTAATGCGGATGCCCCGAGCAGGATACCCCAGCCAGTGGAAGGCACCTGCCAAGAGAAGGATTCTCGCTGTCTTGCGGTTATACGAGCACAAGCCTAGAAGCAGGGAGCAGAGGCTGAAGAGAAAAAAAACCCAAATTCCGAGAGTGAATGGGAAGATATTGAGGAGGCCAAGAGAATGGTAGAAAGAGCATTACACAGTCCAACACCCCAACATGTGACTGACCCGGAGGATATTCAGGTAATATTGAAGGATTATCATGATTCCCGATTTGGAGGACATTTCGGCGGAAACAAAACATTAAACAGGGTGAAACGCTTCTATCGCTGGAAGGGAATGAAGAATGATATAGCGAAATATATTCGCAAATGTAGGCAATGTCAAAGAAATAAGCATTCTAGAGCCATTAAAATGCCATTGGTCATAACAGAAGTGTCGGAAAAGCCGTTCGATAAGGTATACGTTGACCTCGTGGGGTCATTACCTACAAGCCATAATGGCAACAAATATATACTGTCTATGATGGATGACCTGACGCGATTGGTGGATTTCGTGGTGGTATCCGATCAGGAAGCCAACACGGTAGCCCGAGCACTATTTGACCAAATACTGAGCCGATATACGATTCCCAAGCAATTAGTGACTGACCAAGGGAGTAATTTTACGGGTAAAGTCATGAAATCTTTATGAAAATTGTTAAATTGTCAAACGCAGTAGAGCGACAACATTCAACCTTAGCTAACTATCTAAGGAGTTTTGTGGATGCGGAGCCCAGGAACTGGGATGAATTTCTAAGAACTGCGGCACACGCGTACAATATCAGCGTACATACGGGCACTAAGCTTACGCCCATGGAGACTCTGTTTGGGTTTGTGTCAGAAATCCCCAGCAATTTGATGCTTAACCAGAACCACTTTATAACGCCGATAGATATCATTCTGTGCTGCGATTCAAGTTACAGAAGTCTTTTGAATTAGCACGGAATAATTTACGGCAAAATAAGGAGAAGGCGAAAAAGTACTACGATAAGTCGTCTAGAGGTCAACTTTTTTATGTGGGAGATAAGGTTCTGGTTAGGGACTTAGCTAAGGTGGGGAAATTGTCAGCTATTTTTAAGGGACCCTACGAAGTCATATACATACACAACCCTGAAAACCTAACAATACTCCAAGGGCGGAAGTTGAAGCGAATTCATGTTAATAGGCTGAAGAAGTTTGAACAATGATTGATTCACAGTTCGGACGTGTAGTTACATAGATACTGGTCTTTTCGAATTTCCCAATCACCAACTTCATTTTTCTGCCACGTCAATGTACTAATCATTTTTGCATTACAAAAAAAAAAAAAAATACTAAAACTAAAAGAAGGACTCAGAAACCGTGGGCCGAGGAAGAGGCTTACTGGAAAGACAGAAAGAAAGAAAGATAAACTTTTCATTTCTGTGGAAAGGGTAAGATAAAAAGGTAAAAAAAAGAAAGAAATAAAAGAAAGACAGAAAGAAGTTAATAAAGAGTATAGGTAATAAAAAATAGAAAACTTAAAAGAAGAATAGAATGAAGATAATAAAGAGTATAGGTTAAAAAGAAGAAAAAATAAATAAATAGATAAATAAATAAAAGGGAAAAAAATTGAGAAGCAAATAAGTGTTTTAAATCTACTATAAGTATAGGAAAGTTGCCTGTTTAAAATAGGTTAGTTAAGTATACGAAAGTGCAACAGAATGAAGGCGATCGCGATAGTACTGCTAGTCTTGGTAGTAGGATCTGCGATAGGCGTAGAACAGAGCTATCCTGTCTACGCTGCAGATGCCAGATGTATCAGAAGAGTTGAAGTTCGCCGTCAATTGCAGCAGCCTGGTGGCAGGTCTTTGTACCGAAATTATACATACTGGAGTAAGAGCAAGATATAAGGTAGCAGTGAGGGAAATTGACGGTTGGGTCAGTCAAATTAAGCAGCAGGAGGAGGAATTGTTATATCATACCAATAATGGAGCTTCCTCAAGAAGAAAACGATCCTTTTTCGATGGGGTAGGTGCCGTGTCCAAAACACTTTTTGGAACGATGGATCATGAGGATTCCATAAAAATCTACGCTGCACTTGATGATCTCAATGAGAAAGAGAATCGTACCTTCAGCCTTCTAGAAGACCAGATTACCCTTGTGAAGTCAACGTTCGACCTGTTTAATTCATCACGATTAAGGGCAGAGGCGGAGCGAGAGAAAATTCGGACCGGATCTCTGGGCTTATCACCGCGCAAAGAAACACAGATGGGGAACTAGCAGTATTGCAGCGCAGATCTGAATTAAATGAGGTCATGACACTACTGACCCTCCAGCTACGCGAGATAAGCGACACGTTGAAGACAATTTCGAACATTATGGTCTCGCTGAGCGTCAGGAAGTTACATCCTCTAATAGTCCACGCTCGGGAATTGACTGAGATAATGAGGAATGCCACCAAGGAACTGGACCTAAACGAGGAGTTTCAGGATTTCCAGTTATTAGTTAAGATTGCTAAAGTGAAGGCCATCTTGACTAACCAACGCATCCTGGTCAGAGTAGACATTCCCCAACCCCAGAAAACTTCGTTCGACACCCACAAGATCTACATCATACCAGCAGTAATAGATGAAGCCGGCTACCATATGTATGACCTAGACGCGGAATTTATTTCAGCCAACAACCACGAGAGGCAATATGTCTTACTAGATGACCACCAGTACCAGAGGTGTCAGCAGCTGATCACCATGACGGCTCATACCCATTTACTGTGCCTGTTATGGCCCAATATAAGGAAGATTCTTATTCCAGCAGCCAAGGGCGCATTCTAGCGAAATAATCAGCAATTGCTAAACAATAACCTCGTATGGTATTGTTCTGCAACTGTCGGTTATTTTGCTGATTAGCCCAACAGCTGGCTGCGATGAGCGCTTAGTGGAGCAATCGACGATTACGATAATAATTAACCTCGCATGGTAATTATTATGTAAAGCGATTGTTTACTACTAAGCGACTCAGGTGCTGCAACCCGGTAGAACAAACGGCAAGGTTGTGTCGTTTGTTTACATCCGCGTTGTGAGCAAAGAACGTTTACTTCCGAGTATCGGACATAAAAGACCAATGACTGGTCTGGCGAGTGCCGTTAAGTGTTCAGTCGCGTTTTATCTTTTTGGGTTTTAAGGTGTCAAGTTTCATTCAGTTCGGTTCGGGTTAGCTTTGTTTAATGTATTAGGATAGGTCAGTTTTGAGTAAAATAAAGAAGTACATATGTGAGTAAAGTAATCCGAGCGTGTTTTAATTAAAGACTTTTAGTGATCGTGATTAATTATTCGATTTTCCGCTATTTCATTGCATTGGGACACAACATTTTGGCGCAGCCGGTAAATTTAAGGTAAAAATTATTTGAATTTATATGTGTTTTACCTTTTACGTAATAAAAATAATTTTGTTTTAAATAATTTTAATTTTAATTGTTTAATGAAAAAACATCGGCTGTCGTAAGACGCCATTAACTAGCAAATTTCGGCGAGTTATCGCCTGCTAGAATTTTATTTCAGAGAAAGTGTTAAATTTAAGATGTGATAAACTTCGGAATAAGTGATAAGATGAAATATTTGTAAATACTTTGTGATATAGGTATGTGTTTTAGCTACGCGAGAGTTAGTAATATAAATTTCACCAGCTTTTAACGTCACGTAATAACGTCGTTTTATACTCACGGAAAAAATCTTTGTTTATGTGCATTCGCTCGGCCAAGTGTATTCGGGTTCCATGCGATTAAGTAGGTAGAAAGTTTTAAATAAAGTATGGTGCATCTGATGTATCGGGATAAGTAAAATAGAAACATTAAGAGAGTATAATACGTTTGATTTGTACATAGGTACGCATAAATGAGGAGTTTAGAGTATTGAACGTAGTAATTATATTACTGCTCTTTTTAATACATAGTAAGGGTATTTAACCGACATGTTGTCCGGGTTTAATGGGCTCGAATAGGGTTCGGTTAAGTTAAGTTTTTAAATATCGGGAATAATCTTGGTAGAAATATGAATCTGGTCGGGTCGTCGCATTAATATTTAACATAGATCAGAGCTGTAGGAGACTTTCTTCGCCGGGGTATCGATGTTATTAGTATAATAGCTCGGTTATAAAACTTAAATGTCCACAGGTAGGAGTAATATCTTAACTAGGGAAGAATTAGCACGCTATCAGGCCCAGGAAAGGGAATTAGAGCTAAAAACACAGGAACTTAAGGAATGTCAGGCAATATTGCAGAATTATGAACAGGACTGGCAATATATTGGGGAGCATATAACAGGAGAGTTACAAAAGAGGTGGACAGAAGAAGAGGCGAAGAAATTACGAGAGGAATTGAATGAGAGTGCTAAAAAAGGTACAAAAGGTGAAGCTTTAGATCATTTAGTGACAGCAGCATTCGAAGTTATCCAGAGTCATGAAATAGAAGCAGAAGAAGCATTGGAAGAAATCCAGAAGGAGAAAAAAGGGCTCTTAAAGAATATAGACTCGCTAAAGGTACAGCTAAAGGAGGCTGAGGAAACTGCAGCGGAACTAGAGAAAGAATTGGAATTCGATCAATCATCACAAGAAGGTTCTAATCAAGGAGTTAATAAAGCGAACACGAGTAAGAGGTGGAATCCAAGGAAATTAGTATTCTGGGACCAGCAACAGGATAAAAAGGGGACCTCTGGGACGTTTAAAGACATACAGCAAAAAACGTCCAGTAACAGCACGGAACAAGGTCGAAATAAACCCAGAACAGAATCTGTCAAGTCAAAAGCACCTCCAAAGAGCAACATGGCAGAGGCATACGAGAAAATTATGAACTTGGTCTCTAAATACGTGCCAATGTTTTCAGGGGAAAGGTCTCCAAAGTTGGCAAAAGAAGTTTTTCGTTTCCTTAGTTGCAGCAAAGACTTGCACGATCGACTGGAAGCAGCAGAGCAAAGCATTTTTATTAAATGCATAAAATACCGTTTATCCGATGACGCTTACTATCTAATAAGCTCACACGAGCCAAAGGACTTTGCATCTTTGCAGCAGGCGATTAAAACAGCCTACATGCCACGGAAATCTTTTAGTGAATTACGCACTGAAATGTTAGCCTGTAGGCAGGGACCTGGTGAGGATATTAGAGAGTTTGCAGATAGGATGATGGAGCTGCTGGACCAGATTAAGTCTGCGGTGTCAGCCAAATACCCCAATAAGGATGGAGGTTTGATAGCAGAGCTAGAGGTCGACGCGGTAGCTACTTTTAAAGCTGGTGTCGGCAGTCAGGCCACACGGGTATACTTAACTGGAAGAAAATTCGAAGCATTAGAAGAAGTTCGAGAGGAAGCTCTCTACTTCGAAAAAGATTCGGAAAGACTTCAGGCCATGGCACCAAGGGCCTGGAAAAAAGCACCGGAACATGCCATGGAAACACCACAGGAAAGTTGGAAGACCGGAAACTTTAGCGAGATCAGGCAGAAACAAACTCCAAAGCCTTTCCAAGCAGTACGGAGACCGGCAAGAAATTGGGAAACTCCAATCAGAGCAACACTGCAGCCTAGAGCGGTCAACTGCTTCAAATGCGGACAGCCGGGACACTTTGCTAAAGAATGCCAGTGGAGAAAGCAGCCTCCTTACTGCACTAAATGCCGAAACTATGGGCATGAGGCGCCAAGTTGCAGGAATCAGCAAGTCAGATTCGCAGATACAGTGGTGGACAATTCTACAGAATGCACTCAGAGAAGAGAGGTTCTCTATTGCCAGTTCTGTAAGACCAGTGACCATTACACGGATATCTGTGTAAGAAAGTACTTGGCAGAACATAGAAGCCACCCGCAAGAGGGAAACGAGAGGCGGCAGCTGGGGACTCTTTCCGCAGCTGCCTTCAATTAAGAGAATCGGAGTATACCCAGTCGACCATAGATAAGAATAGTGCAGTAAAATTAGGGTTATTAAACAATTGTATAATCACAGTCGACGCAGACATAGGACCAGAAGGTAAATTAGTATTATTAGTAGATACGGGATCTTCATGCAATATAATTAAGGTAAATAAAATAAAAGGAAGTACGCCCATACAAACCCAAGAAACAATCACTATAGGAGGATTGTTTGGTACACAGAGAAAATCGTTAGGAACCTGTCAAGCATTACTAGGCTTTGGTACTAGCCAACAGACTTGTGTATTTCATGCAATACACGATACCGAATCTATACCCGCAGATGGAATATTAGGCATGGAATTCCTTAAAAACAGAGCTGTTATTGATTGTGTTGGTCATACACTGTTAATTCAAAGCGTAGAAGGAAACAAGGGAGTAAGACCACTTTTTGAAAACATAACAGGGAAAGAAAATGTTGATATTCTTACGTTAGATAGATGTACCTCTAGTCGATCTAGTACAGAGAAGCCGCAGGAGATTTCACCAGAAGCTGTAAGGCTACGAATTCAAGAAAAAGTCACAGGGCTAAAAGATATTGTACTCAAGGCAAGTGCCGCTTCAGATAGCATAGAGAAATACTTGAAATATGTGAGCAACAGCGATGAAACAGTGAATATACAACTGGAAGGTAAACGGATAATACCGAAGGAGCGGAAAATAGCTCCAGAGACGGACGAGCTGGATCTTAGGCAAAAGCAGGGAAATAACTTAACCGCGATTCTTCGCACAGGAGCGCAGCAAAGGGATTTTCGTCCTGCAGTAGAAAAGTCTATAGCGTGGCCCAAAGAAATGTGGGGTGAAGAGCAGGTAAGGGTAGCGGTTGAAAGGAAGAACGGACTAGGACATCCTCGCACGGAAGTCCATCTAAATAGCCACGAAACTGAACCCTCTGCCTCTTTTCTCAAATTTCAGGACACGAAAAGACCAATACGCTTGGAGCCAAGAAGCGAGCAGCTAATAAGAATTCAAGTCTCGAGCGATTCTGAACTGGTATGTATGGCAGAAGAGATATGTCCCGGGGTGTATTGTGGGAATACCTTGATTAGGCCCAGTAACGGACAAGCCTTTGTAGGAATTGTCAATGCTAGGACTGAGGCAATCGAAATAAAAAATTTTAAGCCTAAGTTGGAAAGCTTAAATAAGTATTTGGTAAGACCATTAAGAAATCCCGAGGGCAGAACGAAAATCACTCAGCAACGGCTTCAAGTAATGAAGAAATCTCTGGAGTTGGGGGATGAGCTGAATTTGGAAGAGAGGGAAGCAGCAATGCAAATCTGTTACGAATACAGCGATATCTTTCACTTACCTGGGGATAAACTAACGTACACTCCGACGAAAATGTTCAAACTTCCCTTGATGGCCGACACCGGGCCCATAAATAAAAAGCAATATAGAATACCTGAAGCCCACAGAGAGGAATGTCAGGAGCAGCTTAAAAAGTTGTTGGAGGATGACATAATCGAACATAGTAACAGCCCGTTCAATTTTCCAGTCTTATTAATACCGAAAAAGGGAACTGATGAAGCAGGTAAGCGAAAGTATAGATTGTGTGTGGACTTTCGCGAACTCAACAAAGTCTGTATTCCTTTTTCTTATCCACTACCACGGATTGAGGATATTCTGGATAGATTAGGTCATTCTAGGTATTTTACTACCCTAGATCTTGCAAATGGGTATCACCAGGTGTTGGTAGATCCGGCAGATCGTGAGAAGACAGCTTTTAGCACAAACTTCAGTCACTTCCACTACAAGAGATTGCCATTCGGATTGAAAACGGCACCATCATTCTTTCAATCTTTATTAAATGGGATATTAACAGGTCTTCAGAGGATTAAGTGCTTTGTCTACCTTGATGACGTAGTGATTTTTGCGAAAAATCTGGATGAACATAACGGAAAGTTACGAGAAGTATTTCAGAGATTTAGGGAACATAACTTAAAACTACAACCTACTAAATGTCAATTCCTGAAAAAGGAGGTAGTATACCTCGGGCATGTTTGTTCGGAGAAAGGTGTGTAACCTGACAAACGGTTAGAAGAAATGGTACAAAACTTCCCCCGTCCAAAAACAGTGAGACAGGTTCAGTCTTTTTTGGGGTTGGCCAACTACTATCGTAAATTTGTTCCCAATTTTTCAAAAATTCTGGCTCCAATTAATAACCTTTTGAGGAAAAAGGTGAAGTCCAATTGGGGATCAGAATGCGAGAACTCCTTTAAGGTCATTAAAGAAGCTCTCACTTCGCCGCCAGTATTAATTTATCCAAATTTTAATAAGGAGTTCACTCTCATCACGGATGCGAGCGGAGAATCTCTAGGAGCAGTCCTAGAACAAGAAGTTAGGCCAGTTAGTTATGCCAGCCGCACTCTGAACCAAGCTGAGAAAAATTATTCTACCACGGAACGGGAATTGTTAGCCATTGTATGGGCTGTACGCAATTATAAATGCTACTTACTGGGAAGACATTTTAAAATCATAACTGATCATCAGCCTCTCCGAGGGGTTTTTAAGGTTAAGGACACCACATCTCGCATGGTGAGGTTTCACCAAAAGCTTTCGGAGTTTGATTTTGAAATTGTCTACAAGAAAGGTAGGGAAAATGGCAATGCGGATGCTCTTAGTAGAATCCCAGAGACATACAGCAAGCGGAGGAAAAGTGTGGTAAGGAATATCCATGTTGTGCAGTTACTCGAGCACAGGCTAAGAAAGATACAAATGACGGAAAGAGGAAACAAGACTCTTCGCCGGAATCCGAAGATGAATGGGAAACAACAGAGGAGACTGAGAATAAGGACGTAAGGCTACAAAAAAGCTCAAAGCCACAGAAGGTCACTGACCCAAAAGATGTCGAGGTAATTCTGAAAGATTTTCATGACTCGCGATTCGGAGGGCACTTTGGGCGAAATAAAACCTTGGAAAGAATAAAAAGGTTCTATCGTTGGAAGGGCATGAAGAAGGATATCGCCGCCAAACATGTCGGGTGTTGTGCGAAATGCCAGAGAAATAAGCACTCCAGGGCGATTCAAATGCCGTTAGTGGTAACAGAAATTTCAGAAAAACCATTCGACAAGGTATACATAGACTTAGTGGGGCCGTTGCCTACTAGTCATAATGGTAACAAGTATATTCTGTCCATGATGGATGATCTGACTAGATTTGTTGACTTTGTGGCCATACCAGACCAAGAAGCGAACACCGTGGCGCAGGTCTTGTTCGAGCAAATCCTTAGCCGTTACTCATTACCCAAACAGTTAGTAAGTGATCAAGGAGCTAACTTTACAGGCGAAGTTTTAAAGGCTCTTTGCAAAATGCTTAAGATAAAGAAACTGCAAACCACCGCCTATCACCTATCATTCTACGTTAGCTAACTACTTGAGAAGTTTTGTAGACCGGGAACCCCAGAGCTGGGATAACTTTTTGAGGACAGCAGCTCATGCCTATAATAACACGGTACATGCTGGTACAAAGCTAACACCCATGGAAACTCTTTTCAGATTTGTATCAGAAATCCCTAGCAACTTACAGCATAAACCTGAACCCGTGTACAACACTGATAAGTATCATTCGGTGTTGCGTTTCAAGTTACAAAAAGCGTTTGAAGTGGCTAGGGAAAATTTACGCAAAAGCAAGCTATCTGCGAAAAGGTATTATGATAAGACAGCCAGGCCAGAAGCCATACATATGGGGGATAAAGTTCTGGTGAAGGATTTAGCTCGAGTGGGGAAGTTATCCTCAATTTTCAAAGGCCCTTTCGAAGTAATTTACATTCACAGTCCTCAGAACGTTACTATCCTTCAAGGAAAAAAGCTCAAGAGGATTCACACGAATCGATTGAGGAAATATAATGAATAGTTTCAGCATAAAATTGGATCATTCCAGAAAGACGGAAGCCTAAAAGGAGTGCAGCACGAGGCAATAATTTTGGAATTGTCGGAATTGGAGTAATTAATTTATTTCTTCTTCCTCTTAGTTTTTTTTTTTTTATTACAGAATATAAACACGTACAAGACCAACACGGATTCATAAAGAAGATTATGCTACGAAGGGCGAGAAGATAAGAAGATAAGGCAGTCGATCTAAAGGAATAGTAAGTATAGTGGAAAAAAAATATATAAGATAGGTTGAGAAGGAATTAAAATTAAAATTAACAAGAAGCAATTTGAAAAAGAAGTAAGATATCTAATTTTTATGAAGTCAAAGAACCAAGATTTAAAGAGAAAGATTTAAAGTATATAGTATATAGATAAAGACAATTTAAATAAGAAATTTGAAAAAAGAAATAATAGATTTAAAGAAGCCATTTGAAAAAGAAGTAAGATATCTAATTTTTATGAAGTCAAAGAACCAAGATTTAAAGAGAAAGATTTAAAGTATATAGTATATAGATATAGAAAAAATAAGAATAAGGGTTGCCATAGATTAGCATAGGGTTTAGTATCAAGATGAAAGCAGTTATAACGGTAATATTTGCACTCATCACCTTGCTGGAGGCAGAGAAAACAGGCTATAATATCCAACCGATACCCCATACAGGAGTGTTGTTCGAGCACGTGGGAAAAGTCAATTTCTACAACAAGCACTGGACTATCCTGTCGAAGGTGGAAATGCCGGATCTAACAGAGGACATGGAATTTGTAAATAATTGCACTAACCTAATTACGCAGCTATGTTTGGAGGTGACACACGACGGAATAGTATCCAGGTGCACTATAGCGGCCAAGGAGATAAGAAGTTGGGTCTCGAAAATTAAGAGGCAAAACGAGGAACTCCTACACCATACCCAGAGTGAATCACCACGACGAAACAGACGTTCAATTTTTGATGGATTAGGATCAGCATTCAAATACCTTTTCGGGACAATGGATCATGCAGACTCAGAAGAGATCCATGCAGCCCTAGATGATCTTAGCGGAAGAGAGAACCGAACCTTCACTCTGTTAAAGGACCAAATAACGGTCATCAAGTCTACATTCGACGTATTCAACGCTACCAGAGTACAAGCGGCAGCAGAACGAGAGGAGCTAGGTAACAAAATCTCAGCATTAGTAAAAGCACAACAGGGTCAATATCGTGAATTGTCGGCATTGCAGCTTAGATTAGAAATGAGCGAAGTAATTACACTGATGACTCTTCATCTACGAGAAATCAGTGATATGCAGGAAAATATAATCAGTATGTTGGTCGCTCTGAGTGTCGGAAAGCTACATCCATTGATTATTCACGCGCGGGAAATGAGCGAAATAATGAGGAACGCCACTCGTCAATTGGATTTAGATGAGAAATTCCAGAACTTCCAGTTGTTGACGCAGATTGCAAAAGTGAAATCCCTTCAAATAAATCAAGGGATATTGATCCGGATTGAAATTCCACAGCCACAAAGAGTCGCGTTCGATATGCATAAGATATATAGAATTCCTGTTACAATAGACGACGCCGGCTATCACATATATGATCTGGATGCCGAATTTGTAGCCGCTAACAACCATGAACGGCAGTATGTCCTAATGAGTTATCAGCAGTATCAGGGGTGCCAGCAGCTTTCGACCACAGCCGATCAGCCACAATTCCTTTGTCCACAGTTGGGCCCGACCTTCACAGCCATTGGAGAAAATTGTGTACTAAACCTTTTCCGAAGCTTCAATGTAAACTCGAGAGCATGTAAAGATCGAGTTATACCGAAATGGAACAGTCTAGTTCGAATGATGACGAGGAACCATTGGCTATTTGTGGTATCCCAAAAAACAAAATTAGAGGTGAACTGCCAAAATTCACCAACTACCATTGGAGAGCTATCATCTACAGGGGTGTTATCAATTGAAGAACACTGCCATTTACAAATTGGAGACCTACGGATAGCCGCAGAAGACGACAGCCAGAAAAATATCTCGATTTGGCAGCCGAATCGTTTGGAGTTGCCAGCCTGGAATGCCGTAGACCTAACTAAATCAAATAAGCAGAAAGCGGAAATTATAGAGAGTAAAGAGAGTGGGATAAGACTGTTGACAGCCAAGAACTTCAACCAAGCATGGAAGGACAATGAAGCTGATATAAAGCAAGTACAGGAAGCCATTAAGAACGAAGAGACTAGCAGACAATTTATTCCACATCACGTCCACGTAGCAGCTACATCAGCTACCAGGTGTTTATGCATCTTCACCTTAGCAGTACTAGCAGGAGTAGTGTGCCATCTAAAGCGACAAAAAAGTGAACAGACTCGAACGATCATCAGCAAACCGTTTACGGGGCTAATTCAATCGAGGGTATCCAAGCAAGCAGAATCCAGTATAGAAGTCATCATTCCCACAACAGCAAACCTGCCAACAGCAAATTTACCTACCGTCGTCGGGAAACAGCTGGTACAATTAGAATAGTAGAGTAGTTATATTATTGTAGTAATGTAATTGTATTGGGCACCAATAGAAAGTATACCCTTAAATAGAATTTTTGTATGAGTTTTCTTGTTATATATATATGTAAGTGCTATAAATGCTTGTAAAAAAAAAACTTTTAATTTTTGTTATTTTTGTAATTAGATAGACAATAAATAAGATTGTATATTTTTAAAATGCATGTAAATTAATTAAGCATTTCTGTTAATAATAAAATTTTAAGGTTAGAAAGAACTATGTAATAGATATAATTAACTTATTAGGTAGAGGGATTTCAAGATAATGGTTGTAAATTTTGAACTTAAAAGAAATGTAAAAATTTTTAGGCAGTAGGAAAAAAGATCATGGAAAATAAATATGACATATGTAAAAAAAAAAGAGAGCCAAGTTAATTAACAAAATGTAGAAATATATATATAGAAAAAAATGTTTAAAGGAAATGTTAGGCAGAAAAGTAGAAAATGTAATAGGTATAAGAAAGAAATTTAAAAAAGATAATTAAATGTGAGAAGAAAATAAGAAAGAAATTAAAACGTGAAAAGAAAAAGATAAGAGAAATTATGTAAATGTGAATTAAAAGATGTGAAATGACGTAAAATGAAAAACGTGAGAAAAGGAAAATAGAATTTAAGTATGTAACGAAAAATGTAAAACAATCTGAACCGAACGGAGACCAAAAATATTTTCAATTTTTAAGACTGTTGCACTCTACAGATCTAGTTTCCTGCGGAAACTAGTTTTTCCAATGGGGGAGGGATGTTATGGCCCAATATAAGGAAGATTCTTCTTCCAGCAGCCAAGGGCGCATTCTAGCGAAATAATCAGCAATTGCTAAACAATAACCTCGTATGGTATTGTTCTGCAACTGTCGGTTATTTTGCTGATTAGCCCAACAGCTGGCTGCGATGAGCGCTTAGTGGAGCAATCGACGATTACGATAATAATTAACCTCGCATGGTAATTATTATGTAAAGCGATTGTTTACTACTAAGCGACTCAGGTGCTACAACCCGGTAGAACAAACGGCAAGGTTGTGTCGTTTGTTTACATCCGCGTTGTGAGCAAAGAACGTTTACTTCCGAGTATCGGACATAAAAGACCAATGACTGGTCTGGCGAGTGCCGTTAAGTGTTCAGTCGCGTTTTATCTTTTTGGGTTTTAAGGTGTCAAGTTTCATTCAGTTCGGTTCGGGTTAGCTTTGTTTAATGTATTAGGATAGGTCAGTTTTGAGTAAAATAAAGAAGTACATATGTGAGTAAAGTAATCCGAGCGTGTTTTAATTAAAGACTTTTAGTGATCGTGATTAATTATTCGATTTTCCGCTATTTCATTGCATTGGAACACGACAGTGCCCACAGTTGAGCCCGATAATTACGGCTATTGGCTTAAACCTGTTTCGCAGTTTCAATGTCATGACTAAGGCTTGTAAGGAGAAAGTCATCCCGAAATGGAGCTCTCTAACGCGAATGATGACCAGAAATCACTGGCTGTTTGTGATGGCCGAAAAAACAAAGCTGGAGGTCAACTGCCACAATTCACCGACCAAAATAGGAGAGCTCTCATCGATAGGAGTATTGGACATAAAGGAACGCTGTCATCTGCAGATTCGAGATCTACTTATAACCCCCGATGGCGTCGCTCCCGAAATGTAACTCTCATTCAGCGCGCACCTTCAGAATTACCTAAATGGGAAACCTTAATGACACCAACAGGTCCAAGGAATCGCGAACATCCACAGGGACAAACAGGAAAACTAAAACTTCTAGCGGCAGGTAATATCAATCACGCCTGGAAAGATCATGCTGAGAAGATAGCCAAGGTTCAGAGCGCCATCAAGACTGAAGAAGTTCACAGGCAGCAGAATCATCCGCACCAGATCTATTTAGCAGCCACGTCCTTGACTGGGCTGATAAACATCGTCAGCTTGACTTTAGTAGCAGTAATGATGTTCCATGTAAGACGCTGGAAACGACAGCAAGGACGAGTAAGTACTGGCAGAGTATCGATACCACCTACTATCCAGACATCCATTAAAGACCCACCTCAACAGAGCCGAACAAGGAAGGGACTGACAGGATAGAGTTAATCATGCCAATAAGAATATTTTCACAATTAATTCATTTTGATAAAATTGTAATGTAAACTTCATGTATATATGTCCCATGATATAGTAGTATATAAAGATTATAATGCTTCTATTTATGTAGTTATGTATGCAGAAATGTCTTATGGTTTTACGTGAGCACCTGCTAGTTATAGCTTAATCTCACGGCACCATAATGCACGGATTAGTAGACAAGCGACAATCAACGCCCTCAAGAGGTAGAATATATTATATTCTGTTTCAAGAGTACCAGTTTATGTCAGTGCATGCTTGACATTGGACTTACTGGTCGAAGCGAGACCTCTCTAAAATCTCTTCCGATCTGTGGGTCACGGCACCCGGTTGATTTAGCGCAACTCCACGCCGAAAGCCAATCCTCTAAGCATACAATAACAAGCGACCATCCTTCAAATTCACGGACGCAGTATGCAATTTTGTCAAAAGAACAAACTACTCTGTTTACAGAACAATGTTCGCCTAGTCATGCAGACTCAGACAATCTCTCTCTGCCCGCATATGGGCTACCACAACCACTACGATGCTCCCACAAGGGGGCCTTCCCAATGATGAGGCAAATATTGCTACTAAATGCAGCTCTGTTTGGGGCTCCTCATTCCCATAGTACCAAGTTAGCCAATGTCGGGCCGCCCATTTGGTATGGCTTTCGTAAAGCATGATCAACGGACCATGAATACTCCCAGTTTCATATGTTCATGCAAGATATACTTTTTTAAACGGTACTGGTAACTCCGTTCGGGCCTAGATCTTATTTGCAACGTCTAAAAGAATTATACTTGGCCTATACAGGTAATACAATCCTTATGGGCGCTGTCAGGGGGACCACGTGAAGGTTGAGATGTGCCCAATTCAGTCTGGAGTGGCTTCGAGATTCACCATTTGGATCTTATACCTGTCCATGCATACTAACCATATAAGCACTACTAACATACATACCTGATTTCCGTTTTCTATCAACTTATTCATACACCAATTAAGACATCCATTCGCCCCTGGGCAAGGCTATGTCTGTCTTTCTCCTCTCACATCCTATGTCTGAGATTTCATTGTTCTGACTTACATGAGTACATAACTTCGATTGCATCTTTGGCCTAGCATCTACTACAGTACCCAAACAGCCAAAAATCTCAAAATTATTATATCGCAGAAGCATGTGCCTATTTATAAATAGTATCCTCCTTGTGGGCTAAACTCACAATGCGTGCACATCACTCCAAATATAATGATATCATGCATTATACCGTTCCACATACTCGCACTATCTTTCAGAAGGATATGCCAATGCTCAAAACTCCCTTAAAATGATACCACCATAACAACAAACCAACAAAATTCATCTATCAAGTATGCATGCTTTCCTCTTATACAGCTTTCACCTTGTTCAGCATTGCGCTTCACAGACTACTTTCCCCCCCAGTTATGTATGCAGTATTATTAGGTAAAATTATGTAAAAAAAAAAACTAAGTTTTATATATTTATATGGATAATAGAATTGATAATAACGTAGAATTAGCCATAGGAAATTAATTGTTGGCATTATAATTACACTTGTCTTCTGTTTAAGGTATAAACTATTAGTATTATGATTATATAAGAAAGAAATTAAAAAAAAAATATATATATTGAAGTATGAGAAGAAAATAAAAAAGAGATTGAAGGTGAAAATAAAATGAATAGAGAAATTATATGTGAAAAAAAAGATGCAAAAAGACGTAAAAGAATGTAAACCGAATCATGGTTATAAAAACTGTTTAGATGTTAGGGAATATTGAACTTTAGTTTTTGTATAAATTAGTTAAGTTAGATATTGTAACCTAACTGAGCACCCCGATCTGATTCCTCTTGGGAATCAGTTTTTCTCAGGGGGGAGGAATGTCGTGACCCAATATTCAATTGGTGAAATTGTGACATCATGACTCAAGCTAGCAGCAGGTGCACAGGTAATTAAACGATTTGCAATAACTAAGCATTTCACTTCGCATAGTGAAATGCCTGGCGATTGCGAATTGTTTACTTGGAAACTGTCACATTCACTGCTGTATGTAACTGGGCATTGAGTCATGGTTAAGTAATTCACTTTGCATAGTGAAATACTCAGCTGGGCTCATTGTTTGTTTACATGCAGTATTGCGGGCTCCCGCTGTCGGCAGTGATTAACATAATACTTTGTAATTATGACTGCAAGGTATTGCGCTGGTCACTGGGTCAAAGTCGCTTCCGCCTGGTTGAGTGGAGGTGAGCACGGTCATTTCGATAGATCGAGTTGCGTAGTTAGAATTTGGTTTTATTAAAGATAGCGGTTCGGTATCAGGTTAGTTAGTTGTAATTCGAGAGTATAATCAGAAGTATCGATCACGGCTGATACTCCATTTAATTTATATCGTAACAGAATTTAACTTAATTAAGAAATAAAGTTTGTTTTACAATTGAATTACGCGAATGTTTTTACTGGATTGCTTTGGGGCACGACAAATTGGCGCAGCCGGATAAAAAGTAGGAAGTGTTATTTTTTTTTCTTCAGTGAAATAATTTATTTTTCTTTTCATTTTTATTTTTTTTTTATTTTTGGGAGTAAATCTTGTTAGCTGCTCCATATTTTTGTGAATTGTGGGAGTTATGCTTTTTTAGCTGGTCCATTTTTTTTTGTGTTTTATGGGAGTTAATGCTTTTTAGCTGCTCCATTTTTGTGAAGTGTGGGAGTAAAGCTTTTTTAGCTGCTCCATATTTTTGTATTTTATGGGAGTTAATGCTTTTTAGCTGCTCCATTTTTGTGAAGTGTGGGAGTAAAGCTTTTTTTTTAGCTGTTCCATTTTTGTGAATTGTGGGAGTTAACGCTTTTTAGCTGCTCCAGTCTTAGGCTAATTTTCTTTTCAGGTTAGAGTTATGGGAGAAAAACAAAAAAGGGGAATAAATTGTTGTGATTGTGGTATATAGCATAAGATTGTTGTTGCGTGAGATTGTTTTTGGTTAGGCGGTCTGAGTTTTATTTAATGTATAGTGTGATAGTGTGGTATGTAAATGGAGTGGTTTTAGTAGTTCAGTAGATTAAGTAAGTAAAGTCTAATTTTTCGGAATGTACGGCGTATTAAGGGTTATAATTTTGGTCATTGGAAGTTTTCAAACGCTAGGTAAAAAATTTAAGGTATTGGCGGGTATTCGGGCGTTAAACGTGGAAGAGGGTTCGGAAATATTGAATGTTAGGAAAGAGCTTTGTGAAACACCGTCGAAAATTCAAGCTTTTGCGTTTAAGGTTTTTAAGCAAATAGTTACAGTCTAGGAGAAGTGTTTGAGAGTGAAGGGTAAATTAGGTAATGGCTATAGATGTCAGTGGGAAGAAGTAACGTTCTAACGAGGGAAGAATTGTTACGAGTTAAGGATCAGGAAAAGGAATTGGAAACCAGCACACAGGAATTGAAGGAGTGCCAGTTGAAATTACAACGGTACGAACAGGATTTTCGGTATCTAGAAGAACATCTAACGGATGAATTGAAGAAACGATTGCCGAGTGAGGACGTTAATACGTTTTTAGAAGAAATAAATGAGGCTACAATGAAAAGCACAAAGGGAGAAACCTTAGATTTGTTGATAACGTCTACCTTTGAAGTTATTGGTAGAATTGAGCAAGAAACAGATCAAGCGTTTGAGGAGTGCAATTAGGAAAACAGGGCTTTAAAAGGAACTAAAAAGCATTTAGAAAGGGAATTGGAGGAGGCAGAAAAGACTGCCACTGAACTAGAGCAAGAATTAGGAGTCGCGCCATTATCACAAGAGGAGCGTCAAGAAATTAATATTCCACGAACGGTAGCGAGAAAGAGGAGCAAGTACTTCAGGGCAAGAAGAAATTTTGAAAGCTAAAAAGCAGACCTTAGCAAAGACGAGTGAAGACCAAGTGCCGAAAGATAACACGAGGAATTCAGAAAAACTAGCAAGGAAAACCATGGCCGATGTGTATGATAAAGTCATGGGGTGTCCAGATACATACCAATGTTTTCCGGAGAAAGAACGCCAAAACTATCGAAGGAAGTTCACCGTTTCTTGAGCTTTCAGGAACGTAACAGGAGCCGAAAAAGTTAAACATATAACCTTGCAGGGTTATAATGTCGAAGAGAAAAGACTGTCCAGTAGGGAAGCAGTTCGGACAGTTTCAGCGGAAGTTCTAAGAGAGCGAATGACTAATCGAATTGTAAACCTGAGAGAGGTGATATATAAAGCTCGAGCTACCTCTGAGAGTATAACCAAGTATTTTAGAGTCGAAAAACAGGCAAAGACACAAAAGGGTATCAAGAATAAATCACGTGGAAGCCCGGAAGAGGAAATACGTTGGCGCCGGCTTTTTGCATGGAGGCGAAGCAGGAAAGTACTCTCTATACAGAGGAGATTTTGGTAAGGTTGCCAGAAGGAATGTGGGGGCAAAAGCAAATTCGGAAAGTAATGGTTGATGGGAATGGGTCAGATTATCCTCGCATGGAAATCGAACCAGTTATTTCCGAAACTGCAGCCTTTGCGGAGGCGCGAATATGCGAAAAAACTTCAATTCCTAAACAGGGCAATATAACCAAACCCCTCCCTAGCTCGAGAAGTGGCAGGGAGTCCATAGTACAGCTGGAACCAAGAACGGAGCAATTGGTAAGAATCTGTGTCGAGAGCGAAGATGAGCTGGTGTGCGTGGCGGAAGAGATTATCTCAGGTGTGTACTCAGGTGTGTACTGTGATAACGCCATAATCAGGCCGGAGAATGGACAGGCGTTTGTGGGTATTGTCAACGCTAGAACTGAGCCGGTTGAGATAACGAACTTTCAACCCAAGCTTGAGAGTTTGGATTGGTATTCAGTGCAGCCATTGAGAGATAAGATAAAGGCGGTAAGTCGTTCTCAGCAAAGACTCGAATTACTGAAAAAAACACTAGTACTGTCGGAAGATTTAAATTGTGAAGAAAGAGAAGTGGTGTCTGAAATTTGCAGTGAATATAATGACATTTTTTACTTTCCCGGTGACAAGTCAACATAAACTCCAACTAGGACTTTTAAGCTTCCATTACTGTCGAATATAGGGCCCATACACAGGAAACAATATCGTCTGCCGGAGGCTCACCGAGAAGAATGCCAGAAACAACTAGAAAAGCTCCTAGAAGATGACATTATAGAGCATAGTGACAGCCCTTTTAATTTTCCGGTATTATTAATACCAAAAAAAGGAAAGGATGAAGCAGGAAATCGGAAGTATAGGTTATGTGTAGATTTTCGGGAGTTAAATAAAGTCTGCGTTCCTTTTGGTATCCTCTGCCACGGATTGAGGACATCTTAGATCAATTAGGTCACTCTAGATATTTCTTTACTTTGGATTTAGCTAATGCTTATCACCAGGTGTTAATCGACCCAGCGGACAGGGAAAAGACGGCTTTTAGTACGAATTTCAGCCACTTCCAATATAAACGATTACAGTTTGGATTGAAAACCGGACCTCCATTTTTCCAGTTTCTATTATATTAACAGGGCTTTAAGGTATCAAATGCTTTGTATACTTAGATGATGTGGTAATTTTCGCGAAGAATCTGGGCGAGCATAATAGAAAGCTAAGGGAGGTATTTCAGCGTTTTAGAGAAAATAATTTAAAGCTACAACCCGCGAAGTGCCAGTTTGTACAGAAGAATGTAGTATACTTAGGGTATGTGTGTTCAGAGAAAGGAGTAACTCCGGACCAACGGTTAGTGGAGGCAGTTCAGAACTATCCTCGACGTAAATCGGTTCGGCAGGTGCAATCGTTTCTGGGCCTTGCGAATTACTACCTTAAATTCATTCTCAATTTTTCTAGGATATTGGCTCCAATTAACAACCTTTTGAGAAAAAAGGTGAAATTCAATGTGGGGTCAGTATGTGAGGAATCTTTTAAAACCATTAAAGAGTCGCTCACTTTCTCTCCCGTGCTAGGTTATCCAGACTTCAATAAGGAATTCACGCTTATCACAGATGCTAGCGGAGAATCATTAGGTGCCGTATTAGAACAGGATGGGAGGGCTATCAGTTATGCCAGCCGCACGCTTAATCCTGCTGAGGGGAATTACTCCACCATGGAACGGAAAATGCTTGCTATTGTTTGGGCGGTACGAAACTATAAATGTTACCTTCTGGGCAGGCATTTGAAAATTAAAACAGATCATCAGCCGCTCCGAGGGATTATTAAGGTAAGGGACACTGCATCACGAATGGTACGATTCCATCAGAAATTATCTGAGTACGATTTCGAGATTATCTACCAGAAGGGAAAGGAGAACGGTAATGCGGATGCCCCGAGCAGGATACCCCAGCCAGTGGAAGGCACCTGCCAAGAGAAGGATTCTCGCTGTCTTGCGGTTATACGAGCACAAGCCAAGAAGCAGGAGGCAGAGGCTGAAGAGAAAAAAACCTAGATTCCGAGAGTGAATGGGAAGATATTGAGGAGGCCAAGAGAATGGTAGAAAGAGCATTACACAGTCCAACACCCCAACATGTGACTGACCCGGAGGATATTCAGGTAATATTGAAGGATTATCATGATTCCCGATTTGGAGGACATTTCGGCGGAAACAAAACATTAAACAGGGTGAAACGCTTCTATCGCTGGAAGGGAATGAAGAATGATATAGCGAAATATATTCGCAAATGTAGGCAATGTCAAAGAAATCAGCATTCTAGAGCCATTAAAATGCCATGGGTCATAACAGAAGTGTCGGAAAAGCCGTTCGATAAGGTATACGTTGACCTCGTGGGGCCATTACCTACAAGCCATAATGGCAACAAATATATACTCTCTATGATGGATGACCTGACGCGATTGGTGGATTTCGTGGTGGTACCCGATCAGGAAGCCAACACGGTAGCCCGAGCACTATTTGACCAAATACTGAGCCGATATACGATTCCCAAGCAATCAGTGACTGACCTTGAAATCTTTATGAAAATTGTTAAATTGTCAAACGCAGTAGAGCGACAACATTCAACCTTAGCTAACTATCTAAGGAGTTTTTTGGATGCAGAGTCTAGGAACTGGGATGAATTTCTAAGAACTACGGCACACGCGTACAATATCACCGTATATACGGGCACTAAGCTTACGCCCATGGAGACTCTGTTTGTGTTTGTGTCAGAAATCCCAAGCAACTTGATGCGTAACCAGAACCACTTTATAACGCCGATAGATATCATTCTGTGCTGCGATTCAAGTTATAGAAGTCTTTTGAATTAGCACGGATTAATTTACGGCAAAATAAGGAGAAGGCGAAAAAGTACTACGATAAGTCGTCTAGAGGTCAACTTTTTCATGTGGGAGATAAGGTTCTGGTTAGGGACTAAGCTAGGGTGGGTAAATTGTCAGCTATTTTTAAGGGACCCTACGAAGTCATATACATACACAACCCTGAAAACCTAACAATACTCCAAGGGCGGAAGTTCAAGCGAATTCATGTTAATAAGCTGAAGAAGTTTGAACAATGATTGATTCACAGTTCGGACGTGTAGTTACATAGATACTGGTCTTTTCGAATTTACCAATCACCAACCTCACGCGTAAAGTTCTTTGCAAACTATTCAGACCTTACATTTTTCTGCCACGTCAATGTACTAATCATTTTTGCATTAAAAAAAAAAAAAATACTAAAACTAAAAGAAGGACGAAAAACCGCGGGCCGAGGAAGAGGCTTACTGGAAAGACAGAAGGAAAGAAAGATAAACTTTTCATTTCTGTGGAAAGGGTAAGATAAAAAGGTAAAAAAAAGAAAGAGATAAAAGAAAGACAGAAAGAAGTTAATAAAGAGTATAGGTAAAAAAAATGGAAAACTTAAAAGAAGAATAGAATGAAGATAATAAAGAGTATAGGTTAAAAAGAAGAAAAAATAAATAAATAGACAAATAAATAAAAGGGAAAAAAATTGAGAAGCAAATAAGTGTTTTAAATCTACTATAAGTATAGGAAAGTTGCCCGTTTAAAATAGGTTAGTTAAGTATACGAAAGTGCAACAGAATGAAGGCGATCGCGATAGTGCTGCTAGTCTTGGTAGTAGGATCTGCGATAGGCGTAGAACAGAGCGGCTATAGTATTAAGGAAATAGCAGAGTCTGGAGTCCTTTTCGAATACGTGGGAAAGACGCACTTCTACACCCGGCATTGGACTATCCTGTCTACGCTGCAGATGCCAGATGTATCAGAAGAGTTGAAGTTCGCCGTCAATTGCAGCAGCCTGGTGGCAGGTCTTTGTACCGAAATTATACATACTGGAGTAAGAGCAAGATATAAGGTAGCAGTGAGGGAAATTGACGGTTGGGTCAGTCAAATTAAGCAGCAGGAGGAGGAATTATTACATCACACCCATAATGGAGCTTCCTCAAGAAGAAAACGATCCTTTTTCGATGGGGTAGGTGCCGTATCCAAAACACTTTTTGGAACGATGGATCATGAGGATTCCATAAAAATCTACGCTGCACTTGATGATCTCAATGAGAAAGACAATCGTAACTTCAGCCTTCTAGAAGACCAGATTACCCTTGCGAAGTCAACGTTCGACCTGTTTAATTCATCACGAGTAAGGGCAGAGGCGGAGCGAGAGAAAACTCGGACCGGATCTCTGGGCTTATCACCGCGCAAAGAAACACAGATGGAGAACTAGCAGTATTTCAGCGCAGAGTTGAATTAAATGAGGTCTGACACTACTCGCTGAGCGTCAGGAAGTTACATCCTCTAATAGTCCACGCTCGGGCATTGACTGAGATAATGAGGAATGCCACCAAGGAACTAGACCTAAACGAGGAGTTTCAGGATTTCCAGTTTTAGTTAAGATTGCTAAAGTTAAGGCCATCTTGACTAACCAATGCATCCTGGTCAGAGTAGACATTCCCCAACCCCAGAAAACTTCGTTCGACACCCACAAGATCTACATCATCCCAGCAGTAGTAGACGAAGCCGACTACCATATGTATGACCTAGACGCGGAATTTATTTCAGCCAACAACCACGGGAGGCAATATGTCTTACTAGATGACCACCAGTACCAGAGGTGTCAGCAGCTGATCACCATGACGGCTGTTATATATATATATTGCGAAGTACGTTGAAATAGGGCGTACTTACTTCCTGATCACTCCGTTGTGGGTTCACGGCTATCCTTTTTCACCTGTTTGTGTTGCGGGGTAATTTAAAACACTTCACTTGGAACTTTACTTTGCTTTATTCATTTCTTTTCTCTTTTTTCTTTAACTTACTATGAATTAATTAAACTTCCTTTTTTTTCTTCTATTTTACACTTTTTCGTATAAACTTTTCTCTTTTTTCTTTAACTTACTATGAATTAATTAAACTTCCTTTTTTTTTTCTTCTATTTTACACTTTTTCGTATAAACTTTTCTCTTTTAACCGACTTTCCTCCGACCGAAAACCGAATCCACTTCCAACCAATATAATAATTTTTCTTTCTTCTTTCTTTATTACTTTAACCTTTTTCTTTTAAAAATTAGACCGCGACGTTCTCAACCAGATCCAAAAAACAACTCCCGTGCTATTATTCGACTGCGCTCTTGATCACTTTTATCGTGATCAAGAGCCGTCGGTCAGGGTAGAAAATGCATAGTTGCATTTCTACCCTGAGAAAAATTTTCATTTATTCTGGACTTGATTAAACAAGTCCAGAATATTTTTCGTTGGACGGTGGCTTGAAAAAATGAAATTTGATGTTTTTATAAACATCAGCCACCGTCCCGTCGATTGAAATTGCGGCGCGCGTATACATATAATGTAATCTCGCGGCGCGCATTTCTTATCACGAAGGCTTTTTTTTTTTTATGTGATATGTATGTACGTTCGTACATACATATTTTAATGTTCACGACAAATCGTACTGAAGGTACGATTTGTCTTTTGTTTTATATTTTTTAAATTAATTATTTCTACTGACAAATTTTGCTGAAGGCAAAATTTGTCATGGGAAAATTTTTGTTTTAAATCATGGCATGTGAAGAAAATTGCTGACGCAATTTTCTTCACTGATTGAATTGATAAGCTAACCATGTTTTAGGCATGGTTAGCTTATATGAAAATTTATAATTTGGACTCTTTTTTCTTATTGCTATTTTAGATATATAACAACCCTTCCCCCTGAGAAAAAGAGAATTATTCTTTGAAGAGGAATAATTCTCAGGGGAAGTTGTTGTTGGCACAAATTGGGTCTGAATTCCTTATCAAGGTATCAGATTACTTTTGTTACTTTGTTGCTTCGATAATCGTGAGGGCTTGGGTAGAAGATTTGTTGGTCAGGGATCACTTCAGTTTTAGTACTTGTGTCTGCTAGCTGCTAGTGGTCGAATCTTTTAGTCCAGAATATTTTTCAATTTCGCCACTATGCTGTTCACGATGAGGTTGAACAACATTCCGCAACACTCACCACCGGGTCTTACCTCTGTGGCTTCCTCAATTTACGTGCTGCACGTGATTCCGGGGTGGCGGGGCCCAATCCGGTTGGTCTTGCTAAGACGCGGGGAGCGCCCTTTCACCATGTGGGGTGAGGATGCCGTGGCCGGGCACACCTATAAAGTGGATTTACCTTTATACCCGCACCAGGGGCAGGCGTGGATTGTCAAAGGTGAGTACTTGATCTAAGAGCATTTGTCATTTGTTATATTTTTATCTCTCCCTATCTCTTTTTTTTTTATAGGAGGTGCCCTTAACATCATGGGGCGGCATGGATTATGCGCATGCTGCCACCCCGTTTTTGATCCTGTGCTCACCTCCATCATCCAGCCGCTGATGGCCACGCCTCCCCTCTGCGAATTCGAAGATGTTTCCGAAGATGACTGGGACCGGGAATGTAGCCGGGACAACATCTAATTTTTATTTTTTTTTTCTTTTGCATTTGATTTTTTAACGTAACTTTTTTGTAACTTTCCTGTCTTACTTCTTTTTCAATCAAAACAAAAAAAAATAAAGAAAATTACTTACTCCCCCATTTGAGTTGTTCTAATTTTTTGTATACTTTACAGGAGGACTAAGGGAAGA
The DNA here is from genome assembly GCA_963924295.1 of Dioctria rufipes. NCBI lineage: Eukaryota > Metazoa > Arthropoda > Insecta > Diptera > Asilidae > Dioctria > Dioctria rufipes. The sequence continues at coordinate 112,383,985 of OZ002740.1, forward strand.
CCAGAAACAGACAAGGGTGGTTTCTAATATTTTGCTTTATTATTGGTGGTTTTTCCCCTTTTTTTTTTGTGTGATAGGCTTGGCTTGATTGGTTCGGTCGGCGCGGTTCTTTTCTATATGTAGTATCAAAATTTTTCTCTTATTATCCTAAGAGACACATTTTTTTTTGTTAGGGTTCTCTTACTTCTTATTTTCTAAATTTTGATAACCTTTTTATTTTGTTATTTGTAGCCTGGTAAATCCCTTTTTCTTTGGCTTTTATTATTTCAAATTCAATCTTATCTATAGTTTTTTGTTATTTCTATCTTTTCTAGTTTTAAATATTATATTTAATTCTAGGGCATTCTATTTTAATTTATTTATATTTCTAGCTTTAGTTTATTTGTTTTGACTTATTTCGTCACGTAATTTTAAAAATTTTTTTCTTTGACAACTTTGTCTGCTTTATTTCTTATTTCTGCTATAACATATTTTGTTATTTATTTATTATTTAGTTTTAATATAATTTTATGTTTTTTTTTTTTTTTTTTTTTTTTAAATAGGTACTCATGTTTTTAAACAAATTTCGTTTGCTTTCGTTATGTCTAATTCTAGTTCATTTTTCTTCAATGCTACTATTTTTACCTATTAATATGTTATTTAGTTCTTTTCCTTTTGCAAAGGCATGTTTTCTCTAATTTTTTCTTTTTATCTATTTATGAATTTAATACATTTAATTTTATTTTTACTCCATGCATTTTTGGGTATCTTATCCTTAGTGATTTGTTTATGTTTTTGGTTTAATATATACCCTTATTTATTTATTCTTTATTTTTTTGCTAATAATTTAATCTTTCTTTTCTAATTATTTGTTTTGGTAGGAGCCTGATGAAACTTATTCTGTTTTTAAAGGTTCCTTTTTTTTATTAACTATGTATTATTCTAAATTACATTTTACTATTTCTATGTTTATAAACTACCCCCTTTTTTTTTTGTGGTATTTTATTTATATATATAGTTTCATATTTATTATTTATTTTTACTATTCCTCAGGCTTGTACATTTTTTTTTTTTTTTTTTTTTTTTTAATTAAATTTTTCTACGTACTTAATGTACATATTTTACCAGGCCTACCGTTTATGTCCTTAATTAGATTGATTAGTTGTCCATATTGACAGTGTCCGTGTTCGCACCTTTACACTATTTGGACTGATTTTGTTTTGGGGAGGCTTCTGGCTCGCCTTAAACTGGGTTGGGGAGCATTAGTTCGCTCTTCTAAAGGAATTCCCTCTGATAAAACTTCGGGGTTACCTTGTGGTTGGTTTCTCTGTTGTTTTATCTTGAGGACAACAGGTTTAAGATATCTTACTGCCACAGCGATCATTATGGCCAGAACTAGTAGGCTCGTAAATGATAGAGAAGTTGTGGACAGGATATGGGATTGTCTGCTTGATACCTTGTTACTATACTGGTCTAATTTGTGCTGGATATCTTCCAGCGAATGTGTGCCAGTATAGATTGATTTATTGATATCGTCCCCTGTTATGATTTCGGTTTGCACTCTTTGGTTTTGAGACTTGGGTAAAATTTCGGCTAGATTCAGGTTGAGTAATGAATGATTCAGCTCAGGAAATTGTTCAGGCTGAGTAATTTTGAGAGGGTGTTTATTTTCACCTTCGTACCTTAGCACCTTTTCCCCTATTTGCATCTGACATGGTTGCGTTATCTCTAGTATCCCCTGCCCCTCTAATTTTGAGATGGCAAAGTGATCTCGACAAGTTATATGTAGTACCGTGGAGGTAATGAACGAAAATAGCCACGCATTGGGCTTGTTTAACTTTATCAACATGTCTTTTTGAGGAGTCTGTACTCTAGACTTACACTTGGGCACTTCATTTAAAGGATTGTACAACACTTTCACTATACATTCATCTGAGGTTGTTGCCTTAATTATGGGGGTATTTAGTCGACCTATATATGTATTTTCCTCCATGCTATGAGTGACTTTCTTGAAGCTTTTCATATCTTCGTCTTTTAATAAGAGGAATTCCTGTGTGCGAGCGCTATTTGCCACACAAGAGTATCCAGGGTCAGGGATTATGGAATAATTTGCTGGTTGTGGTACTGGAAAGCATCGGACTTGCCGTAGCCTCATTTTGGGGGAATCAAAAATTGGGAGAGTTATTCTCACCACCAATTTGTTCTGCATAAGGCGTGACAGGGCTCCTGCTGATTGGTACAGAATCGATAGACAATTTTGGTCGTTTAGACATTTCGAAGTTGATTTTCGATATACATCCAGCAGATTTTTGGGAGACACGAGGAGTGGGTGAATATGGTTGCCTTTAGTGGCTATTATAATGTCAAGGAGGGCTTGTTGACGGTATTCGACTTCGATGATTTGAAGCAATAAGCTCGATATGATCTCTTGCCTCAGCTGCCTTCTGGTTAGGTCCTCGGTCACGGTATGCAGATCGTTAATCTGGTGTGCTATGTTTTGCTGACGATCTATTAACATAGCCAATGGTTTTTGAATCTGTTCCAAGGTAGTTTTAACCACACTTATTTGTTGTTTCTCTAGCTCAGCTAGGGCTTGTGTGTTCGATTCAATTTCATCTAAGCGGCTGTATATCTCCTTCTCGTTGTTACTATCCATGGTACCAAATAAATAGTGCATAGCATTGCCTATTCCGTCGAATAGTGATCTGGCCTTACGCCTTCCTGGAACTAATTCCTTAATGGTTCTCGTGCGCTTTTGTACGCTATCTATTATAGCGTGTATGTGTAGCTGCTGCACGTTGCACAGGTCTTCTTTATCTGTGATATTTATGCAGAGTTTATGCACTAAATATTCTGCCTGTTTCGTTAGTTTTATCTGTGAGTCTAACTCATCCAAGTCTATCTCCGTGAGAACATTCCAAGTGTTATGATACACCATGAGGCTTCCTAGATCCTCGAAAAATATGCCCGAGCTATTTAGCTTGGTTATAGCATAGGGTTTGTCGGCGATTTCTCCTATCGTGTACTGGATGAGGAGGGCAATTGCAATAGTTTGTAGCGCCATTTCTGTGGACAATTCGGAGGAAAAAAAAAATAATCCTTTAAGTATGGCTTTACTTATTTCGTGCCGTTATTAGACCAGGCAGTGGAGTGGCTCCACCGCAAGTGTTCCTGAGAGCCGTTAAAATGGGATTAATTTGAAACAAACAGAGTAGGAATTTGAGTCAACCTGGTTCTGTGGCAACATGTTTATTTCATTCGAAGAATGGTTTTAGACGGTTGTTATGTACCGTTACAGTACGCTTACCAATTTTTATTGTGGTGTTTACTCCACTTGGTATAGCAGTTACCTGATAAGGTCCTACCCAGATTTGGGAAAGCTTATGTTTCCTGCTTTCATTTTTAATGAGGACCTTATCTCCTATGTGGAAAGTTAGGGGTCGTACTGTCTTATCATAGTACCCCTTCGAGCGTTGTTTACTGGCTAATAAATTCTTTCTTGCCGTGGCGTACGATTTTTGGAGCTTATACTTTAGTATATGATAATAGCTCTCGTGATTGTAAACGGGTTCGGGATCCCGTTTTAAATTTGATGGGACATCCGCTGTGAAGCCGTATAGGCAGTCCATTGGGGTAAGCTTAGTACCCTCGTGTACACTATTATTATACACGAATGCAGCGGTTCGTAGGAATTGGTCCCATGTTTTGGGATTTTCGTCTACGATTGTTCGCAGGTATTCAATCAGCGGTCTGTGGGCACGCTCTAGTGCTCCGTTAGACTGCGGGTGGTATGCCGAAGTCTGTAACTTCTTTACCTTTAGAAGCTTACATACTCTTTTGAATAATTCACTCAGGAAATTGGTTCCCTGATCGGTGAGTATTCTTTTGGGTATACGATAGCGCGTAACGATTTCATCAAAGAAAACCTGCGCTACTGTGACTGCTTCTGCATTAGGTATGGCATACCAGTCGACAAATTTTGTTAAATTATCTTGGAAGGTCAAGATATATTTGTTTCCTGATGTGGTCTCTTCTAATGGACCCACAATATCGAGGTAAACTTTGTCGAACGGTTGTTCTGCGATGTCCGTGATAACCATTGGCATTTTATATTGTGGAGAAGCTTTCATCGTCTGGCACTTTGGGCATTTTTTTATGTATTTCTTGATGTCGCTAAGCATGTGTCTCCACCAATACTTGCGTCTTATACGTTTGTAAGTTTTTATGACACCTTGATGGCCACCAAATGGAGAATCGTGATAATCTTTTAAGATTGTTCGGATTTCCGTAGGGCTCGTGATAACTTCGGGTGTCTTGCCTGTACTTACTTTTTGCTCAAGCGATGCTGGGTTTAGTTTTTCCGCCTCCGTATGTTGAATTTCGTTTTGGTCCGCATTCGTGTGCTCTTCTGTCTCCACACTGGAGCTATCTAATGTCCCTTGAGCCTTTTGCTTCTGAGCTCGAGTCACGACGAAACAATGAGCGGATTTCTTTTTCTTTTTATTATTTGTGGAATCGTCTTCCTCCATATCTGAGTCCATCGTGTGGTGGACTAGGGCTTTTACCGTTAAGGTATTGCCTAAACTGTCTTCCTTTAATGCTTGAGGGATGCGACTTAGTGCATCTGCATTAGTGTTGTACTTCCCTGGTTTATATTCGATGTTGTAATCGAATTCAGATAATTTGTGGTGAAATCTCACCAAACGGGAAGTAGGGTCTTTCACATTGAAGACACCTTTGAGAGGTTTATGGTCAGTGTAGACCGTGAATTTCCGGCCTTGAAGATAGCACCTGAAATTCTTGGTAGCCCAGACAATAGCCAATAACTCTTTCTCTATAGTAGAGTAATTTCTTTCGGCTTTGTTTAATGTGCGGCTTGCATAGGCAATGGGCTGGTCCTTTCCGACTTCTCCTTGAGAAAGAACAGCTCCTAGAGCCTCGTTACTTGCGTCAGTAGTAAGATTAAATGATTTTGAAAAATCAGGGTAAATTAAAAGTGGTGGAGAAATTAAAGCACTTTTTATGCTCTGAAATGCTTCTTGGCATTTCTCTGTCCAAGTGAATTTTACATCCTTTCGGAGTAAATTCGTAATTGGACGTACAATTTTGGAGAAGTCTGGAATGAATTTCCTGTAGTAATTGGCAAGTCCTAAAAATGACTGAACTTGCCTTACTGTTCTTGGAACAGGAAATGTTTGGACGCAGGCCGTCTTACTTGGGTCTGGTAGGGCTCCATCGCTAGAACATTTATGTCCTAGGTAAACAACTTCTCTTCGTAGAAACTGGCACTTCTCTGGCTGCAGTTTCAAGTTGTTCTCTCTCAACTTATTGAAGACTTTCCTCAACTTTTCGTTGTGGTCATTTAAATTTTTTCCATAGATGACAATGTCATCTAGGTAGACAAAACATTCGAGGCCTTGTAGGCCTGTTAAGACGAAATTCATTAGGCGTTGAAATGTGGCGGGGGCTCCTTTGAGCCCGAATGGCATACGCTTGAACTCGTAGTGCCCATAGCTTGTGCTGAAAGCAGTTTTATGTCGATCATTTTTGTCGACAAGAACTTGGTGATAGCCGTTGGCCAAATCGAGTGTGGTGAAATACCTTGCGTGACCTAGTTGGTCGAGAATATCCTCGATTCGGGGTAGCGGGAATGCGTCTCCAATTGTCTTTTCGTTTAATTTACGAAAATCGACAACGACGCGCCACCTTTTTTCACCGTCAGGTCCCGCTTTCTTGGGGACAACTAGTAGAGGTAAATTCCAAGGGCTTTTACTAGACTGGACTATCCCGCTGTCTAGCATTTCTTTTAGCTGCTCGTTAATGACTTTCCGCTGTGTTTCAGGTAAGCGGTACATTTTTTGATTGATTGGTGCTTGATCCTGCACCAACGGAATATTATGCGTTATCGCATTTGTATAGGTGAGTTTGTCACCTTTGAGGAAGAAGATATCGTTATACTCTTCGCAGAGTTCTGATATCGAAATTTTTTCTTCCGCGGTTAAATTAGGGTCTAGGCTGAGTTCTTGCTCTAGCCTAGAAATACGCGGGTATTGTTTTGGGTCGTCCGGAGTCTCCTTATCCGGGTATAGATATCGTACATGTTGTAATATCGCCGTTTTGTCGGCTGAACCTTGGTTTGACTTCCTATTCCTTGTAAATTTGTGTCCTGAAATTGGATTGGATTTAATGAATTCCTTATGAGGCTTTATTTTGTTGTATTTAGCATGTAGCAGGGTACTTGCTTCCTGCTTCGCCGACGGCTGAGTTTGATACACCTGTGCGGTCTTTGCCTTAGGTTGTGTGGAATACTCATGCGCGCCGATGCTAGTATTTTTTGGCCATGTAGGATTTTTTATGCTAGAAGACGGTGGAGTAATATGCACCTTTAATATAGGCTTTAGCGACTCGCTCCCGTTCTTATATGGCCGTTGTTTGTTTAATTGTGATTTATGCCTCGGGATTTTGGACGGAAGAGTTATATGCACCTTTTTGGCAGGCTTTAGACACTCAGTTCCGTCTCTTGTGTTGTTTGGTATTGCCTCTTTATTTGGTATTGGAATGTGCGTATGGTTGTGGTTTTTTGTGTGTATTAATGGGACTATGGTGTAGTCGTTTATGGGATATAGCTGTAACTTTAAGTTATGTATGACTACTTGATGACTGTTAGCGTTGAGAATACTAACCAGCACTAATTCTTTTCCAGATGACAGCAAACTGTTTGCCAAGAAGACTCCATCGCTTATCTCTTGGGATAAACAGAGCATTTCTTCTTGAGTTTGTAACGGCACTGGGGCCACAATTTGAGAGCGCGCAGGTATGCAGATTGGTTCCTTAAAGGTAACCAATTGCTGCCTGCCATCATCGGTCTCTTGCTCGCCCAGACAGCTTTTTTCACATTCCTTGGGCCCTTTTGGAGCTTGGCAGCCAGCTTTTCTCGTTTGACAAGCCTTGAAGACACTGCAGGTGGATAGTTCAGCCTGTTTAGACTCTACCTCTTCTGCAAGTGTTCTTACTTCGACTGCTTTTTCAGAATGTAGCTTGTCCGTGTCAAACTCTAATGGCAAAGCAAATTCGTCTGGATTAGTTTCCGTGCGAGGAAACCTTAGTGCCTTATTAGGACCCTCAACGTTGCAGTTTTTTGCTAGGAAATCATTTCCTAGAAGTCCATCATCGGAAAGGCCAGGCAAGTTCTTTACGACTTGAAACTTGCAGGGAATTTTGTTTTTGAAAACGAAGTTTCCCTGGCAATTTCCCAGCGTCTTTCCCGTACCAAATGGGGTCTGAAGTGTACATGCCTCATTGTGGTTAATTTCTTTGAGGTCTTTTAATGACCTTTTCTTTATTATACTTACCTCAGCGCCTGTGTCTACTACTAGTTTAGTTTGGCCGTTCAGGCCTATGTCTAAAGGAAGTTTTACTGTAGCGACACTGGAATCGGGCTGCTGAGGAGACCCTAATTTATTAGATGGGAGATTTATAGTCGAGCCGGGGAGTTTTGGGTCGACTGTACGTCGTTTCCCTGACTCCGGGCTTCCCGTTTACGTTTTTGTTGGCAGTTATTTACTGCATGTCCAGAACGACCACAAAATTCGCACTTTTTACGCACGTTATAGACTCTGGAATTGTTATTGGGATTCTGCGGCTCTCTAGGGCGTTGATTCGATGGTGCACCATTGTTGCTTGATCTTTGAATATTGTTGTTGTTCCTCCTGCAGTCACGTATATCGTGGTTGTATATTTTGCAGTTCACACAGTACGGAGTATTTTTACGTTTGAGGCAATCTGCGTATGTGTGGCCTCTTAAATTACAAAAACTACAAGTAATTTTATTTAAATAATTATTTTTATTTTTTACATTATAATTTTTATCTGGCGATCTTGGTTCCTGTTTAATATATGCTGTTCCGGCCTGTGTGAACTGTGACGTTGGTATGTGACTGCTTGGGTTTGGCAGGGTCTGAGGAACTTGAGCGAATGGCATTATGCCGGGAGTAAATACGCTGTGATTAGCGGATGAATTAAGTTGGTTAAAAGGTGCGTTATTTGGTGTTGTTGCACTCATTGAATGGGGTATCGGATTTTGCATCACATTTGGCTGAAATTGCCCTGAAGGTTGCAGGAATAGGGCACTTTGCTGGAGACGTTCCATGTCAAGTGCTCTTTGTACGAGGTCATCCACCGTGCCGTCTGTCATGGTCAGAAGGTATTGGCACATATATGGGTTATTTACGCCTGTTTTCAGTGCGTTTTTCGCGAAATCTTCCAACTGCGTTTTGACAGCTGGTGCTGCTGTGGCTCCGTATTTGGATTCTGCTGCTTCACTGCAGAGTGCCAGCATTTGTTTCACTCGTGCCGTGAAGGCTGTGAGGTTTTCCAAAGGGTACTGCCTTGTAGTGATTAATTTATTTACCAGTTCCTGGTAAGTTTCCCTAGGCAGGTATGTGCGATTTAGCCGTTATTCTACTTCTTTGAAAGTAGTGGGCATATTTGAGGCAAAAAGCTGGTAAGCTTCGCCTCGAAGTCTGGTGGGAAAGATTTGTAAAAATGCTGTTAGTTCATCCACCGAAATGCACTGTATTACCTGCCTGCAGCATCCTAGAAATGTTTGGAGCTCAAGGCTCAATTTTGGGTGCTGTTCTCCCGAGAATAGGGGAACCAGCTGAGCAGTCAGTTTGGCGATTTTCGCGTAATCTGCCATGTTTATATTGGGGATTCTGAAGCTAAAGTTTGACACTTTTGGGGAGCTAGTTTCTTCTATGCTGGTTTCCAAAAGGGAGTCGCCCAGCCAATTCAATAGGATTTCACTCACGCTGGAATCACTGACACTGTCTTCAATGGCACCGTCTCTTAATTCTACACTATTATTTGTAATTTCTGTTTCGAGAGAGTGCCAGAGTTCTCCAAACTGCTTTAGGCTTTCTTTAAATTTTTCCGTACTTTCTTTGAATTGCGCGATTTGCTCAAGCCGCCGTTCACGGGATTTTTTGAGCTGTTTATCGATAGAATCGCACTGTCTAACAGAAAGTTCGGAGGAGTCTCGCACTTTCCCCTCTAGATATTTTAAATAATTTTCTAAGTTTAAAGTAGAAGGTCTTACTTGTTGGGGACCTGTAAGGATTGTCCCACTCCTGAGTGTTACCCCTTTTTTTGTTGAATTTGTTGGGGGTGTTTGATTAGCACCCTCTGTTGCGGATGTTGCTCCCGCGTTGCCTCCTTCGTACCGGGACGGATCTTCCTGTGCGTCGCCCGGCGAGGAAGATTGCTGAGGAGTTGATAGAAGTTGGATTTCCGGCGGTATTTCTTGGTGGGAGCTTTCCTCGCTCATGGACCACCGTGTGTGAAATTTGCAGCTAGGGGGGCTTCTGCCGTCTTAATTCCCTTGGTTCAAATTGAGAGGGGGGCTTATTGCCTTCTTCGAGGTCCCTCTCAATTCAGGATCGTTGGTTCGGTTTCTTGAAGTTCTTTTGCTGCCGGGGGGGCCCGTGGCCTTCTTAAATTCCCCTGGATAAAAGCTGAAAGGGGGGCGCGTTGCCTACTTCGAAGTCCCTTTCAACTCCGGATCGCAGATTGACGGTTGAGGATTCTTCCTTCCTTCAAGTGTAGCTTTAGCACTTTTGGTTGTGAACTTCTGATATCCTGGGCTGGGATGAAGCCCGCTATTGTCCCACGTTGGCACTTTGTGCTTTGATGAGGGGGTGGCTGCGTGTTTTGCAAACAGAGGCAGTTAAAGCTGTCCGACCCCGAGCGTTGGGAGCCGACAAGATCGAAATACTCCTGAAGCCAGACTCAACTTCAGGCGGAGGGTAGGGTGTCTTGCCCAGTATTCGATCTCGTCCTAAACTCCTTTTAGATTCGTAGGATAGAGGGTTTTCGAGCGCTTATACTTTTTTTTGTTTTTCAAAGTAGGCTTCCTCTATCCTACCGGCTGCGCCAATTGTTATATATATATATTGCGAAGTACGTTGAAATAGGGCGTACTTACTTCCTGATCACTCCGTTGTGGGTTCACGGCTATCCTTTTTCACCTGTTTGTGTTGCGGGGTAATTTAAAACACTTCACTTGGAACTTTACTTTGCTTTATTCATTTCTTTTCTCTTTTTTCTTTAACTTACTATGAATTAATTAAACTTCCTTTTTTTTTCTTCTATTTTACACTTTTTCGTATAAACTTTTCTCTTTTTTCTTTAACTTACTATGAATTAATTAAACTTCCTTTTTTTTTTCTTCTATTTTACACTTTTTCGTATAAACTTTTCTCTTTTAACCGACTTTCCTCCGACCGAAAACCGAATCCACTTCCAACCAATATAATAATTTTTCTTTCTTCTTTCTTTATTACTTTAACCTTTTTCTTTTAAAAATTAGACCGCGACGTTCTCAACCAGATCCAAAAAACAACTCCCGTGCTATTATTCGACTGCGCTCTTGATCACTTTTATCGTGATCAAGAGCCGTCGGTCAGGGTAGAAAATGCATAGTTGCATTTCTACCCTGAGAAAAATTTTCATTTATTCTGGACTTGATTAAACAAGTCCAGAATATTTTTCGTTGGACGGTGGCTTGAAAAAATGAAATTTGATGTTTTTATAAACATCAGCCACCGTCCCGTCGATTGAAATTGCGGCGCGCGTATACATATAATGTAATCTCGCGGCGCGCATTTCTTATCGCGAAGGCTTTTTTTTTTTTATGTGATATGTATGTACGTTCGTACATACATATTTTAATGTTCACGACAAATCGTACTGAAGGTACGATTTGTCTTTTGTTTTATATTTTTTAAATTAATTATTTCTACTGACAAATTTTGCTGAAGGCAAAATTTGTCATGGGAAAATTTTTGTTTTAAATCATGGCATGTGAAGAAAATTGCTGACGCAATTTTCTTCACTGATTGAATTGATAAGCTAACCATGTTTTAGGCATGGTTAGCTTATATGAAAATTTATAATTTGGACTCTTTTTTCTTATTGCTATTTTAGATATATAACACGGCTCATACCCATTTACTGTGCCCACAGTTGAGCCCGATAATTACGGCTATTGGCGATAACTGCGTGTTAAACCTGTTTCGCAGTTCAATGTCAAGACTAAGGCTTGTAAGGAGAAAGTCATCCCGAAATGGAGCACTCTAACGCGAATGATGACCAGAAATCACTGGCTGTTTGTGATGGCCGAAAAAACAAAGCTGGAGGTCAACTGCCACAATTCACCGACCAAAATAGGAGAGCTCTCATCGATAGGAGTATTGAACATAAAGGAACGCTGTCATCTGCAGATTGGAGATCTACTTATAACCCCCGATGACGACGCTTACCGAAATGTAACTCTCTTTCAGCGCGCACCTTCAGAATTACCTAAATGGGAAACCATAATGACACCAACAGGTCCAAGGAATCGCGAACATCCACAGGGACAAACAGGAAAACTACAACTTCTAGCGGCAGGTAATATCAATCAAACCTGGAAAGATCATGCTGAGAAGATAGCCCAGGTTCAGAGCGCCATCAAGACTGAAGAAGTTCACAGGTAGCAGAATCATCCGCACCAGATCTATTTAGCAGCCACGTCTTTGACTGGGCTGATAAGCATCGTCAGCTTGACTTTAGTAGCAGTAATGATGTTCCATGTAAGACGCTGGAAACGTCAGCAAGGACGAGTAAGTACTGGCAGATTATCGATACTACCTACTATCCAGACATCCATCAAACATCCAAGACCCACCGCAACAGAGCCGAACAAGGAAGGGACTGACAGGATAGAGTTAGTCATGCCAATAAGAATATATTCACAATTAATTCATTTTGATAAAATTGTAATGTAAACTTCATGTATATATGTCCCATGATATAGTAGTATATAAAGATTATAATGCTTCTGTTTATGTAGTTATGTATGCAGTATGATTAGGTAAAATTATGTAAAAAAAAAAAAAAAAAAAAAATTTATATTTTGATATGGATAATATAATTGATAATAACGTAGAACTAGCCATAGGAAATTAATTGTTGGCATTATAATTACACTTGTCTTCTGTTTAAGGTATAAACTATTAGTATTATGATTACATAAGAAAGAAATTAAAAAAAAAAATATATATATATATTTAAGTATGAGAAGAAAATAAAAAAGAGATTGAAGGTGAAAATAAAATGAAAAGAGAAATTATATGTGAAAAAAAAAGATGCAAAATGACGTAAAAGAATGTAAACCGAACCATAGTTATAAAAATTGTTTAGATATTAGGGAATATTGAACTTTACTTTTTGTATAAATTAGTTAAGTTAGATATTGTAACATAACTGAGCACCCCGATCTGATTCCTCTTGGGAATCAGTTTTTCTCAGGGGGGAGGAATGTCGTGACCCAATATTCAATTGGTGAAATTGTGACATCATGACTCGAGCTAGCAGCAGGTGTACAGGTAATTAAACGATTTGCAATAACTAAGCATTTCACTTCGCACAGTGAAATGCCTGGCGATTGCGAATTGTTTACTTGGAAACTGTCACATTCACTGCTGTATGTAACTGGGCATTGAGTCATGGTTAAGTAATTCACTTTGCATAGTGAAATACTCAGCTGGGCTCATTGTTTGTTTACATGCAGTATTGCGGGCTCCCGCTGTCGGCGGTGATTAACGTAATACTTTGTAATTATGACTGCAAGGTATTGCTCTGGTCATTGGGTCAAAGTCGCTTCCGACTGGTTGAGTGGAGGTGAGCACGGTCGTTTCGATAGATCGAGTTGCGTAGTTAGAATTTGGTTTTATTAAAGATATCGGTTCGGTATCAGTTTAGTTAGTTGTAATTCGAGAGTATAATCAGAAGTATCGAACTCCATTTAATTTATATCGTAACAGAATTTAACAAATTAAAGAAATTAAAGTTTGTTTTACAAATGAATTACGCGAGTGTTTTTACTGGATTGCTTTGGGGCACGACAAAAATGTAAAATCACAAATTAAATAACATTAAACTTACTGAAGTAGTACACGTAAAATCACAAATTAAAGATATGTGTCAAAGCGCCAAACATCAAAGGGTATATATGTCAACTTTTACGTGCGAAATAAATGTCTGGATATATAAATCGCTGCGGAAAAATGTCTCCACTTCATATTACCGCCATCTGCACTCCATGATCTAAACATTGATGTTTTCTTTCGAATAGCATACTACTTTACGAAATCTCAAATCGAAATTTTCGTGGCTCTTTTCGCCCACATTTTTTTACATAGATTTTGTATAGTAAACGAAATTTTCGCTTGAAGCCTAGTACGCGATTTATATATCCAGACATTAATTTCGCACGGAAAAGTTACATATATACCTTTGATGTTTGGCGCTTTGACACATATCTTTAATTTGTGATTTTACGTCAGTTTAATGTTATTTAATTTGTGATGTTACATTTTCTCCACAACTTTTTTCCGTGTAGAATTATATGCTTGAACTTCGCTTCAAGCAGGATAAATTGTGAGGGAGATAGTTTATTGAAATTTAAATGCTGCGGAAGCAACATCTCAATACCTCGCACGTACCTACACTCAGCTGAGTGATAATTGCATGTGCATATGCGCAGCCGGAGTCCGAATCTGTAGCCAGCTACATTCGATATCATCATCGCACGGCATCCCATGATGGCACAGCGACATTACAATGATTACTCAGCTGAGAATTTTTGTTTGAGAAATCGTAGTCATTTGGTTAAGATTAATTTTTTTAAATAATTCTGTTAGGAAAGGTACGAAAGTTTTGCTACGGTTCGGAAGATAAGAAAGCAAGCTTAAAATTATCAGAACATCATTTTTCTGTATGAACAGTAGTTTAGGGCGGAGGAGCTATTCAAATCAAACTTTTGTCAGTTTTACATAAGAACACTGAAAATATTTTAGAATGTAAGAACTCCGTTGAGCCTCGCATGTGGTAGGGAGGCAGTCTGTTTCATGGCTTGTGCAGTATTCTCGAGGGTTTTGGAGTACCCAAAATTGGCCTGCATTTGTATATGTTTTACTCCGCCATTTTTGGTCTTCGCTGTCAAATCCATACTTAGGTTTGGTTGGTTTTGGGCTTGGTGCATTGTCGCAGGAAAACCCGTGAAATAACCGTAGGGGCACGAAGCAAATATTACTCACAAACTTTTTACCACTGAACTTTTCTTCTTAATTATTAACTTTTTAACGTTCACGTTTGCAAATTCAGTAAACTTTTGAGTATATGAAAGTCAAAGCGATTAAAATTGCGCATGGTTTGTACAATTGTGTACAGGTGTACAAATTTTACGGCGCTTATGTACAAACAATATCAGTGTCATTGTGTTAGAATTGGGTACGCGATATTTCTCATTTTCATCTCCTTAGTTCTTACCTCGAGCTCCATCAAGTTGGCCGGTCAACTTTTACTTTTTTAATTTTTTATTTTACATATCGATTGTTGGTCGTTTGTTGGTGTTTGTTGGCTTAATTTAAACGTTTGTTGGTTAATAGTTTTTTCGAAAATCTAAAAAGAAAATTCACCATCAAGTTAGCCGAAAAATTCTTATTTTTAATTTTATTTTATTTATAACCAGCTCAATTAATGCATAATCGTTTGTTGGACTCGTTTTTATTAATAAAATCGTTTGTTGGTCCCTCAATTCTTCGCTAATTGCAAAAATAATTTACCTAAGCTACACATGAAGTTGTAGCTGATATTAGCCAAATTATAATTTGCAGCTCAAGCCCCAGTAACACCAACATGATAATGAAGTAAAAGCCGTATATTGATATATTTCATGCATTGACAACTACTGTCAAAGATATTGCTAAATTTTTATTAAATTTATTTAAAAATTTTCATTGAAGAAAAATAGGTACCATTTCTTTACTAGGAATTTTAGCACTGAAAAGTGAACGAGCTCAAAAAGTTACAGATCTCGAAACACTTTATATCTGAGCGGCGGGGTATGAATTTGCAGAAAACGACAAGCACGTATCTCCTCAGTCCTCTGATAAGCTAACAACTGAACAGCGAACCCCCATTTTTAATGCCTAAAACACATAAATTGGCTTTTATGGTGTTAAACTGACTAATTCAATTTCAAGATTTAAATCAACTGTATCACATGTAGTTGGATTTCACGTTATTGTTAAAATTTCTCGGCTATGTGATGGAACTATTTTTAAAAATTTCATGGCTAAATCTAATCCATTTTGTAATAAAAGTTCGCCTCCTTAAATTCATACCCCGCCGCTCAGATTTAAAGTGTTTCTGTAACTTTTTGAGCTCGTTCACTTTTTAGTGTTAAAATTCCCAGTTGAGAAATGGTATTTTTCTTCA
Organism: Dioctria rufipes; assembly: GCA_963924295.1. Taxonomy (NCBI): domain Eukaryota; kingdom Metazoa; phylum Arthropoda; class Insecta; order Diptera; family Asilidae; genus Dioctria; species Dioctria rufipes. Next base: position 112,399,285 of record OZ002740.1, read on the forward strand.
ATGAAAATTTTTAAATAAATTTAATAAAAATTCAGCAATATCTTTTACAGTAGTTCTCAAGGCATGAAATATATCAACATATGGTTTTTACTTCATTATCATGTTGGTGTTACTGGAGCTTCAGCTGCAAATTATAATTTGGCTAATATCAGCTACCACTTCATGTGTAGTTTAGGTAAACTATTTTTGCAGTTAGCAAAGAATTGAGGGACCAACAGACGATTTTATTAATAAAAATGAGTCCAACAAAGAATTACGCATTGATTGAGCTGGTTATAAATAAAATTAAATTAAAAATAAGAATTTTCCGGCTAACTTGATGGTGAATTTTCTTTTTAGATTTTCGAAAAAACTATTAACCAACAAACGTTTAAAGTAAGCCAACAAGCACCAACAAACGACCAACAATCGATATGTGCAATAAAAAATTAAAAAAGTAAAAGTTGACCGGCCAACTTGATGGAGCTCGTACCTCGTTGATTCTGCCAAAAACATTGTTTCTTCTTCTTCCTTCTTGAAAAGTAAACGTCTTTAATAGCTGGTCTCACTGAACGATTCTCCAAACCCTCTTAAAGCAGGATTTAAATTATGATGACATGCAAATTTTACAGAAATTGTGAGGGAGATAGTGCATCGTATACGGAAATTTATTTATGAGTGACGAGAGAAGCAAACGCGTCCTGAATTTTTTCCGGACGTCGACTTATCACTGTGTGCGTGTCCGGAACCATAAAAAGACCTCAAGCATAGGGAGTTCTTATAGTTACTGAAACTAAAACATATTTATTGGCAACCCTAATTTGTCAATTTCGACTACTGGAGCTGCCATATTGCTGTTTTGTTACTATAATTTTATGGCATATACATATCTGCCAAGTAAAATTATTTGTCGAAATAAACAAAAGTAAGTTTTTTGTTTGTAATTAAATATTGCGAAATTGAAAGTTATTAAATATTGCTTTATAGAAAATATTGAAGTTATTTCTGAGGTAGTTGTTTATCCACAAGCAGAGAGTAGTGTGTTCACAAGTTGACTGCAGTGGTGCTTTTTTTTCTTTATAATTTGCTAGAATTATTCCGCCTTTGAGATAATCCGTCATGTGAACACGAACCGGACTGGAATTATCTTCACCGGCGTTAGTTCGGTAGGGTAGTGGAGTGGGATTATTTTCATGTGAGCACTTGACTGGATGAAATGGATTGACTTTTACATATTAGCAAATTAGTTACTGAACTTTTTGTTTACTATATGAAATAATTATTAAATAAAAATTTCGTTATCGTACAAAATGATGATTGTAAAACTGATTTACAGTACCACCTGATATTTTGCAACAAATTTTTTCGATATAATCTCATACTTTGCTTTGAACTCCTGCGTGCTTTCATGCAATATTTTAGAAATTGTAAAATTATACTTCTTTTCATGATCCGTCTTTGAATATCTACGAAAAAACTATTACAAACTTGACAATTTCCAATTAGACAGTTTGAGAGTTTTGCCATAAAAAATAGAGGGGACAGGTATTGAGCGTAAAATGGTAAGGTTAGTTTGTAATCAAAACTATTTTATTATTTTGTTAAGTAAGGTATATAGCAAGTGTAGCTATTACGAAGGTTATTTAATTCATTACTAGAAGACTACTTTCTTGTATGGATAGTAGTTTAGGCTCTATAGCATATATGAAGTCAATGTTTGGCACTTTTCCATAAGTATCAATATAGAACATTTTAGAAAACGGACTCAACGCAAACATATAGATTTCTGTTTCATGGCTTGGGAAGTATTCTCGAGGGTTTTGGGTACGCTCATGTACACGGATCGAACATATGATTGCATCTCCTTTAGTTATTACCTCGTTGAGCAGAATTAATATTAATGACTTCGGTCTGAAGCAGGTAAGCAAATATTTTAATTTTTAAATGACTTACATTTACATATATTACATTAGTTACTGTTTACGATTTACAATTTATAGGAAGACCCAGTATTCCATCTACATATTTGCATTTAAAAAATCTTCAAATAACACTAGTGAACGAAGAAGCCTGTTAACATTAAGCCTTCAAGATGCTCCAAAACCAGCCCCAATTCCTGAAAGGCACACGAGAACGGATACGTAATCAAGCATCAGGAAAATTACAATCAGGCCCATATGAGATTTATCATTTTACATCAGATGATATGGAAGATTGATTTGGGCGCGGTGATTTTGGTGCTGTAAATAAAATGGTACTGTAATGGCTGTGAAGAGGATTCGTTCTAGAGTAGATGAAAAGGAACAAAAACAACTTATGGATCTAGAGGGTCGTTATGAAATCAAACGAATGCAATTAAATCATCGAGCCAAAAAAAAAAAAAAAAAAAAAAACACCTCCAACGCCGGTTCGCATGGCCACCGCAGTACTTGGAACCTAGGAAATCCGCATTAAGCGGTGCGGATGATGTGTCTTTTTTAGTATACTGTTTTTTTTTTTACACAAACTAATTTTTTTAATAGAATAGGGTGCAAACTGCAGGAGTCATTCAAGCCCAACTTTTCTCACTTTTCCACACTGGCATATATAATATGGACTGCTCGATATGCTATTTCATACGGGTACAATTTTTTGTGTCAAAAATAGTTCATACGTCGGTGCCAACATTGAAAAATCCATTGGCGAAAAGTTGAAAGGTGAAACCTCTCGAATTTCTATTAACCCAAAAAATTAATTTAAAAACATTTATTTCGACAAACCCACTTATTTATTTATTGTTTACAGCCCTTTCTCAGTTCGCACGTTACATAGGAAAGTGACCAACTCAAAAAATGCAACTTTTCAGGAGAGCGAAAAAACGAAAAGCTGTACATAGAATTAATTCTAGCTTAACGTAGTAATTGTTTGCTAAAAATAGTCTGAACTCTTAAATTTGTTAGTAAATATATTTCTGAAGATTTATATAAAAGAAATTTTAAGATTTTGTTACGGCAGTTGGCGAGGTTAGCTGTTAATCCCGCATCCTCTTAAGTTGTGTCGCTTTTCTTTGTTGCGAAAAAAATATTTTTACAAGTTTTTTTAAGTGGCACAACTCAAAATACGATTTTTAAGAATTAAATTCCGTACTTTGAACTTTGTGGAAAAATGTCATAACTCATAATATAATTTGTAAGAAATAATTGCTGTTTTGTGGAAAAGTGACACAATTTAAAATAATACTGTTAAAATGTCGAAAACATATTTACGTTTGTTATAAAGATCGTCACAAGTCAAAAAGTGACACTGACACACTGTTCTATGAAGAATATCTCTGTTCTTAAGTAACAGAAAAGTGATACTATCGCTATCAAGCGGCAAAAACAATCAGATAGAAATATGCCAATTTCATGCTGTAATTAACTCAAAAACGACAAATTTTGAGTTAGGTCACATTTCTATGTGACGTGCGAATTAGTAGTTGGTGCTTAGATCGAAAGAGAACGCTATGTAGAAATGAGCCCACTTTCTGCAGTGTATTTCTATGGACGTAGTCAGTCCATATTTTAAATGTCAGTGGGTTTACATAAGAACGCTGGAAATATTTTAGAATGTTAGGAGTGTTAGAGTGTGTGAAATTGCCATCAGCAATTGATTCAATTTCCTCAGTTAAAAACAAAAAGTATTTCCCATAGAACGACTTGGGACAAATAAAAGTTTTAAATTTCAACCCAAGTCGTTTCAATAGAAAAAAGCCCCACGACAAATCTTACCTTCAGTAAGATTTGTCGAAAATAAAAATACGATATGTATGTACATATATGTATACCTAAAACGATCAAGTCTTCACCAAAAAGCCTCCTTTCAGCAAATTGTCGCGAGCGGAATACATTCTGGGTGCAACAATGTATGCACGATAGCAAGACGATGGTTTGATATTTTTGAAAATATCAAATTTCATTTCAACCATCGTCCGCCGCGGTAGGCTGAACACTAATTGTAAACAGGTAAAGAAAATAGAAGTTGCGATAAGACAAAATAAAATAAACGTTTTGTAAAAATAACCATAAGAGGAAGTTTGTGAAAGAAAAAGTTTGTGAACAAAGCAAAAGTAAACAAAAATATATATAAATAAAATAAAAGTGTGCGAGTTGTCTTAATCATAGCTTCCTGAAACGGCGTAGAGGGATTGCCTTCGAAAGCCCCGAAATATAACAGGAGTTAGGACTAAGTTAAGTTAGGGCTCTGATGTGGTAGCGAGGGAGTCTGTTTCGTGGCCTGGGAAGTGTTTCCCTGAGGTCCGAAACCCAAATTCCGAGAAAAACCTATACACATACATCACATGCATACAATAGCATTCATTGAAATAAATTTTTATTTTTTTAAGTTTCGGAATAAAGTTTTTTTTTAAGTTGAATTATATAAATAAAAAAAGGATAAAATAAAAAAAAATTATTTTTTCAAATAACTCAATTAATTAAATATTTTTTCTCAAATTTAGGGGGGGGGGTCATGACCCCCACGACCCCCCCCCCCCTGGATCCGCCACTGCTCTAGATAAATTTTATAAATACATTTATGAAGGGAAAGAGCAGCGCATTCCTGAATCAATTTTAGCTAAAATAACTGTTGCCACTGTTAATGTTCTCAATTATCTCAAAGAAAAACTTAAACTTATTCATCGTGAGTTAGGTCACATTTCTATGTGACGTGCGAATTAGTAGTTGGTGCTTAGATCGAAAGAGAACGCTATGTAGAAATGAGCCCACTTTCTGCAGTGTATTTCTATGGACGTAGTCAGTCCATATTTTAAATGTCAGTGGGTTTACATAAGAACGCTGGAAATATTTTAGAATGTTAGGAGTGTTAGAGTGTGTGAAATTGCCATCAGCAATTGATTCAATTTCCTCAGTTAAAAACAAAAAGTATTTCCCATAGAACGACTTGGGACAAATAAAAGTTTTAAATTTCAACCCAAGTCGTTTCAATAGAAAAAAGCCCCACGACAAATCTTACCTTCAGTAAGATTTGTCGAAAATAAAAATACGATATGTATGTACATATATGTATACCTACATTCATATCGGGCGCAGAAAATTTACTCGGTGAAGATTTAAACGATCAAGTCTTCACCAAAAAGCCTCCTTTCAGCAAATTGTCGCGAGCGGAATACATTCTGGGTGCAACAATGTATGCACGATAGCAAGACGATGGTTTGATATTTTTGAAAGTATCAAATTTCATTTCAACCATCGTCCGCCGCGGTAGGCTGAACACTAATTGTAAACAGGTAAAGAAAATAGAAGTTGCGATAAGACAAAATAAAATAAACGTTTTGTAAAAATAACCATAAGAGGAAGTTTGTGAAAGAAAAAGTTTGTGAACAAAGCAAAAGTAAACAAAGATATATATAAATAAAATAAAAGTGTGCGAGTTGTCTTAATCATAGCTTCCTGAAACGGCGTAGAGGGATTGCCTTCGAAAGCCCCGAAATATAACAGGAGTTAGGACTAAGTTAAGTTAGGGCTCTGATGTGGTAGCGAGGGAGTCTGTTTCGTGGCCTGGGAAGTGTTTCCCTGAGGTCCGAAACCCAAATTCCGAGAAAAACCTATACACATACATCACATGCATACAATAGCATTCATTGAAATAAATTTTTATTTTTTTGAGTTTCGGAATAAAGTTTTTTTTTAAGTTGAATTATATAAATAAAAAAAGGATAAAATAAAAAAAAATTATTTTTTCAAATAACTCAATTAATTAAATATTTTTTCTCAAATTTAGGGGGGGGTCATGACCCCCACGACCCCCCCCCCCCTGGATCCGCCACTGCTCTAGATAAATTTTATAAATACATTTATGAAGGGAAAGAGCAGCGCATTCCTGAATCAATTTTAGCTAAAATAACTGTTGCCACTGTTAATGTTCTCAATTATCTCAAAGAAAAACTTAAACTTATTCATCGTGAAGTGTATTACGCTGTTCAAGCGAAAATTTCGTTTCCTATACAAAATTTATGTAAAATAATGTGGGCGAAAAGAGCAACGAAAATTTCGATTCGAGATTTCGTATGCTATTCGAAAGAAAAAATCAATGTTTAGATCATGGAATGCAGATGGCGGTAATATGAAGTGGAGACATTTTTCCGCAGCGATTTATATATCCAATTTATTTCGCACGGAAAAGATATATCCTTTGATGTTTAGCGCTTTGGCACATATATGTAATTGTGATTTTACATGCATTACTTAGTCAGTTTAATGTTATTTAATTTGTGATTTTATATTTTCTCCACAACTTTTTTTCCGTATAGTATTATATGCCCATAATGCAGGCGAAATTTTCGCTTGAACAGCGTACTAGGCTTGATGTGAAGCCTAGCAATATACTTCTGCACAGACGTGGAGATATAAAACTCTATGATTTTGGTATATCTGGACAATTAGTGGATTCAATAGCAAAAACTAAGGATGCTGGATGTAGACCATATATGGCGGTAATTTAATTCTTTAATTTTATACGTGTATAGCTTGTAATGTATTTTAAAAAAATTATATATAAATATAATTATATATAATATATGCTATAAAAATAAAAATGTCTAATTACTTACTGCATTCAACCAACATTCATCCTATACCTATCCTAGCTTTTGACTACCCCCCATACGAGTCCACTGCGGTACCCATCAGTACGTCTCCAGCTCCTGATGAGCAACCTAATTTCAGTCTAAGGAACGTAACTGACATGGAGGTAATTCGTGCCTTCACCAGGGTCAAGTCCAATGCAGTTGGACACAATGATGTCCCCATAAAATTTTATAAAATAATTATACCATTCATAATTCTAATTACTACCCATCTCATCCATAGGCTATTATCCAGCTCACATTTTCCTGACCGATGGAAACTTGGTCACGCCCATTCCAAAGACGGCTTCTCCAGCCAATATTTCAGAATGGAGACCTATCACCATACTGCCAGCAATATCAAAGGTCTTGGAGTTCCTCATTGCGGATCAGATATCTACCTTCGTCAGCGAAAACAATCTTCTATCTAAAATGCAGTCTGGCTTTAGATGCTTTCACTCAACCAGTACTGCGCTGCTTGAAGTGACAGCAGATATTCGGAGCATTTGTGACAGGGGTCTCTCAGCTATCCATATGCTTCTTGACTTCACCAAGGCTTTTGACTCGGTGCCCCACGAAAGATTAACCTCAAAACTTTGCTCCCATTTTGGTTTCTCCCCTTCCGCCTATGAGATGATTCGCAACTACCTATCCGGCAGATCTTTCATGGTCAAATCCAGCGAAACAAACTCCACTATAAAACCCTTACGATCGGGCATTCCCCAAGGAGCGGTTCTAGCCCCCCTTTTATTTTCTTTATACATCAATTACGTAGGGGAGATTCTCAATAATGTTCATTTTCACATATACGCAGACGATATCCAGATATACATCGGTTCTCCGGCAGACAGACTGCACGAATCAATACAAATTATCAACGAAACTCTAGCGGATATCGCATCCTGGGCAGTTGCTAATGGCCTAGCACTGAACCCAACTAAAACACAGGCAATTGGATATGCTATTAGACCCAACAGAATCGATAATCTATTATCACAAATTCCCTCCATAATCATCTTGGGTCATAGCATTCGTCTGACATCGAAATTCGTTAAGAACCTGGGACTCCTTATGGATCCCTGTCTCTCCTGGAAGGCACATATACGGACATATACGGACGGCCGCAGACTGATATACCCTAGGGTGAGCACTCAGTTTGGCAACTGAAATATCTTCTCCCAGGGGGTCACAAAGTGGAACAGCCTACCAGGTGACGTCAGAGAAATCAGAGAAATTAGCCGCACCAAAGAATTCAAAAATAGAGCTATGTGCTCCCTGAGAGAGGCCTGATCTATCGCTAATGGCTAATGTCTGATGTGTCTAATCAGTTGTAAGCATCTGATCACTAAGATATATTGCTAATGTCGTAAAATTGCTAATGTCGAAAAATTGCTAAACACTGCTAATGTCTAAAATCCAATAACTGCTATTGGAAGGGCCTTCATAATACAACTTAGTGTAGTAATAAGCTTAATCTTTAAACTTAAATTTTACTCTCTTTTAAATTTTAATTGTAATGAAAAAAACAAAAAATGAACTTTAGCCACAATGACACTAGGTAAGAATCTTGAATAAGTCTCTTTAATAATAACAAGTAAAACTATGTACAGGCAATGAATGTCTAGTAAGCTCTATCATTTCATTTTATAGCATTTCATTTATTTATTTTATTCTTGTCTCATTTCATGTATACAACGTGTCCCAAAATTCAACGATAAGCCGACACCGGAGGATAGACCTGCCCATGACTACTTGGGGAAAAAAAGAAAAAAAAATATATCTCAATTGTTTTTGTAATTAAAAAAAAACAAATGAAATTCTTCAAAAATTTAGACCTGTTATGATCATTTTCACTACCATGACCACAATTTTTTTAACATATATTTTTTTTTTATAGGCATTCTGAATAGCATTGCTATCCACCACAATCTTTAAAAATTCCAGAATGCCTCTAGTTTTTTCACAAAAATTAATCAAATTTATTTTTTTCCCTAAAATTTTTTAAGATTTTTACTTTTACTCAACTTTAACTCATCGTGGTGTAAAAAAAAAGTACGAACATACTATGGCAAGTTTTTTTAAAAATTGACGCAACTAACCAAGATTCCAAAATGCTATAATACTCTATTAAAACCAGCCACAAAAAAAAAATATGCGTAGTAGTTCAAAACAAGAACCAAATTCCATAAATTGTAGTTGACAGTAATCACTTTTACTACTTTCTAGTTACAATTTCTTGGAATTTGAATGGGGCATACATACCTTAGAAGTTAGAAAGAGATAGATAGAGAGATACTTACGTTCAGTACGCTCTGCTCCTTTGTTTACTGCGCACCGTTCCGTATTCAACTGACGTGGCTCTCGTACGTACTAACGACTTTTGGCTTGGATTTTTGGAGTGGAATCGATCTGCAAACTTAACCGACCTGGCATTATTTTGGACTGTAAGTGATCTGCAAACTGAACTGACCTGGCATTATCTTGGACTACGATTGTGTGTATTGTGATTTGGAGTTCTGGCGCATTTTGCACTGTTTAGCGTTTATCATGTCGCAACCATACACACCACAGGAATAATATGCACCTCATCTATGGAGAATGCCGATGCAATGCTAACGCTGCTAGCAGACTGTATCGAGAAAGGTACCGAAATGCTCAAAGATATCCTGATTATCGAGTGTTTATCAATGTGCATCAAGCGTTTTCGGAGAGTCGTCTGCCATCCAGTAGGAGAAACGCTGGAAGACCTAGATTGGATCGTGATGAAGAAGTTCTCAATGAGATAGAAAATGATTCGACTACTTCGGTACGTGCCATAGAAGAAGCTACAGGAATCCCGAAAAGTTCTGCACTTCGAATTTTAAAATGTCACAGGCTTCATCCATATCACTACAGGCGGGTGCAGACGTTATTACCGCGGGACTATCCACTACGAGTCACATTTTGCCGTGTGATGCTGCAAAGGCACAGGGAAGATCCCCAATTCCTAGACAAAATTCTATGGTCGGATGAAACAACATGCAAGAAAGATGGGTATTTAAATCTTCACAACCTACATGGTTGGAGCAATGAAAATCCGCACTTGATGAGACAAGACAGCTCCCAATATCAATTCAAGGTTAACCTATGGTCCGGCATATTAAATGGAAAAATAATTGGTCCCTTTGAGTTACAAGGAAACTTAGATGGCAATAGTTATTTAAACTTTTTACAAAATGACTTGCCAGAATTGTTAGACGACGTGCCCTTAAGTGATTTCCAAAACATGTGGTTCCAAATTGATGGTTGCCCAGCACACTTTGCCCGTCCTGTGCGAGAATATTTAAATCAAGAGTATCCAGGGAGTTGTATCGGGCGACTTGGTCCTACCTTATGGCCACCCCTTTCACCCGATTTGAACCCCCTGGACTTCTTCTATTGGGGTTGTCTTAAAGACAGGGTCTACTCAAAAACCATTGCGACATTGGACGAGCTTCGTCAAAAAATCATTCAGGCTGCGGATCACATCAATAGCAGAAGATATGCAAGACAAATAAAGCGATCATTTTTAAGGCGATGTCGTGCATGTATTAATGCTGATGGCAAACAATTTGAACATTTGCTATAATGTTAATAACTTAATAAATTACACGTGAAATTGTTTGTACCATTTGTTTTGAAATATTAAACATTTTTCAAGAACTAATACATTTTATTACTCGACCGTCATTTAGACCCTGTTTAGAAATAATAGGCACAATTTTTTTTTTGTAACTTGTTTTCCTAGAGTATTATAGCATTTTGGAATCTTGGTTAGTTGCGTCAATTTTTAAAAAAACTTGCCATAGTATGTTCGTACTTTTTTCTACACCACGATGAGTTAAAGTTGAGTAAAAGTAAAAATCTTAAAAAATTTTAGGGAAAAAAATAAATTTGATTAATTTTTGTGAAAAAACTAGAGGCATTCTGGAATTTTTAAGGATTGTGGTGGATACCAATGCTATTCAGGTTGCCTATAAATAAAATATATATATGTATTTAAAAAATTGTGGTCATGGTAGTGAAAATGATCATAAAAGGTCTAAATTTTTGAAGAATTTCATTTTTTTTTTAATTACAAAAACAATTGAGATATATATTTTTTTCTTTTTTTCCCCAAGTAGTCATGGGCAGGTCTATCCTCCGGTGTCGGCTTATCGTTGAATTTTGGGACACGTTATTAAAAAATATCCATATTATAGTATCTCCATATAATTACCTGTAAGGACTTTTTACGGTCCAACCAATCTCACAAGTCTATCTTATTTTTTTTAAATTTTTATTTTTCTTTATGTCTAATATCGGGACGGCCCATGGCCTGACCAGCTACACTGATTTATGTTATTTTGCTGTTATACTAAGTTGTTATATTAAGCTACTAATGTCGTAATGCCCAAAGTTGTACGTTGCTTCAAGCAGGGGCTTATAAATAAATTCTTTTTGATTTGATTTGATTTGACTTTCGTATGTACGTTTAAGCTCAATGCTTGGAGTTATCATTAATTAAATGTCTAGTTTTAGGTTTTTAGTTTTATAATTCATTTAGCCTGAACGAATTCACCCAGATAGGGCGAAAGGCTATGATGTTCGAAGTGATGTTTGGTCTTTAGGGATTACTTTAATGGAAGTCGCAACTGGTAATTTTCCGTAGAGAAAGTGGGATTCTGTTTTTGAACAGCTTTGTTACGATTTTTCCTGCATATATTTCAATTATTTTTTATGTTTTAAAATAAAGGTGGTGCAAGGGGATGCACCAAGACTTAGCACTTCATTCAGTGGAATGGAATTTTCAACGGAATTCGTTGAATTTGTAAATACTTGGTAAGGATAATATTAAAGGAAAAAATAATTTGTAAATCATTATCATAAAATGAAAAAAAATCTCCTCAGTTTCCTGGGTGAAAGTTTTAAATAAGGAGTTTGTATTTCTAAACAACTATATATAATTGCGTTTCAAGTACGCTAGTAAATTCGGTTAGTTAACAGTAGCGTCCATTGATTCACTTTCTTTAACCGTTCTGATGTAATGAGTAATTCTGATCCAAAGAGAAATCATACCTGGAGACAATAATTGTTATGTTGGAATTGAGATAAATTAGAATCACTTGAAAGTGTTTAATGAATTTTACTAGATCTTCTAACTCTGTAACTACTGAATATTTTTCTTTGCTTAGAAAAACTTGGGCATTCACACAATAGGGCAGTGATGAGTTTATGCATGTTAGTACATATTCTTCTCAATAAGATTTTTATCTAAAATGGACATGCCCAAGCTATTTTAAAATCTTGAAATTTGTAAGTTCTTCAATCTGAGATGAGTTTCAATTCGTATATTCTCCTAACTTTGATCATCAGTCGTCATATGGTATTTACAGAGGAATGAAAGCTCACCCAAGTAATTATAGTTTATTATATCTCCGCAAACATACAAGACCTTATTCGAGTCTGTGAACAATACCTGTACCTGAGATAATTTACAACTAGATGAGAAAATCTCCATGTAAACCAGGATCAAAGCTATATAACTTTTTATTCACCGAAAGAAAGCTATCATTGCGAGGAATTTATGTGGCATAATACAGCAAGAGAGAGAGAGAATGTATATAGCTTTATATTAGAGGGCAATTAGCTCGTTTTAATTCGACCGCTTTTTTCTGAGCTGTCTCAACCTGTACCCTAGATCAAATACCCAGATTTAGATTTTAGCAAATATTTAATTGCTATTGCATCTGTTTTTGTGGTGTTCATAGCTTGAGTGAAGCTGCCGCATTAAAGTTTATAGGCTTGTCGATTCGTTCTACTTCAAAGCGCTTTGCTCGAAAATTGCTTTCAAGCCTTGGTGGGTATCGTCAACCTTAATCAAATTATCATGGTATTTAACCAGTCATCGTATCTGGTTTACGTATATACTGTGAAAAAGAATCAGTCTTAGATGTTTTTATTGTACTGAAAACTTCTTCAGATATTAGATCCTATAAAATTGGTTATCATTCTTACTGTCCCACGAACTGTTCTAGAAGTAATAGATATAAAAAAAAACATAAAATATAAAACTTGCTCATACTTATATACGGGCTACGACTGAGAAACTAAAGGAGAGGCCTATATCACCAACAATTTTCGTCCCAATCTCAAAGATGTGTAGGTTTATACGCACACTATAAAAAAAACTCGCAGTGCAGGCGGATGGAAAAAAAGAAAGGGATTCTGGGGCGGTTTTTGATAGTATGAAGCAAAATTGTATACCGCTAGTAATATAAAACTACCTTTTGAGGTTCCCGGTTCCTCTGTCGGGCCCCAAAAGCAATCAACAATAAAACAATTAAAAACACTCTTAATACATCATTCACACAAAGCTAACTCGAACCGAACGGTAACTTGACACCTTAAAACAAAAGTTAACTCGCGACTGAATACTTCCGCCACTCGCCAGAGCAGTCATTGGTCTTTTATGCCCCAATATTCGGAAGTAAACTTTTACTTGCAACGCGGATGTAAACAAACGACAACAACCTTGTCGTTTGTTCTACCGATTGCAGCACCTGAGTCGCTCAGTAGTAAACAATCCCTTTACATAATAATTACCATGCGAGGTTAATTATTATTGTAATCGTCGATTGCTCCACTAAGCGCTCATCGCAGCCAGCTGTTGAGCTAATCAGCCAGCTGTTGAGCTAATCAGCAAAATAACCGACAGTTGCAGAACAGTACCATGCGAGGTTATTGTTTAGCAATTGGCTGCTGGAAGAATCTTCCGTATATTGGGCCATAACACCTCAGTAAGCCTATTTCCAACTTCGCTTGCCCAACGAATTGCCTTAAAATTTAATTTTTGGTAAATCTATGTCAAGAAAATATATTAAAAGTGTTAGAAAGTGAGAAAAATCATAACGTTCGGCACTCAAATTTGGCATATATATGCACGCAATTGTGTTCGCACTAGTTTCTTAATCATAGCACTTGGGTATTCATTTAGGGTATCGTAAGAATGGGTCCAAGACAAATTTTAGCCCGTTTTTTTGTTTTATTATATTTTCGTTTTACAGATCTAAGCCTTATGTATCTATGTGCCAGAAATTGCGGGGGTGCTTTAAGTTTTAAAGTCACAGTGTACTCAAACTAAGGTTCTAAGTCAAGCTGAACAAATTGTTAAATCAAAGCAAAACATATATTTAGTAGTATTCCGTACTTTAGTGGTAATATCTGCAAAAATCACTCGCTTTAATTTTTCCCCTCTTTCCTACGTTTACTTTCTTCCCGTTAGTCTGCTATAGCGTTCTTTTCCGGCGTATCGATTGCAATAAGACTCCTTCCTAGTTTTCTTGGGTTTCTCTTAGTGCGCGGTCCAGCTTTTCTGGTGTTATGAAAGAGCATGACGGTCTACCTAGATCTTCACTACCAGGTATTGCAATTATGTCATTCGAAGGGATCTGAAAATATTCAGTAGAATCAGAAGAGGGTCTTATGGAAAACGCAATAATTGAGCTATTTGTTGAGGGGTAATATCTGCAAGTACTATTGTTATTGAGCTTGAAGTAGCAGTATGCTACACTGGGACTAGATACACCATCTACACTCGGCCTACTGTTTTCTGTATGGACGGAGTGTCTATGCGCGCGGAACGCACTCTGATGGGAAGAAGAAGAAGAGCGCTGGGTGAGTTGAACTTTTGGGATGTAAAAGTTGAAAAGAGGAGATAAGCTGACGCGCTAAAAAGAAATGGTGCAAAAGTCCAGAGTTGAACCTTTTTTAAGTAGTTTTTTATTAGCAAAGAAAAGTCGAAAGTACACTTGGTACCAAGGCAATAATAAATTCAACGATTGTACCGGAAAAATCCAGCAAAAATCTTGTTTCCTCGAATCAAGTCACGAGAAAAGCCACAAGCGGCGGCAGACATTGTCTCGAAGCTCATATCACGTGGCTGATTAATTATTTGGAGTGAATAGGTCCATATTCCTCCATCCAAAAGACTGAGTGCGAAGACATCTTAGACAAATAATTTCGCAGCTAGTTTCATTGGCGATATCTAAAAAGAAAAAAAAAAAACCTCAAGCGAGCCGTAATAGGAACACCACTGCACCCCACATCAGTTCAGTAACTGGTGGCAGCGGCAGGTCTTCGTGGAACCTCCACATACTCTCCGCCAATAGCCGAGGCGAGCTAGCGTGCCGCCCTGCAGTCAACGCTGTCCACCGAGTGATCTGTCAGCTCATGCTGGTAGCCTGGACTTCACGTCCAAGCAAATCACTCTCAACATACTACCATAACAAAGGTTCAATTTTCTCCTTTGTTTGCGATTCTGGCATATAATTTGCCCTCAAAGAAATTTCGTCACATATGTATGTCTATCCGTTACTGTACTCGGCAAAAAGTCCCCGTCACAAAAAATATCTTTGTTGTATGGGAAAATTCCACACTTCCTAAAAGCTCATAGTCATAGCTCTTGAATACGTATAGCCTACGCATTCAGCAACTTCGTAGATTGTCAGTGGATTTCTGGATTGCGCAAGAGCCAGGAGTCTACGGCTGAGTTATAGTAAGTTTTGTATGGTGATAGTAATCACACATCCAGTGGTTGCAGCTTTGCGGAGGAGGCGTCAAAATGGTTAAACCAGCTCTTTTAGCCAAATCAATGGCCTCTATAGACAAATGATATTCGTGGTTGTCCATTATCATGCAAGAAGGATTTTCTGGCGTAGTTGCAGCCGTTCGCTACTGCAAGGCTCAAAGTGTCAGCTGGAGCGCTATTGAAAGTCATAAATTTTTTTCGAGGGAATACTATTGCTGGAGGTAGTGCATATCCAGTTGCACTAACAATACAGCAAGTGATTATTAATATGCCTTTCTCTGCACTGGTCACTTTTGCCAGATTTTTAATACCTTTCGGTGCTATGACTTTCAATGGTTTGTGGACTGTAGTTGTCTCCGTTTCGTCAAGATTAAAGATTCTAGTTCCATCTGAAAACTTGAGTACGTGGGCTATGATATCGTGAAGATTATCGAAGAATTTCTTAACGCTTTCCGGATTAAATACTGTAGCACATGCAAGGCTGCAAGCTTCAGGCTTTCTTAATGTTAATTCCGGATGTCTTTTTCTAAACGATCGTAATCACTTCACTCCTGCAATTTTCTATTAATTGAGTGGTACTGGAGGCTAAAAAACATGCTATATTTGTTACAAATATATATGATCATATGCGATGAGTGGTGCACTACTTCTTTCTCTGCATATTGTTTATTCGGGTAGGGTGAGGCGTCAGTTCAATCCGACCTAGAGATGCTATGTTGAAATTGCATTTGATGTGCTGGCGGATGCTCAAGCCTCACACAGAAATATTCCAAAAAATTAGTGCTATGGTTATATAATCTGGACAAGAATGTCTCCGCGGATCGATTTTATGCATTTAGTAAGCCAAAGGGTTTTCATTCTAAATGATCCTCACCATTCTATTATATCTGGCCTACTAGTTGGAATTCCTTATTGTTAATATAGTTAATTGGCATTATTAAATTACCCAATGTTTTGCAAATAAGGTGATTGGTTATCATTTCCACCCTAGATTCCATATAGTTTACGTTTAGTTAGATTATTTTGATTTTAATTTTAACTCCAATAAGCCACATTTGCAGCCATAACCATTAAGCTCTTAATGCGTCTACCGTATTTATAGAATCTACTTGAGTATACCCGGTCTACTGTATCACTAAATTGTATTATATTATCGGCGACTGTGAGATGAGGTGATTGGTTATTACCTCTATTTATGGGTTTCATCTAGTGTGAGTACAGCTCATGTTTATGGGTTATTTCAAGCTGATTACAATCGCAGGTGTAGTAGATATTGGCATACTTAATTGAATCTATTACTGTTTAGGTAGCTAATTGGTATCACTACATTATTTCAGATTAGGAAAAAGTGGTGATTGGTCATCAATCCTGCTTAATGATTTGTTCTGTGTGGGTATAATATAGGTTTAGTTAGATTATTATATTTTAAATCAATCAACCAACCCTACAGTCCAGGTAAATACAACCTCTGTGTATTCAGTATAATTGTTCGAATTAATCTCTATATAATTGACTGATTGGTAACATTGTTCGAATTAATCTCTATATACTGATTTGATTGTTCTATACAAGACTGGGATATATGGTGATTGGTTACCATTCCCACTTATAGACTCCATTTAGTGGAAGTACCATTTTGGCTAAATAAATGGATTAAGAATCAATCCAATATACAGTCATGGTTATCCAAATTTGCGTGTATCTAGCCTACTCGTTAGAATTTATATCTCTTCAGGTAGCTAACTGGTATCCTTTTGTTACCCAAGATTAGGAAATAAAATGATTGTTTAACATTCACATCATTAATACTCTATTTTGTTTGGTTCTCTTATATGAGCAGTTAGATAATTTCAATCATATAACTGGTAGGTATTGTACTTAAAACCTATGTGTAGTTGGAGTACATGTTAGAAAATGCTTTCGGATTTAAGTAACCAACTGGTAATAATTTCGGATGAGTACCTATTTGTTAGAAAATAATATAATATCTGTTTGAGTAGTCAATTGGTAATAATTTCGGTTTGAGTAGCCTAATGGTGTCACTAAACTATACAATCCTAGGAAAAAAATAGTGATGGGTTATATTATACACTTATAGACTTCATTTCGTGTGAGTCCTATTTGGTCCCGTTTGATAATTTCAATCAATCAAACTTTTAAGCAGCTGATTAGTGTCATTATACTAATTAAAACTGGTAGATATGGTTATTTCCGCTTATTTGACTCCATTCAGTGGGGGTATAAAATTTGCGGTTAATTTTAGTCGATCTAATTTGTAGTTGTGATAAATCACACCCTAAGTGCATCCTGTATACTTGATATATTATATTTCTAGTCACGTAACTAACTAGTATCCCTATGTTCTCCAAGATTATGAAATAAGGTGATTGGTTATCATTCCCACCTTTAATACTCCATTCATTATGAGTATCGTTTATGTTTAGTTTGCATATTTCAATCACCAACCTTGTGGGTATTGTAATTAAAACCTACGTGTAGTTGGAGTGCTTGCTAGAACTTATTACTGTTTCCGTATTTTGCCGGCATCACTCCATTATTTTAGACTAGGGGATACAGTGATTGGTTGTCTTAACCACTATCTCTATCACTGACTGGGATATATGGTGATAGGTTTCTCTGCTCACTTATAGACTCCAACTATTGGAAGTACGATTTGGATAGATCTAAATAGTCAATCTAATTTGTAGTTGTGGTAGAATAAAATCTATGTGTATTTAGCATACTTGTTTGAATTTATTTTTGTATAGGTATTTGGTATCACTATGCTATCCAAGATTACGAAATGAGTTGATTGGTTATCATTCCCATTAATAACACTCTATTATGATTGCCTTAATGCGTGCAAATTGAAGATTACAATCCTTCAATAAGTAGGTATTGCAATTAAAATCTATGTGTAGTCCGAATACTTGTTATAAATATATTCAGTTTGAGCGGCTAATTGGTATCATTATATTACATAATATTAGAAAAACATAGCGATTGGTTATCTTGCCCACTCTCAGACTTCATTCCGTGCGAATCCCATTATGGTCCAGTATGATCATATCAATCAATAAAATATTAAGGTAGGTGATTGGCATCATTATATTGACCAAAAAGACTTGGGAGTTATGGTTATCATTTCCACTTATTTGACTTTGACTTCATCCAGTGGGAGTACAATTTGAATTCTCCGATTAATTACAATCCACCTAATTTGTAGTTGTGGTAATTATTAGTTTAATAGATAATATGACATATTACTTTTCCCGTAACTAGTAATGCGTTTCTTAGTGGAGCAAGGTCGACGGTATGACCAATGCTCGATTATGTATGCTCGACATGAATGACAAAAGTTTTTCATTAATTTTGTATAGGTTATTTATTAATTTATTAATTCGTAATGACTACTGTGCCGTGTAGGCTTCTAAATGGCTATACTGAACGTTTCACCTCCGACACGAGGATTCTCAACAGTTTTCCTAGCTATGCAATGAGGTTTAATATCTATTTGATACATTTTTATGCACAAATATGATTTATTGAATCATAGTTATTGAATATACGTGCTATCTGATAAGTGTTTAGGGTCAAAACAAGTATTACTTCCAAAAGATTTTAGTAAAAAGTAAAATATTCGTTCGATAATATAGCAGTACCTATTATTGATTGGAACAAGGTCTCCTATCATAACAGGTAAAAAGTGGCAAAAAGTACAAGTTTCTCTTGCAGACATATTTAATTTGTAATTTGCAAAATGAGTTGTTTTCTTTCATTTAAAATGTCAATAATGAAAAGTTTTTCATTCTTTATTAGGTCATATAAAATTTGTGTGATATCGTATTCACATAGCCCTTCAAAGAGGTTGTGCATAATAGTAGTTACACTATGGCGTCACCAGACCACTTTTTTGAACCTCCAGGATTTCGCCACAGACGTCGCTACGTGGTTTGAGCCCATACTAAATGTAGGTTTGTGTCTTGGCTGTATTGGTTTGTGCCTTGGATACACCATTGTGTCTTGGGTGCACCATTGAGTCTCGACTGTGCCCTAGCGGGATTAACCGGTACTACCGGGATGTATTATTTGGTCTTGACTGCGCCCTAGCGGCATTAGCAGGTACTACCAGCATGCTCCGGTTTTCTAGCGACATCTGTTCGGGCGCAAATGCCATTTCTTGAGTAAGGTTCTAGCGGCCTTGGCCGGAACTACCAGCATGCCTTGGCTTTTCTGTTTTCTTTTATTGGCGGGAGAGTTCAGCATCATTCGAATTTCACAACATGACATCACCATAAACAGATTCTAGAAGATGTCAGTGATACATTAGCCGATACTGCCAGCATGCTCCGGTACTACGGCTTTCTTGGATGTGTGGTACGGTTCTCTTGGAAGTTTTTTGCCTCACTTTTGGCCCACACGTGGCAGCATGCTACGGTTTTGGGAAGTTTTGTGCTTCACTTTTGCCCACACGTGGCAGCATGCTACGGGAAGTTTTTTGCTTCACTTTTTGGATGTGTGATGCGCCTAAATGTAGGCTTTTGCTGTTTTCAAGTATTGCGCCTGGCTTTCAATTAATATTAGTAATAATTGATTTTTCTTGAGCGCCTAAATGTAGGCTTTTGGTTTTGAACTAATGATTAAAGTTAATAGTAAGAAATTTTTGTTCATGCCAATGGATTCTATAGGGGTGGTATGTGGTGGGGGGGATAATAAAGATAGGGGGGGGGGGGGTAATGAAATTTTCATCATCTGGTTTTCGAGATATTAGCGTATTAATAATTCAAGCTATGTTTGCTCATGGAAATGGATTCTTGGCGGTGTGGAGTGGGAGTTTTCATCAGAAATCCTCTACGGGCACGCCATTTCTTGAGTAAGGTTACCTAGCGGCATTCACCGGAACTTTCAGCAAGCCTTGGTTTTACTGTTTTCTTTTATTAGCCGGGAAGTTCTAGATATCAGCATGTGTCATCTTGGTTTTGCTGCATCTAAATAAGTTTTCTTAGCGGGGATACAGCAATCGAATTTCACAACACCTTGGCTTGATGTTTTCTTAACAAATTATTATTGAGTCTAGGGAATGTGTATTGAAAAGTCTTATCTTTTATAAACATTTGTTTTTATTTCCAATAAAATTTCTTATTATAAAAGTATTTCTTATAGCACATTGTCCAATGTGAACTTGGCAAGATGGCGCATTTGTGTTAATCTCTATTAGTTTTCCACAGTTGTATTCATCTTCGGCATTGATAATGATTTCACTCTCTCCAACTATCTTCTGCATCCATTGAACTTTTTCAGCTCCCTTTACATATATGATTTTATTTCGAAGCAGTGGTTCAACTATAGTGTACAGCTTGTGATACGGTATGTAGCCATCATCCCAGCGGAATCCATGAAAATTGTGTTGAAGCCATTTTACTTGCCTCTTTTTTGCTGAAGTCAAATCTTTGTATCTGAACGGTGGTTGAAATATAAAGTGCTGTATCTGGTTTTCATTGTTTAAAATTGCCAGTTCTTTAGTGATAAATTCATTGAAACTAGTTTTGAATCCTTGAACGTCTACGATGACAGCCATCTGCTTAATTTAACTTTCTAACTTCACTTGTCAGCGGACTGTATTCCACTATTCGATCGTGTAGAAGCAGACAATATGCTGTTGTATTAGCCGGTATATTTTCAGATGTCTTGAATTCTAGCCTTATGTCAACAGGTCCAGTTTTTATTGTTTCATTTTGATGTGAGCAAGCAATGACAGCGATCGGAGCATCGGTTTTGAACTTCTCCCATATGAGGAACGGCTGATACTGATGACCATAGTATGATTGTGTAAACTTTATATACATCTCATACAGCAATGCGTATCTATTCAAATCAAATTTCAAATGCAAATCATCATAGGGATATGATTCTGAGTTCAAATGAACTGTAACATCGGTGAGTTGACAGTGATCAAACTTGCTTGCATCTTTGGTTTTATCGTTCCTTCGATCCGTTTGTAATGCTAAGATGATAAATCGAGGTTTCTCCAGTTGAGTGGAAGTCTTAACTGACCAGGTTTGATGCGTGGATTCCGGTAGTACTGGATACTCATATATGTCCCAGCTGCGGAATGGTATTTGTATCGGACGACCTCTCCCGATAATTTTAAATAGTTGCAGCTTTTCATCATCGGATACTGTAACATGTGGAATGCTCCATTGAAGTTTATTAATTTCAATTTTCACCACATCAGTGGGTGATATAATGGCATTATCATCTGTCCTGCTCCGGATCAATATGAGTTCATGTTTGGAATTTATCAGAATTTTCTTGTAATCTTAAGCGAATCCCAATAAATATTTCAGAGGTACACAATAGTTAAACAGTCCATTGGTTGGTATAACGGATGAATCTGGTGACCAACTGCCGTTGAGTAGTATCCTGCTTACATTTGCATTTAGCGATACGTAGTTTTTTAATGTTGTCGCAATCCCAAGATTTCTTGTACGATCGATTTCCACTGCATTCAATTCATAGCGTATTTCCTCAAAAAGAAATGGTAGAGCGTTGTTGGCTAATTTTGCAGTTGCTGAAACGGTTCCATCCAGCTTTGTTAGCGACACCTCAATATAAAGAAAACTCCTGCTGGGTAGAAGATTCAAGTCCTGATGTTGTACAGAGATACAGATTTCATCGCTGTTTTTAAATGATGTTAGAAATGGTGAATAGGAGTGATGTTCAAATTTAGTAACACTGTTATCAAAGTGAGCGTCTGGTGCAATATCTAGTATTCCTTTATTAATTGTTTCAGCGTTAAGCCAATTGATTGTAAATATGCTGTATTTGCAGGTGTTAATGTAGGTCTTGATCGCTTCAAGGTTGTCCGCTGACTAATGATCTTGCCTGCTCCGAACTCGTATTTATCATAATTGTATATCAACATGCTGTGGCTTCAAATGTAACCTGATGGTTATAGTCTCTCCTCTGAAGTTGATTAAGTCACCGTCTTGGGCAAGGAGCTTCAATGTTAGAGAACTTATACGTTTGGTGTTCACAGGCAAATAGATTACATTTTTGGGTACCTCCACTATTTTATACCCAGGCCCAACGTTCGGGGAAAACTCGTGGAGAGTGTGTACTTGTGTGCTGTTGAAGAATGATCCTGATATAATATTACATTCGATGCGTATAGTATTTACTTTAATGATGTTGACTGACAACTCTGATGTATGCACTATTTAGCAGTAAAATTTCTTTTACTGAATCCTAGCAGAGGAGCTATGGATCTCTGTTTTTCAAAATGTATTACTTCAGTTGCCTTAACTTCACTCTTCAATGTATTATTGTTAGCCTTTACTGTAACCTTTATCCTTCTCCCTTCTTTATCCAAGTATCCTTGTACATATTTTGCTATATCATCAATCTCATAGGATCCAACAGGTATCTCAACAACCTCATTCCCGACATGAACCAGATTATTGCTGACATCAATATTTGGTATAGAGTTGTATGTTTGAAAATCAATTAATCCACAAACATAATCCGTTGCTAGCTCCAGCGGGGGAAAGTACTCAGCAGTGAGTAGAGATGAATTTGCCGTGAGAGTAAGTGTTAATGACATGGTGGTTGATAATGAACTGTCACAATTTCAATATAGATACATTTATTTATAGATAATAATTAATGGCTATAACAATTATATAAAAACTCTAAACATAAGTGACCGCAAATTACTGCATCATAGTTCCATTGGTGGTTGGAGATTACCAAAGCTATCAAAGTATTTGATGTTATCACCTTTCTTGTAGTACGCTACCCAGTGTGTACCTGCTCCAGTTGAGATGTCCAAGTTAACAATACCGCTTTCTCGCTTCCATGGCTTTTTAGGTAGATTATCACGCATAAATACTCCTCTGAAGTGTGGCAAGTGTGTGGTAGCGTCTTTAATAGCTTTTTGGTTGAAGTTGTAGATAGAGTCCAAGTCCTTTTCTGTACGGCTTCAAGAACAGCCCGTTTCCATCTTTACCAACCGCTATAGTTTCCATTGCTTGGTTATGACGTTTGCTCTCTTCCAATTTTGCCTTTGCCGCACTGGTATCGTTTGTTGCTTTAGCTATGCCTGCTGCACCTCCCGATAGTGCTCCCAATGCTGAAAGCCCAGCAAACAGCGGGATGAGGAACGGAAGTGCCCCGCCAACCTTTGGTACAGGTATCACTCGTGGAGTTTTAATTGATTTCTTCTTTCTTTTCGCAATATTTTTAGCTGCACTAAGAGCTATTTTTGTAGCTTCCATCAAGTCTTTCGGTTTTTTTACTTTCAAAATTTTACGTGCATTTCGTACTGCTTCTCGGAATGTGGGTTGGCGTTTATTTTTAGCCTTAAGACCCATACCTAGCTTAATTTCAGCCTACATTGCATTTGTTATAAGCCAGGCGTTGGCACGTTCACTTAAATTTGCATCCGCAGATTTTGCACGCTGCAAGGCCTTTTCAGCTAATATTTTATCAGCTATATGTCGATCACTCGTGTCTTTATGCCGCGAGTATGCTATATCGTGTTCCTTGCAGGCTGCGTCCAGTGGATTAATGCCTGGATCTCCTCTCGCCAATCTTTGTTGTAACTTTGTTCCTGGTCCACAGAACTGGTATCCCGGTAGATGTAATTCTACAGGTAATTTGTTGATGATTGAATTTAATAGTCCTCTGCCCCCTTACAAAGATTTTCTGGAGCGTTTCGATTTGTGATCCGACATCTTATAAGGTTCCGATGATACTGTTGAAATGTAATATAAACAGGTGTACTTATAGGAATCCCGTTAGTCTTTAATATGCGGTTCATTAAACAACAACAAGCTTTTCGTGTTCGAAATGCTGATGTAGGTGTTATGAAGGTGAAAAAGAAGCATGGCCCCCTATTGCTTAATAGTATAAGGAGCATCGTTGTTGGACCATCGAATTGTGGAAAAACTAATGTTATGATAAGTTTGCTGGAACATCCCAATGGTCTGAGATATGAAAATATTTACATATATTCAAAATCTTTACATCAACCAAAGTATGAAAACTTGAAGCGAGTGATGACTCCCATATCAGGATTGGGGTATTATACATTCTCAAACAACTGCGACGTTCTAGCACCAGAGGAAGCCAAATCACATTCAGTGTTTATTTTCGATGATGTAGCATGTGAAAAGCAAAATAATGTGCGATCCTATTTTTACATGGGTCGCCACGAAGATATAGATAGCTTCTATCTCTGTCAAACCTATACGCATATACCAAAGCACTTAATACGTGACAATGCTAATTTAATCATCTTATTCAAGCAAGATGACTTGAATTTGAAACACATCTATAATGATCATGTGAATACAGACATGAAGTTTGATAAATTTCGAAGAGCCTGTGCTGAGTGTTGGAAGGATGAATATGGTTTCTTGATGATTGATAAGGACAGCTCATTAAACAAGGGGCGCTACCGTAAAGGATTTGATACCTTCATTGTACTATAAAAGGATGAAACATGCGAAATATTCATAAGTCGAAGTTGGAACTCAGCCGAAAGCACACGGAATCCTGTGGACCTGCTGAATAGATTATAGCTGTTCACCTGTTATCAGACCTGTTTGAAAAGCTGTTCACCTGTTATCAGACCTGTTTGGAAAGTTGTTAAGCTGTTATCAGAGCTGTTTAGTAGCTATTAAGCTGTTATCAGAGCTGTTTTAAAAGCCGTTATTCAGTTAATATCGAAGATGAATGAAAACCTATTAAAAGAAATCATCAAGACAAGGAATGCAGTGCGAAGGAAATTTAAAGCTCTAAAGACGGGTAGGATTGAAGCAGAAGCTCAACTTGAAGAAACTTTCAAGCCAATCACCAAACCCTTAAAGGAGTTTGTAACAAGAGTCAAAAACGAGCCACCACTCAAACTGGAGCCAAAAGAAGAAAAAGAAGAAGAAGAAGACAACGAAAATGTGGAACCTTTTACTCCTCCAAAACGAAAATGTGTTAAAATGGAGGCTAGTAGCACACCTATAAATTATGGAGATTATTCCTTAACATCTGAGAAAGAATTCGCAACACCTGAACATTCAAGGACATTGACAGGAAGGTCTCCTGTCACCTCCCCCGATACGTCTGGATACATAGTTTCAAACTATTTAAAGCTATTCACTGATAATAGCCCTAAATTTGATCCAACCTATGGAGTTTACTATGATAACAACGCGTGGAGAATCGGTAATTCAACGTTTGATGTTGATGATGTAGGAAATATTGTTATCAAGGGGAAGAGCTTTGGGGTTATGTGAGCTGCTATTTATGAAAGATTCTGTAAAAAGTCTCAATACTAAAGAGGATTGAACTAATTATGGATCTATTTTGAGAGATACCAATGCATATAAACGTGACTATGCTGAAGATGGACAAATAAAGGGTACTAGAGCGGCTAAGTATAAAGCTATCATCAGTAAACTTATACAGCATAAAGTGTAAACTTTGAATTCTTGCAAACAAACTTTTGATTGATTATATGTCAATTCCTGTAATTGACATATAATATCGTTGATGATTGACATATAATATCGTTGATGATTGACATATAATATCGTTGATGATTGACATATAATATCGTCTTTAATTCAGTCATTGTAAACTTTGTACTAATATTTGAGTGTTGACGTAACTTGAAATTGTCAATTAACTGTAACTAACCAGAAATTATCTGTGCTAAATTTAACTTAAGTTTCGTTAAATGTAGAAATTACTTGATGTTTCTAAATATTGTCCTAAATCTGATTATCTTCAACCAATTTATAGTGCAATTTGACTTGACACATGCAGCTAAAATCGAAAAGTACTAGATTCACCTCTGTATAGTTTAAGACTATTGTGAATTATCTTAATACCCACAATGCAATGTTCAATGGGAATGAACGAAGTGAATGAACTGATGAACAAAAAATGAATGAGTCAAACGAATTCCTGGATGGAACCACCAAAATGTAAACTTTGAATTTTTGCAAACAAACTTTTGATTGATTATATGTCAATTCCTGTAATTGACATATAATGATCTACGTTTACAAATCACAAACTTCGTCGATTCTGATAAGCAACGTGGACATTTGTGGTGTTCTGAAATTTAAAATCGTGGTAGGTAGTGTAGCGATTGAAAAAGATATCATTTGATTATCATTCACTTTTAATCATTGAGTTCAGTAATCTAACAAAATTTAACTAATTCTACACTTAAAATATTAAATTTAGCACAATTGAATTTATTGTTTTTTTTTTTTCAAAAAAAAAATGCAACAAAAATTACTCAAATATAGTCCTAGTTTACTGACAAGTCAGTCCGTTTTTGTTTTAATTTACTCTAGGTTTTCCTTTTTTTTTAATTCAATGCTTAGTTACCTAATTAATATTTACAACTAATTGTTTATTTACAAACAATTACTCTGTTTGAATTTTATTGTTTGAGCATGGTTTGCAAAATATGCCATACAGGCATGTTTTTCACAAAATGTCATAACACAATAAAATTTACAATTCAATCTATTTATAAAAAAAATGTATTCTGAAAAAAAAGGAAATTTATTTATTATTAATAATCAATTTGCTTAGGTTAATTGTGACCCGTAATTATATCCTTATGACATGCTATTACATATGTCCCATAACCTCAAATTGATTAATATTGAAAATATAATACCTTTGCGAATATTTGTACACTATCCTTCCAAAAAATTTAGATGTTGTCGCTTGCTGCTATTTCGCAATAAAAGCTTGAATTGAAGTGATACGAAAATCACTGACAGAATTATCAAAATTTGAGCACTCAAATGCTTATGAAAAATTCTAAGTCCAAACCGTAGACAATAATTTTATGAAAAAAATTGCAAGTCCAAAAAACTACAAAAAACTCTAAACTTTTGAAATAAATTGCATGGAATAGAAAATTATGCTTAGCATGTGTTTTCTAGATGACAACTCGATGAAAATAAGAGATCCAATGAAGGAATGACACGCCTTTTATAGACAGATTTGTTTCAATTTCACTATCCATAAAGTGAAATTATCAAATTATTGGCCTTTTGTGAATGAATTAAGGATTTTAATTATTATTGGTGTATGCCAAAATGAATTTTACATTTTTTGGCATATTTACCATAAAGATTTAATATTAAATTTCTTGATTTTAATTGATTTTTGCGACTTTTTTCATCTACATTATCGACGCGCCATTTTTGATTCATTCTAAGTAATTCCTCTCTAGATTTTTGCTGTTTTGTCTTGCTCGCACCGTGCATCTCTTTCGCACTCGTTAGTGCAAATTGAAATTGTAAATATCGCGAATTACGCAAATCCCGCGAAAAATACCGCGAAACGAACGGCACCATTAAAATCGCGCGACGAATTTACCCCAATATTATATGTCAAATGTCATGGGAGATTGAAGTTTCGCTGTAAATCTTTACTCGTATGTCAAACGCGCGCGAAGTGTTATTTAATAGTTTTCTTTTGATTAAATAGTGTTTTTGTGTGTTGTATGCCAGTTTTTCATCGCTGGATACTATAATCTTCAGGTAATGTGCAAGATTTATTGATTTTATTGTGGTTTATTGTTGTTTTTAAAGGTTGGTGGACACCTGTACAGGTGAGTTTGTTTTGGGTGTTTTCTCACCTGAAATATCCACTAACCTTCCGCATGCACCTTGTAATATCATTATTAATTGTAGTTTATGTATTTGTTATGTTGTAGCAAGGAAATTATTGTTAAATTGCTATGTTCTATGTTGTTTATTAGGTTATGGTATGTGTGTATTAAAACTCTGATTTGTTTAATTAGTTTGAAAATTTGCATGTTTCATTCGTTTATTTGTTAATGTTTGTTAACTTCATTTGTTTATAATTCATTTTCTTCTTTTCTTTCCATGTCGTCGAGGGACCTTTGAACCTGTCGTACGCTCCAGGTGCAGGTAAGATGCTTTGTACATATTTTTATTTTGGTAAAGATACATTGTTGTTCTTCTCTTTTAGATTCGTCGAACATTCTCCCTCCCGTTGAACAGCCATGTTCAACCGTTCTCTGATTGTTTTAATGCCTCTCTTGTGATATTTAAAAAATTTTAGGCGTCCATCAGCAAGTACTCGTAGATGTACTTGATATCGATCAGGTAGATTGATCATCTTTTCTCTATTTCCTCTTGTTTTTATGTTCTCAAAATCTATTTTTTTTATGACATGCCTTGGTAGGTAGATGTCGACGTTTTCACGTGTGACGAAACGTTGGAACGAGTTTTCGGCACGCATTTTTACCTCGTCTATGGTGGAAGAAGCCTTGAGTTTTTTCAGATCATAAACCTGTGCTCCATTGATTATTGCCGGTTCATTTAGTGTTGGCGCTGTTTGGGGGGTCGCTGAATACAACAATTTTGTTGGTTGAATTGTTGTTGATGCTGCTGTCGTGGATGTCCTGGAAGGCCCCTTTGGTTTGACAGTAGATGGAACAGGACTCTTCTCTGGCTGTGATTCTGCAGTAGCCTCTGTAATGTCCGATAGTAGCTTGCTAATATTATCATCTGTGTTAATTGGACTACCCGGGAGCGAGAAGTTGAAATTCAGGTCATCGTATATGTCCAAAAAGGTCCTGATCGATCTGGTGACTTGTTGATGGCACCGGGCCTGTTGATTCCGTCGCAATTTTTTTTGGCTGACCAGTCAAGACGTCACATCCTTCTTCTACATACCAGCTCGCATCAAGAGGGCTGCCTGGAGGAACCAAATCCAAGTCGAACTCAAAATCATAATTAAGTTCTAATATGTCTTCATTTAATTTGTAATCAGACATCTGTAAAAATAAATGAATTAGTACTATGTTTTTTTTTGTATGGGACAACACAACAATTAACAGATGTGTTAGGACACCACATGTTTGTTAACTAACACTTAATTGGTTGGAAGACGACAAATTTTTGTTACCGGTCTTGTGAAAGTGCTCCTCTGAGTTCTGACTTGTACTACTCTTACCAATTCATCGGCTCCAGGATACACTTCTTCTATTATTCCCAAGGGCCATCGGGTTGCTGGTGTGTTGTCACACTTTAATAGTATTACTTCACCCCTGTTTAGATTCGATTCTGCTCTACACCATTTGGGCCAATTTTGTAATTGATTAAGATAGTCCTTGGACCAATGTTTCCAGAATTGCTGAACTATTTGCTGTACGTGTTTCCATCTAGTGGAATAATTTGATGTAGCAGTCGTGTAATCTGGTTCTGGTATCGCGTTTAAGGACGGTCCAATTATAAAATGCCCAGGAGTTAGTATTAATTGTTCATTTGAATCGTTACTGACCCGACATAATAGCCTTGAGTTGAGACAAGCTTCCACTTGTGCTAGTAGCGTAGCATATTCCTCAAAGGTGAAAATAGCATTTCCAATGGATCTGCGCAAATGATATTTGGTGGACTTAACACCGGCTTCCCATAATCCTCCGAAATGAGGTGCCGCTGGTGGATTCATATGCCAATTAATGGACTTCGATGTCAAGTATTCCGCAACTTCTGGCCATGCTTCTTTTATGGCCCTTTGAAGTTCCTTATCTAGAATAGCTTTTCCACCAATGAAGTTGGTGCCACAGTCCGAGTAAATATCATTGCACAGACCTCTTCTGCTAACGAATCTTTTCAATGCTGCAATGAAAGCTTCCGATGTCAGGTCAGATACTAACTCCAGATGTATGGCCTTTGTAGCCATGCAGATGAAGAGGCAGAAATATGCCTTTTGTAGTTCAGCATTTCTTAAATTTGATGCTTTGATGGTTATCGGTCCCGCATAATCGATGCCGACCTTGGAGAAGGGTCTGCTAATGTTTACCCTTACTGAGGTCAGATTGCCCATTAATTGTGTCGTCGCTGCTTGCTTCTCTCTAAAGCATTTGACGCACTTATGCAATCTTGTTGTAATGCAACGTCTTCCGTCTAAAATCCAAACTGAGTTACGACTAGTATTTAGTACTAGTGTGAGAGCTGGTCTCAAACAATAAGGGAGAGATGCCGGTTTTTGAAAAGATAACTCAGTCGTTTTCCAAATTCAAATATAAAATTTTATTTCAATAATTCATGTACTTAACCTAATATCACAAATTCACAAAACAATTCAAAGGAGCTTAAAACTATAAATTCAAATTAACAATTCAAAAAAATGTAATTCAATAATAAAAAGAAAGTGGTCCAAAAACGTTGTCCGTCTCTTTTAATTCTGAAAAGAAGAAGAAGAAGATCGGAATTAGTTTTGTCACCTTCTAAAACTACTAGAATAGTAATGCTGCTAATACGTGTGGGCACTAAGGCAGTAAAAATGACGCACACAAGAATTTTGTATGAATCTGTTTGATGGTAGCGGCCCTGTCAGGCAGAGAAGCTGAATAAGCAGAAAAAGGGGGTGCAGCAGCGTGCTGCAACGTTTGGTTCAAAACAGAATGAGACGACAATTTTCAGATTAGACTCTGAACAGAATTATACTTCTGGAATAAATATGAAAATTGATTTTCAGATTAAACTCTGAACAGAATTATACTTCTGGAATAAATATGAAAATTGATTTTCAGATTAAACTCTGAACAGAATTATACTTCTGTAGTAAGGTTGGGAATATGTTTTTCAGATTAAACTCTGAACAGAATTATACTTCTGTATGGAGGATAGGAATATATTTTTCAGATTAAACTCTGAACAGAATTACACTTCTGTATGGAGGATAGGAATATATTTTCAGATTAAACTCTGAACAGAATTATACTTCTGTATGGAGGATAGGAATATATTTTTCAGATTAAACTCTGAACAGAATTATACTTCTGTATGGAGGATAGGAATATATTTTTCAGATTAAACTCTGAACAGAATTATACTTCTGTATGGAGGATAGGAACACGATTCTTATTTTCCAGATTAGACTCTGAATCAGATGAACTCTGATAAAAGAATGGTGCCATCTATTGCAACTCGTCGGCCTTTTATAGCCGCCGCATCCAGTTATTAGCTCTCGCCTCTCGGTGTTGCCCTAGCGACGTTTATTGCAATTGCTCTTATTCTGACTGCGGCGAAGGCGAAGACAGCTGACTGTGTAAATGTCATTGGGTGCGTTCACCGACAGAAAGAAAGCGCGCTAAAAGTCACTTTTTGTCACCACCAAACGCTTTCGTGCGTTCACTGAGCACGAAAAATGACAGATAAACGCTACCGAAACACTTCCATTTACTTTCTACTGCGTTCACTCAGTCGGTCGAGAGTGACTTGTAGCGCGCTCCATTACACTCCGGTATTTAGTAAAGTAAAGTTGAGCGAAAGAAAGTGTAGCTATGGCAACGGAAGCATGTGGCATAAACGTCATTCTGGATACAAACAACATGGCAAGTTTAATAGGGGATAAATTGCTAATATTGGAAAATGGTAAATAAATATTATTTTAATTTAATTTAAGTAGAAATATTATAAATCAGTATATATTTCTTCTTTTTCAGAAGAATTTCCCTTATCAAAAAAGTGTGCAGTTCATGACCAACTTAAGTATATTCGTTGTGAATGTTGTACTACCCACTTTTTGTTGCGTTGCTTTTTTTAGTATTTTAGTAATTAAGTATTTATTTGTTGTATAATTATGAAGAAGTACTGAAATAATGATTATTTTAACTTCTTAATTTCTTTATCTTTAATATAAAGTAGTTCAATTTTAATTCTGGTGATATGTTACTGCAAAATACTTACCCATTTTCTAACATTTTATTTCAGGTCAAGAAATTTATAAAAAGGTGTCGCCGCAAATAATACAAATGTTACAGGAGAGTAATATTATAATTCGGGTCGGCTTCCAAAGTGCAGAGGCGGCAGAAGTTGATGGAGGTGTAGGTGCCCCGGAATTAAGTGGAACTTTAGAGGTGCCGCAAGACCATGAAATGGAAGTGGTTGAAGATGTGGTGGACCAGGAAAGGCAACAAAGCAGTAAGTAACCTATAAATTAAAAATTCGCAGTATGTTACAATGTTTAATATTTACTAGGTAGCGGAAGATGGACGAGAAATGCTATTTTGCGCCTCATCAACATTTACGCACGGAAGCGGACAGAATTTTCAAATTCTGGGAAAAGACATTCCCAAATATGGGAAGAAATTGCTAAGGATATGGGTGCTGCTGGATTTCCTTATCGAGCTACACACTGCAAGTGGAAGTTCGGTTATCTCAAAAGGCAATACAAAAAGAGGAACGACAGCATTAGATCGACTGGATCGTCTCCTTTTATATTTCCTTTCTATGAAGATATGAGGGAAATTTTAGGACAGCAGCATGCAGCGAATCCAATATCCTTAGCAAGTTCTTCCGAATTTCGGGCGCCACCTTCCACTGTGCAAGCGGAGATTCTGGCCGCAGCCAATAATGTGGAGGAGCAAACGCGCTTAAGTGGACCAAGCACTTCGCAGCAAAGTATTCAGGAAGAAAATAGTGCGGAAAATGAGGCAAATGATGTTCTCCCACAAGCTTCAGGAACGAGAAGACGACGTAGAACAGTATCGGAGACGATAGAGCACCTCATACAAGCAGGAAGGGCAGAGAAAAGGCGGATGCACGAGGAGAAAAAAGAAATCCTGTCAAAGATGCTAGAGGTTCAGCAAGCCGCAGTTGCATCATACAGGGAGATGATGCAGAAACTTATTGATAAATAAGAGGAAAATTCTTTTTTGATATTTGTTTAATTTTTCTATTTTTAATTATTATACTTTTTGTATTTCGAAATTTCCTTTTTAAGTTTTATTTTTTTTTTTTTAATATTTTTGCAATATTTTTTGACTAGCAACTGTACAGTTGTAATAAGTTATCATAAGATTTTTAGGATTAGAATTGACGAGCAACTTCATATTGAAGTTGTAATTAGTAGTTCTAAGTATTTACTGTAAATTTATTGATAAAGATCAATTAAATGACAAATTTTTAAATTTAAAACAAGTTTTTTGTGTCCATCCATTTCTCCAACATTATCGAAGACAGTTTGCCATCTTGTCCGCAAATTTCCAGGCCCTTATAGATATCTATGGATCGTAAAGGAAAATAGCATTCAAGTCGTCTCCTTACAGCTCGCACAGTGCTTAATTTATTTTAATTTTCCAAAAGTGACATAAATCTGGACAAATGAAAGTCAAACGGAGCAATATCTAGAGAATGTGAATGAATATTAAGATTTTTTTTTTTTTTTTTTTTTTTTTTTTTTTTTTTTTCCTCCAACCACCACTCTCTCCATCACTCTAATTCTAGCATGACTCATCAAATATACTTATTATAATGTTTGAACCTCTTCTCAGTCAGCATCTAGCTGGTATTAGAGAAGGGTACTTATTATTATTATAATGACTTTATTTTAGAACTCGATTATTTTATAGAAGTCTTTTGTTCCTGTTTTTGTGTTTTTTGTGTGCGTTTTTAAATTTCCGATTATTCCAATCATTCATTATTCAAATTCAAAAGCAGATTTCAGATGTATGTTAAGTTCATTCAATCAACCTCGCAGTCAATGGGCAAATCCCTAACTAGGCCTTTTAGCTTAGAACTGAATACAGTAAAGCTTGAGCTTGCCTTGATAACTTCAGGAAGCTCGTTATAGATTTTGGTCGCCGTATATATAAGTCCTTTTCTGATTCTGTTTGTTTTAGGTTGCTGTACTCGTAGTTTTTTTCTATTCCTCGTTCGATGGCTATGTATACTTATGTGTGTGTCTATTCGTATATTTGTTTTGATGAGTCCACGTGCAACTTTATGAATAAATTTAGGTTTTTCAAGGTAAATCATTTGATTAATGCTTAGAGTTTTCGTATGTGCGTGTAATTCCGTCGAAGGTGTTCTCCAAGGCATACTGAACAGGATTTTTAAGGCTCTATTAATTAATCTCTTCACCCTAATTTTTTCAGATTGAATGCACTGACTCCACGCCAGTAATCCATATCTAATATGCGACGCTATATGTGCATTGTAAATTGCAA
This sequence comes from Dioctria rufipes, assembly GCA_963924295.1. NCBI lineage: Eukaryota > Metazoa > Arthropoda > Insecta > Diptera > Asilidae > Dioctria > Dioctria rufipes. The sequence continues at coordinate 112,433,470 of OZ002740.1, forward strand.
GAGCTGTATCATTATTTAACCTAGGGCCTCTTCGCAATACACCTAATATTGGGTTGATTTTGGAAGCTATTTCGTCGACATGCCTGCTCCAGTTGAGTTTCTCATCAATATTTATACCTAGATATTTCACTTCAGTTACTCTTTCTATTTGCTTGGAGTTAATACTCAATATTGGATAAATCTCAGCCTTGTTTCGTTGTTTAAGCACCATGTATTTTGTTTTATCCTCATTGAGAGAAAGTTTGTTACCATTTGTCCAATTTGTTAATCTTACCATATCATCTTGTAGTTTGCTTTCCAACTCTTGCTCATTTTCGGCGTAGTAAATCAAATTTGTATCATCCGCATATATATGGTACTTCCCCATTAGACCGGCAGATGAAATGTTTTTTATATACAGCAAGTATAGTGTTGGTCCTATTATAGAACCTTGAGGTACACCCGTGCGAAATGGTAAGGAAGTGCTGAGTGTTCCATTTATCTTAGTTCTAACCTTTCTGCGTGATAAATAATCTTTGATTAGATCATTAGTTTTACCTCGCAGTCCTAGTTCATCCAAGATCTCCAGCAATATCTTATGGTCAACTGTATCGAAGGCTTTTCGTAGATCGATAAACACAACGCCCACATACATACCCGCGTCTAAGTATTCATTTATCATGTGCATTGATTCAGTAATGGCCGTATCCGTACCACATTTCTCTTGAAATCCGTATTGATTTTTATCAAATCCCCCACTGACAGAGATAAATTTTTTTATTCTTGTATCTAATAGTTTTTCGTAGATTTTCCCTATTGTACTTAAGAGTGAGATTGGACGATAGTTACTTGGGTTTGTTGTGTCACCTCCTTTGTGTATTGGGATAACAAGAGTCTCTTTTAAACAATCCGGGTATTCACCTTTCAGGAACGCTCCATTGATAAGAGAGGACAAAGGCTCACTTACCACTTCCACAAGAATATTTAGGTCTTTCGCCGTGATGCCATCAATGCCAGGTGCAGAATCCTTTTTTAAATTCCTAATTATGTGTTGTACTTCTGCTGTGTCTGTGGGTTGCAGGAACATGCTTTTATCATTGTATGAATTACGCACATATGGATTATTTGGGATTTTGTTGTTTAAATTAAATCCAATTTCATTGAAATGTTTATTCAAATGACCAGTTATCTCAAAATTACTATTGTATATTTCTCCATTTTCCTTCAATTCTCTAATGTATGTTTCCCTAGTTCCTCCATCCCTATTCAGTATGTCGTTGTTTATCACTTTCCAAAACTTCCGCGGATTACTTCCGGCTTCTCTCAATTTTCTATTAATATATTCCTCTTTTGTTTGTCTTATTAGTTTTGTTACCTGGTTCTTAATTTTCTTGTAGAGGTCCCTTAATCTTGTGTTACCAGGATTATGCAGCATGTTGTTATAAGCATCTCGTCTTTCTTGCATTGCACTGAGTATACTGTCAGTAATCCATTCGTTACTTCTAGTCCGAATGTTTTTATATCTAGTGTTAGATTCCTTTGACTCATTTATAATTCTAATGAGTTTTTCTATACTAAGTTCCGGTTCTATGTTCAACTTATACTGCACCATAGATTTGAAGCCACTGTTATTTGTTTTCTGCATTACTTTCGTTTTCATTCGTTTCTTCTTAACGGATATACCATTCACTGTCATAATTAACAGTGCGTGATCAGTGTAAGGAGCATGGTCCATGTTTAAGGATACCTCATGGTTTAATAGTAGGTCAGTGACTCCGTGATCAATTATTGTGCTGCTCTGATCCGTAATTCTAGTAGCGTTCATTGGAAGTAACTTATTTACAATATTGAATCCCAGCGATCTCAAGCTGTCCATATACTGTTTACAGATATTAGTGGATACCAGAAGATCTATATTTGTATCACCCATAAATATAAGGTTTTTATTAACACTTAGTATACTTTCAAGTCGCTCGATGAAGTCCACAGCATTTTCATTCGGTGATCTATACATTGTTAATATTTTAATTTTTTTATTATTTTCCCATGAAATTTCAGCAAGTATTGTGTTGTAGTCAGCTTCATTTTTGAGTTTTCTGTATATTACATCATTTCTGAGAAACATTACTGAACCACCCCCCCTGTTATTATTCCTACAATTGAAAATAGCTTCATATCCAGGAATACTATAATACTTTGTTTCATTTGTATATAGCCATGTTTCATTGAGAATTATTATATGTATGTCGGTGTATATCTTTGCCATAGCTTGCACTTCATGCAATTTATTTCTCAAACTACGGATATTTAAGAATAAAATATTCAATTTTTTACTACCAGGCATTTTATATGGTCTCGACAGTGTAGTCTATTTTCTGCTTCTTTTCTATTACTCGTCTCATGTATTCGGGGCATTCTGGGCTTGAGGCTGCATGCAGACCGTAATGAGAGGTCTGTGCGTTTTTGTTGTGCATGCAGTTGACACAGCGTACTTCGTTCGAGTTGCAGTCAGCAGTCTTGTGTTGTCCAGCGCAGTTACCGCACCTGTTATCGTTTTCACAATTTTTCGAATCGTGATTAAATTGCTGGCACTTGAAGCATCTTCTAATGAAGACATGCTCTTTAACATAATGGCTGTTCCAGTCAATATTTATGTACCTTTCAACCAATTTATAATATGTGTGGCCTGCTACTTCAAGAAAAATAGTCCATTTATTATTATACTTACTTTTTGTGCTGTGAACAATACTAATTTGGTCTTGTTCAGTTATGAAATGGTTAAGGTCGCGCAGTTCTTGCATTAGCTCTGTATTTGTGTAATTTTTTTCGAGGTTTGTAATTTTTAAGCGCGGGAGTTGCGGTTTTGTTAAATACACATTGTACCCGTTTCCAAGGTTATTTTGCGCCTCCTGCATTAGCAGTTGTGTGTTTTTACCAGTATTAGATTTTACCAGTATTCCGCCATTGGAAATATGTTTTAACTGGGCTACAGGTGCTTTGATTTTATTAGGTTTTATTTTCAGTACCTTACTTCGCTAACTTTAATTAGAATGCGTTTTAAATGTTTTCCTGCTTTAAGTCTCACTATACACACTGACTGTATTTGCTAAATGTTTCGTTTACTTGCGTACCGCTTGTGCCTGCCCCTGAAATAATGAAATCGAACTTGTGCCTGCATGTGAAATAATAAAACTGTGAAATTGAAAATAACATTGCATAAAAATTATAAACATAATTTATTTTCTGTACAATGTAAGAATACATAAAATAATTATAATATATAAAAAAAACCATGTGGATATTATTGCGTTTGTCTGCGTCTTCGATGTGTCCACAACTCCCTTGCGGTATTCCTTCTTTGTTCCTCATTTCGTCTTATTTCCTCAGTACGTGTTATCCGGTCCTGTGGCGTTTGATTTTCAGTGGTCGGGAAATTTTGGGTAGCGTTCCTTTCTGCTACAGGTAACCCTTCATCCATATACGTACTGATACTTGGATCCCAATTTTGTAGACAAATATTATGCAGTACACATGCTGCCAATATTGTGTGAGGAACCCATTCGAAGCGGTTCATTTCTAAATACTTGAGCCTTCTAAATCTGCCAAAAAGAAGTGCAAAACTCCTCTCTATCACTTGACGAGCGGATGCATGAACTGTATTAAAATTCTTGTCTATATCAGTGAGATTTCCACGATCAGTGTATGGTACCAAACACCAATCAAGATGTGGATATGCCTTATCTCCTAATATTTTCCGACCATTTGGGAAATACAAAATAGGATTGGCCATAATGTCTCTGTATACAACTGAATTACGAAACACTCTGCTGTCATGCGCCGAACTTGGGAAACCAGCAAAACAGTCCATAAATTCCATTTTATGGTTACAAATAGCCTGAAGAGTTACGGCTGTGAACATCTTTCGGTTCGTATAGGATTCCCTGTGTTCCGCAGGAGCTTTCACTGGAATGTACGTTCCATCAATGGCGCCGATGATATTTTTTAATTTGGTGTTCTCCTCAATACACCTGGCAGTTTCAGCCATCTCGTCATGTGAAGGCCATTTAATGACAGAGCTTGCGAGTTTATTCAACGCAATGACAACTCTGAAGAATACTTTCGACAAAGTTGATTTGGCCATGTCAAATCTCTCACCTACTGATCTGAAAGATAATATTAAGGAATATTAATATATTATATTTCAAATTAAAAGAATTTTAATGAGTACCTGTAAGACTCCTGATTAGATAACAGCCAGATGATGGACAGTACTTGCTTTTCCAGCGGAACACTTACATGTGAACTTTCCACCGATTCCAAAATGATTGGACACACCTTGCCCATCAAAAGTGTGAAAGCATCATGAGTGATGCGAAAGTTCCTCTGGAACTCTTCGCTGGTATAATTGTGCACAATACGCTCCACATATAACTCTATTCTTTTCGGCTTTTCCTTGGCCAATGCTACACCTATTACATGAAGTAATTCTTCCTCATCATCATCATCAGAATCAGCGCCAAGCAATTCATTTATGAATGCTGATATACTAATCTGTAAATAATGAATAAATAAACATAAATTAATATAAACATCTTTTGGAAATAAAATAATATGCGCGCAACTCTTGGCGCCTCGAAAGTTTCAAGAGTATAATAACAGAGCAAACATTTAACTAATTACTAATAACATGAAAACGAATAGGCTAGCAGATAGTGAGAAATGAAGCATATAAATTGAATATACATACTAAATTATAATATATTAATAAATAAACAAATCAAGTAGGTACGAAAATCAATATGGTAGCACAATAAAAAATAAAATACTTTACCTGATTTATTCTCATAGTTGAAAAAAGTTCTTCTCCCAACGATAACGCAACTTGCAAATCAATGTCCATTATAATTAAAATTTCTTTATTTTTCACTATTTAAAATTTCACAATTTTTTATTTACTCACAACACTACGCTTTTATTCATTCACCGTGCCAAAGTCACCACCGTAGTAATTAACTGTCAAAGTAATTCTTTTGACATATGTTTACTACGCTACGCTAACACTACGCTAACACTACGCTACAAGACGCTATCGTGTCGGTGAACGCACCCATTAAATCACGAAAAAAGTTGTCAACAATACAGAGGTACATATGATTTGGTAAGTTTGTGATTTATTGTTAATTATTCCTTTTTTTAAATGATTTCCTTTGGATTATTTTCAGATTAAAGAGGTAACCTGATAAGGGTCATTTGCTGTGGATGTGCAGTTTGCAAATAAATAATTCGTCAGTTTTTAGATAAGTATTCTGTGACATTTTAATTTAGTCTTAATACTTTGTGGTGCCTTTTTGTTTATTTCAGAAATTAACCAGGCTGGACTTTAGGTGGACTAAACATCCTACCGCCTCAAAAAAGGAAAAATCATTATAAAAATAAAAAATAAAATTACTTACAGATTTTTGAATGAGGAAGTGTAGTTTTGTTCCCTTTTTTTTCATTTTCAGTGTTAGGCCGCCTGGAAGAGGACATCTAAAAAACATCTTTGCCTCTCGGATCATATTCCACGGGATTATAGATGACTGTAGGATTTGCATGACGTCTGGGATTGACCATATTACGTGTTTTAAATCCTCAGGAATTCCAATGGTAGTGCTCTCGTTAGACGTTTGTATTGCTGATGTGGTTGGTGTTACTTCTACATTTGATGTAGCTGGCTCGAGTTTAGCACATTTAGCTGGCTTTGTGCTTGGTAGATGCCTTGAAGTTTTTTTCCTTGCTGGGCCTGGTACTATTTGGTGTAAATCTCCAGGTAGACTCGGCAGTGCAGTGTTGGAACTTTGCTTGGGGTGCTTTGCCTTATTGTTCTTGCAGTTGAAATGTGGCTGTAAGATTGTTGTTGTTTGCACCGAATCCCTAACCTTTGCACGAGATTTTTTTGACTTGTTGGGGTTGTCAACTGCTTTGGGTCCTGTATTTAGTTTTTTAACTGGAAAATCGTTAGCGGGTGCTGCCCTTTTCATGTCAGCAAGTGGTTTGCACTGCAAATCCAAGGGTGGACTGGTTCGTTTTGCTGCAGGTAGTTGTGTGATACAACGTGGCTGAGTAGGTGGTTGCGTGAGGCAACGTGGCTGGGTTGAAACACGGACTCCTGGTTGATGCTTCTGTGACCTTGGTCGAAATTTCAAATTTGCGTTTTCTTTTGTTTTACATTGTAATTCTTTTACAATGGGCGATGCTACCCTAGCTTCGAATGGCCTAAAAATGTTTTTCACAGGCAAAATTTCTTGTGGTGGCGGTCGTATAACGACTGATTTCATCCTTTGTCCTTTGGTAGGAGTTGAAGGGAGCGGACTGATAGGCGTGATAGGCTTAGGAGGAGCCAGGAGTTCCGGAGGAGTAGGTGCAAGACCTATGTCCACAGAATCTAGAGATTCTGAACTGAATATTTCAAGTAATTCTTCCATGGCACTCAATAAAGAAAAATAAAAACTAAAACTGAGAAAATTAACGATTTTAAAGAACCACTTTTCACTTGTCACTATTGGAACTGAAGTAATTTTTGGCGGGTTCTGAATTTTGGAACTTGGTGCTGCCAGAGAGCAATAGACTTTGGTGGGGATAATTGATGATTGTCAGGAAATGTTGGTGAGAGGGAGAGGGCAAATTTTTGAGATAGGACGGGTGAGAATATTGTTTGCTGTTTTTATCGTGACTGCTCTCACTAAGTTGTTATGGCCAGTATGAATTTCAATTATTCGACCTAATGGCCATTTTCCTATTGGGATTTGATCTTCTTTTATCAAGACGAGAGTTCCGATTTTTAAATTTTCCTTTTCAGTCTGCCATTTATGTCGTTGGTGCAATGTATGCAGGTAGTCTCTTGACCATTGCTTCCAAAAATTGTGGGAGAGGGATTGGATGTGCTGCCATCTTTTGAGAGGATGTTGTTGTGGATTAAGAGGGGAAGGTTCTACTATGGTGAGATTGTGTCGACCAGTAAGGAAGTGTCCGGGAGTGAGAATATTGTAGTCTGTTGGATCATTGGACAGAGGAGAGAGAGGTCTGGCATTTAAACATGCCTCAATTTGAACTAAAATTGTATATAGTTCTTCGTAGGTGAGTTTTGCGTCCTTGATTGTTTTATAGAGATGGCGTTTGGTGGATTTTACACCAGATTCCCATAAGCCTCCAAAGTGAGGTGCTGCAGGAGGGTTAAAGTGCCAAGTTATGCCTTGGTTGGAGAATTCTTTGGCCAAATTGACTTCAATTGCTCTCATTGATTTATTTAAATTGGATTGTAAAATTCGATTTGCTCCTACAAAATTTGTTCCTTGATCCGAGTAGATGTGTGAGCAAAGACCTCTCCGTGCAACAAAGCGCTTGAGGGCAGCTAGGAAGGCTGGTGTTGACAAGTCAGAGACAAGCTCTATGTGTATGGCCTTGGTGGCCAAGCAAACAAATAGACAGATATAAGCTTTTGTTAATTTTGCTCCTCTAAGTGTTGGTGTTTTCATAACAAGCGGCCCTGCGTAGTCTACCCCAGTGTGTTGGAAGGGTAAAGATATATTGACTCTCGCTGAGGGCAGAGAACTCATTAACTGAGAGCTGGGCTTCGCATTGAATCGAAAACAGTCAACACATTTATGGATGCGATGTCTAATCGTATTGCGGGCGTTTATTAACCAATAGTGGTTTCTTATAGTACTTAGTATGATTTGAGTGCCTCCGTGTAATGTATAATGATGTATATGATCAATGAGAATGTTAGTTAAGTGATGGTTGTTGGGAAGAATTATGGGATGTTGTTGGTCGTAACTTAGCTGAGACTTGGTGAGACGACCTCCCACTCGTAGGATATTTTCAGAGTCGATCGTGGGATTGAGAGACAGAATTCGACTCTTTTTAGGAAGGGGCAATTTTTTCTGCAGTTGGTTGATTTCGGTAGGAAAGGAGATACTCTGGAGCAATTTGATTAGGCATAATTCTGCCTTTTTTAACTCAGATACTGATAAATATTCCGTAGTGGACTGTATTTTGCGCATGCTGTTTATAAACCTGAGACAGTATGCAGTTATTCTTATGGTTTTTTGAAATGAAGAATATTTTTTCAGTATAATTATTTGTTCATCGACAGTAGTAGTGAGAACTTTTGGTTTTTTATACTCTAGTTGAGTATGTACCTCCAAAGATTGTTGAGGTCAATATTCCTCATCTTGATGCAGCCAGTTTGGGCCATTCCACCACATTGACATTGTGACTAGTGTGCTTGGCAGAATGCCTCTTGACGCTACATCTGCAGGATTGGATTTGGAGGGGACGTGATTCCAAGTAGCGTGTGGTATGTTTTCATGTATTTCCGAAATGCGATTGGCCACGAACGTTTTCCAGGTGGATGGATGTTTTCGCAGCCAAGCTAGAACTATGTTAGAGTCTGTCCATGCTCTAACCTTAACCTTTTCTAGTTCTAAATCTTTGACAACTTGTTTAATAAGTTTGGAAAGTAGGACAGCACCACATAGCTCTAGTCGAGGAAGTGAGACTGGTTTGATGGGAGCTACTTTAGTTTTTGCTGTCACAATTTGTACTCTGGAGTTCTCATTAGGATGTATTTTTAAATACAGAACTGCTGAATAGGCGTTATTTGAGGCATCGCAAAATCCATGTAGTTCCATCTCGCTTTTGTTAGGCTGGTAGCCTAGCCAACGTGGAATCTGAATGTCCTGAATAGAATGTAGCTGGTCTTTGAAATTATTCCACTCTTTTAAAATTTCTGTAGGTACAGGGTCGTCCCAGTCACATTTGGAGAGCCAGAGTTTCTGAATTATGATTTTAGCTGTGATTATGCATGGTGCTAACCAACCTAGTGGATCGAACAGAGACGATACTTCAGATAATATTATTCGTTTGGTGTATGTGGTTTATGGTTCGGGGACACTGACTTTAAAAGAGAAAAAGTCTGTTGTTGGATACCAACGTATTCCGAGAGTTTTTATGGATTCGTTATCAGAGAATTCCAAGTTGGGTTTTAATTCTCGATGATCCATTTACGTAGGTTGAATGTTCCCTTTGCTAAGGCCTCGATAAGTTCACGTTGCAGTTGTATTGCTTCACTGAGAGTATGGGCTCCTGAGACTAAGTCATCGACATAGAACTCTCTCATGATGCTCTTAGCTGCAAGGGGATAATTAGTCGCTTCATCTTGTGCTAATTGCTGTAACGTTTTGATGGCAAGATATGGCGCTGGTGTTGTTCCAAATGTGACCGTAGTCAAGGCATAATCTTTCAACTCTTCTTTTGGAGTATTTCTCCAAACTATTCTCTGGAAATTTTGGTGTTGAGGTGCCATCTGGATCATTCTGTACATTTTCTCTGTATCTGCTGTAAAAGAGAACTTGTACAGACGCCATCTTAGTAAGGTAGTCCAAAGTGTTGGTTGGATTGTAGGTCCAACTAGCAGTTGCTCATTTAATGATTTACCATTTGACGTACGAGCTGAGGCATTGAAAACTATTCGAAGTTTTGTGGTAGAACTCTCTTTGAGCACAGCGTGGTGTGGTAGATAGTAGAAAGGAATGTTTTCGTATATTTTGTTTTCTACTAGTGTTGGTGGAATAGGCTTCATGTGGCCAAGCTGAGTGTATTCATCTATGCAATCTTTATATAATTTGCCAATTGCTGGGTTGTTGGACAATTTTTTCTCTAATTGTAGGAATTGTTTAACAGCCATATTCCTAGATTGTCCAAGCTGTGGTGCATTACGGTTCTTGAATGGCAAATGAACCTCGTATTTTCCAGAGGGTAGGCGTTTTGTTGTGTTTTTGTACAACGTTTCACAAAGTTGATCTTCGTGTGACAATGTTGGTCGGATGGTGCATTCTTCGAGCTCCCAAAATTTTCTCAACTGGTTATCCCACTCGGTATTTATTGTAGTGTGGGTGGATAGCACAGTTGTAATGGTGCTCGTTGTTTCTGGTACTGCTCCAACCAGAATCCATCCTAATTCTGTGTTTTGGGCTGTTGGAGAATTGCCAGGTCCTCTTTTTATTCCATTTTTAATAATGGCGGCGTAGATGTCTGCTCCAAGCAGAACATCGATTTCTCCTGGGATTGAGAAGGTGGGGTCTGCTAAAGTCAGATTGGTGATGTGTTTCCAGTTTGACACTGCAATTGTCTGGGCTGGCAATAATTCGGTAATTTTTTTGATAATGAGCATGTTGCTCTCCATTTGGAATTTAGTATATAAGGAGTTAATTGTGACAGTTGCTTGTTTTACAGCGGTGTTAGTGAGTGTTGTGCCAAGTCCAATTAGTTGATGGGTGGTCGGAGATCCTTTAAGCTGTAATCGCTTAAGAGCTCTTTCGGTCATAATGGACACTTGTGACCCAGAATCTACTAATGCTCGGAATGTCATTGTGATTCCGGATGGTGCTATAATGTTAATCAGAGCTGTAGAAAGAAGTGCCCTTCTCAAGTTTGAGGTTAGAAAATTTTGGACTTGCAGTTCATTATTTCTATCGGTGGGTGAGCATTGCTTTGCTTCCATATTGGAATTTTGGGAGATCTGAATAGGTGACTTTGAAACCAAATGATTTTGCTCGTAATGAAGTAATGAGTTATGATTTTTCTTGCAATGGTAACACTTCTTACTGCTGGTGCAATTTAAGGTTGAATGGTTGGGTGATAAGCAGTTTTTACATAAATGTTTATTCGAGACAACTTCGTGTCGTTGTCGCGTGGTCAGAGTTCTAAAGGTTGGACAATGAAATATGATATGGTTACCTTTGCAATGACTGCAAGAGGTTTTTGTTGTGGGGGGGTGTGTTCGTGTTGAACTCTTAGTATTGTTCAAGAGTCCACATATTGGTTTAGGTGAGGAAGGTTTTCTTTGTATCGTGTTCGACAATGTATTTTTATTTCCTATCATTTCCAGAGTTCGAAAGCGAGACTCTAGGAATTTTTTTAGTGTGTTTAATTCTGGTAACTCAGTGCTACTATGTAAGCTCTGTTCCCATAATTGATGCGTATCTGGGTGTAATTTCTGTACAGTCAAGTATATAATAATTGGATCCCAATTGTTTGTTTCTACATCTAAATTCTTTAATGCTAATAATGCTTCTGTTATGTTGTCTAGTAGTCTTTTAATATTTTCGGCGGTATCATGATTAGTAGTTGGGAGAGACAATAATTTTTTTAGTTGTACGTTGACTAGAATTCGCTTATTTGAGTAGCGCTCCTTTAGGAGTTGCCAATCTGGTTTATAATTTGCGTCGCATATTTCATAATGCCTGAGCAGCTTTTCAGCTTCTCCTATTAGATTAGTTTTCAGAAAATATAGTTTGTCAACGTCTCTTAAATTATTGTTGTTATGTATAACTGAATTAAATAAATCGTGGAATGAAATCCACGTAGAGTATTCTCCATTGAAGGTGGGAAGTTTAATTCGGGGGAGTCTTTCATTATTACATGAATTTGTGCTAGCATGTGATGTCTGAGTATGAGGAGGATTGTTAACAGGCTTTGGAGTTAGTCTATCTATATCCTCTTCCATGCTTGCTGCTTTTTCAATATAATAGTCCTGTACATCACTAAATGTCTCTTTCGTGAAGTATTCTAATTTGCGATCTTCATTTGTCGCTCTCTTTTGAATTACCCTATGCCGCGTTTGGAATTCTTTCCAATATTCGGTGAACGTTTGTAAACGTTTTTCTGTCGATTTGACAGTCTTTTTCTTGCCTTCTCTTTGATGCCTTTTAAAGAGGTCTTCTATTAAATCTTTGAACTCTTTTTGAGACTCAACCAACTCTAATACTGAGCTAATGGTTTCGTCCCCGGCGTCAGATATACTGCGTTCGTCATCTGTACGCATTTTGAATGGCGGAGCTTAAATTATGTGGTATTAAGCAATATATTCCAATTTTATATTTGACTGACTGAGTTATCCGGCTCGAAGGACCAATGTGAGAGCTGGTCTCAAACAATAAGGGAGAGATGCCGGTTTTTGAAAAGATAACTCAGTCGTTTTCCAAATTCAAATATAAAATTTTATTTCAATAATTCATGTACTTAACCTAATATCACAAATTCACAAAACAATTCAAAGGAGCTTAAAACTATAAATTCAAATTAACAATTCAAAAAAATGTAATTCAATAATAAAAAGAAAGTGGTCCAAAAACGTTGTCCGTCTCTTTTAATTCTGAAAAGAAGAAGAAGAAGATCGGAATTAGTTTTGTCACCTTCTAAAACTACTAGAATAGTAATGCTGCTAATACGTGTGGGCACTAAGGCAGTAAAAATGACGCACACAAGAATTTTGTATGAATCTGTTTGATGGTAGCGGCCCTGTCAGGCAGAGAAGCTGAATAAGCAGAAAAAGGGGGTGCAGCAGCGTGCTGCAACGTTTGGTTCAAAACAGAATGAGACGACAATTTTCAGATTAGACTCTGCACAGAATTATACTTCTGGAATAAATATGAAAATTGATTTTCAGATTAAACTCTGAACAGAATTATACTTCTGGAATAAATATGAAAATTGATTTTCAGATTAAACTCTGAACAGAATTATACTTCTGTAGTAAGGTTGGGAATATGTTTTTCAGATTAAACTCTGAACAGAATTATACTTCTGTATGGAGGATAGGAATATATTTTTCAGATTAAACTCTGAACAGAATTATACTTCTGTATGGAGGATAGGAATATATTTTTCAGATTAAAGTCTGAACAGAATTACACTTCTGTATGGAGGATAGGAATATATTTTCAGATTAAACTCTGAACAGAATTATACTTCTGTATGGAGGATAGGAATATATTTTTCAGATTAAACTCTGAACAGAATTATACTTCTGTATGGAGGATAGGAATATATTTTTCAGATTAAACTCTGAACAGAATTATACTTCTGTATGGAGGATAGGAACACGATTCTTATTTTTCAGATTAGACTCTGAATCAGATGAACTCTGATAAAAGAATGGTGCCATCTATTGCAACTCGTCGGCCTTTTATAGCCGCCGCATCCAGTTATTAGCTCTCGCCTCTCGGTGTTGCCCTAGCGACGTTTATTGCAATTGCTCTTATTCTGACTGCGGCGAAGGCGAAGACAGCTGACTGTGTAAATGTCATTAAATCACGAAAAAAGTTGTCAACAATACAGAGGTACATATGATTTGGTAAGTTTGTGATTTATTGTTAATTATTCCTTTTTTTAAATGATTTCCTTTGGATTATTTTCAGATTAAAGAGGTAACCTGATAAGGGTCATTTGCTGTGGATGTGCAGTTTGCAAATAAATAATTCGTCAGTTTTTAGATAAGTATTCTGTGACATTTTAATTTAGTCTTAATACTTTGTGGTGCCTTTTTGTTTATTTCAGAAATTAACCAGTCTGGACTAAACAACTAGAGCAATGTTTCCATGTAACGTTTCTAAATGTAGCTTGTCAATCAGAATTAGTGTTACATGGTGCTCGCGTGGTAAGATTGTCGGGTGTTTCCTACTATAAGGTAGCAGGGCGTTATCCAATCGTCCTCCGACTCTCATTAACCCATCCTTGTCCAATATTGGATTGAGCCTTAAGAGCCTGCTATTTTTGGATAAAGTTTTGTGTTGTACTAAATTTTCATATTCATCTGGAAAAGCTGTTAATTGTACTAGTTTGAATATGGTCCTTTCTGCATGCTTGCATTCATCGTTTGTGAGAGGCTGAACTCTCTTGTTTTTGGAATTTTTGCAATTGTAGCAAAATCTTAGTATTGTTGCTGTGATGCGCACTAAGCGTGTGAATGATGAATATCTTTGCAGAATGTTGTCTTCTATATTTGCTAGAAAACTAATTACTGTCGTTGCCCGTTGTTCTAGTGTGGTTGACTGTGTAATCTGACTGCGCTTTGGCCACTTGTTTTGTTCTTGTGTAAGCCAACTTGGACCGTGCCACCATAATTTGTTGGTGACCAAGAGTTTGGATGAGATGCCTCGTGACGCTATATCTGCCGGATTTTGTTCGGATGAAATATGTTGCCAATGATCGTATTTTAGTGTATCTTGTATTTCTACGACCCTGTTGGCAACGTAAATTTTCCATTTCGAAGGATGCTCTGTGATCCATTGCATCACGATTGTAGAGTCTGTCCAAGCAACTATTGGAATGTTTTGAAAATGCATGCCTTGTACTACTGTTTTTATTAGCTTCACGAGTAACAATGCACCATTCAATTCAAGTCTTGGAATTGTTGTGGGCTTAATAGGTGCCACCTTAGTTTTTGCAGTTAGTAAGTGTGACACTATTTTACCATTTTCTTGCTCTACTCGCAAGTATATTGCTGCAGCATAGGCTTTAGATGAGGCGTCACAAAATCCGTGAATCTGCATCTGTGCACCTGGAGAATAGTGTACCCATCTTGGGATTTGCACTTGTTCCAGCGTCTGCAAATTGCTTACGAATATTCGCCATTGTTGTCCTAGCATGTTTGTTACCGGTTCATCCCATGACGAGCCTGTGATCCATAGGTTCTGCATTAGTATTTTTGCTTCTATCAGAACCGGGGCTAGCCAGCCTAGTGGATCATATAGTGAGGCAATTCCGGACAATATGCTTTTTTTCGTTAAAACTTAAGGTTCACACAATGGTTTGATTCCGAAGGTGAAGTAGTCTGACTTAGGGTACCATTTAATACCTAATGTCTTTATTGACTCAGTGTCTGAAAATATCATTGAGTCTTTTAGCTCTCTGTGCTCTGGAAGAAGATCTTGTAGAAGCCTATTGTCATTGCTGGACCATTTTCGTAGATTGAATCCAGCTGATTTTAACATTTCAATGAGTTGATATTGTAAGGTCATTGCATGATTCACGTTGTCAGCCCCAGATAACAAATCATCTACGTAAAAGTTTTTATATACTGCTTCTGCCGCTAAGGGCCACTTGTGACGTTCATCTTCAGCTAGTTGCTGGAGTGTTCTGATCGCTAAGTACGGAGCTGATGTGGTACCAAAGGTCACTGTTTTTAATTTATAATCCTTTAGTATGCCCGTTTTTGGATGGCGCCATACAATTCTCTGATACGTTTGATGATCAGGATGTACTTGGATCATGCGATACATCTTCTCTATATCTGCATTCATGACAATTTTGTATTTTCTCCAGTTTAATAATGTCGTAAATAACGTAGGCTGCAGGGTTGGTCCATTTAATAGATATTTGTTGAGCGACATTCCATTTGTAGTTTTTGCCGAGGCATCAAACACGACGCGTAATTTAGTTGTGGTGCTATCCTTAAACACGGCATGGTGTGGAATGCAGTAATGTTGTTCTTGGTCCTGTGGTAGATCTACTTCCCCCATGTGATTTAGTTGTATGTATTCATCTAGACATTTTTCGTATTCTTCTTTAAATTCAGAGTTTTTTGAGAATTGACGTTGTAGGTTCTCAAAACGCCTGATTGCCTGTTGTCTAGATTTGCCTAATATGGGTATCGTGTTATCTACAAACGGTAGCTTCACTTGATACCTTCCTGTGTCTAACCTGATGCAAGTGTCCTTATATATTGTTTGACACAGCTGTTCATCCTTTGTTAGAATTCGATCAGTAGAAACTTCCTCCGTTTCCCAAAATTGCCTGAGCTGCATCTCTAGCTCATTGGTGGTAGCCATGAAAGTTTTGACATGTGTTTCATGTGTTCTGTTTTCTGCAGTTCCGAGTAGTATCCAACCGAAGATGGTTTTTACCGCGGTTGGACTAGTGTCTGTGCCTTGTACAACTCCTTCTTGTACAATTTTTGCATATACCTTGGCACCCAATAGAGCGTCTATTTTGCCAGGCTTCCAATAGGTGGGATCTGCCAGTTCTAGTTTCTTTAAGTGGTGATAACTTTCCTTGGAAATTGTTCTGGTTGGTAAATTATCGGTAATGTTGTTGATTACCAGGAAATTTTCTTCGAATGTTGTCTTGTTTAGACCGCAGGATTGTAGCGTTAGTTTGGTATGCTTGTCTAAATTACTCATTGATCCTTTGTTTAGTCCAGTTACCACTACTAATGTCGGCATACAATTGGCTTGTAGTTTGTGGCATGCTGCTTGTGTAATGAAGGAACATTCTGAGCCTGAGTCAATAAGACATCGCAGTATTTGTGTTTTTCCTGATTGAGCTTTAACCTTAACGAAAGCCGTTGATAATAAGGCGTATGATCTCTCCCTATTCATATAGGTTTGAGTCACTTGTGATGAGTCAGTATTAGTACTAGTTACTGGTCTTGTTTGCCTGGCCTCATTATCAGTTTTGTTGTGTAGATTGTTTGCCTCTACATTCCTGGGATGCAAATTGTTTGCTTTTGCATCCTCGTGCAATGTGGGATGATGCCTTTTCTTGCATATGAGGCACCTATACCTGCTTGAACATTCTGAGACTGAATGCTTTTTTGATAGACAGTTATAACAATGTTTGTTTGTTGTAACTAGCTTCCGTTTGCTCTGTATATCCATTTTTTGGAATTTATTACAATGTTGTAGAAAATGATCTCCATTACATGCAGAACATTTTTGAGAACTTACTACGTGATATGTCTTAGTTGTAGTAGTCGGTTTGGAGATATTCTTGGTTTGATTTGACTTGTGTACCAATGTATCAGTAATTGCTTCTAATACTTTCAATCGAGTGTCTAAAAATGAGTTGAAGTCTTTATATTTAGGAAGCTCCTGTGATGCTCCTTGAAGTTCTTCCCATAACCGTAACGTTATAAAGGGTAGCTTTTGTACAATTAGATAAATAAGTAAAACATCCCATGATGACGTATCTACTTGTAGGCTCCGTAATTGCTGCATACAGTCTTCAGTCGTATCAATCAGCGATTTTAGACCAGCGGCTGTTTCTGTGTTTAACTTTGGTTGGCTTGTTAATAACTTTAACTGATGATGCACTAAGATTTTTTTGTTTTCATACCTCGCTTTTAATTTATTCCATGCGGGTAAATAATCTTCATTAGTAATTGGGGTATGCCGTAATAGTTTTTCTGCCTCTCCGTGTAATGACCCCTTTAAATAATATAACTTCTGAACATCTTTCAGATTTGCGTTATTGTGTACTACAGCTAGATACAATTCGTGGAAAGTACGCCAGCTATCATAATCGCCACCATATTTTGGTAAAGTAATTTTTGGGAGAACATTCTGTTGTTGTTGTTGTTCTATCCGTGTTTGCTGTGTTAGCAACAATGTAGAATCTGTCAATTCTGTTGTATGATGGATTGCATCATACAGTCCACCTATATATGTACAGTAATCTGTCTCTAGCTTAGTAAATGTCTCATCAAGAATGTATTTCGGTGTGGTTTTTGGGGGATTTTCAATAATGTATTCATTGATCACCTGATCAATCTGTTCATATTCTATCCACACTCGTCTGATTTCGGAGAGCTTTGCTTCAAAATAGCCCTTAGAGTGTGTTTCGAGTAATGTTCGTTTCCCATTCTCGATCATTTTTTGCAGACGACTTCTCAATGCCTGTTCCTTATTTAATATCGTCTTTAATTCAGTCATTGTAAACTTTGTACTAATATTTGAGTGTTGACGTAACTTGAAATTGTCAATTAACTGTAACT